>CM056376.1:80621749-81821749 GCA_029718625.1 Synaphobranchus kaupii | reverse complement strand
CTAGGAATCAAGACAAGACCAGAGGTTTCAGACAAAGAGCGTTAACAAACTGGCACAGGACAGAGAACACCGGGTGACTAAATGCAAACATTAATTGGTATCAATTAGGTGCCGTGTGCGAATGTATGCGAGGGTGATTAACAGAGCGGAGAGTGTGTGGAATGCATGCAAAACGGGGAAATGGGATAGGCTGAGAGAAGTGTAGTGAGACAGAGTGACACGAAGGGAAAAACCACGCCCAACCTGCAACTCGGGGAAACGAACTAGGGAGAGACGAACATGAGACAGGGGGAGAAGGAAAACACGGGAAACGAGAGGACGGGAGTGAGAACATTACATGTAGTATACTAAGGTTGCCAACAACCTGCGTTTGGGATGTGGTCTGATTTGCGTGAACCTACAAAGTTTTTTTTTTCTATTTATGTAACTTGAATGGGCATTAGACACCTCAGTATTTTACTTGGATACATTTTTCTTTTTTCTCCTCAATTTGGAATTGAGGATTGTGTCTGTGCCGAGTGACTATTTCCCCACTACAAACCACACAATAATACATGCTACTACTGGCATGTGGTGCTTCATGGGGTAGAACTAATGCAGCAGTAATCACGGCTGGCTTAAACACACTGTACCCCTGGCAAGATAAGACCTATTGCACCCTACCAATGTGAACTCCCCACTCACAATTAATGGCATAGCTCAGGCTTGAACTTAAAATGTCCAGGATACTGCACACAGCCTCCAATTCTGAGAACATTCTTGATTTGGGAGCTCCATCCCTGGATTCTAAAAAGCATGACGTCCTTTTTTTTCTAGTTAGTTTTGGAGCAGCACAAACTCACATCACATGATGGAGTTTCGCTGTTTTCCCTCAGGTGTGCCTTGAAGACTGTACTATGTTAGGAAATTTCAAAGGATAGTAATAAATACTAACTAGCAAAAAATCTGGCATATTTCCCCTTCATATTTAATCATTTGTAAAGCTTCATGGAGCCTTTTCTACCACCTGAGAGCAAATATTAGCTAATAAACATCAGAACTGATTTGCACACCAGGCGCTTCATTTATAAATGGTGTGTACATGCAAAAAAGATGTGTACGCCACTTTCCCTGTGAATTTGGGATTTATAAAAATAAACTTGATGTCAAGACATGTGCACATTTATGCAGAATATGACCCATGCGTGTACACACACATTTTAGAGACTGTGGGAATTGGCACTCCGATGGCAAAGTAGTGAAATACAGCAAAAATGGTTAATTTAATTTCAGGCATACTCCACATCAAATTAGAAACCCTCTCATAATATTCCGCGTCAGAAGAACATATAGAACTGAAGTGCCTTTGTTACTTTAGTTAGACACCCACCATATTATGGGTTATATGGTGTAAATTGGACCCAAATAAAGTGCATTGCAGTCTCCCTTTGCCCATGTGACATTGCACCTGACGACCCAACCCCTGTCCCAGATCCTTACCCAGACCAACCCAATGCTGCCGTGATGCAGCTGCGTGGCGGATGTGATGCGTCATCTGTGAAAGAATCGTTAAGCTGCCAAGTTCTTTCAAACTTGATTTTTGCTAAAATGGCCTTAAATGTCTCAATTCTGTGGCAACGTTGTCAATTGACAGCACGATGCAAACTTGTGTCTGTAACACAGCATCTGTGAGCACACGACCACTGCTGGAGGCACATGGCACTGACACGCGAGGCGCTGGGGCCAGGAGCAGCTTCATCCTCTGTCACCCCCCTCGCCACCCGTTGCAACCTGTTCCAAATACCCGGAGCCTGAATAAATAAATTAATAAAAACAAGTCTACAGTGCATATTTTTGAGATTCCATGTGTGTAATGATAAGCATGAACGACAAGTGTTAAGTGTGTTTACGTACAAGAAAGGAATGGCCCATTTACCTGGTTCACCCTTAGCGACTTGCCATGTCGGTGTCTCCCTCCATCTCTGTAACAACCCCACTGCCGACGCTGTGTCCCCAATTAGAGAGGCCAGACTCTCGTCAAGGGCTCCAGTGTCCCCTGACCCCCACCAGCGGCACTTCCGATTTGCCGGCGCGCAGGAATGGGCTTCTTTGCATCCACTTTAATATCCAAGCGGTCCTTTTTAATTTCCAAAATTGTTCGGCTTTCTGACCTGGCAGCGTTCATAACTGCTGTGAGATGCTGCCACTCCACAAATTTTCTTTTATTGGTTATGCCAGAACTGTGACACAGCAGCATTGGTGGTGCTTGAGGAGAGTTTCCCCTTCATAACTATAAAGTATTTTGAGTGTGAGAAAAGCGCTGCATAAATGCAAGGCATTATTATTATTATTACCACAAAACAATACAGCCTGTTTGCCATCAACAGTGAGCATCATAATTTATTGGACAGTGACACATTTTTTGTTATTTTGGTTCTGTACTCTAGCACTTTGAGTTTGAAAGTATACAATGAGAATGAGGTTGACGTGCCGAGGTTGACTGTCAGCTTTAATTTGAGGGTATTTTCATCCATATCAGCTGAACCATTTAGAAATGATAGAACCTTTTGTACATAGTCCCCCCCCCCCCCCCCATTTTCGGGCATCAAAAAATATTGGACAGTTTAACATAATGCAGAATGAAGTAATCATTTTTAATATTTGGTCGCATATCCTTTGCATGTCATGACTTCCTGATGTCTGTGACCCAACAATATCAAAAGACTCTTGATATCTTATTTTCTGGTATTCCTACAAGCGATACTATAACCTCTCTGCATTTGAATGGATCTCTATGGGAATTGGGCGGTAGGACTAGATTTAGCTGTAAATGACATGGGAATAGTATGGGACACATGGTTGGCTAAATGGTTCTCAAGGGTCTGATGTATCAAACAAGCCTTAAACCATCACTCTTCTGCCAGATACGCAGTAGATATGGATGGATAACTTGAAGGGTTTCTTCTCCTGACTTATTTTTCCTAAGTTTAATAGGAAAATTTGTCAGGAGAAACAGAACCAAAATAACAAAAAATGTGTCACTGTCCAATGAATTATGGTGCTCACTGTACCTCTGTAACGAGCATCTCGATTTCACACTTTTTTTTGCGGTCTGATTTCTCCATTTTCCCTAACAATTAATTGGAATGACAAGCTGTTTAAAATGTATATCATATTCATGTTGGGTGTTCCATTAACTATTTATGGTTAATTGTGGGAGTTAATGGGTGGATAGGCATGTGTGTATGCAAAATTTCAAGTTGATTGTGATACAATTGGATGCAAGTGAGCGTACAAAACGGTTTTATAAATGAGGATATTTTGCACCGTATGCAGTTTTTCTTTTGTGCGTACGTAACCTTTTAGTTTAGAACCTTCGCACAGTTTCATAAATGAGGCCCCAGGTGACGCAGGCGTGGAGATGGGACTGCAAGTTCCTAACATCACCGTGGTGGATAGGTGCTCACAAAAACAAGAGGAAAGAGCAACGCTCATGGTTCGTAAGTGTTGCTTACTAAGACTCTTATAGTCCTGGGGAAACATTCACAAACTGCCAAAAGAACCTAAGTGTAGCGCTTCGTCCAGACTTCCTGAGGCTGATTTATTCTTAAAGTTTCAGAATGTGTCTCCTGGGGATGGGGATTGTGGGTTCTATAGCTCACACTGCACAAGTGAGCCAAATTTACACATTTTTTAATCCCCATGTTTCATGATCTTTACCCATTTTGGGAAAAGCCATAACTGCAACACAACGGATTCAACTCAGGAGGGCACAGATTAGGATGTCCGCCCTCTGCAATACTTGTAGCTTGCTACCCCCTCTTTTCAATTATTTGGTTCACTGGCTGGGCTGCAGGTGTCACTCAACTGCCCCAACTGATCGTTTTGTGCCTGTGTGTTATGACATGAGGAATACAGTTGACGAAAACCTTCCCTCTGAGAATGACACTATGGCCGGTTATGGGTCACAAGACTCCGAGCACATTCAGTTCCATGTGAGCATGTTAGCATGTAAGACTTTGATTCCAGATGGGGTGATGGGGTGCATCAGTGCGCAAAGAAGCAGTGAATATGCAACCCCATAATTTTGCCCCAGTTTCTGGACCCCCTACCCACTGTCCAGATCCTTGTCACACTCACTTTCAAACACGAGAGGGGTGCTACTCACCTGACTCCTGCTGGGAGGGGGAGGCATGCACATTTGCTGAGGTAACAGCTGGAAATGGCCCACCTCAAACAAACAAAGTTACTGACCCCCGAAGCCGCCGTCTCTACATGACCCCCCCCCCCCCCCCAAAACAGCCGCGCCTCCTGATACGAGGGAGAATCCCCCGCTGAGGATTCCGTTTCAGCAGAGAACTGCCGCCGTCACGTCCGTGAAGTCAATCGTGCCTGTGCGCCTGCCAGAGCAAAGCTCCTTGCTGGACTCAGTCAGTCATGCTACCGTCCGCGTTTCGCTCAAAAGCTTGCTTTCGCTTAGACGCCCCCTTTCCCTTAGCCCCGGTAAGCAGCCTGGAAGCCCTTGCCTCCTTTCAATCAGGTATTTCCCCGGCGCTGGTCAGGACACACTCCAGCAGCCAACACCATCCGCCCCTCCCGCGGGAGGACGTGGGCGGTTGTGAGCTTGTGCAATTAGCAGAACCTGCCGCTCAGTGGTGCACGGATACATTCGCCGCCACAATGCTTTCAATTTCTGAATTCGTCTCCATCTCTGTCCGTCACTCTGTCCATCTCTCTCTCTCTCTCTCTCTCTCAGCAGCAGAACACAACGGCAGTCTTAACTTCTGGACCGGCACCAGGAAAAGCACTGTGCGGGAGCTTTAAACAGCCGCAAACTCCACTCTAAAGTGGATTTACAATGTGGCACAAGCAATAAAGTGCACAAGAAGGTCCCGATATTTAAAGATGGCTCATCACTCATCCTTAAATTAAGAGAGAGGAACAGCCATGACCCCACTCCCCCCCCCCCCCCCACCCTTACCTTCCAGAAACATGATATGCATTAATGAAATGAGGATGGGAAGGCTTTGCTGTAACCATGGCAATGTTACATTTCTGCAGAGTGCAAACAGAATGGTACATTTAAGTGACTACTGTAACTCACGGCAACCTGAGGGGGAGCCTGTTAGTTTGAGGGGTTGCCATGGAAACTATGAGGTAGACACAGGGAGAAAAATGGAATTCAGAAAGAAAAAGCACACACACACACACACACACACACACAAAAGAGAGTGCCAAGCACCTTCTGGGCTGCCAGGGAAACACCCACACACACTCAGATCTCTGCCAAGCGCTTAAAGATCCAGTCCAAAGCAAGCCGGGAAACGGAAGAGTGTGAACCAGTCCCTGACTGCCGGAGAAGGCCCAAATTGCTGTGGGCGGCAACAGCAACCAGTTTTGTTTTGCCCACCGCAAGCTGCAATGGTGCAATAGGGCCAACACATCCTGGGTCATACTCTTCCAAATCATTTTAATACTTAATACAGGATAATAATTTTATCCTGTTCTTGTAGGGCCTGAGATTTCAACAGGGGGTCCATGGAACCCTGGGGGTCCTTGAAGGTGCTGTAGGGGGTCTCTGGCTAGATTTGATATGCAATGGGTATATATACATTATACATTTTGGAAAATGTATTAAACCTTTTTTTATATATATAACCCCTTTTATATATATATGATAGGGGTCCTCTGGATGCCTTTGAGCCTGGGTGGGGGTCACTGGATCAGAAAAAATTTAAAACCCTGTGCGGGAATATGACAGTATAAATTCATCTACATGTCTCATTATTTTCTATCCACTGCTGTCATTAGACCTGAATTATGTTGCTGATTTGCTTACCGGTCTCCCATTTTGAGAGTGAGTCTCAATGCTTTTAGCATTGGTGTAAGGCCAATTCACTGAGCACAGTGACACTGAAGCTGAAGTCGCTGTCTCCTCAGATGGACTGCAATGTTAAATATGCACAGGAACACAGCCCTGTCAGAGCCAGACAGGACGCACCTTGGTGCCAGCAGGACACGTTTCCCCAAAGATACAAGGGGAAGACCCTGTACAACTGTATTGGTCATGAACACCCCCCCCCCCCCCACCAAACCCTGCCACCCACTCACTCGCTAGGGGCCTCATTTATCAACCATGTGCATGCACAGATTTCTGTACAAACTGTATGCATGCTCATCTCCATGCCAAATTTGCCAAGCTGTGCGATAATGGCCGTTTCCTGTTTAATGAACTGTTCCATGCTGAGGTTGTACCACAATATCCTACTGTCACATCTGTGGAGCAAACAGAAACACACTCGTATCATGCAGACACGCACACAAGCCAGCAGTCAAAGCACGACTCAGTAGACAAACACAAACACATGCACATGCATACTGATTCCTGCAGTACATTTCTTTTTTATTTAACCAGGAAGTCACATTGAGATTCAAAATCTATTTTACGAGAGTGACCTGGCCAAGATAGGTAGCAGCACAAGTCATTTACAAAAACTTCCAGACAGACAACAAACAACAAAATATAAGGTATCAAGTAAAATCACGATCATAAAAACAGAGAATAGGCTAATTAAAACATAGACAGGCCATTGAGTTTGCCTTAAAAATGCTTCATCAATGATTTAAAAACACCAAGTGGGACAAGATCAAGTGGGACATAATACTTAGATCTAGCAGTCAGGCAGATCCATGTTCTCCAGCCTGCACCGTCTCAGGATTTTGTTATATTTAACCCCCATCAGACCGAGCATGTCTCAGTAGCAGCTGCAACTCCTCCTCCCAGGGGAATCCTGCCCAGGTTAGCAAAGAAACAGCCCGGCCTACATCTTGCGTTACTTACTTGTTAGGAGGAAAGGGAGGGGGGATGCTCGCTTGGTCAGAGACCAACAGTAATGGCTCCAGGTGAGGCTCAAAAAAAAAGTTTTGCAGGAGACATCTGCGGCTGCCGCGAAGAAAGGATGGCCTACTTTTAAGACAGGAGGTTGCAGTAGGTCTCTTTTTGGTATTTCTCAAAACAGGATGAAGCTTTTTCAGCATCCTGGGTGGCAATGTAAATGTAGGATAATGGTTATGGGACTGGACTTTCAAACAGGACGAGGTCATGCATATAACCTAAAAAAATTGCCGTTTACTCCTCCTAATGCTATTACACACTACCTTTTACTTCTACTAAAAATAAATAAATGAGTTAATTTATGAATTAATAAGGGATTGTGCAGAGTTCCTAAAAACATGAAAATATAGCTGAAAGGGGTAATAATACATGGTGTATGTATAATTGTTTGGTTGTGTGATAAATTTGCTCTGCATGGATCAAAACTGAAAAAGTTAAGGACCCCCAAAAGAAAATAAGCCTTCCCGCCTATTCACCAATGCCGTATTTCCACTGATGGCAAAAATTGGATATCTTTGCATGAAAATGAGAATTTGTGAGGCAGTGAGGAATTAAATGGGTTAGGGGTATATAGTTTTAGATTCAGCATTGCCAGGGCTAGAAATCCCATGCAAAAGGTTCAAAAGTCCAGCATTAGGTGAGCAAGGTGCAATTTAAATGTGTTTCTGTGGCGGATGATAGGAACTGACTTGTTCTGGTTGTAGCCCACTTCACCACTGTGTAGCCAGGGTAAAGAGACATGACTGGCTTGTTCTGGTTGTAGCCCACTTCACCACTGTGTAGCCAGGGTAAAGAGACATGACTGGCTTGTTCTGGTTGTAGCCCACTTCACCACTGTGTAGCCAGGGTAAAGAGACATGACTGGCTTGTTCTGGTTGTAGCCCACTTCACCACTGTGTAGCCAGGGTAAAGAGACATGACTGGGCTCCTTTATGAAGGGGGCCGGTAAGTTGACCAGTAGGTGAGGCCAGGAGTCGAGATTTGCATTTGTTGATCATCATTTTGTAATCTTGTAATTGATAGATATCAGTATGTTGGTCTTCACTAGTCTTTCTACTCACTAACACTTTGCAAGCCCCCATGAAGCTAAAATGAACTAGGGTCATCATTACCTTACAACTAGCAACAGTGGCAGCAATGTAGAATAATGGTTAGGAAACTCCAAGGTTGTAGCTTTGATTCCCAGGTGGGGCAATGACATTGTACCCTTGAGCAGGCTACTTAACCTGGATTGCTTCAGCAAATAGCCAGCTGTATAAATTGATTACACATAAAAAATAATATAAGATGTGTAAATCACTATGCTAAAATGTAAACTGTCTATGAATCCCTAAATTCATGTGTTAGTCTATATGGACTAAGTTGCTCTGGATAAGAGTTTCTGCTAAATACCTAAAATGTAGTGTAAATCTAACATTGTCTCCCTCAAAAAAATCACTGGATATTGCAAAGGCACTACTGTATTGCTGGACTAGACAGAATTTATTATAGCTAAAATAAATCAGTGAGTCTCTCGATAAGTCAGCACTTTTTTGCACATTTAAAATACAGTTCTCCTATATGTGGAAATGTACAATTTCTACACCAATTTCCCAACATGTATCACTGCAAAACAAAACAAGCCTAAATCCATCAGGATTGGTAGTTGAATTTACTAACGCGCAGCTCCGGAATTGCCACAACATAAATCAAAGAAATAGCCAGTGATTTTTGGCTCCTCCATTCCTAACTGTTTAACATCTACTTGCAAAGAGCTGCTCTTTTTTATTGGACAGATGGCAGGAAATCCATTACCTTAAATGCATGGTGCCCTGAGAACTGCTGTCAGCCAGTAGTGGCAGTAGTGCCTTGTAAAATAAACCTAACATAAACACCTACAGTGAATGATGGCATGTTAGAGAGGCAGAAAGTGGAGGAAATGGCAGATATAACTGAATAAAAAGACATGCAGGGAATTATATAGAAAACTGTGTACGTGTGTGTGTGCGCGCATGGCCAATCTTGGTAACTGAACATTTTCCACAAACCTTAAACTAGTTTTGATTTTGACACGTTCATTCTTAGGTGACTTCTGATAAAGGACCCCCCAGACTGTTCAATGAACAATTAAGTTCCCAAAGTTCTATAGCAGGAGTGGCCAACCCTGGTCCTAGAGAGCCGCAAGGTCTGCTGGTTTTTCTTTTCACCTCAAAATCAGCACCCAATTCAGACCCAAGTAACCAGGTGAAGTGTGTTAACTGTAATCAATTGCTTTATTGATTAATTAATTGCAGAGTAACAAAGAAAGAAATGATGCCATCATCTCACACAGCACCTCTGGCTCCAGAAGCCATTTCACCACAAAAAGACACAGGATTTAGAGGAACTTTAGAGGAAAAGGTGCCTATACATGCCATGCGATTTCAGTTTGTTTTCACTTGGTTTTCTAATTGTTTCACAGTGTTCCATGCCAATGTCCTTTTTTTAAACATTGGCAGTACACTACCTGTTTGTGCAAATATGTATATGCAGCAGTTCTGATAAAAAATACATTTGGCTGTGGCATGTAAGCATTTTATTAGTTTATGTTTTATTTTGACCATAAATGGGTGCAGAGTTGTTCTGATTGGGAGATGTACCAGATTGTATTATAACCTTTTTTATAACCTGTATTATAACCCCAAACCCCGTTACTCCATCCCAAAAATAAAAATAAATTACTTTGAATAAAGCAGCTTCTTAAATAAACGTACGTTGTTGAAACCCTTATGCGAAAATCAATACTAAACTTCCAGAGGTCGCTTCAGCTACAATTACACTCCCATGCTTAATAGTAAATGCCTTGTGTCTGACTCAAGTGCTCATCAGAAAATCTGGTGAATTCACTGGCAACGAGGTGCAGTTCACTGTAATAGCCTGTCACCATTTCACACAGGCATAAATCAGAGCGGCCCAATCATGCCCCTCTCCACTGTGTCTGAACAACTGACTTTGAAAGGTGACTTTATGTTTTGATAACATCCTTAGATTATGTTGTCGTTCATATGATAATTGATGTGCTGCCGGGATGAACCGTTTAATTTGGGAAATTCTGCCCAGTGTTAAGAGAGGGTCAACTCAACACACATTTTGTTTAAATTTTGTTTCTTTGATGTGGCACGCACTGTGTCATAAATGCGTCCCTACCTCACTGGGAATTTTAAAAGACCATCTGAAAGGAAGGGCGCAGAGACAACAGATTTTGGAGGCAATTTTGAAGTTGAAACTGGATGGAGATGAGGGGCATTTGTGTTCATTTGTGGCATATTGTACATTTTGGTTAAAATAACAAGTGTGACTTGATCTAGAGAAGCCCTACCGATGGGTTTGCGTGCCTGACGCCATTTTGGAGGGGTAGCTCTCCATGGGTTTTTTTTGTTAAAAGATTAACATTTTATTTTGCCTGTTTACAGGCCTCTTGTAAATGTATTTTAGTGGACTAAACTAGTGGAATAAGAGAGTTTATGAACAGGACGCCATGTTGTTCCAGTTTTAAAACGTGGAACTGAAACAAAAGGAACGTAGTGGGTCGTAAGCATACAAACACGTTTACAGTGGAAAAAAAGGGTGTAAAAGATCTAGGGTGTACTTACCATTTAAGCCATACATTCCTTAGCCTTAGTTATAGGTCTAGCTTTTAGATCATAGCTAGGTAGCTAGGTGGCAGGGCAGGTTTACTCAGCGCCTGTAGGTTTGTAACCCGTAACCCCCAGTAAGAAACATCTTGTCAACCACAGACGGAATAAGTCTTGATAGTGCATCAATACTAGCCAGGATAAAATAAGAAGCGTATAGGATGACCTATCAATAAGGAGGCCTGCTTCCCTAGGCTGAAGAATTCAGGAGAGGGCAGGGGCAGAGTTAGGGGAAGTATACAGCTTTAGGTGAAGCTATAGCTCCTTCTCCTATGCTATGCACACTTGTCTATGATCGACTTGGACATGTCACATGGGACATCTAGACCAATCTGAGAAGAGAAAACAACATTGTCACTGATTCCCAAACAGAGAAATATCAGCTGCTAATTAAATTCAAGGGTGGAAACCTTGTCCAACCCACTGCAATACCTGCTAACTCGGCATTAATCTGCTAGGCAACCAATCAATACAAGAAAGTCAATACGTGGAATATGTGTGAGATTAATGAACACCGTTGTTCTTGCTAATAAGTCTAACTGTGCGAAATTGCAACTGTGGAAAGGGTTGCCCCTTGTGTGGGCTAGCTGTGGTGTGACTGATGAGTGAATGGTGAATACCACAGTTTGATCTGATGTAATCTAAGATAACACACTGTGCTGTGTCGGCTCAACACTACTAAGAGAGGCCGTGCTTTGAAAACCCCACAAGAGCCTGTCAAAGAGACAGATAATCTCATGTCTCCACGTGCTTGTAACGCCACACATCCCGCCAATAGTATACTGGCAAATACCCCTAGAAATCTACTTATGTTTTAGAAATAAAAGGGACAAATTACAGTGCATTAAAAATATTACATTTTTAGTTTTAATATTGTCTTCAGTAAAATGATTTTACTGTAACTGCTTTGAATGGGGGAGAAGTCAATACAGTGCAACCCCCATGTAGGAATAGGATCCATTCCGATTTTAGTCTTACAAGCACTATTTCCATACTAGAAGTGGGGTGCATTAAATGAATGAGCAAATTTGTGTCAGGGCATGTATTCTTAAATTACAGTCATGTTTATATACAACATAATATAACATAATAGAACAGAGCAGTGATTGATAGATAAAACTATCTTACTTTTTTACTTACCTTTTTTAGGATTAGGAATTTGTAACGCAAGAAACACAATGCTGCTATAAATTTCATTAGATGTGGGCAATTTTTTTTAAGCAATCCCATAAAAAAGTTAATGTTCTTTGACAAACCTGTCTAATCTTTTGACAAACCTGTCAAATTCATATTGGCCTCAAACTGGCCTTGCCAGATATCTGTCCTTCATTTTGCAAGTTTAGACCGTCTTTGAGATGTTTTTGGGGGTACTCAGACTCAATGCCTCTCCTGGAAGTTGACCGATTAATTGAGCCGATACTGGACTTTTATATTTATAAATTATTATATTATACATTTCCTTCTTGTTTGTGACTTCGTTTGTTGAAATAGTAGTTATATGGCTATGCTACTAGTTCTGTAAGGCTAGCTTGTGTTTTTTTGTATTTTAGCCTACTAATCATGCAATGCAACATTACTCATACTCAGCTGGCTTAGCTGGCTAGCTTGCCAATGTTACCTATTTGTCAATTAAGTTGTTTATGTGGCTAGCAGATTAGCTTCACACATTATAATCTGATTAATATGCACATTGTTACAAAATCTGCAATTACATATGGAGATGAAAATGACAATATTTTTCCAGGTTTTAGAAAGGTAAGAATTTGCAATGTTTACAGTCATTGACTGATAGATTTATTGATCACTAACATGATGACTGCCAGAAAGGCAACACTGGGCTAACAGTCCAGTTTGCAGAGCCAACATCATTTTCGAGCTGGAGAAAAAAATTCTCCACTCCAATTCACCCCCAAAATGTAGTTTTCTGAGTGGACTGTCATGCTTGAGCTGTCCATAAGAGTTTCAGGGCTCTATTTTACACCCGGCGCTAGTGTTGTCATGATACCAAAATTTTGACTTCGATACCGATACCAGGTTTAGTATCATGATACTCGATACTGAAACGGTACTTGAAACTGAAACGATACTGATTCGATACTCGGTACCTCTACTGAAATGACCTTAACCCTATTTACTTTGGCCCTTCAGAGGCAATTTCCTCCTCGTTTCTACTAGTTTTATTTAAATGTCAATATCTAAATAAATATTCCCTGCACATCCATGGTTTTAAGTTCGAACTGAAGAAGAAGCTGTATCATTCAGAAATTTGCTACAGAATACATTTATTTCAGAATAGTCACATACAGTACAGTGTTTCCCCTAGATTTTTTTTCAGGCCGGGTGGTAGGCCCCTCGAAACTACCAGTGTTGTTGCGCGTACACGGTGTCATCAAACGCGCATGCGGGGCCGAGGTAGTATCATCGCGCAGGTCGGGGGTACGGAGAGTCGTCGCACACATGGGGAGGGTGTTGGTAACAAAGTGGTACATTTCTCCATTCTGAGCTAAAATAACATTTGCTCACAAAGTCGTATGGTAAATAAATATTAGTTATTTATAATATTAATAAACTTAAAACAGAACTTATATACAATAAACCCCCCTTAGCTTCACAAATGATATTCAGAACTATACAACTTAAACCCAGGACAAGGAGTTTGTTTCTACCGGTTTTTAAGGACTGTTTCTGGATCAGCTATCTTTGCACTGTAGAGCTGCTTTTGAGACTCCTCCATAGTGCTGATCCATAATCAGTCCTTAAAAACAGGCAGAATCAAACTCCTGCCTCTGCAGTATTAGCTTTTACTCTACACTAAAATGTAAGAGTTCTGGTCAGATAGCGAAACGGACGAAAGTGCGCCATTTTGCGTAGAGGCGGAAACTATAATTACACCCTCATAATATCAGCGCTGGCATTGAAAATTTAATTAGGCCTAACGGGAAACCGAAGCTGTTTTGGCAAGGGTTTTTCCAGATGCTATTTTGATCATTCCAGCATTCTGCGGTAAGGGAAATATTGCAGCTACATTAAAGAAAAAGAAAAAAAAGATTATATTAAAAAAAAGAATAATATAAATTTTTTTTTTAAAGTACCGAACGTCGGAAAATTCTAATACCGAACCGTTTTTTTTTTTAAGTATCGAAAAAGTACCGAAGTTTCGGTGTACCGTGCAACACTACCCGGCGCTAAGCGGCTCTAACCCAAACGCAAGTGTCTTTGCTATCTTACACTCAGTGCAGGGTTCATTATAGCCCCTAGCGCTCACGTCGTTTAAATACCAAGTGATTTTGTGCCCATAGCAAGTAAACTGTGACGACCGCATTCCCATCCTTTCAGCCTATCCCACTTCCCCGCTTTCGTATGCATTCCACACTCTTCTATCTGCTAATCACTCCTACATACATTCGCACGCGGCACATAATTGATAGCAATTAAATGTTGTATTTAGTCACCCGGTGTTCTCTGTCCTGTGCCAGTTCGTTAACGTTGTTGTCTGTGAACCTCTGGTCCTGCCTTGAGTCCTAGTAACCAGTCTAGAATTATTCCTGAGTCTTTGCTGTTTAGGTGTTAAGTCGCCTTACTGCCCTGTTTAAAACCTGAGTCCGCTCTTGCCTGGAACAGCACGTCTGCTGTTCATTGTTCCTGTCTCGTCAAATTAACTCTGTCTGCTTCATTCGCCTAAACTGCAGTTGTTGGTTGTCCCTGCCTGTGTTGCGGTCTACAGCCTCCCTCCGGACGCGTGTGCAAGCCGTTTGGGTTTCTCCACACTGCAGTTGTTCCAGCGTCCGGCCGTTGCCGCATCTACTGCCACGGTTACGGTTGCGCTCACTGCTGCTGCCCTGCTGCTACGCCCGGGTCCGATCCGGATCCCGATCCACGGTCCTGCTCTCCCGCTCCCACTCATCCCCTGCTCATTCTAACCGGTTGTCTGTTTCCACTGCCTCCCCTGCTCTCTCCTAACTCTCATTTCCCGCAGCCTCAAACCCGGACTGTTCGTCTTAAATGTCGCTCCCTACTCTTCAGGAGAATGCCATAGATGAAGTTTAAATTATTGGATGCTTAGCGCTCCCACAATCGTCTGTCCAACTGTCTGTCGTGAGTCCAGTCCAGTCCAGCCCTGCCAAGTCCAGTTCCGGTCTGGAACGGGCGTTGCCCGGTTGCCAAGTCCAGTTCCGGCTTGGAACAAGTGCTGCCCGTCTGTCCAGTCCCGTTCCGGCCTGGAACGAATCCAGTCCGGTATCAAGTCCAGTTCCGGCTTGGAACAAGTCTACCCGGTCCAAGAATAATTGTTGTGTTTGTTAATCTGTCTTGCCTTTCTCCCCTTGCTACAGGACTGCCCTGTTAAGCAATAAATATCTGGGAATTGGCAATCTTTTCTCTGAGTCGTGCATTTGGGTTCAGTCCACTGTCTGGGTCATAACATAAACTGGGTGGGTTTGTCTTAAAATGAGGAGTGGCCAGGATTATTTTTGGCGTATTGCTATCTTAAGCCAGCACAAAGCGCTTGCGCTAAAACCACCACAAACCTGGTCTAAAGTCATGTCACAGTTGTTTACATGTTATTTTAACGGCGCATATAAGTGCGTCTGCATAGACGTGTGTACAACGCGCTTACACCCTCCTGTCTGTTACACACAGGGGCGTGCACGAGCATGACTAAAAATATCAAAATTACAATGTGAAATATTATTCTTGTGTAGGCTATATCAAAAAATGCATAATTTAAGGAATTTAAATGTTTAAGGAATCTGTAAGCCAATGAGAAGACGTCCATTGCCTTGATTGTAATTAAGCACACCTGTTTGTGCTCTCACCTGCTTGTGTTCTCGGTATAAGTATGTGTTTTAGTGCATTGTGTCTTTTGCACTGAGGAAAGTCTGATGGACTGAAACGTTTGCTGCTGCACTTGCACCTTTTCTTTTTTTCTTTTTTTCTTTTTTTGCACTTCAGTCCTGTTAGTAAAAATAGTAAATAAAGAGTATTTTTCTAATATCTGCTTTTTAGTCATTTGCAAATCCCAGTGTGCGGGTCCTATACTGTGCTTTGAATGAACTTTTACCAGACCTACGCACCTGGGTTAAAGATATATATATAAAAATTATTGTGGACATCTAATTTAAGGCGCGGCTCTATAATAATAAAAGGGTCCATAGGTCAAAGGCCACATACCTGTCCCTCGGCGAAGGAGAATGCCGATTACATTGCTTTCAGCCCACTCCTCAACATCCAGGCGATGTGCGATGTAAGGTTACATGTATAGACTATTCACAATTATCCTGGATCAAGCTATGACTTAGCCTATATTTGCCAGTAATTCCTGTAATCTTCTGGGGGGACAATCTTCTGTTACGGGACAATGGCTACCCATTAAACACTTTGCTGATAACACCTAGGCTATATCAAGCCTAATGCGCAAATTGTCATTTACACCTAATGCGTGAATTGTCATTCAATGGAAAACTCGCGCACTGCAATAGACGGACATTTAAATTCTGAAAATGCGCTTCAGATGTCATTACAATACAGCTGCCTTCATCTAGGCCAACAGCCTGTAAGTAATTAGAATGGTTTTGACTGAAAAAAGTTCAAAACAGTGAATATTGCATTTATAGTTTTTCAAATATCCTAGGCTACAGTCCCTGGGATTTGCTGTGCATAAGGATTTTTCGATAGCCTACAGTTAAAAAACTGAATATAACTATTTTAAACGAATTAGAAACTAATTTGAAGCACATTACAGAATTAATTCACAATTAAATTTGAATGTTATTCTTTAACGTGAGATCCATCAGGAACAAAATCGACGAACTCTTCCTTCAAACTCAAACCAACAAGGACTATAAAGACTGTTCTGCCATCTGCCTGACTGAGACCTGGCTGGACCATACCGTGCCAGACCAAGCTGTAACTCCGCCGGGCTTATCACTACACCGCGCCGACAGGTCAGTCAAGCTATCCACGAAAACCAAAGGTGGTGGTATCTGTCTTATGGTCAATCAACGCTGGTGTAGCAACACTACAGTGCTTAATATCGTATGCTCCCCTCACCTAGAATACATCTGTATCAAATGCAGACCATCCTATCTCCCTAGGAAGTTTGCTTCAGTTGTTTTGGTCGGTGTTTACATCCCACCATCGGCTAACGCTAACATAGCCATCACTGAATTAGCAACCTATATATCCTCTGTAGAAAACTCACATCCCGACGCAGCAGTCACTGTGCTCGGCGACTTTAACCATGCCAACCTGTCTACCGAACTCCCCAACTACGAACAACATGTGACATGCCCCAGCAGAGGCGCTAACACACTCGACCATTGCTATACTGCTATGAGCGAAGCTTACCGGTCGTTCCCGAGGGCTCCGCTTGGAAGGTCCGACCACGCTGTGCTGCTCCTCATTCCGACATATAAACAGAAACTAAAATCCACCAATGCAACATCCAAAACCGTGAAGACCTGGTCCACCGCAGCCATCGAAACTCTTAGAGGCTGTTTCGAATGCACTGATTGGGACGTATTCAGTGCAGGTGCGAACAGCCTCGACGAACTCACTGACACCGTGACGTCATACGTCAATTTCTGCGTGGAGATGTGCATCCCCACCAAAACAGTAAAAACTCACAGCAATAACAAATCATGGTTCACAAAAGACATTCAACTTTTACGTAAAAAAAAGAACTCTGCTTTCATTAGTGGTGACAAGGAACAATACAAATTTGCCAAATATGAACTACGGTCTACAATCAGGAAAGCCAAGTCAAACTATGCCAAAAAACTGGAACAACAGATTACATCAAATGATACTAGAACTGTCTGGAAAAAATTTAAAGTCATGACCAACTACAAGGTTTGAACAGTCTCCAGTCCCCCCTTACACCCCCCCCCCCCTTCACCCCTCCACCTCCTCCATTCTCCATCCAGGAGGAGGAGGTGAGGGCTATATTCAAGAAATCCAACAAGAGGAAAGCAGCGGGCCCTGACAGGATCAGCCCAGCTGTTCTCAAATACTGTGCAGTTCAACTGGCTCCAACATTCACCAACATCTTCAACATCTCCCTCCGCCAGTGTACAGTACCACAATGCTTCAAGGACTCAACCATAAACCCAGTGCCAAAATCAAGCAAGATCTCCTGCCTCAACGATTACAGAACAATTGCCCTAACATCTGTGGTCATGAAGGCGTTTGAGCGCATCATCCTTTCCCACCTGAAATCATACACCACCCCCCTGATGGACTCTCACCAGTTTGCTTACCGTGCCAACAGGTCTGCTGAGGATGCTGTCAGCCTAGCCCTCCATCACTCACTACAACACCTTGGGCTCTATTTTCAAACCAGCGCAAGGGGACGGTATAGTCAAACGCAAGCATCAACGTCTTAAAACTGGCGCTATGGCGTTTCTCAGCAATACCGCTAGGATCAACAAATTCTCAACATAACATCCTTTCGCTTGCGCTGCAGTGGGATGGGTGGCGCTGTCTGGGGCGTGTTCTAAAATACTTTCGGCTCAGTGACAATTTGAACCAACGAAAACCCATTGCGTTATGATCAGCTGGAACCACCTCTTAGCGGGAACGCAATAGACTCTGGCAATTTGGCAACTTATTCGTCATGTAGTTCTATGTAGTGTCTATAGGTGATGCCAACATTACACTTCCATTTAATGAACAAATAGCCTATAATTATAATTAATTAATTAATTTTAATTTAAACTACTAGAATAAAACAGGACAGCTTACAAGAAACTTGCGATCATGTAGGCCAATAGCCTATAATATATAAATTACACATTGACACAGTTGAATCATAAGCCTAACATTTGAATCATAATTATGCCTACATCACCTAATGTAGGCTAATTAATGCATTCGCCACCTCCTCCCGTGCCTTCCGAACTTCTGGGAGACGAGGTGGTGTGGATTGTGATCCATAAATTACTACAGTCCTAGCCTGTACTTCTGTTGCAAGTATGTCTGGTTCCTGTGCGGAAAATCGCTCTTGTCGTTGACGGTCCAGTGCGTTTGGGTTGCTCATTATGAAATTGCATGGAGCGATTGCGTTCCAACTGGCTTTTTTTTAAAGCATGAGAACAACAATTTGATTGGCTACCATAGAGACACACCTTGGACATTTAAACCCAGCCTTTTAGCAATACCGCCATAAGGTGCACCAAGATTGCCGTCATGAAATTACCAAATTTCTCGCCGACACGCCCTCAGAGCGATACCGCCAAGCGATTACTCTTGCGTTCACCATTGCGTTTGGTTTATTAAAATAGAGCCCCTTGAGTCACCCAACACCTACGCCCGCATCCTTTTCATCGACTTTAGCTCGGCCTTCAACACAATAAACCTGGTCAATCTTTTCAACAAACTGATGGACATGAATATTGATCCCTGCCTATGCCACTGGATCCGGAGCTTCCTATGGAGAAGGCAACAAAGGGTCAAGTTGAGTAGCCTCTCATCTCGACCTATGACCCTCAGCACAGGTGCCCCCCAGGGTTGCGTCCACTCACCCTGGCTCTTCTCCCTCTATACAAACCACATGTCATCCCATCACAGCTCAGTCACTATTCTTAAGTATGCAGACGACACCACCATAATTGGACTCATAACAAACAATAATGAAGTCCAATACCGTGAGCAGGTAGCCCAAGCCGTCACTTGGTGCCAGGATAACAACCTCCAGCTCAACACATCCAAAATACAAGAACTCATAATAGACTTCAGGCACATATATATATATATATATTTGTCAATGACACGTTGTCCTGAGCTAATGCTGTGCCTAAAGCAAATTCCACCGACCTGGTCGTGTGGTCATTAATAAATTGATTGATTGATTGATTGATTGATTGCATGTGCGCTTTAACTTCATGCAGGAGCAGGTCTGTTTCCCCTGCTGTAAATCACACTTTTCACGGTCTTCCTGGGAAAGCGGACTTGATTTAAAGCATTACGCTACCAGTAAAACAGGTTGCACATTTCCATAAGCAGGATATTATAAAACAAGGGACAATATGCGTGAACCTATGGGTTCCCAACCTGACACCTTTAGTGTAGCTGTTTAGTGTTGTCATTAAGGCAACATAATGGTATTTATGTTATTAATCAATATTACAATCCACATAATGAACTTCGGATGAAGCTTTAACTTCGAGAACTCCATGAGAACAGCCTCATGGAGTTTATGTTTGACAATGCTTCATTGTATAATCAAACTAAATTTGCTAAACAAGCAGGCTAATTTGGCGTTGTCTAAAGTGAGATTGAAGCCATATTCTGGTAGCTTATTCTCAGCTGTTGCAGGTGCTTTAAACTAAATTTAACCGAATATAGCCTATTTTCTAAAATAACAGCACTGTCGGGAATTACCGGGAACCCGTGCCGGTGTTAAACCCTAATGTTAAAGATAGATTATTATTGTGTATATCAAAACATTTAATGATATTTATCATACTATTGATCCATATAGCCTATTCCTTGCTCGCACTACACATGCACAAGCATGTCTGTTTCGCATCATATAAGCAATCCGCCAAGGTGGAAAAGCAGGCTTTTAAAGGGAATGGGATATGACATTTTGATTGGTTTATTGCATGTTACGCCCAAGACACAACTATAATTAATGAAGAGACTAAGTTCAGCCCATTTGTACGTTGCGCTGTGCTTAGCACTCAAAAAACTTGCCGTCTAACTAGCAAAAGTGGACTAGTGGACAAAGTGGACACGCCCTAAATGCACTTTACGCCATGCGTTTAGACCAAGCTCTAAGATCGCCAAGATAGAGCCCTCAGTGTTCCTTTAGAAACATCAATTACATTTAGGGAGTAATTTCAGTTAAATTTGTTGTAATGTTAGCTATTAATAGCAACAATCTTATAAGCGTGATGTCGCACATTGGCCAGTTTTTTCTTCTTTTAATTTCCCACATAGGTCATATTTACAAACCAAATCTAGGCAAATCATCATGTGTGTCATAACCATTTTGTTCACTAGTTCTGTTTAATGAACTATCAAGTTTATTTTAGCATTTACTTTATTTTTTTGCATTCTGATAAAGCATTGTTTGTTATTAGTTGCATATGAACCGTAAGCATGATAAATTGGGGCTTCTTTCCTCCTCATTTTTCTACCTATCCGGCTGCCCTATTTATTAGGCTGACTAGACAAAATCTGTAATAGTCACTGTCAGCCACGGAAGTCATACAGCATTTTGATCAAGACCAATTTATCTATTACAATACAATTATCAGAATCCAGAGCTATTTACGTACAATATTTGGTGAGAATTCTCTTTTGTCTTATACATCATGCCTTGTATTTTCAAACTTTAGTAAAAAATGAATCAATGAAAATCAGCAGATATCGGCCTTCCTGTTCTGAAACATCGGCGTCTGCCTTTCAAAATCTGCATCAGTCGTATTTAGTCATACTATTCAAGCAGATGATGTTATTCATTGGTAGAAAGAACATTTATTTTAGCTGCCATGTTAAAGAAGACACTTACTTCATGTGATCTCGATCTCGAAACAGGATACACAGATTTCAAATGAAGATTTCTTTTATTAGCACATTTAGCTGTACTGAAAGGAAATGGAGGATACGTTATTATGTGACATTAAAGGATTGGGTATATCTGTGTACTAATGCTTTCAAAAGCAGTATTTGAATGGAAAATACTCTATGCAATGTATTTTCATCACTACATCCTGGTTATTCTTACATGAGTATATTGTATATTACTGTATATACACTACATGGCCAAAAGTATATGGACACCTGCTCATCCAACATCTCATTCCAAAATCATGGGCATTAATATGGAGTTGGTCCCCAGTTGCTGCTATAGTAGCCTCTACTCTCCTGGGAAGGCTTTCCACTAGATGTTGGAACATTGCTCTGTGGATTTGTTTCCATTCAGTCAGAAGAGCATTAGTGAGGTTGGGCACTGATGTGGGGCTATTAGGCCTTGCTTGCAGTCTGCTTTCCAATTGATCCCAATGGTGTTTGATGGGGTTGAGTTCAGGGCTCTGTGCAGGCCAGTCAAGTTCTTCCATACCGATTTAAACAACCCATTTCTGTACGGACCTCTATTTGTGCATGGGGGCATTGTCAATCTGAAACAGGGAAGGGCCTTCCCCAAAATGTTGGAAACCCAGAATCGTCTACAATTTTATTGTATGCTGTCAAGATTTGCCTTCACTGGAACTAAGGAGCCTAGCTTGAACCATGAAAAACAAGCCCAGACCAAGGGGCTTCCTGATACGTTTGGCCATATAGTGTATATACAGACGGGTGACAAATTAAAGGAAAAACCAACATAAAGGGCCTGATTTACTAAGACCTTCAACGTGTGCAAAACCTTTTAGTGTGCAAAACATTTTATATATGTGTGTGTGTGTGTGTGTGTGTGTCCCTCCTGTCTTGCTGATATTCTGTCACAGAACAGCTCAAAACACATACTGAAACCCATGAGAGGAACTTTGCTCTAGAGGGCACCACTCAGCGTTGTAATGGTTACACAGGGACATTTTGGGACTCTGGCTTTCTGATCATGAGACTGGGCCCCCTGCAGAGTCGTTCACAATTAACACTCCTGATCAGACTGAGGCACAATGGAGTGTCTGTACCCTTCTTCATGTGACTCTGCGATGAACACAGACTGCTTGATCAATCAGGCAGCGCGTTTGGCAGGAACACCCCCCTCTTTAGAGAAGGAGAGGGGAGATCCCAATTTAACACACACACACACACACACACCCTGATGTGATTGCAAATAGCTGGTCCATCTATGTTTTATTGTTGGTTCCAAGGGAATTAACCAATCTATTGTATGGGTGCCCTAAAGCCATCTACCAATTGGGATCAAAGGGATTTTGACCATAAAAACCCATGTAACTTTACCAACTTTGCTCTGATGGGAAAGGTGCAGCGTTACCCCTACCAGACGCACCCGGACGGCTCTGATGGGAAAGACGCAGTCTTACCCGTACCAGACGCACCACTGAACCCAGACGGCTCTGATGGGAAAGGCGCAGCCTTACCCCTACCAGACGCACTCGGACGGATCTGATGGTAAGACGCTGTCTTACGCCTACCAGACGCACCACTGAAAGCCTGACAGACTTCTGCGTTTCCGAACCCGCATCTCACCTGATCACCGAGACAGAGTTGGCCTGCCATCGTCCACAGAATAAACCAAGCTGGCTTATTCTCAACAGCTGTTTTGAGGACACGTTTCTTCAAACTGTTCCTCTACTGTCTCCCTTGCGGCCAGACCCAAGTGGAGATCTGTGCACATCCACGTCGACCTGACTGGAAACCTGTTGCGACCCGACTTCAGGAGTCTCCAGGAGTCCACGCACCTGCCGGGACCTTGGATCAGCTGACGAGCTGACATCACTTATGGAATCGGGACTGGCCTCCCTTTGTTACCGTTAAGTATTGAAATGAATTTTATTTAGCACTGACATCAATTGATAGGCTAGCATAAAACCTGTAATACCCAGTTGAGGTCATTTTACTGCTGGTTCCTACTTTTGTTTGTATTTTGTTTTGCTATGCGCGTTTCGGTCGGGAATAGCCAATTTCCCTGACCTTATAGTTTTACACTGTTAAAACTTTATATGTATGAGACTGATAAAAAGGGGGTAACCACAAAATATAGTTTAGCGTGTCATTAACACATAACACAAACTAACCTTTGTTAATGGTAGGACTGTTAGCTTCTATATTTAGCCGTCACATAATTATAATTTCCTCTGATTAAGATTAAGTCATAGAATGTAATATCAATTATTGTTTCTATTATTCACATATTCATAGTTGTAGCCAATAAAACATATGTCATTTTTCCAACCCATTGTCGTGTCTACGTTATTTCACTAAGAGTTGAACTTAATTAATTCTGAATAAAAGTAACCAAACCTCACTACAGCATGCAAGCGGATCCCCAGGGTCACTCCCACTGAAGAACTGTCTTTACACCAGCTCTTTATAACAATTGAAGGAGTGGAGTAGTACCTATGTATATCTGGATACCATCATAGATAATAAACTGACCTTGAGGCAAGCTGTCATCAAGTGCATGCAAAGTGTCAGTCAAGGCTGTATTTCCTCCGGGATTTGGATATGAACCAGTCAGTACTGCAAGCATTTTACACCTGCTTCCTTGATTCAGTGCTGACCTTTAGCCTAACAGCTTGGTTTGGCTCATGAAGTGAAATCAGGCAACTGAAGCTGGAGAGGGTGACAGTACAGGCTACTAAAATCATAGGGAAACAACAAAAACCCCTGAAACACCTGTATGAGGAGCAAACAATTTAAAAAAAGGAAAGAGGATTATGGCCCTTCCATCACATCCCCTGAACTCTCTCTTTGAGACTCTTACATCAGGTCAAAGATTAAGGTCCTTGCCCCTTAAAGCCCCTTAAAGCAAAGAGCCTGAAACAGCTTTGTCCCTACAGCTGTTAGACTGCTTAATGACACTGGACACCTCAAGACAGTAAAGGCAGATGACGAACTGTTATTGCCTTCGATTAGGGGTGTAACGATTCTCCAAATCCGCGGTTCGGTTCAGACCTCGATTTTTGAGCCACGGTTCAGTTCATACCTCGTTTTTTTTTGTTTTGTTTATGTAATGTGTAATATTTACAAAATACACAGCTCAGGGTTTTTCCTACATAATAAATTATTTGGTGGCCGCCAAAATTACAATAATTGACAAAACGGCAAATAAAATCATATCCGAATGAATTTAATTTAATTTTTTGGGTGCAATATGGTCTTTCAGCCAGCGGATGGCGATATATATTGTACTAGTCACCTTCAATATGTCAGTACAAGGAGGCGAGTAGAAGAAGCATAGAACCATAGACTGTAGCCTATAGAAATGCGGCTCAGCTATTCTGTGGCAGAGTGCGACTCGGTAGAAAGATAGCGTGGGCAGCGAGTTGGATGGAACACGCTCCAATTTTGAATTAGGCTACCTTTAAAACCCTAACTTCTGAAAAGGTAAAAGCTTTAACCCGATCCACGTTGGCGCCCCATAACTTTAGTGGTAGACTTATCGGTCCCAATTACAGTAGCCTATTCATGTTAGTCTTAAATTATAAACTAGGCTACAGCTTTAAGAAAACCCCAGGATTGATACTACAGTGCAATAAAATAAGAGGGTGCTGTTAATAGCCCAAAGCACTTATGACCCTCGTCTTGCCACAGCCACAGACTGTAAAATGCACCGTTTACAAGAAAATCATGTTCAGATATAGCTAGAAACAATATTTTTTAAAAACGTTGTATAAATAGGCCAACGCATTCAGCGTTTTCCATTGCTTACTCTAGGCTACCTGATGCACTTTCGGTTTAGAAGATTTTTTCCTCCAAAATCTCTCATAGCTATAAATATGTTAATGAAACCAAATATCTTATCTGTAGGCTATATGCAGGTAGGCTACCACTGTGTTATGATTAACCCTGAAGAGTTTATCTTGTTACGTTCCGTCTTCCAGAACCGCGATACAAGACCGTGGACGTTTGTATCACCGTTTCGGTCTCGGTTTCAGAACCTTTACACCCCTACTTTCGATGCTCAATTTTTCATCATAATTAATAATTAATTAATTTAATATAAATATAATCTTGATCACAATGCTACTAATAATAGTAATTTTAATCATAATCCTAATGTATTCAACTCCACTTATACCTTCACTTTAATGTAAAAAATCTGATTCAATTGAACGTCTTTATTTAACATGTTTGTGTTTTGTGGGTCTGCCCCACTGTCTATGTCTTTTATTATTGCTGAAAACTACAACTAAAGTTCCCTCACAGGAAAATTTTATTCTATTCTATAGCAGTTGCAAATGGTTACCATGGCAACACAGCACCCTGCTTTGACCACATAACACAAAACAATATGCCCAAGGACTCATGTTTTAAATTTTTCATTTTAAAATCATCACTGGATAAAAGGTGCATGCCATTACACAAATTATTTTAGGTTTTTCACAGTACTAACATGGCCATCTATAGTGTTCCCTAACATTCTTAAAAACAGCAGCCTAATAATGCCTTTCTACTCTGTGCTGAACTGAAAATAAGTACAAACAAGCCAATTAATATGGGTTTCTGCAGGACTGTCAATGACATAAAATATTATGAGGGCTTCCTCCAACAAAGGGTTTAGGGCTGATTAAATTAAGCAGATAAATTTGCCCCTTTGACTACATGGTGATATTTGTAATCAGGCATACGGATAATAGGGGATTAAGAAAATCCGATACAAGCAAACTTGTGCATCCGCTCTGACATTTACTCAGGGTTCAGATTTTTTCAGAGAAACGTTGTGCCGCATAAAATGTAACTGCCGAAAACCATCACTGAACTTTGAGGTTAATTATTAGGCTGGTCTCCCATCGCAGTGGGAGCCCTGGCATCGATGCTGTCTCTGTGATTCAATTATATTTATGTTTGTAAGTCACTCTGTATAAGAGTGTCTAAGAAAAAGAAGAAACTAAGAAATAAATGAGTAATTTCTGTTGTCACTATATCAACTTCTTAACTGCATTGTGATACTATTGGCATAAAAAGACACCCTTACAAAGCTAACAAATTAGACATAATGTTGTCCAAATTTCTTAATTAGCATCACTTTGATATGCATTGATTGTAATGTAAAAGAAAATAAATGTACATCAAACATAATCAAGACAGAGAGTAAAATTAAAGTAATGATATTGTACACTATATTGTGAATTACATCCAAGTTTTCTTATTTCGTTACATAAAAAAATTGAAATGAAAATTTAAAGCGGCATCTTTGGTTCTACAAACCTTCTGTCAAAAGTGCCACATTTTTGGACCCATGTATTCCACCATACATGGGTGTATGTGGTGTTGAGAGTGGCAGTAAGTACGGAAATGATTAGCGCCACATTTCTCTGGACCTCTGTACGTAACAACATGAATTGACCCTTTGCTAAGCCCTGCCCCCCTTAGTAACTGTTGCTATGTCCGTCAAGCTTTCTGTGTCCGTCAAAGCAAATATGACTTTCTCAACCATGAAAGTAGGCTACTGCCCTTTTGGAAAAATGGTAACTTTAGGAAATTTATCTTCAATTTCATATTTGCAGTGTACTTTTAATGCTAGCTAAAATGATTTTATGTAGATTTTATGATGTTAGGCAGCATTATTTCCATCACAGCGTGCTGTCTCATTTGCTAGCTAGCTACCAGTGACAGTGGAAACCTAACGTAACAAACATCAGCAGAGGGACTAGCTGGCTTGGCTAGACATAAAATAGCAAACCATAGCTCATTCATGAAGATGTTATTATAATCGGTTTGTTTATGACCGTTTGACCATGATGACAAGCTAACCTATAACAAGGAAAGCTTGACAGAGGTCCACTGCCTAGTAACGGTTGCTAGGCTATGATTGGACTAGTGCCACTTGGAGGAGGGGTTTAGCGAAGGATAACTGGTTTGGCATGCCATACAGATGCACATCGTTGGAGCGTGACAGAAAATAGCAAGCCGTTGGTCCCTTTTTAAGTCTTTTCACAAACTACTATTTGCAGTAGCACTGCAGTTTACAATAACACAATAGCTTACATTTACATTGTATCAGTTACATTTTTGTCCACAATTTTGAGAAAAAAAGTAAATCACCTTGTTGATCCTCAAGGTGCCCTAGGTTAAAAAAAAAATCTCTCAACGTGGAAATCCGTACTTTCGGTTTTGCAACCCGTATGTACGATTTGCAAAACCATACGTTTGGATTGCAAACCCATGCATACGTATACGTACGGATTGCAAAAACCGAGAGCACGGATTTCAAAACTGAGAGTACGGATTTCAAAACTGTAACATATGTACAGATTGCAAAACTACGGAACCCCTCAAGTAAAAAAAATAAATAAAAAATCTCAAAAAAATCCGTACTCTAGGGTTTGCAATCCGTACAGTTATGCAATCCGTTCGTACAGTTATGCAATCCATCGCCTAGTTATGGTTTTGAGTTAAATCAATTGAGTATAAAACGGTGTGGGCCGCTAACCACCATGCTGGAGCTGGAAAATAGAGCCCTTAAAGTTGTGTTGTCTTTCTTTGGTGAATTACTATAAGATACATAGGCCCACACTGTTTTATACAAGAGATATGGCACTCTAACACATGGTAGGCGATATCATGAATATTGACAAAGCTAATGGGGTTTGCCAGCACACCGCTTCACATCCTGCCTAGTAACTACATCCCCTAGCCTTTCCAATATTCATGATACCAAAGGTTCTTGTGCAATACTGCTTTAATATTTATCCCGTTTCATCAAGTGTGAATTGTAGCCATAGTTCTTTCGTGTCTGACTTTCCTGCAATGAACCCTTTATTTACAAATGGATTTAAACTGCAAACCTGGGGTTAGCATCGTAAGCATCTTAGCATCGTAAGGCTAAGACGGTCGTAAAACCCTTCGTACGAAGCTTCTTAAACTTTGGGTGTGTTTCCCAAAAGCATTTAACTTAAGACGCTCTTAGAAACGCTCGTAGATTAACGATTACTCCAGACCAGTAGTAGACGGTGAAGTGCATTTTAGGAGGAATGGAGTAAACAATGACAGATCGGTGGTGGGAATCAGCATGGCAATCTACGCCATGCCTCTCCCGCAGAGGGGCCGTGAGTACTATTTTGACTGTGTGTCCTGGCGTATTCGTTTCTCACAATGCAGAGTGCCAATCTTTGTCACTGTAACAATAACACATCTCTGTATGTTGTGCTATCACTGTGTGAGTTCTATTACACAGGAATAAAAGAAAACTGTTGACCCGTCTTATTCCACAAAGAACTTTTTTTAAGCCAGAGAAGCAGAAACTAGTTTAGAAAGAAAGAACTGATTTTGAATCTGTCATGGTTAGTGGCTGTCTCCTTTTGTTTCAACCATGGTTTTCCATTTGGCGTCGTCAGAAGCTCTATCGGATTTTTTCTTTCTCCGTTCCGGTGTTTGGATCTCTCCGGGTCATTATCTTCGACACCTGTGTTTGGTTTCCGTCGGCTATAAATAGAGCTTCACTTCCGCTTTCTGGTGCTTCTAGATTGTTGTGGAGTTATTACTAGATAGCCGGTATTGGTATAGGTAAAAGTCTTTAGCTTCTGTATCTCTGTTTGGTGTTATACAGAGACACAGCTATTGGTATAAGTTATAGGATTAGAATTTCTGGTTTTCTGTCCTATCGCCCTCTATTCTTTTCTTTTTGCCTGCAGCCTGTTTATTCTTTGTGCAGCTCCTTAGCCGACTGAGCTGTAGCTACAGGCTTGCTATTTTGTTTGTTTCTTTTCAGTGTTCTCAACCTCTGATATACGCAGATCAATTAGTGCGTGAGGTTCTTTCTTTTTGTTTGTTTCTCGCTGTTTTAGCGAACTTTCGCCTCCGTTTGAGGTTGTTTTGTGTTAGCCTTGAGCTGGGGAAGTTTTGCTCCCGCTTTTCAGTTTCCTTTCTTCCCTTGGTGCGGTTTAATTCCGCTTCTGTGGCGTGTCTTTTAGATACGCTTTCTGAATCCTTATCTGTCACGTTTGGTTCTCTATTTTCTAACCTAAAACCAACAGAATCACTTAAAAATACCATTGAAAAATAAACATACTGTTTATTCACAGGCACAAACCAGCCAGTTTCATTAATCACTATTAATTACAAACCCTCCATTTCATTTAGGCAGCAGTGTAGTATAATTTAGGTTAGGGAACTGGGCTTGTAACCGAAAGGTTGCAGGTTCGATTCCCAGGTAGGACACTGCCGTTGTACCCTTGAGCAAGGTACCTAACCTGCACTGCTTCAGTATATATCCAGCTGTATAAATGGATAATATGTAAAAAATGCAAAAAATAAAATAAAAAAGTTGTGTAAGTCGCTCTGGATAAGAGTGTCTGCTAAATGCCTGTAATGTAATGTAATGTAATGATGGATCTCGCCAGACACAGACATAGAGAAGTGGGGCTCTGATGATCTTGTCCATTTCTAAAAAAAAAAACCCCAGAGTTTATCTTCCTCCTTACGATCATCTCCTTGTATATCACCAGGGAGATGTCAGACGATGCTCAGACCAGGCAATCACTATGTTGTATTTCCTGAAAATTACAGGACTTGGATATGTTCACAGACCCAGCTACAGAAGATTACCAGTAAATATTCTGTAGCGCTGATGCCGACAATTGTTCAAACATAGTGTAGTCATTTTTATAATGTTTAAAAAGTGTAACACAGCTGAATTGCAGATTAAACGATTGGCCTTTGACACTTTGATGTGACATAAAGTTTGAATGACAACATTCTCTTCAGAAAGTAAGATGAAAAAACACAGGGCCAAGTTACATGAAATAATTTAGGAAACACTGGGTAACATTGCTTTGGAGTATAGCTAATTTCTGTGAGCTAAGATATCAAATATTGTTTGTTGTAACTTGGCATCATTTAGATATCACTCCCTGATGACTTAGCTTTAATGTGCCTTATTTTGTTCAGTAAGAAATTACTGCCAATTAGCCACTGTTCAATTTTAATAAATGAAAGCAATGTTATATTGCGCAAGATTGTTGTGTACACAGACATCTGTTGCTTTGGATTGCAACTTTGTGATTAACGTTTATAAGGGATTAACCTGTCAATCACGTGTCTGATATACTAATTTAAGCTAGCTAACTTTAATTAAACACGTTGCCTGTAGCCTAATAAACCAGTCAGTATATTTATTTTATGATCTGAAATACATGTTTATTTTGACAATGGACAAACTGTTGTGATAAGATTCAGAGTTAAAATATTTTTATTCCATTGAGATTTTTTATTTCAAAACATCCATCAGGTCATATATACTTACTTTATGGTTGGCACAGTGTGCTCAAGCAAATGGCTGGGAGACCTACATTTTATGGAGCTGATGTAACACCCACATTTAATGCAAGAGTCAAAGATTCAAAAAACTGTTCAGTGAATTGTACCTATGACTGCAAGTACAAACCAGAGCACAGACTGTACACTGCCCAGGTCACATTAACAGCAGACACATGGTGATAACACCAGATGATGTATTCTCCCTCCGTGACACAAGATAAGTGTGTAATTAAAATAAGTGTCTACAACCGCATTTGCATGTTCATTATGTGCAGCAGGCCAGAATTTACACACATGGATGCTGAACCCTTTCTGCACCTTGAGAGAATTTTTGGCCCAGATTCAACACCACTTGGCTTTGTCCTTAGGGTAACAAACATTTTCTCATTTGAAATTTCAACAATTAATATATTTTAATCAATCTGGTCTGGATGGGAATGGCAAAAGACCTGGCACCCACGCCACCCCACACACACACAATTCTCAGCGCTGGCTCTTAGATGGAGTTCTGAGTCTTCGGACTTAGAAATGGCTTCCATAGACAGAAATAAGTTATCAACGTCAACCCATCAGGTAATGCATCATTTTGTTCAAAGGGGCACATTGTTGCCAAGAATATGTTATAACAAAGAACCAGTTTGATCAGTGACAGACTGAGATATGTGGTGAAATGACAGCAGAGCTCAGTTAATTTCTTGAATGTTGTGCTCAATCTTTGCAAGGATTTTGTTGTGGGGATTTAGTTTTTCTCAAACCTGTAAGCACAAAATCAATGAGTAAACCCCCTTAACCTGCAACTTACTTAGGCTGTATCTTCTCTTCAGGCACACACTGTTACAAATCACACCTTTATTGGCAGCTGTTACTTTCAGCCATCACTGCTTATGTTTCAGTAGCACTACAGATCTGTAGTATTGTTGCAATCACATGTGAAGGCAAAGAATGTCATTGTTTTTTGTATGTGCTTTATTAATGGACTACATCCAAGGCCGTGTCATTCACCACAGGATTTCAAAGGGCTTTGAAGAAGGAAACCTTAGTGTAGCACCCCCTGGTGCTACATGCCCCTGGTGCTACATGGCACGGCAGCCATTTTGCACAAGAATGCTCACCACATATCAACCGAGGACGGGAGGGAAGGATTCATCTTGGTAATTATAGGCTTTGTCAAACTGAGTGCTTACACTTACAAACAGAACTAACTCTGACAATTAAGAGTGACAAATGGGGCACATGGAAAATGACTCACCTCTCCTGACAGAATATTCCATTTCCTGTTTGATACACAGGATAAACGTCTTCTTGCAACATTCAACTTTCAACTCTACGACATATTCCCATTTGGAAGTTATCGTAACTGAGTTAATCTGAACCGGGCATGCTCAAGAGCAAAAGATCATTGGACACTTAATAAAATCCAACAAAGTCAGAGTGAGCCTCCTGCCAAAATCAAATAAAACCAATTTTCTTGCTCCTTGAATTATTTTGCAACAAAGTAAAAGGCTATCTTAAGACTTAAGACCTAAAACTTGCCCAAGAGCAACATACAACCTTTTTCTTGCAAACGACAAACTTTAAAGTGCTCTACACTGCAAAAAATGCCCATCTTAACAAGTGTCTTAGTCTTGTAATGAGACTTAAAAAAAATTTTTTTCCTCAAAAGTGGAAAACATTCGCTTGTTTTAAGTTACATTTTACTTGACAAGTGAAATTATCTTACCCCACTGGCAGATAGTTTGTTTTACTTAGCAAAAAAGTTACAGAAATAAGTTTCTAAAGTCTAAATATTAGATTAAAATGCTTGTTAAGATTAGTTTTTTGCAGTGTATCCATTGGCAGTTACTTTTCCTTGTTTTGACAGATTCAAAAATGTTATCTTATGAAGGAAATAAAACTGAATAAAAGCCAGAAGTGACAGTTTCAAGGAAAAATACTATTGCGATACTATCACTTCTCTGCATTTGAATGGATCTCTATGAGAATTGGGGGGTGGGACAAGATTTAGCTGTAAATTATGCTGGAACACTATGGAATACATGGTTGTCGAAATGGCTGTAAGTCATCAAGGGTCTGAAGTATCAAACGAGCCTTAACCCATCACTCTGCTGCCAGATACGCAGTTAACGGATCACATTAAGCGTTGTTTCTCCTGACAAATGTTCCTATTGAACTCTATGGAAAAAATAAGTCAGGAGAAGAAACCCTTCAAGTTGTCCATCCATATCTACTGCATATCTGGCAGCAGAGTGATGGTTTAAGGCTTGTTTGATACGTCAGTCCCTTGATGACTTAGAGCCATTTAGCCAACCATGTGTTCCATACTGTTCCAGTGTAATTTACAGCTAAATCTAGTCCCACCCCCCAATTCCCATAGAGATCCATTCAAATGCAGAGACGTTATAGTATCGCTTGTAAGAGTACCAGAAAATAAGATATCATGAGTCTTTTGATATTGTTGGGTCACAGACATCAGGAAGTCATGGCATGCAAAGGATATGTGACTGGGGATTTTCGTATCTCTTCCTAATTAAAATTGAATGCACAAACAAGGCGGATGCTAAAAAACGTATTTGCTAAGTTCACCTTCAAGTTCGCCCGGAATCCATTATCTATCAGCAGAGGGATGATATTTCTCTCCCAAGTTGTAAGTTACATTGTTTAATTTCAGCCGCTAGCCTCGTTCTGCACGCTGCGAGAGCAGAGGGGACCAGGGAGGAGGTAACTAATGTATTCCACATTTTTTTGACGGACACACCGCGACGGGGAAAGCGTCCACTCGGAGCGCTCAGGGCTGGGGGGGCCTGAGGGCATTGGCATAACGCCACTTTTTAAAAAGTTGCGTAGCCTACATCCCAATGCAAATATGTGTAAAATCGTAAAAATTATTACTTTATTCTACATTATGTTAAACTGTCCACTATTTTCTGAAGCCTGAAAATGGGGGGGGGGGCTATGTACAAAAGGTCCTATAATTTCTAAACGGTTCATCCGATATGTATGAAAATACCCTCTAATTAAAGCTGACAGTCTGCACTTCAACCTCATTGTCATTGTATCCTTTCAAACTCAAAGTGCTAGAGAACTGCACAGAACCAAAATAACAAAAAGTGTGTCACTGTCCAATGAATTATGGTGCTCACTGTACGTAGATCTCAGTATTTCATTGCAAACTAAAGAAAAAATAAATTTTTTTGCATTTTTTCCAAGATTCCTTTGCATTTGTGGCACTTTATTTTGACCTAAATTATGAAGATAAACAAATCTAAGTTAGTAAATGGTACAACTGTCATGTTTCAAGTCTCTGTGATGCTCACACCTGGGGCCCTATGTTACACCCGGCGCTAAGTGGCGCTAACCCAAACGCAATGTCTTTGCTATCTTACACCCGGTGCATGGTTCATTATAACGCCTTGCATTCAGTCGTTTAAATACCATGTAATCTTGCGTCCATTACAAGTGAACTGGGCGTGTTGGTCTTAAAATGAGGAGTGGCCAGGATTATTTTTGGCGTATTGCTTTCTTAAGCCTTAGCGCCTTTCTTGCTTAGCGCCCAAAAAACACGCCGTTAAAATAGCAAAAGTGGACTTGGACACGCCCTAAATGCACTTAACGCCATGCGCTTAGACAAAGCGCTAAGATCGCCAAGATAGAGCCCCTGGAGTTATAAAGCCTTAAACAGAACACCCCCTAAATAGTTGTGAATTGACCAAATTTGGCATCTGCACGAAGGGGTTAATTTCAAATGTTCAGCCGACATTTCATGCCGACCGATCTACATGGAGTGACTGGATCCTCATATATATCCTGGAGTTCACCTGTTCCAGGAGAGCCTGGAACCGGTGAACAGCATTTGTGCTTACATCGGACAAATAGTATATATTTTTTAATCAAGTTCCTCAAGTGGTGCATTCAAGTTTGAATCATGTTATAACCTCATTCATCTTGTTCCAAGGCCCTGGCTTCATGATTGTGACCTATACTCCACACAAAATACATGACCTTCACATCAATCAACCTGCTTTCAAATTCTTTACCCTCCAGAAACTGGACTAAAAGGTCAACTTGACAATCATGTTGATGTTATTGAGGCTGAGTAGACCCCATAATGCAAACTGACATTTTAGTTGTGACAGTGGTGTACCAGCTAAGGGCCTGGACTTTAAAATGCATGTGTATTGGTTGTGGGACCAATATTACTAGTATACTGGTTTTTCTGCACCCTCAGAAAATAACTTGAACTGACTAGCCTAATTATGTAGCAGTGAGCATAAATTACATGTCCAATACAAGTTGCTCTGCATGAGAGCATCTGCCAGATAAATATACAATAACAGCCCAGATCCATTCTTTGGAACAGAGTGAATCAAATGAAATTCAAGTTTAATTTAAAAACTAATTATGTAATGCATTAACTGCAAACATAATCCCATGCAAATGTGTGAGTTTCAGTTTTTTTGTACCCAGTCACAGAATAAAACCAATAAAATAATTTAAAAACGTTTTAACACAGAACAAATAAAGCACGATACACACAAAGAAGACAGTTAATCCAATCCTGAACTTTTCATCCATTCTCTATGTTAAGTCTCACAATCCACTTACTTGGCCTCTTTGTGGCAAGCAGTTTCTCACCTACATTAATAAAGAAGAAAGATAAGACTAAAATAGCTACGCTTTAAATCTGCACTTGCATAACGTTTATATAGTTTTACCCTGACAGATAACGGCACAGCCCCACCCCCATCCCCGGATCAGATGGGAAAACAGCGGTCACAGCGACGACCCCAGCTAATGCTGTGTGCTATTTGCAGCGGCGATACAAGTTTTACCTGCAAGGTTAAACCAGGTTGTAAATTCCTTTCCTCCATTTCATTTTGTAAGCTGGGCAGGGGATCCGCTTCCTGCCTTTTCCAATTTTCAGTACTTTGCGGCTCAGACTCATGGTCCAGGAACTGTGTGTCTGCTTATGTCCCATCCTGTGTTACTTCAATTTCGTTGTACAGCCCAAATAGATTAAGTAGATTTGATCTCCAAGTTCATTCGTTGCCTGGCACTTTGGGACAGAGGGGGAAATATCTTACTTTTCCCTCAGTAAAGATTAAATGTTTTGGTTTTTTGGAGTCGTGGGGGGTAAGGCTAATCCTCTTAAGAGAAAGTTATTTATATGACATCTTGTTGCATGCTAGAGTTCTTTAAGGACATCACATTCCCTCGGTCAAGTACATATCGATCACATCCCATTGTTTCAATTACTGTAATTTTTCTGTTATCTGTGCTACCAAAGCAATATTGTTATTCTTTCAGGTTATAACCATTTTTCCTGCACTCCTTTGTTAAGTGCATTTTATCAAATAAAGTCATTGATTGATTACTTGATTAATTGACTGGAAAATACGCACAGTAGATAGGCCTCAGAATGGGTCCACGTTCTATTGCGTTTTCTTAAGAGTATCCAGCACTGTTTGTAACCATTCTCAGAATACCCCGAATTTCTCTCACTTACACCGACTTCAATATTCATTCACTCAAGTGAACTCAGCAGTACAAGAGTTTGTAGTCGAAATGGCATTCAACATGATTCCAATACTAATCTCACCCAATGAAAAAGTCATTAAAAAAATTTGAAAAATTGAAAAGTCATAATGACTGAGAAAATGACACAGAAGCAATATCTTTACCTTCCGTATGTGTATCCTGTGGCAAAATATCCAGGTGCTTTGAATGAGAATCCTCTGCTGCTTCACCAGTTTACCAAAAATGCATTTCCACACTCGACAGGCTGTGGTGGTATGAAAGATTCAAACTCTTAACTCTTATGAAGGGTCCAGGAAGCTGGGAATCCAGCTTGGGGGTGGCTGGACAAACGCCAGTCACACATGAATAACCAGAAGGTAGCTGAGGGGAGAGGAAACTGCTGGAGGAAATGCAGTCAGTCGGACTTCCAGGCAGATCCAATAGTGGGGTGAGCAGTCTCAGGAAGGAGTCGTCAAAGCATTGGCGCTTGCCTGCTCAGTGGCTTGGTCAGAATCTCCTCTCTGAGGCTCGGGGTTCAGCATTCTCTTCATGATGCATACGTTTATGCATTTAATGATAGCAGAACAAGGAATACATTGTCAGTTTTTAATATTTATTTGTCATTTTTGTGTGGCAAAGTCAAGACCCTGGTCTGGTGAGGGAAAACACAATACATACGAGTGTGCTATTCAGTTCTACAGAAACAGAATTGTCCCTATTTTAACCAAGGAGATGAGGAAACATCTTTGTCCTGTTTCAGTCAGTACTTGAACAAGCCGCTTAGTCCTTCTAACAATTAACTGCTTTCTTTCTTGGAAGTATTATACAATAATATTTCCACTCGTCAATATCCATTGCATTATGATTCATATTTAGTACTTATGCTCCAAAATATTACCCAGACAGCTTTTTTTATACTACAAAGTCACTCCATTGTTTCCGATGTTGAATGATAATTAATGTGTTCACAATTTTACCAGACATGCATGTTTTGTAGCTTGTACCTGGTTAAAATGGTTAGCCATTACAGTACCTCTGCTTCCTGAAGACCACAGCAGTTGAAAAGCGTTGCAGCATAGGTTAATGTCCTGTGCTGAGTGAAAGTTCCTTCTATCAGTTGTTTGTTCTGGCTCAAGCCCTCGTTCTGGATTAAATACTCTTTCATACCTTGTGGTGCCACATAATAATCAACTGATAATAAGTACAAATGCAGGATCAGGTATGAAATGCCAAACCACTGTGCAGACATTAGATTATTAATTTCCTAATGCAGAAGATACAGTTGGTTTAGATCAATTTTAAATGGCCACACCTTTCTTGAATTTTCAGTTTGAATAAACATATTGTGGATCCAAATGAGACTAAAGTTTGTTTGATTAAACTGCACACAACCTTAAACTTGCTAAATGCATTTGACTGAATCTTGGGGATTGTCAGACATCTCGTTTCATAACTTCAGGAAATGACATTTGTGCCATTGCTTGCAGTAACCCAGACCATTCTAAAGGCAATCAAAATATTTAAAAAAGAAAAATACAAACCCCTTACTTCCTGTCTTGGTGAGGGATGGGATTGGCTCATCCCTGTCTCAGGAAGTGTGTGAACTGCAGATAGCCAAGCCCTTTCCGACATCAGACCCGGACCAATTAAGCCCCACAATGACATAAAACAATACAATACATATTTCCAAACCATCTGTAAAAGACATAAGCAAAAACTACAGCCACATCAGTTATGTCTTTCAAGGAATACTGTAAACACAGCATTGCTTCTTTTCCATCGAGTGGATGTCTTATGAATGAAATTATGTCATGGAATTGACCTCATAGAAGTTAGACTAACACAGTATGTTCAACAGTTTATCAAAGTATTTCCAAAGTCAAAGTAAAAATTCTGACAAGAAACCATATATGTCATTTCCTGGTCTGCTGCAAGCTCCTGCCATATGGCGTTTTGAACATTTACCAGTTTAGATAAAGTCACGAGAACTCGCAGAGAAGCACAAACTCTGACATCTGAAACTCCTTTGCATATGAGGAGACAAACAAGACACCAACAAATCACCTGTGAAAGCCAATACATTACAGGAATATTTTGTGGTTCGTTTCTGAAACGAGTCACTTGGTTGCACTTTAAAATTATCCTCAAGATCTTTCCCATAAAAGCTCATTTAAAAATTCTCCTTTGCCTTAGTTTTCACTTTGAACTGTGGCACTGGAGACATTCCTGCCTCAACAACTGGTAATTGATCACTTTCATTAGGCCTGCATCACAATCTCAGGGATTTGGCTCACTCCAACAGACTACCAATTGTTTTGCTTGACTGGGGTGGAAGCTATTTATGTCTGTTTTGTACTTTCAACAAACTGGATCGAAACTGCTGGCTAAAGTGATCCTATGACAAGTATAGTGAAAGTGTTAATAAGCCCCTGCCATTGGAAATAACATCCTGGCACAGATCCTATGAGTTGCCACTGCAACTGGCTTAGTCTGAGCTCAACAGGGCTAGCTGTCATGTTGTCACTACTGTGATTGGATGCGATGGAGGGAATCTATCTTGGCTTGTTTACTGCGGCAGCATAAAATCCGGCTCCGATCCAAAAACACGCCTGGATTCAACACAAAAGGTTTGCCTCACCTTTGAAAAATGTTGTATTTGCTTTTTGGGTAAAATTTTTCATACTTCTTTTGATCACAAAAAAACAATGTTGTATGAGATTTTTATTTTTTCTTTACAAAAACGTCAGGGTGAAGTAAAGGGCAAAGTGCATTGCGCTTTGATTGAATGAAACTTTGCTGCTGTTGCACTGGAGAGGACGGCAACAGCATATCGCTGTTTGTTTTGTCAGCTGGAGTTCAGGTAGGGATGGCAAAATGAGATTTAGAATGTAGAAAACAGTGTGCGACAGTACAGTATCTCACAGAAAGCATGAAGTTGAATGATTTCGCTTTTTTAATAAAAAAAAAAAAATTGCAGTTGTTGTGCGAGAAGGCTTGAGGGGCACGGCTCCTGTTAATCATGAAACATGGCAAAAGCCTCATTAAAATCAAAAGTCACCATTGCTCCATACACAATCTTTCAAAAACCCTTCAGTTCCAGGCCAAGAACCTGGCATCTCCCATCCGGGAAGCAAAAACCTGGCCACAAATGGATCTTTCTGCAAGCCAATGATCTCAACTTTTTCACTGAACAATTGCATTAGGATAAAAATATAATTTTCCAATTTTAATTACAATAATTTCTATTTCCCGTTGTTAAGCATACAACATATACACACAGTGATCTTTGTAGATCACTCACACATACACGTGTGTGTGTTGTAGGGACAACAGTAACTACAATTCCATACAGTCCACAGGAGGCTCCTCCTTCACGTTGGAAGTGACGTAGGACGTTGTACCAGTTGTGATTTCCGCACTGAAACGTGATACTGCACAGCGGAATGCGCGACTGGCAATAAAGTGTATAATAGGGGCAACACAGCCAGTTCTTGCCGCAGTGTTCTTCCCGTCCAGTTGTCCACGCAACATTGTCTCGTCTCAGGGCCCCGTGCGGCCTGCTCGCCCAGGGGGAAAGAGCCCTCGCTCCACAGGAAGCATCGGCCGTCCGTGACGCCGACCCAACCGAGCGAGGTGAAATCATCTACCCCCGGCTATCGGCCACAGAGGACCGGAGACGAGACGCAAGGAGGCAACGCGAGCACCCGGTGGTCAAGAAGAACCACCAAGTGGACCACATGCAGCCCGTGATCCTGTAGCAGAGCACCGCCAGTGAATCCCCAAAGAGGCAAGCGGTCTGCAGTAGGATGACGCTGCATAGTTTGGGAGAAATAATGAGACCAGTTCCATTATCCACCCCTACGAACTGTAACCCTGACGACGAAAGAAACCAGTTCCAGGGACCCAAGATGAGGCGGCCGGTACCCCTATCTATCGCAACCCTGCGAACTCGCCACCACAGGATCAGGGCGACCGGATTTCCCCTTTTCATTGTGAGTGCAATCCAACGGATAAACCATTTAACGGACTTTAATTCAAGTAAGGCTGTAACATGGGCAATAGCGTATTAGTTAGCAACCGCAAAATGTTTGTGACTGGATGTATGTAACTGCTATTGAAAGGTTAATGTGTGTTATGTGAAAGTTTGTGTTACCGTTTTACTTTGGATGGTTTTAAGCCATCCACCGCGCTGTGTTAGGTTTAATACATCACGCACAGAACGTATCTTGCATGTGATCTGTCTTTAAACACTAACCAGTCGTAATATTAACACTGCACACAGATCTTAACGCACACGCATAAGCTTACGGCTATCCCCTCTGTATGGTATGTTCATGCGCCACCATTAGCTAGCTCCAGCAAAAGCTAGTTTCAAACCTCCCTCCAGTTTAAGTTTCTTTGTTCTCTCTGAACACGTGTCCGAGGCAACCCCCCACACGCAGGAAAACATGGAAACCCCACATGTGCCCAACGCGCCACACACACACACATAGTTTGTTGTACATTATAGTAGTGAATCGTGCTTTGCTCTGTTTGGTAATTTGTGTTAAATAAACTATTACATTTTCCAAGATTGTCTGTATTAATATTGCTCTTGTGTTGAACTGAGTCAGCCAATGCTAATCGCAGGGATTCCCCAAAATGCCTTTACCTTTTATATTAATTCGGTATCAACTGAGTACATGATATTGTGATTTTGCTAAGACAATTATTAACGTGTAATTTTATTGGTAATTAATTTAATTATTAATTCAAGTTACCCATTTTTAGTTAGTATATTCTCTTTTGAGAATAATATATAAATTCTATGAGACTGATTTATTATACAAAAACCATGCCACCAGTTGTATAAGGATGGTAGTGGCATATCGCAGTACATAAGTGACGCCCCGTGTATAAATATAGAGGTATGTACCCTACATTTTTGTTACCCCGTGTATAGATTTAAATGAATATTCCCTACAGTGTGCATGTGTGACTGATCACGTGTATGTGTGTGCACGTGTGTCAGCAATCTTTCACATTGAAACAATAAAAACTGACATGCCAAACTTCGAACGACTTCACACATAATATATATATATATACATTGAAGTCGGAAGTTTACATACACTTAGGTTGAAGTCATTAAAACTCATTTTTAACCACTCCACAGATTTCATGTTCGCAAACTATAGTGTTGGCAAGTCAGTTAGGACAACTACTTTGTGCATGACACAAGTAATTTTTCCAACAATGTTTTACAGACAGATTATTTCACTTTTAATTCACTATATCACAATTCCAGTGGGTCAGAAGTTTACATACACTAAATTGACTGTGCCTTTAAATTTTTAATATTTGGTTGCATGTCCTTTGCATGCCATGACTTCCTGATGTCTGTGACCCAACAACATCAAAAGACTCTTGATATCTTATTTTCTGGTACTCTTAAAAGGAATACTATAACGTCTCTGCATTTGAATGGATCTCTATGGGAATTGGGGGGTGGGACTAGATTTAGCTGTAAATTATACTGGAACAGTATGGAATACATGGTTGGCGAAATGGCTGTAAGTCAAGAAGGGTATGAGGTATCAAACGAGCCTCAAACCATCACTCTGCTGCCAGATATGCAGTAGAGATGGATGGATCACTTTAAGGGTTGTTTCTCCTGACAAATTTTCCAATTGAACTTTATGGAAAAATAAGTCGGGAGAAGAAACCCTTCAAGTTATCCATGCATATCTACTGCATATCTGGCAGTAGTTTAAGGCTTGTTTGATATGCCAGACCCTTGATGACTTAGAACCATTTAGCCAACCATGTGTTCCATACTGTTCCAGTGTAATTTCCAGCTAAATCTAGTCCCACCCCCCAGTTCCCATATACATACATTCAAATGCAGAGGTTATAGTATCGCTTGTAGGAGTACCAGAAAATAAGATATCAAGAGTCTTTTCTGGAAGTCTGGAAGTCATGGCATGCAAAGGATATGTGACCAAATATAAAAAATGATTTTATTCTACATTATGTTAAACTGTCCAATAATTTTTGATGCCCGAAAATGGGAGGGACTATGTACAAAAGGTTCTATAATTGTCATTGTATCCTTTCAAACTCAAGAGTGCAAGTGCAAGAGTACAGAACCAAAATAACAAAAAATGTATCACTGTCCAATGAATTATGGTGCTAACTGCATGCATGTACAGTATACAGTTCCCTCCACAATTATTGGCACCCCTGGTAAAGATGAGTAAAAAGGGTTATAAAAAAATTCACCGTTTGGTGAATTAGCTTAATCTCACACTGAAAAAATGAGAATACATGCAACCTTTAATTGAATAAATTTATTCAGAGAAAAAAAATCCCTCATCAAGGGATTTAACAAAACCACGTGTGCCACAATTATTGGCACCCCTGCATTTAATACTTTGTACAACCTCCCTTTGCCAATAAAACAGCACTGAGTCCTCTCCCGTAAAATCTAATAAGGTTGGAGAATACAGAGCAAGGAATCTGAGACCATTCCTCTTTGCAGAATCTCTCCAGATCATCCAGAGTCCTAGGTCCTCTCTTGTACACTCTCCTCTTCAACTCAGCCCACAGGTTTTCAATGGGGTTTAGGTCAGGTGACTGAGATGGCCATGGCAGAAGCTTGATTTTGTGTTCTGTTAACCATTTTTGTGTTGATTTGGACATATGTTTTGGATCATTGTCCTGCTGGAAGATCCAATGACGACCCAGTTTTAGTTTCCTGGCAGAGGCAGCCAGATTCAGATTAAAAATTTCCTGGTATTTCATGGAGTTCCTGATGCCATGCACCCTTACAAGGTTCCCAGGGCCTTTGGAGGAAAAACGGCCCCACAACATCACAGAACCTCCACCATACTTAACAGTGGGGATCAGGTTATTTTCACTATAGCCATCCTTCTTTTAACGCCAAACTCACCTTGAGTGTTGGTTGCCGAAAAGATCAATTTTTGTTTAATCTGACCATAGAACACGGTTCCAGTCAAAGTTTCAGTAGCGTTTAGCAAACTCCAAGTGCTTACGTTTGTGGTGAAATGACAGGAAAGGCTTTTTTCTGGTATGCCTTCCAAATAATTTGTTGGCATGGAGGTGACATCTAATGGTATCTAATGGTTTTCGAGACTTGATGACCCCAAGATGCTACTTTCCTCTGTAATTCTCCAACAGTGATCCATGGGGACTTTTTTTGCCTCTTACCATCCTCCTCACTGTGCGTGGGGGAAAAATAAACTTGGCCCCTCTTCCAGGCAAGTTTGTAACAGTTTCAGTTGCTTTGAACTTTTTAAGTATTGCCCTAACGGTAGATATGGGCATTTTCAGGTGAGTAGCTATTTTTTTTATAGCCATTCCCTGATTTATGAAGCTCAACACACTTTTCCCTCATTTGATTTGTGTGTTCTCTTATCTTTCCCATGTTGATGTATGAATAAGGGGATCTGGCCTCTGTGTCAACTCATATTTATACCCCAGGGAAACAGGTAGTCATGGATTACTGCTTGAAAGTTCCTAAACACTCTGATCAACTTTAAAAAGTAAAATATAAATGGAAAAAATGCTTCAGTTACATTTTGTTCATAAGAATTTCTAGGGGTGCCAATAATTGTGGCACACATGGTTTTGTTAAAAATAATTATTCCTTGATGAAGGATTTTTTTTTTCTCAGAATAAATTTACTTCAATTGAAGGTTGGATTTTTCTAATTTTTTCAGTGTGAGATTAAGCTAATTCACCGAAAGGTGAATTTTTTATAACCCTTTTCACTCATCTTTACCAGGGGTGCCAATAATAGTGGAGGGCACTGTATGTTATCTATAATAACATAAGGATTCTCCGATGAACATTCGTCACGAGATGTCATAAATCTGATAACATAGTAAGAGAGTAGGGTCTTTTCCTGATCGATGACAGTATCATTACTCTGAACCATTCTCAAATGTGTTTGAGTTTTATCATAAGCAGGTGCATTAATCATCAAGCAGTGTCAATTTCCTAATGATGCCCCGACGCTGTTCCTTCCACTGGGGTAATGGATTGCCTCTCTCTATGCCCTGGGTCTATTTTTAAAGCCAATTTCTCAGTAAAACAAAGGCGACTGCCACAAAGGGAGGACTTCAGAAAAGAAACTAATTCCAGAGAGGGACAGGATGCGGCGCATCGTAAACACACATAGGCCCCCGTGGTCACAGTTATGCAAAGGGGCTGGGAGTCACACTCTGGCGGTCAGCAATGCGGCCGGACCTAGTCTCAAACTCTGACAGCACCTGCCAACTGTTTTGCATCTGGGACAGCTGATTTGCCCCAAACTCAACCCAATGTCCTTGTTTTTGTGACTTTGAGGAAAAATGCGTTTTAACAAATGTTGCCTTTTCATTTATGATTTCTCGTTGATTTCAGAAACTGCTGAACTCATCATTTTGAGCAAGAGACTAAAGACTAAAAAAGTGGCTTGTCCATTGTGGTTATATTAAGTGCCTTGTTACATGGAGAATGGTAGCCATTGTCACACGGACTACATACAGTGGTTACAACTGCAGACCATAGTAAAAAGAGGTCCACTATTGAATGCATACATTCAGTTGTCTTTTCTATTCAATAGACATTTGCCACCCTTTCGACTCAATACATTAATGTGGTTGACTGAGGCCTCTTTATCAATTTTCTAGTGATCAACAACAGAGCCTGCAGTATACAGTTTCTATAATATACTATGCTAAATATTATATTTTCTATCCTCAAGGCCCTCTGAGATAAGACAACTCAGTACTGGACTGTCTCAAACACTTTTATAGTCCAAAACCATCCCACATCCCCTCCAGCAACACAGATACTTGTCTATCATAATCAAATTCTATCATGGGAGATCCAAAAAATCTCATTTTAATCTCAGTTAAATTCTTTACACATCTGGAGGGTTTGTCAGACCTGTGTCCCAGATCACAGGCCTTCAATCAATTCAAACACTTTGATGATGATTAAGGCTGTGTCCCATTAGTCTTTCTCTGTCTCCTCATTTCCTAGTCGGGAATCTCTTGCTTCCTCTACATATGCTTGTCCAAGCAAACAAGTCAAGGTGTACAGGAAGATAGAAATGGGAAAGGGGATTTTTAGTTATGATTCTCCATGGTCAAGGAATACCAAAAACAAATTAAGCTAGAGGATCTAGTTTCCCTATTGGTTTTAAAAAACAATATAATTACAAATTTTAAGTTGGAGTCGAAGTTGTCCGCTCCATCAAATAATTGAGTAATCAGTAATGTAATTATTCCATTTTCAGCCCATGTCATTCAACACAAAATTAAGATCTTTACTGGCAAAGAATCCAAAAAATCTTACTTGACATCTTGGTAGCCCTGGATGTTGCCACTGGTAATTTTACCTTCTTAACCAGTGACTACATTTTAAGAGTACTGTATGGTCATTTTCTTCTAACCAGTTTGTCACTCAGAAAAGAGAGAGCTTCTAGTTCTGCTTCAGGGCAGGAATTTTGTTCAATGTGTAGCCAGCTTGTATCCTTGTCATTTTGTAGCAAAATGGTACAATAACAATAGCTCTTAGCCCAGAGGCCCAATAGTACAGTTGAAGTCGAAAGTTTACATACACCTTAGCCAAATCCATTTGAACTCGGTTTTTCACAATTCCTGACATTTAATCCAAGTAAACATTCCCTGTCTTAGGTCAGTTAGGATCACAACTTTATTTTAAGAATGTGAAATGTCAGAATAATAGTAGAGAGAATGATTTATTTCAGCTTTTATTTCTTTCATCACATTCCCAGTGGTTCAGAAGTTTACATACACTCTGTTAGTATTTGGTAGCATTGCCTTTAAATTGTTTAACTTGGGTCAAACATTTTGGGTAGCCTTCGACAAGCTTCTCACAATAAGTTTCTGGAATTTTGGCCCATTCCTCCTGACAGAACTGGTGTAACTGAGTCAGGTTTGTAGGCCTCCTTGCTCGCACATGCTTTTTCAGTTCTGCCCACAAATTTTTTATTGGATTGAGGTCAGGACTTTGTGATGGCCACTCCAATACCTTGACTTTGTTGTCCTTATGCCATTTTGCCACAACTTTGGAAGTATGCTTTGGGTCATTGTCCATTTGGAAGAGCCATTTGCGACGAAGCTTTACCTTCCTGTAATGGGGCGTGACATGTGAAGTGGGAGGAGCCAAACGCAGCAAGGGGGAATCCTAAAGCCCTAAGGCCACTAAGGCGGGATACCCCGCAGATAAGGGAGGAGACAAGACAACGAACAACGAACACCACTACAGACGCTACTAACCGGCTCACTGTCACACGCCAACTAGAGCGCAAGGACAGGATTCTGAACAGTCAGAAATAATACGCGCCCTGTCTCGGTAACGAGACACATAAGAACGGGCGAGTAGCGTAAAGACAAACATAAAACACAGTCAACAAACACTGCAAAATAATACGATAGAATCTGAGGAGGCGAAAGGAAGAGATTTAACGTTTCATAGGCTCGCAGTCAAATGCAACGACCAGAAAGCAGGAACAGAAAAGAGCCAGGGGAGATGAGTCCTAATAACTACATCTACATAGGCAAATACGCCAGGGGGGACGAGTCCTAATAGCTACTTCCACATAGGCAAGTACGCCAGGGGGGAAGAGTCCGAATAACTACATCCACATAGGCAAGTCCCGCATTGGTCCGGAAAACGTAAAGGGGTGAACGCCCGATCTCCCAGGAGGGAAACATTTTACAGGCGAGCCGACGGAGCACCGTCGTCCCATAACTTTACGAGCAAACATGACTAACGCAAGCTTAATTGAAAACACACGCCCTAGCCTCTCAGTAAAGGAATATGTAACGAGGCGAAATGGAACAGAGAGCTAACGTTTCGAGGCTATTTTAAGAAACACGCAGTCACACACAAACACGTCCACAACATCGCCCAAGCTCCATATAAGGAGACACACACCCGGAGAACGAAACAGAACAACAGTTCCCAACAAAATCGTCTCGCAGGTAGAAAGGGCGAACAGGACAGCTGCAACAAAAGACCTACGCAAACTTAATAGCAAGCACTGCCTCAATATAATATGAATAACCCTGACTCACAACAAAGGGGAACGTAGTCCACGAGAAGGAGACAAAACAGGGAACAAACGTACCGAAGCTACTAACTGGCTCACGAGACGAGTAACTAAAAAGCCAGCAAGAAATAAGCCCTGCCTCAGCAATGAGGCGATAAAATAGGCGAGTGGCCCAAATGGTACGAATAACTAACACCAAATAAATAAAGCCCTAAAATCAGTACGATAAAAATGCCCTGTCTCTTAGTAAAAACCTACTATGTAGATACATACAAACAAACAAATACTCCTCTCGCCTTCACGGAAGAAAGCAGACAGAGAGAGGAGAAAGAGACATAGAAAGGCAAAAACTAGGCAAACGGACTAAAAAGGAAAACACTGAAAGCGAGGACTGAAAAGAGCCAAGGGGGAAGAGTCCGAATAACTACATCCACATAGGCAGGTAAGCCAGGAGGAACGAGTCCAAATAGCTACTTCCACATAGGCGAGTCCCGCATAACTCCAACGAACCACAACGGAGCAAAACGGTCTCCTTAAAAACCTAGACCAAAAATAATACTGACTTAACATACAAAGGGCTGAATAATACCACACACAATAAAGCACAACACACCACAACAAACAATCAATATAGAAGCCCCGATAGAAGGAAACGGAAGGCTTAAATAGCTCTCAGTGACCACGCACAGGTGTAAATGCTAACAGAAGCTACGCAAACTCAGCAGGGCGGAGCAAGCATCTACCAAAAGGGCAGCGCCCTCGCGTGGCCACTGAGGAAAACGACCGCATAGGTAAACAGGGTTAAAAACCATGACACTTCCTGGCTGATGTCTTGAGATGTTGCTTCAATATATAATTTTCCGATATTGGTCCCCATGTGCAGTTGCAAACTGCAGTCTGGCTTTTTTATGGCAGTTTTGGAGTAGTGGCTTTTTCCTTGCTGATCAGCCTTTCAGGTTATGTCGATATAGGACTCGTTTTACTGTGGATATAGATACTTTTGTACCTGTTCCCTCCAGCATCTTCACAAGATCCTTTGCTGTTGTTCTGGGATTGATTTGCACTTTTCGTACCAAAGCACGTTCATCTCTAGGAGACAGAATGCGTCTCCTTCCTGAGCGGTATGACAGCTGCGTGGTCCCATGGTGTTTATACTTGCGTACTATTGTTTGTACAGAAAAACGTGGTACCTTCAGGCATTTGGAAATTGCTCCCAAGGATGAACCAGACTTGTGGAGGTCCACAATTTTCTTTCTGAGGTCTTGGCTGATTTCTTTTGATTTTCCCATGATGTCAAGCAAAGTGGCACTGAGTGTGAAGGTAGGCCTTAAAATACATCCACAGGTACACCTCCAATTGACTCAAATAATGTCAATTAGCCTATCAGAAGTTTCTAAAACCATGACATCATTTTCTGGAATTTTCCAAGCTGTTTAAAGGCACAGTGAACACAGTGTATGTAAACTTCTGACCCACTGGAATTGTGATATAGTGAATTAAAGGTGAAATAATCTGTCTGTAAACAATTGTTGGAAAAATTACTTGTGTCACGCACAAAGTAGATGTCCTAACTGACTTGCCAACACATAGTTTGCTAACATGAAATCTGTGGAGTGGTTAAAAATTAGTTTTAATGACTTCAACCTAACTGTAACTTCAACTGTATATCCTGAAGTTTGGTAAATTCAGATCTTTTTTCCCCTTAGTAAACGACAATACCTTTTGCTTAACTCTTGACTTTCTATTTTGGCATACACATTTAAATGATAGTTTATCTAACGTATAAAAGGTGGGGTGCTGCTGTGGTCACAACATAAAAGACAAATGGGTCCGTATATTAGGATGCACAATTCAGAGGTCGTCAGGTTATGCTAATTAAATGGGACACACTGCATGAAAAAGTTTCTGGAAGATATCCAACCTGTTAAATTTCAGTGAAATTTGCCATGCATCGTTCGTGAGCGGTACTTTCCCATGTCGAAACGTATATTTCCAGAAACTTCTTCACACTCCCGAGCCACATCTGTGATCGGGGATTTCTGGACTCAGATATTCCCGATTAGGGGAAGTGGACAGTCATATCTAGTAATTTATGGCAAGTTCCTGGACAAGATCACCTCCATGCACAAGTGTATGTGCATTTCCGACAGCAGATGCGCATCCGCAAATAGCCAGATACAGTCAGTTTTCGGATTTGTGCACTGTCAGCCCCATAAACGCAGCTTCTCATGCAGTGACAGCAGGTCAAATGTAAGTCTTGTTAAATGTGAATTCTAGTCCAGAGGGAGGAGAAACACTGTGAGGATTGAATTTCCCCCCACCCCCTCCCCCCAGTCTGAGGCCACAGCAACACATTCAGCCCAGACACCTTCCATCTGTCAGAGCAGAGTCTCAGTAATAGTATGCCTGGCAACAATAATGAATACCCTGAAACCATCTTATAATTCTTCAAAAAATCCATCCACAAACTAAGTGTGGCTGTCAGCTGGAAAAGCCCTATCATTTATTGTACAGTGGATTAGAAACATCTTTTTTAAATAACATAGAACTGAAATTGCTGTGCCTTTGGATGAATTTTATTTTAATGTAGCGTGGTTTTAAATCATATTAAATTGTTGCTCTGTGTTTGGAGAAAACCCTTGAGCCACCTCTGGGGGAAGCATATCAATATAAGAACAGATCTCCGCCCCTTGTGAGTTAGTAACCGACATCACTACATGGCATGGTCATAATGGTCATGACACCGTAACCCGCTCTAATCTCAGAAGACACTGTTGCCGCCGATCTAACTGACATCACAACAACCGTTCTGTTCATTTTACATCGAGTGATTAGTTTTCAATGAGGTATCTAATCACCCGCTATCTGAACAACAGGCACAGCGTTTGTTTGTTTACCCCATTCTGGCTAATTATGTGATTTAAACATCATTTATGGTGCCTATTACCAGCAATTAGACAGGTTTATGCCATCCAGTTATGGCGAGCTGAGAGAGGGATTCCTATTTGTTCTTCACTTCAGACTTGGTGAGGAAATTTTCCTTGGAAGCATCACAGAGAAAGGCCAGTTTGGTCCCAGGAAGCCGGAAGCAAGTGGAGAAATGTGGCCTCCAGCAGCACAGTCCAGCAAATCCCTCTTCTTTTTATGGCATGCGCTCTAAACAGTCTGTCTGCTCCAGCAGAGAGCAGCAGCCAGTGCTTTCATACTCATCTTTGGCTGGTAAACTGAGCCAGAAGGCTGGATTTATCACCCATTGGTTGGGGACATTTAAAGAAAACTATAGTCCAGGTAATTAAGGATCAGGCCTGGTTACGAATGGCACAAATCAATGCAATCCTGAGCTCAACTAATGCAGGGTTTCCGCTGGTAATAATCAGCTGTGGTGTTGTGCAACGGCAAGATTTAGGGCGCCACGCTAGCATAAATCTCCCAAAATCTAATAAATTCTAATGCGTTTGCTGACAACACTCAGTACAAATTTCAGAAAAATACTCTGACCATGCATGACACACTCAAAACTGACATCTACAATACCGCATGTAGTGTATATCATCAAGTTTGAAAAGAAAAAGTTTTTAAAAGCCCATCTAATCTTGCGCACCTCATCACTCTGGCTGTGCAGGCTACCTGATAATCAATATAAAGATGTAGCGCACAGCCACCTAAACTTCTCAAGTACATCAAGCAAAGATGCGTAATGCCACTTCGTTTCAAATAAAAACTCATTTAATTTTTTGGAGTGCACATTAATTTATTATGAAAATTAATCATGAACGGATCAATCGGTCTTGTCTGTTTGCTTGACGTAAGCGATTTGCTTTTTAAACATAATCTACACACTACACCACCTCACGCCATCTGTTTCAACACAACCTGGCAACCGAAAAGCAACTTGCTTCAAGGAAAAGAAAAGAGGTTCTGGCGGTGGTTGCGTGCTTGCTGCCGCCGCCTTCTTTCCTTCTTAACTTTGTCTCAGCTCTTTGGTTTTTCTTTTATTAACCTGTTGTTGCCACAGCAAAACACACACACTCATCATTCCCCGCCGGAACAATCTCCCATATTTTAAAACCTAAATGTTGGCAGGTATGTGAATTTGATGGGGGACGTTCCGGTTAAATCTTTTACCTTCAAAATCTCTTGAAAAATACATACAGAGCAGCACTGCTGCTAAGCCACAATGTTTTTAAGTCACAAGCCATGATCATAAGCATAAACTCCTGTGGTTTTGAATGAACCTATTGCCCCCCCACTCTTCTGTTACGTCAACGTACTGCGCATCGCTCTTCAGTAGAGGTATGCCATAAGGAACCCTTTCTCTTAAATTACTTATTTACCTCCTATAACTGGCCATAACTGCATCTCATACAGAGCACCACAACTACCTGCCCCTCGCCCTGAGCTGCGGACTGCTCCAGCCCTGCCCCTCGCACTAAGCTGCGGACTGCTCCTGCCCTGCCCCTCGCCCTGAGTCTGCCTGCAGACTGCTCCTGCCCTGTCACTCCTCCTGTTTATGCCCACGCCTTGACATAACCGGAGTCCCAGATGTATCACCCCACCCCTCTGAATTGCCTATTATACATCTTTTCATTGGACTTTCTTCTACCAGCTAGTTTACCATCTCAGACTGTAAAATGTTCAACCCACTTGATTACTTGCTGTGTTAGATCCCTCATTACATTCTGATACCATCCATTCTACCTTTAGTTTAAACCGGGCCGGCCAGCGAAGGATGGGCTCCCCCTCTCTAGCCAGGTTTCTTCCCATCTGGAGTTTTTTTCTCGCCACCGTTTGAGTGTTTTTCTTCCCACCGGGGAGTTTTTACCTCCTTTGCTGTTTGGGGGTTCAGGCCTGGTTTTTGCTGAATTCTCCTTCTGTTTCTCTGTACAGCGTCTTTTTGACAGTTCTCTGTAAAAAGCGCTATACAAAATAAATTGAATTGAATTCCACAGGATACACTGATACGTCAGTTGCTATTTTGTGTTGCTCTGTGTTGCCCACCATTGGTGATGGTAGAGGTGAGTTTCCCCCTCATCATTGTAAAGCGCTTTGAGTCACTGGTTGGAGAGAAAGGCGCTATATAAATGCAAGGCATTATTATTATTATTAGAAGAATACATTCATCTGATCGCATATTATCACATCATGAAATGCAAGTCATCACACTGCAGACGGATCAATGCATTACATCAATGGACACCTTCTAAATCTGACTGATGGTAACGAACAGTTACGACGGTAACCATGTTCTATGAGTTCTGGATGACCATTAGGGTCGTCAACAAATGGGTAGACCTTCTGGGGCCAGATGCATCGAGACTTTTATAACAGCATATGACCTCCACGTAGTGACGTAATCCTTCCCTATAAAGGGGGGGGGGGGGGGGGGGGGGGGGGTCACTGCGGAAATCCTCAGAACCTTTTCTCGCCCTTAAAGGGTCCCGAGTGACCATGACCCCTAATGGTCATCTGGAACTCATAGAACATGGTTACCGTTGTAACTATTTCGTTCCTCCTAACATTAGGGTCATCAACAAATGGATGACTAATACCCACAATGTCAGGATGGACCGTCATCCTTTAAGTGGATGCCAAGGCCACAGGTAGGATGGTTGTACCGACCGTTGAACCCGGCGCCACGTTGTCATGATAAAACCTTGAGAATGTGCAGGGGGACGCCCACGTCGCCGCCTCACAAATCTCTTTAAGAGGTACACCTTCCAGGGCTGCCCATGAGGTAGCCATACTTCTTGTGGATATCAATAGGCAAGGGCTTAGCACTAGCCTCATAAGCTGTAGCTATCGCCTTCACTACGCATCGGGAGAGGCTCTGAGCCGAGAGCGCTGTCCCTTTGGGTTTTCCGTAGCAAACGAAGAGTTGACCTGTACGTCTGATGGAAGCGTTAGCTTCGACGTAGCGTCGCAGCGCACGCACTGGACATACCAGGTGTGCGTCCCCCAGGTCCTTGCTTGGCGGGGGGCGAAGCGCAGCGAGCTCGATCGGCTGGTTGATGTGGAATGCCAAAACGATTTTGGGCAGAAAAGATGGATAGGGCCTCAGTATGACTCCCGAGTCAGTCAGCCTCCACCTCAGACACTCTGCTCTGATGGAGAGAGTACAAAGCTCACCAATGCGCCTAGCTGACGCCAATGCTAGCAGGAATGCTGTCTTAAAAGAAAGCCACTTAAGGCTAGTCATCTCGAGAGGCTCATAGGGTTGAACCGTGAGCACTCTCAACACCAAGGGAAGATCCCAGGAGGGAGCTACCAGTGACCTCGAAGGTCTCCGCCGCCGGGCACCCTTCAGGAAATGGCTCCCTGCAGGCTTGTTATGTACCCAGACATGCCTGCTGGATATGGCAGCCGCATAGGTTTTCAGTGTGCTGGCTGCTTTACCGTTATCAAGTAAGGACTGCAAAAAGTCCAATGGTACAGGAATCAAACAGTGTATGGGGTCCGCGCCTTCCCATGTGCTGAATAGTTGCCACATATACCCATAGGCCTTCCTCGTAGAGGGGGCTCTGGAGTTAAGTAGCATCTGCCGGACGGGGGAGCCGCACCTAGTTATCGAAGGGTCGGGCTCCTCAGTGGCCATACCCGGGGTCTCATCGTGTTTGGACGAGGATGCCAAACAGTGTCACTCTGTTGCGATAACAGATCCTCCCGAATTGGGATTTCCCAGGGCGGATCGTAAACAAGGCAGAGGACCGTGGGAAACCAGGGTTTCATGGGCCATCTGGGGGCTACCAGCAATAGCTTGTGGTGGCCCGTGCTGACCCCGTGCAGAGTCACATTGATCAGCGACTCTGGTGGAAAAGCTTATAACACGCCGTCCAGCCATTTGTGCGCTAATGCGTCCTTCCCCAGGGGGCTCGAATACCCGTTCTATGAGATCCACTGGGGGCAATGAGTAGACTCTTGAGAGGCGAACAGGTCTGTCTGAGCATGGCTGAAGCATCACCATGTCTCCTCCACCACCTCGGGGTGGAGACACCATTCGCCGGGACAAATCCCCTGGCAACATCTGCTGTACCGTTCTGAATACCTGGTAGGTGGTAGGTGTACGGCACGCAGAGAGGTAAGTCTGGGAAGTGCCCATGTTAGCAGATGCTGGGTCACTTCTGATGATCAGCGGGACTTCAGTCCGCCTTGATGATTTATGTGGTACACTGTTGAGGTGTTGTCTGACCTCACAATCACGTTTGCCCCGCAGTACGGGCAAAAAGTGTTTTAGTGCTAGAAACACTTCTTGAAGTTCGAGCACATTGATATTGTCAGACTGATTTCTGTCGTTACGACCACGCATCGTGAGTGTATAACCCCCATCCGGACCCCTTTCTTTAGGAGGCACACTCGTCGCTATGGACGTTGAAGTGGCTTGGCTGTCAGGAGTCCGAGAGGCACGACTACTGTGGCGGCCGTGATTAGGCCCATAAGCCTCTGAAAAACCCTAATTTCGAGGATCTGGTTCACTTGGAACTGACACACCGCATCAAGCACAGTAGCTTTGCAACGGGGTGTCAATGATGCCTTCATGCTCTTTGAATCAAGCAGCAGCCCGATGTATTCGATTGACTGTATCGGTACTAGCTGGGTCTTGCCATAGTTGACGTTGATGCCCAACCTGGCAATATGTTCCAACGTCTTGGCAGTGTGTGTGAGCGCCATATTGTATGATTCTGCGCATATCAGCCAATAGTTTAGGTATGGCATAATTCTCAGTCCCCTCAGCCAGAGCGGCGATAGAACCATGCTCATGCGGTAAGTATACTTGGGGCCAGAGACAGACGGCACGGGAAGACATTGAACTCGTATGCCCGACCTCAGAATGTAAATCATAGGAAACGACGACGCTCCACCCAGATAGGAATGTGGAAGTATGCGTCCTTTAAACCTGCAGCCGTGAACCAATCTCCCGGTCGTACGGCGTGTGTAACGTCCAATGTCCGGAACATCCGGAAGTGCATCATTTTAGATACATATTTAGGTCTCTCAGATCCAGTAGCATTCTCTCGTGAGAGCCTCCCAACTTGCCAGCTGGTCTCGGCGGCCTGACCGCCAGATGGACCTACAGGGTCATGTCGTGAGTCCGATTGCGGTACATGGGCAGACGGACGACAAAGAGTTCCCCTGCCATACGCAGGTTGTGTATCCCTATTACAAATCAGTTGTGACCAACGCACACCAGAGTGTTGAGGGGGAGGCCTCTGCCGCTCCCTGTATTGTAATGCCTACACAGAACGTTCAAGCATCTGTCTGGCTACTTCAGTGAAATCCTGGCCAGGAATGACCGGCAGGTCCCTGATTGTTCTCTTTGTGGTGTTCGGGAGAGGCGACTGAGCCAACCACAGCTGACGCCGTGTCATCGTGAGCAAGGACATTACTCGGCCTAGTTCACAGGTCATAAACTCGAATGTAGCGAGGTGTCACTGATTGAGGTGTCAACCTCTGCATCAAGCATCGTCTGCGACTGTGCGAGCATTAGCCATAGAGAATTACTAATTTGCGCTGCTCTGGCAGCTGCTCTATAAGCCCTACAAAGTAGATCGTTTGTTGCTCTGCATTGTGGCCTAGGGCAGCGGGCGTCTACCCGGACCGCCTCTTCTGGGGATACCACCAATGCCGCAATGGCAGGTTCCACAGAGGGCATTAGGTCCAGCCCATGGACCGCAGCATCTTACATGGATGCAAACATCCTACAATCTTTGGCCATCCGTTGTATACCAGGGCGTGGCCAGCCTTTATTTAGCTCCGCCAGGAAATCGTTTGATGCTGGCATGGCAAATCGCGCCCCCTGGGGGGCCCGTCGGTGAAACCTAGATGTCCCCGAAGTGCTGGCCTGAGGCATATTGCAACCCATGCGTACCAAGGCCGCAGGGAGAATGGCTTCTAGAGTAACCCACTGAACTGTTAGTGGAACCCGAGCCTCCTACCAACCCTCTGTCAGATTGGTCTCCTGTGTCAGACCGACTCTGACTAAAATAGGTATGCTGCTGTAGAGAGTGCATCAAAACCGTCACAATCTGGTTCCCTGCATGGATCCTCATCTGCAGGGGGCCCTTGTGGGGACCCATGCTGGGGACCCTTTTCCACCATTTTTGCGGCCTCCCAGCATTTCAGTCAGCTGTTGTACTGCTGCGCGTAGCTGCGTGACTTCTACGTACAGGTTGCCGCACTTGCCAGCCTTGCCCTTCTTTCATACAGGGGCCTTGGTGGCGGGAATACCCTTACGTGTAGGCGCAACCTCTACTGCCACTGGTGTTCTGCCTGAGGGAGGCATGTGGGACATGAGTGCATCCAATCGGGCCTGCTTATTCTCCAGCGACATACCCATACAGCATGGGCAGGGGTCTGAGAACGCTTCCTGCAGGTACCCTAGGCCGAGGCACAGATAGCACCGGGTGTGCCCATCGGGCATAACCATGACTCCCCCACATTCAGTGCACAAGACGCTCATGCCTTAGCCAAATAAAAAGCACCCGCAGACGATAAAATGTGGCGGTGGTCTTGAGTAGGGGAAGCCGAGGCAGATAGTATAGTGAATCATGCTGCTCTGCCTCATAAACTAATCGATGTAGCACCGCGCTCACCGATTGGGAAAGTCTTACTGGGGTGCAGCCAGTACAGACTTAAAATCGATCGCCGCAGCCATAGCTCGCAGATTGTAAGAAATCAGATCTCACTGGCGTACACTCACGCCCAGCTTCGATCTGGATAACTAAATCTCTTGCTGGGGTGCAGCCGCAGCCAGTACAGACTTAGAATCAATCACCGGAGCCGTAGCTCATAGATTGTACGAAACCAATCCATGGCTCCCCCACATTCAGTGCACAAGGCACTCATGCCTTAGCCAAATAAAGAGCACTCGCAGATGATAAAACGTGGTGGTGGTCTTTAGTAGGGGAAGCTGAGGCAGATAGTGTAGCGAATCACGCATACTCGTCACGTTGTGACATGTAGTCCAGCTGTCTCTCGTGTTCATGTTTGTTAATTTGAATGTATTTTGTTGTGTCGGGCTTTTGTCTTTTGTTTTTTTCATGAGCTGTGTGTCTGTTGTGGGACGGGGAAGCAGGCTGGAGATTGTTCAGGGCACTCATGCTGCTCGTTATGATAATATTGACAAATTGTATATTCGGGATCATTTTGTTTGTGGTCACCATGGAGACGCATTCACAACATATGCTTGGGAATATCCGTTGAATCTGCAGCTACAAAGTTTACCATCGTTCTTCACTGGAGTTGAAGATGTCAGGACTCTGGACTGATCTAGGACTGCAGGCAATCTTCAAAAGGCCACCAGGGAAGAGAAAGGAGAAGATAATGTGGAGGAGGAGTGAGGCGACGACTGGGAAGACTGACACAGTTTGGTGCTCCGTTTCGAAAATCGACAGTGTACAGAGACCGCAACACTGCGTGTATGGAGGAAAGTCGTGGAGGCGGAGGTTGTGTGTTGGACTGCTTAATAATGACACTGGACATCTCGGGACAGCGGGGGCTATTTTTAATCATGGCTGCATTCCGCTTTAATTCACTTAATTAGTTTAATTAATGCAATGATTATATTGAATGTCTTTGTTTGATATGTTTGTGTGTTGTGGGTCTGCCCCACTGTCTATGACTTTTTTTGTTGTTGCTGGGCCTACAACTGAAGTTCCCTAGCGGGAAAATAAAAGTTATTCTATTCTATTCTATAAACCAATCGATGTAGCACCGCGCTAACCAATTGGGAAAGTCACAGCCAGTACAGACTTAGAATCAATCACTGGAGCCGTGGCTCGCCGATTGTACTTTACTGCATAACAACCTGTTCACCACGTGATTTGTTTCACTAGAGTGAATGAAATAAACATGACAGCACCGTGTGCCTAACGTAGTATCCAAGAAACGATATCCATCTAGGATTGCAAAGCTACCCGCGGATGCCGTATACAAGTGCTTATCACCGCCTTTGAAGGACGATAAGAATCGTAGCCTCGACCAAAGTCACAAGTCGCTGTGGGATTCACACAGGATACAAACAGTCTCACGTCTCACTATGCATTGGCGAGAAAAATTAAGAGGATTTCCGCAGTGACACTACGTCACTTCGTGGAGGTCATGTCCATGACATATGCGGTAGAAGGTCCATCCGTTTGTTAACGAGCCTAAAGGTTGTTGGAACTAAATAGAACTGTTTTTATAATTACTGCTTTACATGAATATCGACGACCTCAACAGAACAGTTATAGCCACAGTTTTCATGTGTTACACATAGGATTGCTTCGGCAATTAAACGTTTTCCCACAAGACTACAAGCATTTTTGGTCTTCCCAGAAAGCATATCACCTCAGGGTGAGAAATGACCAGTGCTTAATCAATAAAGGTCTTTGTTCTTGACTATCGAAAGATTATCCTTGACTTCACATTGTTAATAATGCTATTCATTTTTTATAAATGATCACCTACAAACATACTTCCTTGCATGCATACACTAAAGATTTGTGAATAATACGGTGTCATATTATGTGACTTGTATACCTCTCTGGTAATCCCACCTATATAAGAAGCACAAAGGTCCTTTTAAAAAATAAATGAAAAACCATGAACAGTCCTACAACCTTTCCTTTGTAGAGTAAAAAAGGTTAATTTACCTGGAATCAAAAAAAAAAAGCAATCCAAGGGCAAAAACCTGAATCACATTCCAGGTATCTATCAATAAGATATGTGAACTCATGCAGGGTGGAAGAATAAGCAATGTCATGAAGAAAATAGGTGCACAATACAAAGTCTCAAACTACTTCATTTCTACCACTACCCTTTGGCGTATATTCTCAAAGCAGATGGCAATATAAATGTCTTGTTCTCAGTTTGTGGGTAGAGCTTGAAACAGACTTTGAACTGGATGACCGCTAAGTTGGAGGAAGACGATATCTTCACACAACTAAGCATTAATGAATCCCTCATGTCTTGCTAGCATCAATAGCATTTGCCTGAAACCTGGCCTACTAAGGAGCTATTGCTTTGCACAGTAAACCGCTCCTGATATGAGCATCTGGGACCTTTGGAATATATTTGGCAGCATTTGTTTACAAATGTTGTAATAACATAGATACCTGAGATACTGCATAGGCAAGTTACCCACTACAATGAAAACGCCCTTATTATTGTTCAATTGTTTAGACCATTGTGAGCCCTTTTCAAACCTTCTGTCTTCAAAATGAGCCTATCAAGTTTATTTGATTCATTTGATTGAATTTAAGAATGCACATATTGCAGTCATCATACATGCAGTCTTGACCTAAGACTCTTTCTGTGGAACAACACAAAATGCTAATTATACAGTTGGCAAGACTAGTTTCCCTGCACTCTAGCAGGTTTCAGGGTTATACCACAGGTCAATGGATGAGTTGAAGCGTTGTCTCTAAGTCTACGTTCACACTGTAGACCTTAGTGCTCAATTCTGATTTAACTGAGTGGTCTATGCCCAGTTCAGCTAAACATATATAAATCTTTTGATTGTTTAGTTTGCCACTGGTTCCTTATGGAATACGGAATTGTTCCGTATAAAGAATGCAATGTTGCGTTCCTTATTGAATCGATACGGGACGCAGTATGTTCCATATTGTCCTACTACACACAAAAGTTCCAGAAAAGGTTCCGGCAGTGGAAAAGGGACTATTCATTAAATTGTGCTTGGTATTTTGCTAACTGTTTTTAACTGTTCAGCACCCTAGGACACCTTGATGTGAAGAGAATTCTATAAAAATTAAGCAGATACTGTAAATATTAATACAAATATCCTACAAAATTGGATGTGTGCAATCAATAAAATGAGAAACTTGAGACTAATACTTGGGAGAAGGAGCGGCAAAAGAAATTTGCTCCTTACTCTGTGTTAGTTCAGAGATGCAAATCTAACTTCAATATGTACAAATGTAATTTGTTTCCAGAAAACATCCCTTGCCTGAAGTTACTGACACAAGCATCACAATCAACTAGCCTCCAGCATTGGGTAATCATCAGGCCTGTTGAGCAGTAAGCTTTATTGCTTTTGGTTGACCAGCTGTACATTTATTTTGGTCACAGATTGAGGACTGGAACATGAGGCAGGGCTAAACACATCATTATACCGATGTGTCATCAGAGGAGGCAGGGCTGAAGTTTCTCTGGCTGAGTTAGGGCTGCTGACCCGGGAACATAATGTTGGACTATTCGGTTTCCACCTGCACCTGCCTGTGTTGTGTTTGTGTTCTGAATATGTGCACAAGATTCCCTAGGTTTATGCCTTTTATACCGGTTTATCATGGACAAAATCTGTATGCTTTTTTTGTCATTCCTGTGTTGGACGGTCCACAAAAAAAACCTGGTCACCAATATTAATTATGTGAAGATGTGGTTCATAAAAGCAGCAAAACTGGCAATACTGGCAGTAAAGCAGGGAGAGTGGAAGCACACTCTACTCGGAGTCTTTTCCATGCATTTATAATTCATTTGGGGAAGAGATACTTCCTACTGCTGGTGTAAAATTCACTTTAACCTACTTTCACCTACCCACTATGCTCTGGTTCTGTGGGGAGACACAATATATAGAAACAACAGAAATGAGAGAAAGCCTATTTCTTTTTACAACACGGTGCCAAAATAAGGCAGTACTTATCATTCACTTGTCATGGTCATTTTTCATTGCCAATTATCATCTAAAGTCATTCAGCAATACCAGATACCACAGTGCTGCCAGTTGGGTTGCCAACAGTCCCATATCAGGCAATAGTGTTCTGTATGGGATGCCATTTTTTCCACATATTTTGTACTTTATCAGGATTAACCTGAGTCAGATTTATCGGTATTTAAGTAGTGAGGACTGCAAATGTAATTGCTTTGGTGATTAACAAATTAATTATGTGAAATAAAAAAAAAATTAAATGAGAAACTTTACATATAACACATACGTACTATATAAGCCTAGATAACAGCCCCTACCTCACCCAACAGTCAATTTAATCAGCTAAGCCACCGCCAATAGATAATCTGGTCACTGTGGTGTATGGCATTGTTTTGTATCCCATATTTTGCCAATAAAATGGTGACAACAAGGCAGGTGATTTTGTTGTCCCATTGTAAGCTACAGTATATCAGGTGCCCGGTCCCTGGGCACAGTAAATGGAGCATTGCAGACTTGACAGAAGTAGTTTCTGGCTGCACGTGTGAAGAGTACGGCCTGCACATGTGCACTCTCCCAAACTGACAGAGGACCACCAACAGCAACATCATGGGCCCTGAATTTCGCTTGGGCATTTCTTCCATTCTGTCACGTTCTGTATCAACTCCATTTTGATACTACAATTCAATATTAATTATATTCTGTTGCAAAGCCAGTTAAACAGATGATTTTGTTTTCCTATGGTTCATTTATTTTGTTTGTATTCTGTTCTTTGCCCACGTGCCATGAGACTTTATGTTAAACAACTCAGAAATCTTTTGAAAATGACTTGTTAATTCAGGCATTCCGTGTACTGGTCTTTTCTGATGACTTGTACATTAATTCAAATTCATCATTGTAGACAGACTAATGGGATTACCATGAAGTGAATCTACTAGAGTAGTAAAAATAATGAACTGGGAGTGCACATGTAAATTGTGAGTTGTGAGGAAATACTCTACTTTCAGGAAAACATTTTTTTACTGCAACAGTGTCAATTGATGATTTCCAATTTTAAGAAATTTAAGCCAATATTTTTAATTAATTTAAAATATTTTTTTTTCTAATTTGGAATGCCCAATCACATTCATACACCACCACTACAACATCCTGCATAAACTTTTTAGAGTCTAGGCAAGTAGTGCAGGGCAATAAACCATGACAATCATCATCACATTTTTTTGAGCAAAATAACAATAATTACAAGCGTGTACCGGCTTTATTTTCGTCTTTTTTCCATAATCATATCAGTCACACAGGGCGTGCTCGATTACTGACGCCCGGTACCCTCCCGGCCGTATAATGGGAGGAGACCAGAAATGGCGTGACATTGCCGCTTGCCGCCGCTGCATTATAGAGCGGGCAGGTTGGCAGCCTCCCGCTGAGAGGCCCGATTTAAATTGAGTGAAAACTCTGCCCAGCCGCCAGGTCATCTACTGACCGGAAGCCCCTAATCGAGCGCGCCCACAGCATCATTGGGATGGGCAAAAACACATCACATGATCACATGGAGGCTGCAAAGCCTTGATGCTGATTGGCTGTCATATCACCATTCAACAGATACCAGTGGTGATGGTGTTTTTATTTGATAGTTGTAATGTATTATTATAAAATGTGACTAAAAACACAGAAAGCCATTTAAAAGAAAGCATATTTATTCCTGGCTGGTGATTAAGACAATCTGTCAGGAAACCAATAAATAAAAATGTATTTTCTATTCTAGTTAGCTCTATTCACTTGTTGTATGGTTTAAGTTATTGTCGCAGAGAAATGGCCAAAAACAATATAGACTGAGAAGTAGCCTAATAGCTCATATTCATAATGCATTGCTGATAATGGTTCATATTCAGGTAAAAACAATTGCTGCGCTTTAAAACCATCAGTTTGGCTCCATAAAACTTACAGTGCAGTTTTCAAAATGCAAGATTAAATGATCTGGAAGAAGGAAAATTCGACAACAATTTCAGAATTATTTAACAGCTCTATGTGTATGTACGTATGTCTGCTGCGTGAGATATGCTCATACTATGGGATCTGAAAATGTAATTAAAGTGAATGGGTGCGAGACATGTAATTTCAGCCTCCAGGATATACAGTAGGGGAGGGGAGGCAGCCGTGATTGCTGTCCTCGGTGCTGAAGCGTAATTGCAGCACTAATCACTGTAAAGAAAGTGTGAAAAGCAACGTTCTACAGGAACCTGGGGTGTCGACTGATTAATTCTTCCTCCAACATTCCGGATTGATGGCCCGTAATTGATGCCACACAATAGTTATGAATATTTTAATAACCTTTTTATGCGTCCGCATCGAGAACACATGAAGCAATCTCCTTCTTTTTAGGTGTGTATCAAAGTAAATAATTATTACAATAATGTGGTGTGGAAATCATCTGTGCAGAATTTAGTGGGGTGCTAACACACTGACCGTGTAATTCTTTTACACCAGGAGGATTACCTATTATTTAAAGGGGATGATGATGCTTGAAAAATGATGCTGTCCTCCTGATTAAAATGAGCTCTCAGCCAACTCTCTACCTGTAGTGAGAGCAGAGATATATTGTGAACTTCAACGGCCGGGCATTTACAGTTGCAGGTTGCCACTCCCACTGAATACAACTGGATGGGCTGGGCATTACTACATACAGTGCCCTCCACAATTATTGGCACCCCTGGTAAAGATGATAAAAATTCACCGTTTGGTGAATTAGCTTAATCTCACACTGAATTTTTTTTTTTAATCCAACCTTTTTTGAAGTAAATTTGATCTGAGAAAAAAAAACCCTCATCAAGAAATTATTATTTTTAACAAAACCATGTGTGCCACAATTATTGGCACCCCTATATTTAATACTTTGTACAACCTTAAAACCTTATAACCAATAAAACAGCACTGAGTCTTCTCCGGTAACATCTAATAAAGTTGGAGAATACAGAGCAAGGAATCTGAGACCATTCCTCTTTACAGAATCTCTCCAGATCATCCAGAGTCCTAGGTCCTCTCTTGTACACTCTCCTCTTCAGCTCAGCCCACAGGTTTTCAATGGGGTTTAGGTCAGGTGACTGAGATGGCCATGGCAGAAGCTTGATTTTGTGTTCAGTTAACCATTTTTGTGTTGATTTGGACAAATGTTTTGGATAATTGTCCTGCTGGAAGATCCAACGACGATCCAGTTTTAGTTTCCAGGCAGAGGCAGCCAGATTCAGATTAAAAGTTTCCTGGTATTTCACGGAGTTCATGATGCCATGTACCCTAACAAGGTTCCCAGGGCCTTTGGAGGAAAAACAGCCCCACAACATCATGGAACCTCCACCATACTTAACAGTGGGGATCAGGTTATTTTCGGTATAACCATCCTACTTTTTACGCCAAACCCACCTTGAGTGTTGGTTGCCGAAAAGCTCAATTTTCGTTTCATCTGACCATAGAACACGGTTCCAGTCAAAGTTCCAGTAGCGTTTAGCAAACTCCAGGCGCTTACGTTTGTGGTGAAATGACAGGAAAGGCTTTTTTCTGGCATGTCTTCCAAATAATTTGTTGGCATGGAGGTGACGTCTAATGGTAGTTTTGGAGACTTGATGACCCCAAGATGCTACTTTCCTCTGTAATTCTCCAACAGTGATCCTTGGAGATTCTTTTGCATCTCTTACCATCCACTGTGCGTGGGGGCAAAATAAACTTGGGTCCCCTTCCAGGCAAGTTTGTAACAGTTCCAGTTGCTTTGAACTTTTTAAGTATTGCCCTAATGGTAGATATGGGCATTTTCAGGTGAGTAGCTATTTTTTTATAACCATTCCCTGACTTATGAAGCTCAACACACTTTTCCCTCATTTGATTTGTGTGTTCTCCTATCTTTCATATGTTAATGTATGAATAAGGGAATATGGCCTCTGTGTCACCTCATATTTATACCCCAGTGAAACAGGAAGTCACGGATTACTGCTTGAAAGTTCCTAAACACTCTGATCAACTTTAAAAAGTAAAATATAAATGGAATTTTTCTCAGAATAAATGTACTTTTTTTTCTCATTTTTTCAGTGTGAGATTAAGTTGAAAAAAAAGGTGAATTTTTTATAACCCAATAATTGTGGAGGGCACTGTATATAAAGCTTTCTCAGACATTTGGGGGACGCGTCCCCTGTGGAAATGACGTCTATGCTGCATAGCTAGGTCTTCAGTCTGCGTAACGCCGAGCAGGCCGTAACAGAGATGGGGGGGGGGGGGGCTTTAGGCTAAGGCTTTAGGGTAAGCTACTGTAACGATAGCGGATCACGCAGTCAGATATATAGCAAGAGACGCAATCAGAATCATTCAATTTAACTTGCGCAGATGGCAAATTTGGTCAATTCTCGCCTATTTAGGGGGTGCTCTGTTTAAAGCTTTATAACTCCAGGTGTGAGCATCAGAGAAACTTGGCAAATGTCTTAAATGAAACAAGACAGTTTTACCATTTACAATACAAACTTTGTATTTGTTAATTTTTATAATTTAAGTCAAAATAAAGTGCCACAAATGCAAAGAAACTTTGGAAAATTGCAAAGGAAATTTGTTTTTATTTAGTTCGCAATGAAATACAGAGCTACATATGTGACAGGTAAATCTATATTTCCTGGATCATAAACTCAAGCACCACAAGTGTGCAAAATCTGAGGATCATATGCAGAACTACTAAATATCTATGATGCAAAGCAGTGTATCCTGTTGTCCTCTAGTGTCTCCAAATCTATCCAAATGGCTAAATTGTGCACTGCTCTAAATCATAAAATAATTATATATTTAACTACAAGTCAAATGTTTTGGATCATAAAACTCACGTTTTTCATTTTCAAGTGGGAATTACTATCTTTTCATCAGTATAGGGGGGCAGATATCTATGGGTCCAAAACCCTATCCAATACATGCCATAAAGTAAATAAAATTTGTTTTGTCCATTATAAAGCATATACATTTGCCCCTTGTGATGGTTTAAGAAGAAAACGTTGATATCACACTGTTACACACAGCTAAATATGTAGCCTAATCATTCACTCTTGTACCTCAGTAAAACATCGGTTTCCCCTGTACTTTTCCCATTCACAATGACTCCAAGGAAAATTTTTACATTCATCTATGTAAATATCAGTGCACAGTAAATTGGAATGAGTATTTTCCATGCCCTAAGTGACAAGTACACGTATAAGTATAGTACATAATATAGGCTATATGCCTATATTATGTACGATAACACTACAATAAAAAAATATTCCACCAACAGGAAAATGCTGCCAAATGTTCTAGCTTCAATGAAAGTCGGTACATCACGACTGAGCAATGAGTGTTTACACTATAGTGTGTGAAATGCACTCAAAATGTGAAAATAACCATATCAAACATAGCCTACTGGACAAGACAGTGATCGATTTGAAAATCGAACGTACATATGTAGCCAGCGAGAAGAACCGCGAATTACAAGCAGTACTTTTTTCATATCGGAAGAAAAACTCTGCGTTTTCTGTAGCTGTTTGCATCATAGTACATTGACTAGCTTAAAAATTCTATTCTATTACTATTGGTCAAAGCATCCCAAAAAGGACAAACACAGTTGAAAAGGATATACTCTCCTCTATCGGATAAAACAGTTGTGAATAAAACCGGAATCACGTGAAATACTTCAGAGCTGCAGGTACAGTATATGGGTGTTGCGCGCAAACGTTCGATTTTGTGTAATAACAAGTTAAACGGGTGTGTATTTCTCAAACAGATTGTCCAAGATAATAAATGACCACTGAATTTTGAAATGAAAATCTCTATGAAACTAAATCTCTATGCTTTAAACCAATGGTAGGATTGTATTTTTATTTCATATTTAGTAGCAGATATTTATATTTATATTTATAGTAGAATATGACAATAATTTCACATGTTTATTTAGCGTTTGAGTGAGCAGGGCTTTTCACAGCTTTTTTGGCATACGATCAGGCTATCAGATTTCTTGTTGTTATGAGGGAATTCTTATTTTAGATGATGAATATATATATTTATGAACTCACACATAGACGCTATTGTCCACTATGTCACGCATGGGTAGGTAGGTATAGACTGGGTGGGGGGTTTCTTCTTAAATGGACTTGCTACAGGGAAATAGTGATACTTAGAAACTCTGTATTCTGCAGAGTTGTTACGAATCGTGTACTAATAAAGATAAAACACAAAGTTTGAGGTTTCCATTAATAGTTTGGCTGCAGGAGCAACGGATGTCTCAGTTGAACAAAATCTTGGCGCCGGCGTCTTGGTCACTAGGCATCTGCGCAAAGGAGTTCAATCAAACAAAAGTTTTCACTGCCTGCTTATATGGGGTGCGCCCGCACTTCCTTCCTACGTCTATGTCCTGAACCTCTATCTTAGGTTAGGGCCTCTTACACCAGTTCATTTTTGGGGATCCAGAAGAATGTCTCCAAAACATCCTTATGCATGTGGTCTTCAAAATCAGGGTGTTTAGTCAGACAGACTCTTCCCTCTTCATCTGTTTCTTGCTCCACAAATGACAAATGAAACTGTGTATAAAATTGAGATCGCGAACCGGAGGTGGGGTGCTGTCCGATAGGTAGCCAATTGATAGACTGTCTATAATGTTTATGAACATGCGAACCACACACACACACACACACACACACACACACATTTAAGTTATAGGCTAGTTTTTTTTCCTCATCAAACTTTTCATGCTCATGCAAGGTCGGGGAAAGCAAGCGCTCGTATTTACACCGACTTGCACACGAAAGTGGGCGTCCCCCCAAATGACGAAAAAACAAGTTCAGCAACACAGAAACATAGGCTGCTCATTTCCCGCCCATTACAAAGTTCTCAAACTTTGTAGCTTAACCAAAAGATGCGCAATAACATAAAAAACAGAAACAGAATCCGCGGACAGAATCCGCCCAATTTGGCAACACTGACAGCAGGTTCCCAGCACCTCCTCTCTGAGTTTTGTCAACGCCTCCTGGGAAGTAAATTCAACTGACACCACTGTAGTTATTCCAATATTTCTGTTCAGAGATGGTTTTGGCCAGCCACAAAGAGAGATTTAATCAGTTGTGCCTTGATCTGATAAATAAGGTTAATGTTGTGTTTTGGTGGAATTTCCCTCTAAGCTATATTAGAATGTTCTCATTTCATCTGAGCTCATATTGAGTATACACAAAGCAATTACCGTGTACCTAAATCTGCATGTTTCTCACAGCCCATGACACAAAATCTGTGAACTGTCTAGTAGTTTTATCCTGTTGAGGTCTGTGAGAAGGCCAAATTGGTTATGTCCTTGAAAAAAAAACTGACAAATAATACTGGCAAAATTAGTCAAAGAACTTCTCCCTATGCGAGACCAGCACAAGCCAAAAAACATTTAACCCCTAGTGGCCATGACATCAGCGCCATGAGATTGCTCAACTCAGACATTCATTGCTCCTGCAACCAAACTATGAGTGGACACAACAAATCCCGTGTTCTAGCTTTATTAGTACAATATTTTGCGACAACTCTGCCAAATACCTAGTTTCTAAGTGCCACTATTGTCACGTAGTTAGTCCATTTAACAAGAAACCCCCCACCCAGTCTCAACAGCAACTATACCTACCCGTGTGACACAGTGTACAATAGTGTCTATCTGTGAGTTCATAAAAATATAACAAAAATTTGTATTCCGTCATAGCAACAAGATAAACTCAACAATAGCTTGAGTGTATGCCAAAACAGCCGTGAAAAGCCTTGCTCACTCAATTGTAAAATAAACAAGTGACATTGTTGTGTAATTATACCACATTATTCAATATCTGTTACAAAAAATGTAATAAATATACAATCCTACCATTGGTTTTACACATAGGGATATCCCTTTCAGTGGTCATTTATTGTCTTGTACTATCCGTTTGAGAAATAATACTCCTTTACAACGCAAGTACACTTCCTGTAACCTCATGCGCGAACCCCCCAAGCTTGATCCATGCTTGTGTCATGTCAAGGCTAGATTACTGCAATGCCCTGCACTGGCTACCAATAAAGTATAGGGCTGCATTTAAGGTTCTGCTCCTTACTGTCAAAGCTGGACTAGCATGTACATGTATTTGTCAGACATGCGTCTGCCTAACAGCCTAGTTGTGTTATCATGATGTAGGCCATCTTATAAAGGCTGAATATTTACTCAACTTTTTTTTACTCAGCATTTTCTTATAGAGCTCACCTTCTATGGAACAACCTTCCAAAACATGTAAAGGAATCAGACAATGTCTCAATATTTAAGCCTTGAGTAAAAACAAATCTTTACGACCAAGCCTACAATCAGGTGCAAATAATGTAAACACAAAGGTGGAGAAGCTTGCAGCCATATACTATTGTAGCATGATAAGATTTCCTTACTAGTTACTGCCACCTATCAACAGCTGTGACACCATTTTTTTGCAGACAGGCTGAAAGGTTCTTGCCCTTCTTGTGCCTGTGCAGATTCTCTGCCTCTGTCCTTATGCTGCCATAGGAAACTCCTGGTGGGGTCACAAGTTACCAAATCTGCACTCCGTGTACATTATGCTACCAATAGCTCTTCCCAAACTGCATATTCTTGATATCCCTCTGCTACAAGTGAGGCGCCTACCCTGAGTCCCAAGCAACTTCCTGAGCCTGCTGTCTGCACCTTTGTGCTGCTTAGACATGTAGTTTTTCTATTATGGCAACGGCCATCCATCGTGTCTTGCACATAGTCAAAATTTGACTAAAAGGATTACAAAATGAGTTGACTTAAAAAATTATGTCACAGACTTTTTGCATTCTCGGTGATGCACGAAAATGTTCAGCACCGTGTTAAAATGCTCATTTAAGTGTCCATAAAAACTGCACTCCAGCTTAGCGCAACACATTAATTCAATGTGCAAAACCACCAGTGTTTTTCTCACCATTTCAGATTCCATTGCTATGGTAACAAGAGTTTCAGCAGCACGTTATACAACCCTGCTTAGGGCCGTGGGAATTCTAGAGCAGGGATTCCTTGAGTACAACCTGTTCATTGGCTTATTACAGAATTTTTCATTTCATAAAAGTATCCACTGCAAGAGAACTAAAGATCACAACTCCCACCTTGTATTATTTTTCAATTGTGCCATCAACTGTCAAATGTTTCAACAGCTCTGATTCTTCACTGACACAAACACAATTACTGAAATCTAGTTGCTGAGCCTTAACCATATTCGTTCAGATGCAGTAACTGAGAAGTGGCTGCAATTCATCTATCAAATGCATTCCTTTTGGTGAAAGAAGCATTTGTTTCACTTTTGGGACACATTGTTTGTAAGTCACTGTTGGAATGATGTACACAGAGACTTACAAATGATTAAGCTGTAAATTACACAAGAATAGTATGAAACACATGGTTGGCTAAACGGCTGTAAGTCATCAAGGGTCTGAGGTATCAAACAAGCCTTAAACCATCACTCTGCTGCCAGATATGCAGTAGGAAAAATAAGTCAGGAAAAACAAAGCATATCTGGCAGCAGAGTGATGGGTTTTGGCTCGTTTGATACCTTGATGATTTATAGCCATTTAGCCAACCATGTTGGCTATTCCCGTGTAATTTACAGCTTAATCTAGCCCCACCCCCCAATTCCCATAGAGATCCATTCAAATGCAGAGAGGTTATAGTATCGCTTGTAAGGTCCTGTAATGTACCTGAAAATTAGATATCAAGAGTCTTTTGATGTTGTTGGGTCACAGACATCAGGAAGTCATGGCATGCAAAGGATAAGCAACCAAATATTAAATATGATGACTTTATTTTAATTTATGTTAATTACTTTTGGTGCCCTAAAATGGGGGGGACTATGTGTAAAAATTGTCTACAATTGCTAAAGTAGAAATGGAATGAAATAGAAATAGTAGTTTGTAACATTATCAATGTCTTGACTGTATTTTTTGATCAATTTAATGCTACCTTGGTGAATAAAAGTATCAATTTCTTTAAAAAAACATAAAAATGTCTCAGTGATTCCAAATTTTTGAATGCTAGTGTACGTGCTGCTGGTGACAACATGAATTTCACTAATGGGGATCTGGAAAGCCTATTAATCAATCAACCAATCAGTGCTGTAGAAGGTAAGCGGAGCTTGATTCTCCTCTAAGCAATGAGCAACTGGCAGTCGTGCAATGAACGTGGTTCATGCTCATGTAAACTTTCATTTTCCTCTAAAGCACATTATGCCAGCCACAACTTCTTTTCACACCGCAGTTCACAAGTCAGGCTTGCACAGACATGAGTCAGAGGAAGACGCTTGATGTGCAGTTCCACAGGTAAACTTATGGGTGACTGATCAAACAGCGGGAAGTGCGAAGAGACGCTAGAACTTCAGCTGACTCAATCACTCCCATGATGTCCCATCCCTGGGCGGCCCCGGAGCCAAATGTGCCCTAGCACGGTCACAGTCACGGTCACGGACCCATTTATACACTAGAGCACTACCTTAACCCTCCTATTATGTTGAATTTTTCTGACACCTTTTATGTTTTGGGTCAAATTGACCCCAAACAAAATTATGGTAATACAAAAATGTTGACACTTTTGTGTGTCACGTTCTTAATGTCTCCCAACTGACTAGCCTTCTCATTTTAGAGCCTGGGGTAAGTGAAAGTTTGTGTTTAAAGTTTAAAGCCTGTATGGGAAAGTACCCAGATTCACCAACACAAAATCAGAGATTAAAAATAAAAAAAGTTGTTTTATACAGATACGGAGCCAGGGGTCAAATGACCCCACACAACACCTTTGTATGCAAAGTTGATACAGGAGTTTTGAAAACAGCATTATGTTTATTGCAAGTTTGCTATTTAATCCCAAAACAAATGAGGAAAAATAAAGTTAACTGATTTTTAAGAGAAGGTGAAACTGGAGAGGTCAAACTGACCCCAAACATAATAGGAAGGCTAACAGGATGAGCCACCCGGCAGCCCCATTGAGTGAAAGGAAGTCATAATGCCCGTTGTGTGGTGCTAACTTAAAGGTAATTCTGCGTCCTGCGGTGTTCCTAGTCCTCCAGGACCAGCTATGCACCCTCACTGTTAGCGTATCTTAGCATATAGCCAATGTCGCTCTGGATAAGAGTGTCTGCCAAGTGATTGTAATATCTCTACCATATCTTGACCTTGGCCAAGTAATTGCGGATGCACACACAAGGTTTACCATCTGCTCTGAGCCCTGCTCCTGACAGACGGCCACAGAGAACGAGGAGTCACGCTTCAACAGGGGTTTGATCACAAGCAATCCATCGGCTGAAGCGTATGTCCAACGTATTGAACACCCAAAACAATCACACGCTTAGTGAAGGGCCATCTGCCCTCCTTTCGTGAATAAACAGATTTGTGATGGATATAGGTCCCCTGCAATTAACCAGGACTTTGAGGTTCTACCGCCGCAAATTGACGACACACAAATCCTTGCCATTTTTTACATTCTTTCTTTTGCACAGGTGACTTTCACAAATGCATATGAAGCCAACAGGGTATTCTTCTACATGCCGCATAATGAGCCTATTGATATTCTCATACATTTATCATTCTCTGATACAGAAGTTATCGCTTTGATGCAGGCAGGCAGGTCTCTCCCTGGACTCGACACCCGAGGGCAGAGTTTGCCAATATTATTGATGACTGTTCTGCAGAAAAGTGGAGTTCCTAAAACACTTAGATTAATGGGACAGGTTTCCGTGGGGTTTTTTTCAGGCCCTCTTCAGTCGTCTGAGATTGCAGCTGACAACCTCATGTTTCATGCAGCAATTAATTTTAAGTGTGCAAGCGAGGAATCATGCTCAGAACATGCTACACTTCAGAAAAAAAACATGTCAGTGAGCCTGCTCATGGCAGAAAAGGGGGATTATGAAAAGTTCACGCTGCGGCTGAACGTCATCTTGTTTTTTCCCCGTGTGCTGGAGCGATAGTGCTTTCCCTGAAATTATCGAGAGGACGTTGGAAACGTGCCACTCGAGCTACAGATATCTTGGTAAAGCTGTCAGAACGACACAGATCAGGATGTGAAAATAGGGAATCTGGGTACTGGCAGTGGGGCTGAGCAATCCAGGCAATCTCAGCATTTAGAAGCTTCCGGAGTGGATACCCACGCGTTGATCTCTCCCTAGCTCCAGCACACAAGCAGCTCTCTGCGAGAGCATGAGGACAAAACGCCTGTTCGACGGCGACTTCTCTCCCGAGAAAGCCGCGCCGCGACTTCCTGTCCGAGTCCCCCCCCCCCCTCCCCCGAACGGAGTCACGAAGAAACTCTGGCTTCCTGACAGCTCGGTGACCAAGGCGGGAGGGGCGGGCTGTAGGCTTTCCCGTTTCGGGGGAGGAGAGAGGAGACGGAGAGGAGGCGGGGATAGCCAGAACCTCCGAGGCAGGGCTTTCACGTGGGTGTTCAGGATATGGCGGAGACCGCTTTTCCGAGCGTCACGACTCGGATCAGAGGCAGGCGTGAGAAGACGAGCGGAGACGGCGAGTGCCCACCAGGCGGAGGGTGGAAGGTATGGAACTGAAAAACTGCCTAATGGAGATGTAGAGAGTGCGGGAATGCCTTGTTACCCTCTCCACTGCCATTTCAAACACACCCGTTCCTGTAAGAATATTTCTAACCCGAAATAAGGAGCACACAGAGCTCAGAGCAAAAATACCTTTATAGGACTGACGTTTCGATGTCTACGACGTCTTCTTCAGAGTTTCTTTTTCTTTTTCTTTTGACTCTGAAGAAGACGTTGTAAACGTTGAAATGTCAGTCCTATAAAGGCATTTTTGCTCTGAGCTCTGTGTGCTCCAGCCCTCCTTATTTCATGTTAGTCCTAGCGGTCCGGGTAAAGAATATTCTTCTAGTTCGCTGGTCCTGTTTGTTGAGCACCTAATAGTCCTCTTTTATATAGCTGGCCTGTAGCACATTTGGCATTACCCTTCTTACATTGTACACCTGTTCCTGAGTTCATCTCCGTACACAAAGTCACTGAAAAGTAGATACAATACACCGAATTATCCCAAACTAGCTCCCTCACTAGAAACACTTCCTATTAATAATAAGAGTGTCGAGCTGATAATAATGGACATTATTTATAAAAGTATTCTGCCACTTCAACAAATATGCATCTGCATGTTCATCCAACAGACCTCTCAGAATAGTCCCAAAATTGTCCAGTGTACTTGGGTGTACACATGGGTCTCAGGAGAGCAAGCCAAACAAAAAGTCTGTCCAAAAGAAAACCTTCCTTTTGGATTCCTATTAAATGAAGCCATCTCCGACAAACAAATGATCATTAAGTGACCACACACAGCTAAGCAGGGAAATGTTCTGCTTCTTGGCAAGCAAGAAGACCAAAGTCAAAGAAAGAAGAAAACTTACCCCGAAAATGTCATTTGGCACATAAATATTCCACAGCCATTGTCCCAGACCCTCTCTGTGTAGCTGGGCTGGAGCGATGATGCGCAGAGAGCGAGCCGTCCTATTATGTGAGGAATGCTCTTCCCACACTGCTTGGATGGGAATGGCACACTGCCTGGCTCTGTGTATGTGTGTGTGTGTGTTTGTGTGTATGTGTGTGTGCTTGCGTGTGTGTTTGTGTGCGCGTGTGAAGTGGTGTGGTATGAATGTGTGTGTTTGCACTTGTGTGTACGTGTGTGCATGTGTGTGCGCAAACTGGTGTGGTGTGGATGTGTGTGTGTGCACTTGTGCATGTGTGTGTGTGTGTGCATGCGCTTCCGCTGTGAGGCTGGAGGTGTCCTCCTCCAGAACCCACGCACTCCACTCCACTTGGGCAGATACACACCTCACCGACGCGCGGCCCACCCACGCTTTTCAGCGTAGGCTCAGGTCTCCACTCATCTCACTGAGACACCACACACACATGCGTACACACACACACACACACACACACACCCCCTTCATGTCACTATCCCCCCCTCCCACTCCTCCAGCTCAGTGTGTTTATCAGCTCACTCAATATCGCCTGTGCCTCTACTGTTACATCACAGCTCTGAGATGCACTGTCTCCAAACCTGTTGTGCTGTACAGTACTGCAGTCACAGGCACAAATGGATGAGACCAAATGCTTGCAAAGTGTGATAAATAAAAAAAACCTTGTAGGAGGAGCTTGCACATGGAGCATACCTTATATTTAAATATATTTAATCCTTACACTTAATCCTATTTCTTGACATAGAGCATGGTAAATAACACAGCCAGCTTTGTGGGAGCTTTTGCCACAGGTTAGTATAAAAAATGGATGCTGAGTCATGCCACCATGTACAGTAGCTCTTAGTCGAAAGATGTCATTGTTTCATGGCTCTGTCCAATACAAGCATACAAACCCCGAAAGTGGACTGGACCCAAATGCACGACTCGTAGACAGGAATGCCAAAACTCAATATTTTATTGTATGATCAGGGTAGTCCTGAGCATAGGGAGAAAGGCAAAAGGTGGTTAGAGTTCCAAGCCGGAACTGGGTGAGCAGACAGACAATAGAGCGCGTTAGCTCAATAAATTATTGCTTCGACCAATACTCCTGAAGCATAGGGAGAACATTAAATACAGACAGTCCAGGTATGAAGATGCGGGAACAGTGGGAGCAGGGAAAGCCAGGGATGGTTATGGAGACAGACAACCGGGTTTGTTGGAGCAGGGGATGAGCGGGAGCGGTAGAGCAGGACCGTGGAGCGGAGTCCAGGCAGGACGCAGGCGTGGCAGCAGGGCAACGGCAGTAGCAGCACGGCAACAGCAGGGCGGCAGCAGCGACAGCAGAGGCAGGAGCGACAGCACATCAGCAGCACCGCAACACTGGCTGTAAGCGGGCACCGCCGCAGGGTGGAATAGCAGAAGCCCAAGCTGCATGCACACACGTCAGGTGGGAGGCAGGAAAACCGCAACACAGGCAGGGAACAGACTCGAACAGACTTCAACTAGACTGAAGAGCAGGGCGAATAAACGCCGGCATAGAACAAGACTTTAGAGTAGCAACTAGACAGGGAACCAGTCAGGACCAGAGGTTTCTGACGAAGACCATTAACGAACTGGCACAGGACAGAAAACACCGGGTGACTAAATGCAAACATTAATTGGAATCAATTAGGAACTGCGTGCGAATGTATGCGAGAGTGATTGAACAGAGCGGAGAGTGTGGAATGCATGCAAAACGGGGGGAATGGGATAGGCTGAGAAAGGAGCAGTGAAACAGAGTGATACAAACGGGAAAACACGCCCAACCTGCAGCAAGGGGGAAAACGGACAATGGAGAGACAAACACGACACAGGGGTAAGGGGAAAACACGGAGAAACAATAGGACGGGAGTGGAATGTTACACATACAATATGATGTATTGAAATTCTGTTTGGCTCGTCTCACAGCCCATTCTACAGTCATTACAAACTGAATACCATTGGAACACATTTATGGTGTTTCATGAATACCTTTAACAGCAAGAGACCAACAAAAATATTCAACAACAGCAACATATATTTAGCAACAATAATGAATGTATTGATTTAAAACAATGATTTTAATGATATATGTGAATGCAATGCAAATGGTTTTAATTCTAATATAAAACACATGTATGGCCAAAACCCATTTTCAGTGAACAATTATGCATAATTATGCATATGTCCTAGTCCTACATAGTATTATAACATTTTTTAAACAGCATCAAAGGGTAATCTAAACATTGGAAATGTGTGTGTGTGCATTTGTGTGTGGTACAGTGTAAAAGTACTTCATCGAATCAGAGCAAAAAAAAAAAAAAAGGTATACAAATTAGTTTGGAAAATATCTTTGGAATAATAATCTTAATTAGAACAACAACAACAACAGGGTGCCCCAGTGCCCTCAAATGCAGCCAGGAGATCTTAACACCAGGATATAAAATTACACTGAATAATTTTTGGGATAATATTAGAATCATGTACTCATATTTGTCCCCAAAAAGACGGTGTTGCTCAAGGGACATTTCGGAGTTTAACGCTGGCTTAACACCTGGCAGAGAGACTAATCTGCAATGAAGTGATCTGCAATCTGTTTTTCCCTGATAAGCAAATTCAAATTGTATTAAATTGTTTGTTCACGTAGCACACACCCTCATCTGACATTTCGCATATATGGACTTATGCAGTATAGACGGGTATTTACTGAAGCAGTACAGGTTAAGCACCTTGGGCAATGGCCTGTCCCAGGGATTTGAACTTGTGGCCTCCCAGAGCCAGTTCCCAGACTACCACTTCAAAGTGCCGTTTCTGAAAGCGGCTGCGTCATCAATTGTTTCCGCGACATTTAAACCACCTTACACTGCGCTGGCCTCCTACAAGCCTTGACAGATGGACAGTGTGAACAAGAGCCAATATCTGAGGCTATCTTGGTGAACATTATTTCATATAGCACCAGAGACTGTGGAATCACCTATTCAATACAGCAAAAGCCAGCAGGTGGGGGATTGGGGGGGGGGGTGGTAATGGGAGACAGACCAATATCTCGGCAAGTATTATCAATAGCAATGGCACCATCAACAGTGATGCGCAACATTAAATCCTGAATGTAGGTCCTTATTTCAGGTTTAGAGTGCCCAGGGAAAGGCTGCTAACGTTCAGTCGGTGAATGAGAACAGTCTTCTAGCTATAGTCATTTGCTGTAGTTCAACAATTTGACACTAATTTTATGCCAATACAAAATGTTACCCAGTGCATTTATTTCAATGCCTTTTCATAGCATATTGTTGTCTACCTGCTACTATCAAAAGGTGTAAAATTCAACACTTTTGGCCAGAACTTACACGAACCCCACCGGAGCCTGACAACAATAATGTCACAGTGTTCCCTTTTCCCACACTAAGCAAGGAAATATTAAACCTGGAAGCAGGGCATTGTCATCGAGGAAAAACAAGGCACGGGTGAAATAATAATGCCAGCCCAAAGCAGGCCCTACCTTCAGCTGGAGACACTGTGGGGGTGAATCCAAGAGGTTAAATTATCCAGTGGATTGTACTCCACAAGTTGGTGAATGGGTTATTTATTTGGCTGAAGAATCTGTGGACAGCTATTGTGGACCTTCTGTTGCCACCCCAAGTCAATGGCAAACACACACACATGCACGCTCTCTCTCTCTCTCTCTCTCTCTCTCACACACACACACACACACACACTTAAGTCCATTTCAAAAGGGCATTTGGGGGGCTGGGTATCCTGCTCCTCTTCTCGAGGAGCAGAGATGCTGTAAGATAATCCACCCACCAGCCAGGCCTGAAACAATACCCAGTCATTCAAGCAGGCCGGTGTGAATAGAATGCAGTCACTGTATCCTGCCAGCCAGGAAAGGTCTCCCTTTCAACATTGCCAGGGACAGTGATCTCAATGGGGGCCCTGGGCTGCTGGGGTAGGGATTCTCTGGTCCTGGCATTGATGCATCCTGGTGATCTTGATATAACGCGATCTGCCCACAATCACTTCATCATTTCTCTCAGGTAGGTCTGTTTCCCAGGCATCCATGGTACAAGTGTTATTCCTAACAAAAAAAATAGATGTGGGCACTGTGTTTTTCCCAACACATACCTGCACCTAGGAAAGCTCCATGAACCGTAGATTATATCCTGGGGTCTGCTTTCAACGTTCACTCCACAACGGAAAGAAGCGGTTAGTCACTAACAAAAAAAGACGGCATCGTGGATTCGTGGTTCTCTTAATTTCTAAGTAACTGACACCGCTATCAATCTTTAATGCTGTGTGTTGCATCTACGCTTACATGCCATTCATCAATTTCTCCTTTAGCTCTCTTAATTATGTCCTGTCACCACATCCTCCCATGCGAGTAAATAGTGTAATTCTCATCTCAAATCATATTAAAAGGCAGCCTGGGAAGTTTTCTTTACCATAACTTAACATACAATCATCACTCAACATTGAAATGCTCATTTGTAACTTAAAATTCCAGTTTTGGAAACGTTTGGGGCAAATACAGGTCTGTGATTTTCTACACATTTCTGGCATGTTCGACCAACATGGGTTTTTACCATCTTATTGGAGGTAAGTGTGAGTTACATGAGGCTGACTCACTTAATTAGGTCAGATGTGCAATCCACGATTCCCATAATTAAAAACACCATTAATACCTGGGGTCACTTACTTTTCTCAAACTCTATAATGAAAATTCCAACCTCACCCTGCCTGTTTATGTTTTGCAGATTTGCTGCAATATATAACCAATAATTGACCTATAGCTTGACCATTTTCTGGGCACTCGCTTTTTTCGGTGTAAATATTTAACTTTCAGACATTCTTTAGTTTCAGTGGCACATTTTTACAGGATAACTGAATCATTAGGCATTACACGGGAGCCCCATTCCATTATCATCACATCTCATTAACAAAACTTGGAATGATATAAGTCAGCAGGTGAAGAATTATTTGACAGATAGTGAACAAGGGGAAACGGGTGTGATAGAATGATTAAATAGCCGTGTAAAATTTTTTTTAATTTTTATACTTCTGAGGACTACCAAAATTTGTCATGCTTAATTTATTTGTATATTCAATTTGCTATATGCTTATTTGATTAATAGTTTCAGCAAAGCTTTATCAAGTACAGAAGTACAAATTATAAGTACAATGTTTCTCGCTTGTGAAATGCTAAATACAGTGCGACAGAAAAAATGTTGCAGCAGAGCAATGAAGCAGATTAAGTATTTTAGACTTGATGTTCTTTGACTGATGTTCAGTGGCCCATCGGAGTATGCTGATTGTTTTGCATTCAATCCCTTGTGCAATTAAAGGTGCAGTAGGCAAGATTATTTCGCTATAATTTTGGTGAAATTATTAAATTTTCTCATTACATTCCAGCAGCTATCAATAAATGAAGTGTTCTGAGAAAAAAAATCCGGTTTCTGTGAGTGTCCTGGGCTCTGTAGTAGGCCGTCGAAAAATCTCAACCCGGTAGCTACCAATCAGGGCAACTATGCACGTGCACAGCTTGTTTTTTGTTGTTGTTTTTTTCCCCCTTTTCAACAGCACTCAGAGAGTTCGCACACTATATGGCTGGCTGGCTGGCTAACTAGCGTGTGCAAATTTAGCTATGGAAAACACAAACAAACTTCCAATTCCACATTTACCGACAACGGCGTACACTGCCTAGCATAGTAAGAAATGGAAGACCCCGGCGGAGACGAAAGAAGTCGAATGGAAGGTGCCTGACTTCGCTGCTGGTGCTGCTGTGGAAACTTCCAATTGATAAGCAATAAGCAATAACATTGTCACTAACAAAACTTGCTAGCTGGGTTCCATTAATGTAAATTTATGGGTTATTCATTCACATTCGTATGTTCAATGGTCACGCTCATTATGGCCGGTGTTGTCTTTCTCCTGTGAATCAGACATGACTGACTAGCAAGCTAGCCAGAACAGACTCCACTGGCTGGCAGCGCAATGTTGCCATGTCCGTAGTTTTACAGCCAAATTGCACTTTCCAAGTGCAGTCGCGGGGGAAAATGAAAAGTCACAAAGCACACACTTTTAAAAAGTAAGAAAATACGTTTATTTCTACTTACAATATGTTGGTTTCGGTTAAAAAATATAAGATCTGGCAACCCTGCGCCTGCTTCAGCTCAAACTCAGTAGCATGAATGTTTAGAGCATGTGTATTTGCCTGTGCGTGTCTGGAGCATCATTTGATGAGAAGGTTTAGGAGATAGATAGGAGGGAAGAGAGAAGCAGGTTGTATCTTTTCAAACTTGCCTACTGCAGCTTTAAGGTTGTTGAACACATGTTTAAATTATTCAGTTTTTCCCTTATTTGCAATGCAAACAGCTTGTAATATTTGTCTCTGAACACTTCATTTTCCACACCTTAAGCAATTAGAACCTCACTGATTTCAGTCATTAGACTATGATTTAAACAATTTAAAAACACAACCTCTTTCTAAAGGCATCATGTGCCATATGGGTACAGAAAATGAAAGAATAAGTCGATTTTATTTATTAAAAGTACTTGGATGTCAACTTCAGACATTTATTTGTGGCACTGATAGATATTTATGTCAAAATGTGGCCCTACAGGGGTGAATCAGCCTTCAAATAAAAGATGAAAAATGGTGAAATTAGAATAATGAAAAGTTTGTTATGGGTCAATGTGTACACCTGCCTGACATATAGAGTGAGGTGGAAAGTTAAGATTGTGTTGCACAACACTCCAAGGGCTCTATTTTCCGATATACGGTGAATAGGCCCAGTCAACTGCACGGCTGGCCGTGGCTACTGAATTTAGGCTGAATATTTATCAGTGGGTGTGTTTCATATTTTCAAACGAGCTTCACTTTTCGTTCATAATAAGTGACAAATACTTCAAACGAGTAAATGACTCTCGCTTTAGCATTTGTTTGCAGCTAGATTTCAGAGTAAATATTTTGAAATAACCCTCCGATATAATTATAGAGGGATTGGAGTTTAGTATTTTACTACCAAAAATGTGATTTCATAATCTTTGATGACAAGTAGGCTCGATTCCAATGCCACACATTTCTCACTGGCACTGAAACTTTGCTGTCAAATGTGAGGCACGGAACAACATAAAGCAAATTCAAGCAAAGCATTACAGTGTCCACATCAGTGTTTATTCTTCATTACAGATGGGTGCAAGAAAAAGAACGGAATACAGTACCCCCGGGACCACAATTCCATATAATAACAGCCATAAACAATTAAAAATAGAAATAAATATTGGCGGGCCTGCAAGGGCCGCCACGGTAAGCTCTTGGGGAAAAAAAAACAGTGATTGGCCCTAAATTTTGTTTTCAAAACAAAGTGCCGCATGACATAAACCAATCGAAGAAACAGACCGGTTCACGTTGCGAACCAATCAACAATGAGATTTAACTTGCGCGTTCACCAGCTAGACATTTTGCCAAGAATGGCAGAGAAGGGACCCATTAAACCGGCGCTATTTAACGCAAAGAAAAATAAAAGGGAGTTGGATAAAGCTCACTCAAAAACTAGAGTAAACATAGGTGCTCATTTTAGAAGGTGGCGAGATGTTTGGGAGTGGACGTGGAGCTCACTTTGTTTCTACTGGACAGGTAGGTCAAAAGTTTCAACACTAATTTAGCAGTGGACTTTCTGTTTGCCAGCCAATTGTAATTACCTATAATGAACAGCAGCTAGGTTGCTATTACTGATAACATCACTTCATTTGTCACTTCTAGTTCTTGGAAGAAGGAAATGTTTGCTAACGTTAGCCTATATGCCCTATAGATCACGTGAGGAAGCGGCTACTCGGCTATGACCACGATGCCAGATAATGTCTGGTTCAGACTAACGCTACACAAACTCAGTGTGATGCAACAACTCTACAACAACAGAAAAGATTCCATTGTATTACCGGGGGGTAGGCTATACTACAAAGCAGGATTACTCCAAATTTGGACTGAAGTAAAAAGAGCTGTTCCAGGTTTTACTCATTGCAGTAATACTCAAATCAACAGTAATCCTGCTTCGTAGTATACCTCCCTAGACTCTTGTAGCTGACATTTTTACTGTAACGTTAGACATACCAGTCTGTAAGTTACAATTTGGTGGGACATAGCACATACTTATACAGCACTGACTTTGGCACTTTTCAGGGTTTCCTATAATCACTCTTGCAAACATTCACAAGCAACCCAAAAGTGTGTTTAGGTAACCCAACGCCCTGAATGATGACATGACAATCAACACTTATGTTCATCACAAAAATAGATCTGGTGTATGCATAGGGCTGTAACGATATGGAATTTATCATACGGCAGTGGCAGAGAGATTTCATTGGGGCTAGCTGCCAAGTAGCTATCGAGGTGGAAATTCATATTGCGATGACGATAAAAAAAACTATAGTCTACATCGTGCTGCCCTAGTAGAAATGCAATCAATTACTATTACCTCTGTCTGTTGGGAGCAGCAGAGGAGACCAGTGGGGTATTTCATAAAGCAGGATTACTGAGTTAGCTGGATAAGTAAAACATGGAACAGGTTACTTCAGTCCATGTTCCAGATTTGGGAGGGTTCCGGGTTATACTCAGTGTAGTTATCCAGCTAACTCAGTAATCCTGCTTTGTGAAATACCCAGCTGGTTGTGATTATGTCTGAAAACAGTCCCCAATGCAAGAAGAAGAAAAAAACAATCACAGGATGTGGAAAAACTGAATGCTAAACACAATGGACACATTACCTGGGGCCTTGATGTAGAGACTAACCACATCCAAATGGCTCTGTTAATTAACTGGGATATAAAACTAGGCACAGTTTCCGATTGCCATGAGATGGCATACAAGAATAATTCACATTATACAAGGTGATTTCATGTCTTGTGAAATACAAGGTGATTTCATGTCTTGTGAAATTAACTATTCCCGGAGACCTAAAATTCAACTGGAGAGCACAGTACGGTGCTTTTTATGGGAGTAAAATATTCTTACCCGACACATTGCCTCAGAGATGTCCTGAAACCATGCAAGATCATGACAACACAGGATGTGGAGAAATTGAATGCTGAGTACTCAAAGTGAGTATTTTTTTTCTTCAGTGTAATTAGCAACAGGTATTCTCTTAGGACCAAATTTCTCATTTGGAATTAAAGTTAAAATATTTAAATGACTAGTGTTTCTGTCTGACTAATCTTTAAACTAATTTAATCCGCATTTTTTCCCCCTCGCCGAAATTTGGAATGCCCTATCCTTGTAATTCGTCCCGTCTCATCCCTGCAAGTGCGTCTTAAGATTGGATGGGGCACAGCTGAGCACACATTCTCCCCGGAAGCATGTCTGGCCAGCTGCTGCTTCTTTTCACAGCCAGAAGAGCAGTGGAGGCATTGTGCATCTCCCGGTGCAGTAGGTTCCAGGCTGACTGTAGGTGTCCTCAGTCATTCTCGCATGATGCGATGGGGAAACCCCTGCTGACTACACCCTACCACCCCAACCCCTCTATGAGAAGATGCAGCCAATTATGTGCCGTCAGCACTGTCACGGTCAAGACTTCATACTAGACCGCAAGGCCAGTATCACTACATTGAAACCCAGACAAGACTTCTAATACAAGTTTGAGTCGCAGACTTCAGGCAGTCATGGAATGCAATGGATTTGCAACCAAGTACTAAATGGGAAGACTTTATTTAAGATTATGTTAATTTGTCCAATTACGTTTGGTCCCCCCAAAATGAAGGGAATAAGTATAAAAAAGGCTGCAATTCCTACACGGTTCATGTAAATACCTGTAAATTAAAGCTGACAGTCTGCTCTTTAACCTCATAGTCATTGTTTCATTTCAAATCAAATATGCTGGAGTACAGAGCCAAAATAACAAAAATGGTATCACTGTCCAAATAGCACAGCATGATTTTTAGGTTCTTTCTTGAAAGCCAGAGAATTCTAACATTAGTACTAATGCATTACAATACAGTGACAGGTCAAACAAATATTTCTGGCTACTTAAATCTGTACACGGTGACACGTTAAATAAGTATAAGACCTATGGAAGAACTTTATGAGCCTAGGAGTCAGTTTGAGGATACAAATCAAGATGTAGCTGAAGTTATGCATAACAGAACAGACCTTTGGATTTAGCTGCCCATTTCACTGCTTTTTATCATGCTTTCCCCCATACATTCAACTGACATTGGCGACAATCTGAATAATCCAGGTAAACACACAGCTTCTTTCTTCACAGCTTCTTTCTTCATGTTAGGGAGAAATTAAACTTCAGTTTGAATCATCACTTTGGATAAAAGCATTTACTAAACAAATGTAATGTAATGTTATCACTAAGTGTACACTTAACGAAAAAAGATACACCACTCTGTTAAAGCCCCAGGGAGCATAGCCTAAAATTGTTAAAATGTATGTATGATATCAAACTTAAGAAAAAAAATTATTTCAGATTTTCCCCTTTTTCTCCCAATTTGGTAGCCAATTGGACCCTATGTTAGTCAATTCCCCCCCATTGAATTTGCCGCTGCACAACCCCATCAGCCGGTAGTAGGAAGGAGGTTGCCACGTCCTCTTCAGGGCGCGACTCGTCTTGCTCCTGGCCACAATCCAACTCGCCCAGGGCCATTGTGTGCGCCAACCTGTCCAATGTTAGAATGCGATGAGAGACAGACTAAATCATTTTCCTTTGAACATCTGCTAATAAAACTTTGATTTCAGTGTCGGAATAATTATTTATTTTGCTTTTTCTGGGCCATCTTGACTTCGTATGGACCTTTAAATGGAAGTGACAACCTCCATATAAGGCAATTCATGGGCGTGGATTTATGCTAATCACAAAATAATGTGAACATGCTTGTCATTTACACGTATGAACATACGCACGTGAATACGAAAAAATCTGCTTCTCGCAAACGGTTTGATGAATCAGGGGTAAATGTTTCACACCAACTCGTTTCGTACATAAATGTACATGCAAATTTAGGAACACTTCATGAATGAGGCCCAATGTACGCAATTTTGTGATGCAAATAAAAATAATTTTATTACTTGTCGAAATTATATTATTTAGTATTTTATGAATTAATCACCGTATTGTTAATCAAGGAAAATGATTGAAAACAGGTTGATGATCAGTTTAATGATCAGTTTAACGGAAAGTTTTCCGTCCCGCAACGTAGCACAATTAAGTGTTGTTGGCCGATATGTGACTGCCGATACAGTGTGTGAAGAAAGTCTGGCCATGCTGGTAAAAGGCACAGGTAGGGGCAAAGATGTTTTGAAATCGCTGATGGATTTTTCCACAGAGAAAAAACTACCACTGGATAAGCCATGTGTACTGACGGAGCACCCAGTAGGGAAACGCAAGGGCCGACATGGAATGGCTCTGGCAGTACAGTGATGGTTTGCGGCCCGTTTGATACCTTAGACCAGCGGTGTCAAACTCGTTCCATCGAGGGCCGAGTGTATGCAAGTTTTTGTTCTAACCATGCTCTACACCAGCTGATTCCACTAATTAGTTCACCTCCTTGGTTGAAGAGCTGAGCTAATTAGTGAAATCAGCTGGTGTAGGGCACAGTTGGAACAAAAACCTGCATACACTCGGCCCTCGATGGAATCAGTTTGACATCCCTGCCTTAGACCCTTGATGACTTACAACAATTTAGCCAGTCATGTGTTCCATACTGTACCAGCGTAATTTACAGCTGAATCTAGTCTCACCCCCCAATTCCCATAGAGATCCATTCACATGCAGAAAGGTTATTGTATCGCTTGTAACAGTACTAGACCTGCCTTTAAAAGTATTGATATCAAAATGTGGCCAAGTTACAACTAACAATATTGCCTATCATAGCTCACACTAAATAAACTAGCTCTCTTCCAAAGCAATGCTATCCAAACTTTCCTAAATCTGTAAGGGGGAGTGTAAGGTTCGGAGAACCAAACGCAACCGACAAGGATTTCTAAAAGCGTATCTAGAGAGATACGCCACAAAATGCGGAAGTAGCCACACCAGGACTGGGATAACACAGGATCGGGAGCAAAACTTGCCTGGCACAAGGCAAAACAAAGCAACCTCCAAAAACTGAGGCGATCTTGATAAACAGCGAGAATAACTAACAAAAGAACCTCACGCACTAAATAATTAGGCGTAACAAGAGGTAGTGAAACAAAACAAAAGAAACACTATTTAATCTAAAATGTATGTACAAAAGAAATTACCAAATGTTGGTATTCCCAGACATGAAATTACAGTTATGCTGGTTTCATTTAAAAATTTGAAAAAATATATCAATTTGCAGTGGCACAGAAATATTACAGTTAGGGCCAGATTCAGAGTTGAGATAAGTACGTGCAAATGGGACTTACTCCCGAAATTCCGTAAAAGTAGGCTATGATTGACCGTCTGGTATATCATACCAGACAAATATTAGATGGATTAATTGATAGACAGTGTCTGGATCATATTCGCTTTGACGGAGAGACTTTTGTGTCAGCACAGCGTCTCCAAAATTATTAAGTTGAAGACGTTGCAGGCTATTGCGTTCAACCACCGTAGGCTACATGACTTTATTAGGCAAATCGTTAAAAAAAGGATTTGATTTTTAAATCTTTTTTTTCAGTAAATCCAACGATTTATTTGTTTACCTAATAATATTGCGTGCAACCACTGTCCAGCGATTATTTCTTTTGTGTGACAGGTATATCCCAGTCATCAATTGAAGCTATGATCATTTTATCAATGCGATGTATTAATATGTTCACTGCATGCCTATACCCTGTCACGCAAGAGCAACTATGATGCACAAAGGCAGGATTTTCCAAAAGGCAAATGCGGTTATTAAAGGCACTGTCACTGACACGTTGAAAACGCATAACCCCACAAACATTTTTTTAGTAGATACCTGGCAAGGGTGGGGCAGGTACAAGAAACAGGTCATTAGAATATCATGCCCTGTACCACCCACATTTTGAGATAAGCACCTACGCAACACAAGTTAGAATACGGCATAAGTCAGCTCGCGTTAAATCCGCGCAGGAGAGGCACTTAAGCGCATGACTTAAGTTGGCCATCTCTGAATCCGGCCCTTATTGTTCAGATCTAGATTGATTTTAACCTTCTTTTCATGTATTACACATTGAGGAATGTACTTTGAGGAACAGCTATTTTTTTCCTACACTGTGTGATATCTTTCTCGTGCTGTGGAGATGTAAAAATTGAACTGGCTTTAGCGTGCTAGACGGGTGCATCCCAAACAGGCACTTTTAGCACAAAATGTAAGGTACGTTTATTACTATGTTTATAAAGTGCATCCCATGGTGACAATCACTGGGTGAAAAATGATATTCATTAGCCTGAGTCTCCTCCACTGGCCTGCTTTTGGCATTGGAATCACTCACAGTTGCTCAGCTTGGCAATTATTACCTCACATTACCTTACCATCAGTGTAAATGAATAAGAATATACATCTGCTAAGATTGCTCTCAGGTTGTTTTCATTTCAATTTCATTTACCATCTGAATTTTAATTTTAGTCTCAAATAACATTTCAGGTTTTTAGAGGAATTCAATGATTATCTCAAAGAGCACATTTAAGCACAGAAGTAAATGGACCTTGAAAGTCTTATGTGTAATGCTCAGTATTCTCGACCAAACACCTTCCTTGAATTTTATTTTATCTTATCGTGGTATTGTCCATAGCACCATTTCAAACTTGATTTATGAGTAAGCCATAAACCCGGAGAGAACCTACATGGCCAGATTCTAGGTTTAACAGAGGGACTTCCAGAAGCTGTCAGATAAAAATGGGAGAGCGCAACTGCTTTCTGAGTCAGTTTCTCCTCCAGTGTCATGAAGTAGAGTCTGTCTCCTTATAGTTGGAAGACTTAGCCTCAGAGGAGTGTCTTTAGTGCTGCATCAGAGCTGGAACAAGTGCAATTCACATCAGACTTAAGATCTGCTAAGAGGGTACAAATGATTGCCATGTCACAGCTCTACATTGAGGCCTAATATTGTGACGTGGTTACTCTACAGCAGGGGTCGGGAACAGCACCGAAAGTTTGGCACTTTTCAGGGTTTCCTACAGAAGTAACCACAATGACCACAGACTCTCAGCCCTTAAAAACATTAACTTCTGTACGTTCTGACCTCATGTAACCACACAGCATTCACATACAACTTCACACATCCACACAATAAAGCCCCAAACTTGGGTTATTTAGCTGGTTTTTCTCCTTTTTTTTCTTCTTCTTATTCTTCTTCCAATTCTTCCCATTTTTCCTAGCTTTGCCAACATACCCTCAAAGAATAATTCTCCCCATTGAACAACCGCCTTTAATCTGCCTGTCAGCAGCTCTGTTTAAAATTGCCTCATCGCATTTGCATGCTTCAGAGGCTGTTTACCTACTACGCGAACTGTGAAAGTGTCTAGCTTAGTGGTTACAGTGTTGTGCTACCATGTAGCAGATTGGCTGTTCGATTCTCACCCGATCCTAACATTTACTTTCGGTACACAATTTCTGGTGCCGCAAGACAGAAGTCTTATTTGGTCTGTCCATTTCTGTCAAATTGCTTTGGCCTTGCATTAAATAATTAAAGGGCCAAGTTGCATTAAATAATTTTGTCATGGGTATTTGCAGCCCCTGCTGTTTCTGCGGTCGTCTTTCTTTTTGGCGTAAGGTAAAAGATTTGGTCGCTGCATTTCTGGTTTGTACGAATAGGAAACACAGCAAGTCCGGTTTAGAGTTAGGAGAAAGATTTATTTTAGTATTTTTCTTTCCTTTCTCTCTTTATCCTTTGTACTCTTCTGCCAGTTACCTTTTTGTTCAGCTCGTTTTCACCTAGGCAGCATTAGGCATAAATGTACAAGAAATGCTTAAAATGCGTCAAAGTCTCAGCAACATTCAATCAAACAATCACTAGTGTATGTAACATAGGCCTTTTTAATTAAATCTACAGGTTAGTCCTGTCAGATTCTCAAAATACAGTACATTGTATCACTTGACTTCACTTGAATCAGTGACTTTAGGTCACTTGTTTGACAAAAATTCCTGTTTAATTTCTTTTGAATCATTTATAAATATTGTATGCTGTGATACAAACCCCAATTCCAAAAAAGTTGGGACCGTGTATAAAATGTAAATAAAAACAAAAAGCAATGATTTGCAAATCCTTTTTGACCTGTATTCAATTGAAAACAGTACAAAGACAAGATATTTAATGTTTTAACGAATCAACTTTATTGTTTTTTGTAAATATATGCTCATTCTAAATTTGATGCCTGCAGGCATGTTTACCATTGTGTTACATCAACACAACACTCAGTAATCTTTTGGGCACTGAGGACCCTAATTGTTGTAGTTTTGAAATTATTTCCCATTCTTGCTTGATATAAGACTTCAGCTGCTCAACAGTCCGGAGTCTCCATTGTCGTATTTTGCGCTTCATAATGCGCCACACGTTTTCAATGGGAGCCAGGTCAGGACTGCAGACAGGCCAGTATAGCACCCGCACACTGACTACGAAGCCACGCTGTTGTAATGTGCAGAATGTGGCTTTCCATTTTTTTGCTGAAATAAGCAGGGACGTCCCTGAAAAAGACGTCTAGATGGCAGCATATGTTGCTCCAAAATGCATATGTACCCTTCAGCGTTAATGGTGCCTTCACAGATGTGCAAGTTACCCATGCCATGGGCACTAACACACCCCAATACCATGACAGATGCTGGCTTTTGAACCTTGCATTGGCAACAATCGGGATGGTCCTTTTCCTCTTTGGCCCGTAGAACACAACGTCCATTATTTCCAAAAACAATTTGAAAGGTGGACTCGTCAGACCACAGCACACGTTTCCACTTTGTGTCAGTCCATCTCAGATGAGCTTGAGCCCAGAGAAGTAGGCAGCGTTCCTGGATGTTGTTTATATATGGCTTACACTTTGCGTAGTAGAGTCTTAACTTGCATTTGTAGATGCAGCGTCAAACTGTGTTTACTGACAACGGTTTTCCGAAGTATTCCCAAGCCCATGTAGTTATATTCATTACAGAAGCATGTCGGTTTTTGTCATCTGAGGGATCGAAGGCATTCAATATTCAAAGTCACTGGCACTCAATATTGGTTTTCGGCCTTGCCCTTTACACATGGAGATTTCTCCAGATTCTCTGAATCTTTTAATAATTTTATAGACTGTAGATGGTGAAATCCCGAAATTCCTTGCAATCCTGCGTTGAGAAACGTTGTTCTTAAACTGTTGGACTATTCGCTCATGCAGTTTTTTGCAAAGTGGCTCACCCTGACCCATCCTTGCTCATAAACACCCGAGCCATCGTGGATGGTCCTTTTATACCCAGTCATGATAGCATCACCTGTTACCTATTCACCTGTGGAATGTTCCAAACACCTGTTTTTTGAACATTCCACAACCTTCCCAGTCCCATATGTTGCCCCTGTCCCAACTTTTTTGGAACTTGTTGCAGGCACCAAATTCGGAATTAGCATATATTTACAAAAATTAAAAAAAATCGATAAGGTAAAACATTAAATATCTTTTCTTTGTACCGTTTTCAATTAAATACATGTAAAAGAAAATTTACAAATCACTACTTTCTGCTTTTATTTGCATTTTACATACTGTACCAACTTTTTTGGGATTGGGGTTTGTACATGCTTAATAAAGGCTTTATGAATAGGGACACTTTTTATGAACTCTGACCCAACTCGCATTCCTCCATTACTGCTCTTATACAGTGTAAGTAAAAGTATTGATTAGCAATGACTCCCATCTTTCTTAGCATATCAAATTTACAATGCAGCTATACAAGGAACCATATTTATCCATATCCATAAACAACCAATACATCCACTACTGTAGTCTGTCAATATGGATATAAAAAAATCTTGGTAACGATTTACATTAACTGCATCTTCATAAAGTATTCATTATGCATTCATGAGCATTAAGAAAGCATTACTGTCACAATTCTAGCCTGTCATGTCACGTTTTATGTTTAATTTCTGTCTTAGTTAGATTTCTTGTAAATGTCACGTATTATGTTTAGTCTAGTCACGCCACGTTTTATTTTTAATTCTTGTTACGTTTCATTTTTCATGTCATGTCGCGTTTCATGTTTGATTACTGTTACGATTTATTTTTTAGTCTTGTCATGTCACGTTTTATATTTGATTCATGTTACGTTTTCCATTCATTGTTTAGCATACACATTTTCGTGTTTTTCCGCAGCCTTGCGTTCATGCTTTCTCTATCTCTCTGGCTGTCGCTCACGCTTCCCTAATTGTTTAATTCTCCCGTGTCTAGTTTACTAATCTACTAACGTTAGATCAGGATTGGGTAATACTAACTCTCTAACCATGTGTTCATGTTTACCTTACGTTTCTCGTGCATATCATTTACTAATTTACTAACGCTAGGTCAGGATAGGTTTATTACTAACGATTACTAATTATCTTGTTACCATGTCAGCCTTCCACACCTGATTTCCATTCGCATGCTGCTCTCAAGCTGTGTCTGCACCTGTCTACACCTGCATTTAAGCTCAGTGTTCATGTCTTGTCTTTGCGAAATTGTTGCCTCCTGTTGGTCAGTGAACTTTTGAGTGGTTTTCCAAGCCTGCCTTTTTGTTTACGATCCAAGCCTGTTTATTGACCATTGTTATCGACCTCTGTTTTGTTGACCACTGCCTGCCTGTACGAGTTTTTGCCTGCTGTCTTTTGTTCTTTTGCCCCGCAGAGCGGACTTCGGTCTTGACTCTTGCATTGCCTTCGATCCCGAGCCTGCGTACCGTCTGCCTGTACTTCTGCCCCGCTGACAGCTACTCTGGTTACTGGACAATTGCATGGTGTACCGATTCTGAGACTGCCTTCTCCCTCGGTACTGTAGATTGGTTTTGGCTGGATTTTTTGTGTATGAACTTTGCTTGTTTTTTGACCACGCTCATTGGACATTCCTTCATTAAAAGCCCTCACGGGACTTTATCTGCAACCACTGCTTCTGAGTCGTGCATTTCGGGTCCTACCCTCACGCATCTGTCTCAATTACATTACAATTACATAGAGCGATATGAATGCTTTATGCGTGCAGTATGTATTCCTAGATCTGTGAACTTAAGGTCAGATCTATCCCATGAGATAAGTAAAACAGTATAAAGCATTCATATTGCTCTATGTAATTGTAATGTAATGCTTTTTTTAATGCTCATGAATGCTTTATGAAGATGCAGTTAATGTAAATCTCACTGAAAAGCTCATTGTTGAAATTATTCAGTGTTGATTGGTTTCATTCTATACCACTTGCTGGCAAGTACAATTGGTTGAAAATGTCTGCACTTGCCAGAAGTGTTATGACTAAACAAGAAATCATCAGAGAATTGCCCATGTTCTCATTTTCACAATTTAGTTTTTTCAAAGAAATAGCCTTCTAATATGATACCGTATCACTCCATACGAAGAAGAGAGCAAATCATAGTCGGCAATGACAAATGGTAAAAAAAGGTTTGGGGTTCAAAAGTGATATGCACTTAATTTTTTGCAGGTGTACAAGAGGTAAGATTAAGATGTTTAATTCATATTGGCTTATTTGCATTGGCTTATAATTAAGTAGTGCATGTGTCAATAAATTAAATTGCATGGTGAAGGTCACATCATTTTGTTATAGTCTGTGACATCAAATGGACTGGACAAAAAGAGCTCTTGATTGTATAGCATTTTTGAAATATAAAAAAAAGATTTTCACAAGTTTATGAAGTTCAGAAATTGCCAAAGGAAAAATAGAGAAAATGGGTAGACGTCTTTGAAAAGATGAACTTGTTGCAACAGAAAAAGTGAGTGGGAGCATGTATTAGCTAAATGCAGTAGGCAAAATGAATCTTGAGTCTGCAGCAAAGAGCTTTGAATATATGCTTGCATTTTCTGGAGAGGATCAGAGCAGGGAAATCAATCACAAATTGATTGTGGATGTTTTAAACCATCATTTAAAAGATACGTGTAATCACAAAACAGCAGTGCATGTTCATATAATCCTAGTTTCAACCAACACATACAGGGTGAATGGCATGCAAATAGATCAGGTCTCACTTTAGTCTCTGTTACAGACTTGAGTCTGTGAAACAAATATAACTTTCCTTCGTTTCACACACTGTAATCTGATTGGACATATCCAGCTAATGGCCGTTTCAACAATTAATCGAATCAGACAGCGAAGCAACCTTAGGGAAGCAACATATGATTGTCTATCCATCTAGGTAGTTTCGCTGAGAACTAGTTTTGTAGCTACCTGCTGTAGCTCACCGTGACATCACTGGTCCCTGATAGAACGGACATCAACGGGTCCAATGTTTGTGGCCCAAAAATCAACAGCAATGTTTCTTTCCAAATATGACACGGTTACTCACAAACATCTACAGGCTTGTTGTGCATGTTTTGTTTTTTTTGAAAACTACTTTCTACCGAAGTACGCCAACTGTGTATATACAAGTCTTAACCAAAGCATGCCAGTATTCTGTGGCTTATGTCAACACAGTGAGCCCTAGAATACTGGCGTGCTTTGGTTGATACTTTTTCAAGAAAAAAGAAAAGTGCACAACAATGTCTGTGGATGTTTGTGAGTAAAGTTGTCATTATATTTGGAAAGAGACGTTGCTGTTGATTTTTTTGAATGTACGTTTTTGGCGCTTTGATCGCCACAAACTTTGGACCCGTGGAGGTCCGTTCTATCAGGGAGATCACTTTCACGTTACTGTTGCTAGAATTAGGATAGGTTATTAGGTTATTATAACTTCATTGTAGCCAACCCTAGATTACAATGAATAAATCTGGGGATGAAAACCACATACTACAGCAGCTATACACAAGTATCACCTTGTATATACAGTCAAGCCGGAAAGTCTGCACACTCCTTTCACCTTCTCCACGTTTTATTACGTTAGACATATTCTACAATAGATTGAGTTCATTTTTTGTCTCATAATTATACACAAAATAGCCCATAATGACAAAGTGAAAACAGGTTTTTAGACATTTGTGCTAATTTATTAAAAATCAAAATGTAAAATATATGTACACAAGTGTGCACACCCTTTGATATGACACCCAAAAGTGAGCTGAGGTGCATTTTGTTTCCACTGATACTGCTTGAGATGTTTCTACAACTTAATTGGAGTCCACCTGTGATAAATCCAATTGATTGGACATGATGGGGATTGCCAACACCTGCCTATATAAGGTCCCACAGTTGACAGTGCATGTCAGAGCAAACTCCAAGCCATGGGGTCAAAGGAATTATGTGCAGACCTCAGAAACAGGATTGTGTCAAGGCATAGATCTGGAGAAGGGTACAGAAAAATCTCTGCAGCTTTACAGGTCCCAAAGAGCACAGTGGCCACCATCATTCGTAAATGGAAGAAGTTTGGAACCACCAAGAATCTTCCTAGACCTGGCCCGGCCAAACTGAGCAATCGGGGAAGACGGGCCTTGGCCAGGGAGGTGAGCAGGAACCCGAGGGTCACTCTGACAGAGCTCCAGCGTATCCTTGTGGAGATGGGAGAACCTTTCAGAAGATCAACCATCCAGGCAGCACTCCACCAATCAGGCCTTTATGGTAGAGTGGCCAGACGGAAGCCCCTCCTTAGTAAAAGGCACATCACAGCCCGCTTGGAGTTTGCCAAAAGGCACCTAGAGGACTCTCAAACCATGAGAATCAAGATTCTCTAGTCTGATGAAACCAAAATTGAACTTTTTGGCCTGAATACCAAGCGTCACGTCTGGAGGAAACCAGGCACCGCTCATCACCTGGCTAATACCATCCCTACATTGAAGCATGACGGTGGCAGCATCATGATGTGGGGATGTTTTTCAGTAGCGGGAACGGGGCGACTAGTCCTGATAGAGGGAAAGATGAATGCAGCTAAGTACACCGAGATCCTTGAAGAAAACCTGCTCCAGAACGCTCTGGACCTCAGACTGGGGCGAAGGTTTACCTTCCAACATGACAACGACCCGAAGCACACAGCCAAGAGAACAAAGGAGTGGCTTCAGAGAAAGTCGTGCATGTCCTTGAGTGGCCCAGCCAGAGCCCAGACCTGAATCCAATTGAACATCTGTGGAAAGAGCTGAAAATGGCTGTGTACCGACCTCCCCATCCAACCTGACGGAGCTTGCAAGGATATGCCAAGAGGAATGGGCAAAAATGTCCAGAAACAAGTGTGCCAAGCTCGTAGCTTCTTTCCCAAGACGCCATGAAGCTGTAATCGCTGCCAAAGGTGCAGCAACCAAGTATTAGGCTAAGGGTGTGTACAGATATGTAACCCCTAAATAACCTATTTTTGTCAGTAAAAGAAAATTGCATATTTTCTAAAAACCTGTTTTCACTTCGTCATTATTGGCTATTGTGTGTAGATGTTTGAGGCAAAAAATGAACTCAATCTATTGTAGTATAAGTCTGTAACGTAATAAAACGTGGAGAAGGTGAAAGGGGTGTGCAGACTTTCCGCCTTGACTGTATGGCAATTTAAAATGGCAATTTTCCATGAACAACCATTTTCTTTACGAGTGCAGGATTTTAGAAATTAGCATGTATCTTTATTATTGTTCATAGCAATACAAAAACCCATACAGAAGACAGTGCTTCCCCAAACGCTCCAGCCTTGAGCACGAGTGAGCTTGCCAAGACCGTGAAATGTGAAAACTTTCAAGATCAGGCACTGTTCTCTGCGGCTGAACCTCCGCCCACGCACTTCGCGCTGGAGAGTCTAGTCTCGCTCAAGGACATGCACAGGCGCCGGGATCACTACTCTCAGCGCATACCTCCTCTCGTCTCCGCACACAGCCGCACTGCATGCAGGGATACCATTACGCCTCCGTTTTGTTCTCCCCGTTTATCAGTTAGATGGATCCTTTGACGGATGCTGTTCCGCACTGAAGTGCCGTCAGTTTAACTCATTCTGCTAGATCCAGCGTTGCTCAGGTGACTTACCCAAGTCAGCAGGCTGGGGACTGCTTCCAGACAGCTTACAATCTGTCAGCATTGATGTTCATATAAGAAACCAGACATGCATATGCATACATTGACAATAATCTTGCTTCTCACTTCTCTCTAGCTATTTCCAGATTTATGGACTATAAGGGTTTATACATGTATTTGTGTGTCATGCACAAACCTGCATGCATGCGTGCACACACACATTCATTTAAATTTCATTCAGCATTCTGCACTGGTTTGCCTGGCAACAAAACTGCCAAGGACTGAATTTGGCTTTCCTTCAGCGTTACATTCACACCAATGTTCTCTCTTGGTTTGCACCAATTCCCTTTACAAAGCACGTTTTGAGCCTGCCCGTCTTCAGAGCCTTACTGGGGAACAAGGCCGTGCTTATTGAACAGGAACGCTCGGTGTGTGTTTGCTTTTGCTTCACTCCTCACATCAAAAGGGTTTGAACAGCAGTCTCACAGTTTCAAGCTGTGAACACCTTTGGGGATCTGGAAACAATCAGTCGCCAGGCCAACACTGAGCCTTCCTTCACTGAAATGAGATATAGTGAGATATAAGGCTATATTTTAACGATTGTTGCGCATGGTGCAAGTGCAATTAGGGCATGTCCAAATCCACTTTTGCTAGTTAAAGGGAAGATAATTTAAGGTGCAAGGTACAAATAGGCTGAACCTAGTCTCTTAATTAATAATAGGTGTGTCTTGGGAATAGCATGCAATAAAACAGAATCAGAATGTCATCTCCCATTCCCTTTAAAAGACACCTACGCTTGCACCTTGGCGGATTGCTAATACAATGTCGGATTTAGTAAGACTGCGAAAAAGCTAGCCAAACAGGCCTGTTGATTTTGTTTATGATTTTGTATAAGAGCCTCTCTGCAATGGAGGCCAAAAACTACTTATCTAATAAATGTGAAGGATAAATATAGATATGATTATGTAAATATACAAATAAAATCAGAAATGAATAAATATTCAATTTTAAATGAATGCCCTATTTATTTATACATTTATGTATTTTAAGGTTTACGGTCTCTGCTGCTCTGGAGAAAATTAAACAGTTTCAGCAGAGGTTCCCGTGATTTCTGCCAGCTAGTTAGATTAGATTTGGGACAAGGTATCTTTATGATTGATAAAGTAATGCTCAAACCACCCGCTACATTTAGTAACCTGGTAACCACGGCTATACGCCTTGATAACCGGATTAGAGAACGCGAACGTGAGCGTAAAATCCAACCGGCCCATTTAAAATCCGTGTTATCAATAGATACTCCGCCCAGTATTCCCACCTACTCCTCCGCTGATCAGGAGGAACCTGTGCAGGTAGATGGCTCTTCCCTCCACAAAATTAAGAGAGCAAGACCGCGGAGGTACTGGTGCCAATATTGCAAAAGCAGGGGTCATACGAAGGATCAATGTCCTAAGTTGGCAGGAAACGAGGGGTCTCACTAGGGAAACCGAGGCCCCCAGTGAGACAAAATAGTAAATTTTCTCGAACCTTGTTACCTGTTCAACTGTTTTGGGAGGGACCCTCTGTAGGCGTTAATGCTTTTATTGATTCCGGGGCTGTGGAGTCTTTTATTGACGCCAAATGGGCTAGGAAATTAAAAATCCCCATCAATCTATTCACTAGCTCCCATCAGGTTACTGCCCTTGATGGTCACCCTTTGGGTTCGGGAGTTATTAAGCAGAGAATTAATCCAGTAGAGATGCGCATCTCTCTCCAGGGGCACTCGGAGAGAACAGAATTCTTTTTAATTGACTCTCCGTCCTACCCACTGGTACTGGGACATTCGTGGCTAGGGTTACATAACCCTCATATCTGTTGGCGTAGAGATAGGAAACCTATTCGTCAGTGGAGTCCTCAGCCTATCTCATTGTCATAATGCTATTTACCCTTTTTTGGGCTGCGCTCCTGATCTCTCCGAATTCAGCTCCAAGAGTGATTCCGAGGAGGCGGAGTTTAATTCAGACCAGAATATTTCATCTCCCCTTGCTGGGAGTAGAGAGGAGAGTTTGTCCTGGGATCCCTTTGCAAATGGGGGTCTCACGGAGGAGGACGATTTCTCCATCTCTGATTTTGAGTGGGACACGTCATCTGGCACATCTTCCGGTACTCCGGAGGTGATAGGGGCGCTTGAGTTTAGTCTACCCGTGGACGTGCCTACGGAGTATTCTGACCTCGCTGAGGTCTTTAGTAAACATCGCCCTACCAAATTGCCACCCCATAGACCATACGATTGCGCCATTGAGCTGTACCCGGGTACTGTTCCGCCCAGGGGTTCACTGTATTCCCTGTCTGTTCCGGAGAGCACGGCTATGAAGCAGTACATTGCGGAGTCTCTGGCTAATGGGTTTATCGCACCGTCTACGTCAGCAGCCGGTGCTGAGTTATTGTTTTGTTAAAAAGAAAGACGGAGGGCTGAGACCCTGTATAGACTACTGGGGTCTCAATGATATTACAGGACAGGTACCCCCTTCCCCTCATGAATTCCGCATTTGAGGGGGCATTGGTCTTTTCAAAACTCGACCTTCGCAACGCTTACTTGTGCGCATGCGTGAGGGCGATGAGTGGAAGACCGCTTTTAACATGCACCACGGGCACTACGAATACCGAGTGATGCCGTCCTCGTCTCACTAGTGCCCCCTCTGTTTTTCAGGCACTAATGAACGATGTTCTGAGAGAGATGCTAGAGAAATTTATCTTTCTTTACTTAGATGATATTAAAAAATTTTCTCTGGATCTTTCTTCTCACATCATTCACGTGAGACAGGTTTTGGAGGCGCTCCAACTATTCGTTAAGGCAGAGAAGTGCGCTTTCCACACCAGTTCCGTCTCCTTTTTAGGCTTCATTGTTGCGGACGGGAAAGTTCTGATGGACCCAGAAAAGATTTTGGCGGTTAGGAACTGGCCTCCTCCAAATTCTGTGAAGCAGATACAATGCTTCTTGGGCTTCACAAATTTTTATAGGAGGTTTATCTGCAATTTTAGCTCGGTAGCTGCTCCTATCACAGCCCTCACAAAAAAGACATCTCCTGCTCGGTTTCAGTGGAATCCTAGGGCTGAGACAGAATTTACTGAACTAAAGAGGAGGTTCTGCTCCAAACCTATTCTTATTACTCCCAATCCCTCCCTCCCCTTTGTGGTAGAAATCGACGCCTCTGAGCTGGGGGTTGGGGCCATTCTGTCCCAGCACTCCCCGCTGGACCGCAATCTACACCCATGCGCGTATTTCTCTCGTGTTCTTGCATCTGCCGAGAGAAATTACAACGTTGGAGATCGTGAGCTGCTAGCGGTAAAAAAGTTGGAGGGAGCGGAGCATCCTTTTACGGTCTGGACCGACCGTAAAAAACTTGGAGTATACTCAACAGGCCAAAACACGCAATTCCCGTCAAGCCTGTTGGGCTTTGTTTTTTACCAGGTTTCACTTTATCCTGACCTATCGTCCCGGGTCAAAAAATATTAAACCTGATGCGTTATCACGCATTTTTGACCGTTCGTACAAGGAGTCACGCCCTGAATCTGTGGTTCCCAGCTCTCAGATTGTGGCCCCAGTTATGTGGGCCATTGAGGTGGCTGTGCAGAAGGCATTGTGTTCCGATCCCAGCCCAGGTGGGGGTCCACCTCATTGCTTGTTTGTTCGGTCCCGGCTGAGATCTCGTATTCTCCAGTGGGGTCACGCTTCTCAATTAGTGGCCCATCCGGGCGTTCATCAGACCAAGGAATTTGTTTCTCGCCGTTTTTTGTGGCCCAAACTTGAGAGCGATGTGCGGGAGTTTGTCGCCGCATGTACTATTTGCGCCTGTAACAAGGGTTCGCGGCTTTCTTCTTTGGGTCTCTTGCGCCCACTGCCCGTTCCCAGTCGCCCCTGGAGTCACATCGCCCTCGACTTTGTGACCGGCCAGCCGGCATCTCATGGGAACACGGTAATCTTGGTGGTAGTTGATCGTTTCTCTAAGACGGTGCACTTCGTCGCTCTGCCCAAACTGCCATCGGCACCTGAAACGGCGCAGTTAATGGTAGACTATGTGTTTAGGGTTCACAGCCTACCCCTGGATGTGGTGTCTGATTGCGGCGGCCAATTCGCCACTAGATTCTGGCGTTCATTTTGTGCTCTGTTGAGGGCATCTGTTAGTCTTTCGTTCGGTTTCCACCCGGAAACTAACGGACAGACGGAGTGCACCAACCAGAGTATGGAGAGCACTCTCCGGTGCCTGGCCGCAGCCAATCCCACCTCCTGGAGTCGTTATCTCGCCTGGGCTGAATACGCTCATAATACCCTGCGTAACGCTTCCACTGGTCTCTCTCCTTTTGAGGCTCAGTTGGGATACCTACCCCCCTTGTTTCCTGAGCTGGAGAGAGATGTGGAGGTACCTTCCACCGGCTCCTTCGTTCGTAGGTGTCGAGCGGCCTGGAAGCAGGTACGCAAATTGTAGTTGCGCGCCTCGGCCAAACAAAAAGTGGTGGCCGACAGGCACCGCCGTGCTGCTCCTTCCTACCGGGTGGGCTAACGAGTGTGGCTTTCCACATGGGCCCTACCTCTGCGAGTTGAGTCTCGTAAACTCGCGCCTCGGTTTGTAGGCCCTTTTAAAATCATCCGGAAACTCAACCCGGTCACTGTGCACCTTCAGTTGCCATCATCCATGTGCGTCCATCCCACTGTCCATGTCTCTCACTTGAAACCGGTGCTCGTTAGCGCTCTCGCCACGGCGGACAAGCCGATGCCTCCTCCCCGGTTCTTGGAGGGAGTTACGGTGTATATCGTTCGGCGCTTTTTGGCTGAGAGGCGTGTGGGCAGGGGCTACCAGTTTTTGGTGGACTGGGAAGGTCCCAGGAGCGCTGCTGGGTCACCTCCAGGAACATATTGGAACCTGCACTTATTAGGGACTTCCGTATAAGCAGGGCTGAGGGATCGACTCGAGCCTTCCCTTAGTTGGGGGGTCCTGTCATGGTTATTGGCAGTCTCCGTTGTTCTCTGCGGTTCTACATTTTGGTTTCCTTTTTGCCGTGGTCAGGACGCTCTATCTGATTTTTTCAGTCTCCGTTCCGGTGTTTGTATCTTGCCCTACAATTATTCCCTACACCTGTTTTGCGATTCCTGCCAGCTATAAATACCTCAGGACTTCCGCATTTCCTCATTTCGATATTGTCTTTGCTATATTGACAACGAAGTCTGTATGGTATAGGAAATTCGGTCACTGCATTTCTGGTTCGTACGAATAAGAAACGCAGCAAGTTCGGTTATAGAATTAGGGTTAGATTAGTTTTCTCTTTTCTTTCCAATCTTTCTTTATCCTTTATTCTTTTTACCTGTTACCATTTGTGTTCAGCTCTTTCGCCACAAGAGCTTTGGATAACAGGTCTTCTTTTCTATTATTTTCCTTCACTCCTTCTCTCGAGTTTTGTTTTGTTTCTCTACCTCCTGTTACGCCTAATGATTTCGTGCATGAGGTTCTTTTGTTATTCATTCTCGCTGTTTATCGAGACTCGCCTCCTTTTGAGGTTGCTTTGTTTTGGCTTGTGCTAGGGAAGTTTTGCTCCCGTTCTTTTGTTTACCTATCCCCTGGTGCGGATACTTCCGCGTTTGTGGCGTATCTTTTTAAGATACACTTTTAGAATCCTTTTCGGTCGCGTCTGGTTCTCCGAACCGTAACACAACCCTTACACAAACGTACAGGTGCCGAAATACAGAAATAAATAAATGTAGAAATACAGAAATAAAAAAATATATAAAAAACCATGTATTTATTTCCAGATTTATTACCAATATTTTTTATTTATTTAGTCATTTATTTATATCCAGATTTATCATCAACATTTATTTACTCATTTATGCATATAATTCTTTCACCATTTAATTATTCATTAATTTATTTATAATTAGATATGTAATTTTTGGTCCTCCATACTCTGCTGGGGCAGAACCCCAGGGAATCCAAAGTTCACGAGAACTCCTATTTTACCCATTCTTTGCTGACAGGTGTTATGGGGACTTGAATGTATTAATTGATATGTCAGACTAGGCTTGAGGCAACTGCATGTATGGCTGAACTTACGGCAGATTGGGATATGCCTTCAATTTAACTTAGGAGATGCTGGAACAAAATGTAGCACATTTGTTAATTTCACAGCAAAAGGGAGTGGATATAGGGACAGCAGGCATTCATCTCCAGCTCACCTGCCGGGAGATAACAGATGTTCGTTACAACCTGGCGGAATAAGCGCAATTAAATGTGACATTCCCCTTCACTGAGGGACAGGTATGTGGTCCTTAGCCAATGGCCCGTTTATTATTATGAATCTTTTTTTAAACACAATAATAATATTTCACATCGTAATCGTGATATTTTTATGCATGTTTGTGCGCACCCCTGTGTGTGTAACAGAAGGGAGGGTGTAAGCGCATTGTGTACACGCCTATGTAGACAGCATATTACTATCTTAATATTGCACCCTTAAAATAACATTGAAACAACTGCAAAATTACTTAAGACCAGGTTTCTGATGGTTTTAGTGCAAATGCTTTCAGCTGCATCATAATAGAAATACACCAACCGTGCCCCTCATCTTAAGACCAACCCGCCCAGTTTAAATCTTCTATTTAAACAACATGGGAGCTGGACGGGAAAATACATTGGTCTGAAGCTAAGACATTTGCATTTGGGTTACCGCCGCTTAGCACCCAGTGTACAATAGAGCCCATAGTGAGATATAGTGGGAGTTTTAGTGGGTCTCCAATCTTACGACCCAAGGGAAAAAGTCCATAATCAATGTATGATGGCAATTTGGCAGATCTGGAAAGGAAAAGCATGACTGCAACCATTAGCCTATTTTACCTTACCTTTTTTTTGTTAGGTCAAACATGTTTTTAGAACAAAAAAACAAAACAAAAAGCACAAGACAAGCAAATAAATTTAATCTAAAATGAAACTTCATTTTACCCAGAAAGCAGGCCCTATTTACTATAAATAGCACAGGAAGCATTCCAACTAGCTATTATACCAAGTATTGATTCACCCTGTACATGACTGCAGCAACCATCAATTCAACTGCGATAGTTCCAAATTACTGGACCAATTTAATTATTGCCTTGGAGTAAATTCAGCTCACACCAGGTCACACTGAACTTGCCTTTCCTCTCCCGTCGTCAATCCATTTCATTCATCTTCCGCTCAATGTGCATCACAGATATATTACAGTCAGCACTGTGTCCAAGACAGGTTTGATTCCAGGTTGAGCCAATAATGCACTCAGATATCCATGGGGTAGATGAGTGCACACTCTGGAGAGCTGACATTACGCAGCAATGAACCTCCTCGCAGGACTGACACTGATTGGTAGGGGCTGTTCTGGCACTTGACCACAGTGCACTCATTGGCTGTCTCCTGACCTCAACCAGGTTGGCAAAGTTGTGACCACAGCAGGGCACCGATAGCTGTCAACCACGGCTCTAGTGAAAAATATCAGCGGTTCAATGTATTAACTGCCTTTTGTAATGTACCTTATTGAGATTTTAAATAAATACGTAATAATATTGTCCCAACTATTATTTATTTATTTTTATTTATTTATTTCTTAATTTACTTCTCCAGTCACATTCATAGGCCCATCACATCACTGAAATTTCGAAGAGATTAAGTCCAAGCTCTCCTGGAGTGTGTGATGCCATCTGCTTCTTTTCAACCTGCAGTACACAGGCTAAACTATGCACTCATAGATTGCTGGAATAAGTTGTTCTTATGCCAAGGGACGGGGACAACCCTGCGCTCTGAAACCCTCCCTCCCTGACAAATTATCTGACAGCACCCTAATAGCTTGTACAGTGCTCTTGTGATATACCACCCCTCGTTATAGGGTCATCCTTACCTACAGTCAACAATACCTCACATACAAATGTCCTCCCATAGGAAACCATTGTATTTCCACCCTGCTATATTTACCCTGCTTATAACAAAACGGGATGGCTTGACACTGACGGAAAAGAAATCAACATGCATTGCTTCATCAGACAATACTGAAACTGGTCAAGAAGAAATTGGCTGTGTAAGATAATCGGCTTACCTTATATGGTCCTGATCAAAGAAGGCAGCGTCTCCCGAAGCTTTCCGATTTAAAGGAAGCCTTGTTTATGTGGTTCTCTACTGTTTGCCAAAAAAAGAAAATCAGTCGCCTCATCAATTTTGCAACTGGGCTGTGAATTGGTGAAAAGCACATATACTTTAACAGACTGTTCAGTCAACTAGCAAAGCCAAATAGATGCATGTATTGGCAAAATTGGCAAGACTATAATAGCAGTATCAGTATCGCCACCCCCGCTTTAGCCATTGGGTTTTTAATTGGCAGTTTAATGCAGGCGCAGTGTATTTTTAATTGTAATGACATCTAAAGACGTGTTTGAACAGGACAAGCCACTCAACAACCCACTCCAATTTGGATTTCATGATCCACTTGATGTTTTCTTAACAGACTTTGGCCTGTGTATATTAATACATAGAATATCGCTTCAAGGTGGCAGTGGAGTCTGTAATCACCATCAGTATTGGCTAGACCTTATAGTACTACATTCCTGAACTGTTGGCTGCATTGTAAGTTGATTGTGACTTGAGGTCCTTTGCAGTGGTACACAATTCATCCCACCAGGGATTGGGCAGTTTTAAATTTGGCCAAACGACATGCAAGGCGCCCCTAGGTTACCAGTTAGAGAAACATCTCTTCTTGAGCAGCATCGGCTCTCCTATAGCCCTGTATTGGTCTGTAGTCTGGCAATAGTATCCAGGCCACTGGTCAGAGCATCAGAGCAGTTCATGTGCTGCAGTGGCGCTGCTCTTTCTGCAGGTGCCAGCATCACAACAGAGCATCAGCCTTCATTCACAGCTCAACTGGCCACTTCAAATTGTTGAAAATAAAGGCGAAACATGGATTAAAAAATGAGGAAGATGCTGACTGCCCTTTAACTGAGAGCGATACGGCTAACTTACCTGGTCTCCATCATGTTTGCCCATAGCACTGCCCGTTCATATCAAGGTCGAGGAACCAGCTAATTCTCCTGTCATCAGTTCCTTGCCCTGCGTCTGTGCATGAACCATGCTCACTCCGCATGCTGGTACGCCACTGAGCATTACCCCTTCAAGCATTTATCTTGGAAAAAAAAAAACGTTTTGATTCCATCGGTGAACATTTGAAAATGGTGGCAGCACTCAAGAGGTTTTGACGCAGCTGACAGTCAAACACAGCAAATGTCCTCCAACAATGCTGTGAACATTAAAGTTTGAAAAACTGTAAAACAACTTTTTTTGATATAGAAAATAGGTACTGGGGTTCCTGGGTGTTATGCAAATACAATCATTTATTCTGTGACCAAGAAGCCTTGGGAGAAATAAACAAGGGAAATCGGTGCATTATAAGGGGGACATGATAGTTTAAATGACATTTCAATCATCTGAGTTAGCTTGTTCTAGCTAAAAGGCTAATGTAGCATTTGGCTGGTTTGCTATGCTACTGAGAAAGCTCATTGAAAGACTTGCTGTTCCTCATTTGCTATGATGAAATACGATTTTCCAAGCAGCTTCACTCAATTCCACAAGGCTGGTTATTGTAAGGGGGAGTGTAAGGTTCGGAGAACCAAACGCCACAACCAAGGAATCTGAAAGCATATTTCGTTAGAAATACGCCACTAAGCGGACAGCTCCGCAGTACCAGGGGAAATGAAACAAAATAATGGGAATGAAAACCTCCCGGCGTAAGCCAACACAAAACAACCCCAAAAGAGGGCAAACTCTGCGATTGCGAGTAGTAAACAACAAAGGAACCTCACGCACTCACACAAGAGGCGTATAACTAGAGGTCAGAGAAAAACAAAAGAAAGCCCGTGTAACAAGGGCGAAAAAAAACGTCATAGAAAAAGAACCTGTTACCTACAGCTCTAGGTGTGAACGAGCTGAACAAAAGGTAACAGGTAGAGGAAAATAAAAGGATAAAGACTAAAGACTAAATAAATCAGCAAGCCAAAGCCACTAGTATCACACCTGTCATATGGACGTGAGTAAAGACAGGATCGGTACAATGCAGGCATGCCACAGGATCAACACTGTGGTTGGCAGTCATTCAAGGAGAGCCGGCAGCCCCCTGCTTAACTACACTTAGCAAGCAGAGAGCCTTTAATGAAATGTCACACTCCAACTTAACAAAGAACACACAAGACACCCGCTTCATATCATTAGGTAAAAAGGGAAATTGAAAGTATTTCTCTACTATACAGCTGTAGCTTTCAAAACATTTAGCTCTTTTTTATGCTTTTGCCAGAGTTCTCTGCCAGTGGGGAATGATGAGATGTTATAGGGAAATGCTAATGATGGGGATTAAATTTGCACTTAATTTGCACTTAAAAGGACCTTCATTGACATCATAGCCTACATTGCTGTTAATTGGTTAATTACCAGCACGTGATCAGCCTGAGCGTGCAAGCAGTGTCCCCAGATCTTTTTCACAGAATGGCAGTGGGGGGGGGGGGGGGGGCGGGGGGTGATAGATAATAGAAAAGGACTACAATACAATAAATGTATTTAGGCTATAGAATTTAACTCTAAAAGAATATTAAAAGTGAAGGATAGATCTCTCACTTAACAGTGTTTATGACTTAATCTATAAATGTTCAAAAAACTAGTTGAAGTAATATTATGAAATATGTGAAAAGTCCAGACTGGGCTTACTGCTTTCACACGTTTTCTGAAACTAGGTCTCATTTTTTCAAAACTCTACACACCAAGAATTGCACACACAAAATGCAAAATACCTCATATCTCCAGCAAAATGAAACACTGCATTCAAAATATCATAAACACATCTCAAAACCAAGTATTTGCATCAAATGGCAAACACTTTTTTCATAATAGTACATTTTCGGATATACCATGTACACACTGTTGTTCTAAATCTAAAGCTCTTCTGTCTTTAATAGGCTTATATCTACATTTCCATATAATGTTCTAGAGTGAAAGCAATCTGCTGAGAGGGGCTGAAAAGTACACAGTAAACATCAATGCAATGGTGAAACAGAAAATATTTATTTTTCCAAAACATTACTGTAGTACAGTGTTGTACGGCATACAAGAAAACAAAACCATATACCATATGGGAATTTGTACAGAAACCATAAACATATGTAAACCAAAAGTAGAATTTTTAGAGGAACGAAAAACTTTGGGGTGGGGGGGGGGGGGTGGTTGGGTGACAAATCACCATTGCTAAACTGTAAACTGCATCCCTCCTCCGGGCTGTGTCTGGCCACAATACTTTGGCTACATCACATGCTATATTTTCTCTTGCCAAACAGCGAGGGAAGAATCTCCTAGAGTGGCGCATCCAACCTTAGACAGAGGCAGCGTCTATGTCCCCACATGCCTCCTCCATTGCCTGGAGAAGCGGCATGCGGGCACGCGGGCATAGGGCTGACGATCATACACTTTCCAGCGCCACGTAGAGAAAAATTCCTCAATAGGATTTAGAAAAGGCGAACATGGGGGGAGGTACACAACTGTGAACCGTGGATGGGTGGTAAACCAGTTTTGGACCAGAACAGCCCGGTGAAAATGTACATTGTCTCATATTACCACAAATCTGGGCTGCTCTGGATCCAGATTTTGATCTGGAACAAGCATATCGTGAATTGCTTCCAGAAAAGTGAGCATATGGGCAGTGTTGTAAGGACCAAATGTGGCATGGTGGTGGAGGACACCGTTCTGTGTGATGGCAGCACACATGGTCACATTTCCCCCACGCTGTCCAGGGATATTGATAATGGCCCTCTGTCCTATTACATTTCTCCCCCTGCGCATGGTTTTGGTGAGGTTGAAGCCAACCTCATCCATGTAAATATATTCATAGAGAATTGCATGAGCATCCATCTCCAATACTCTCTGTAACAGACAAAAGAATATACAGATCAGTAAATATGGTACAGTCCAATACTCTGGCTCTGTATCTGCAAGTTTTACAGTTTTTCTCAATTGTTTACACACTCAAACTGGAACTTCAGGCACAATCACTGAAATCTGAAACTCATGTACCTACCCCCCAAACCAAGTCTGCAGAAATACAAGCACATTTCCTGCTTTGCACTCAGTTTGCAATTTTAAATCACACTTTTTGCAAAACACTACACACAATTATCTACATTTGGCACAATTTCCATAGATAAAATCTCTTGTGTTCACATGGAAAACACTGCCATTCAGAATGCTAAATGTAAATGATCAATTAAGCACACGAATCCTCACATTGGCAAACACCTGTTGCTTATAGTAATTGTTCACTTAGCAATCGGAGCTTCAGCAATAAAAGGGCCGAAGTTGAGCTCTCCTGTTTTGGAGAACAATGGATGACAATATTGCAGAGAGAGGTGGAGCAAGAGGACTGAGAATGAGAGGAGGAGGAGGAGGAGGAGGGGGAGGAGGATGAGGAAGAGGACGAGGACAAGGACAAGGACGAGGAAGAGCAAGATAGTTGCTCTCATTGGTTGCTCTCAAACCAATGAGAGCAACTATCTCTGATGAGATTTGGGCCACTTTGGTTGACTACGTGGCCAACTATGGTCTTACAATGAGGGAGGCTGGGCAGAGAGTCCAGTCCAACCTGAGTTGCTTCACTGTGGCTTCAGTCATCCGGACTTTCAGAAATGAGAATAGGTAAGAAATCTACCGCCGAAATCCAACGTCGGATCATTGAAGATCATGGTATTTTCCATAACATTGACAATGTGAGTTTATCCACACTGGACCGTGTCCTCTGGTGAAACCACCTTAGGATGAAGCAGGTCTACAGGGTGCCATTTGAGCGAAACTCGGAAAGAGTAAAAGAATTACGTTATGACTACGTGCAAGTAAGTCCTATACATTCCCATAATTGATTGCATCCTATCAGGACTGATTAGACGCATTACTGTATTGTAATCTAATGTTTTGTACTTCACAATATTGACTGCTCTAATTTCTGTTTTGTCCTGTTGTCTGTTTCAGAGAGTTCTTGAGCTAGATGCAGCTGCAATACCACATGTGTTCATCTTTATTGATGAAGTGGGCAAGGGGAAGGAACATCATCGGCCAGCGTGCCATTGTTGAAGGCCCTGGCCAGCGCAAGGGGAATATCACCATGTGCGCAGCCATAAACCACCACAGCGTCCTCCATCACCATGCCACCCTTGCCCCATACAACACTGCCCATCTCATGACATTCCTGGACAGACTACACAATATCATCATTTCACCAGACCAGATAGATGGCCCAGAGCAGCCCAGGTACGTTGTCATCTGGGACAATGTAAGTTTCCACCGGGCTGCTCTGGTCCGCAACTGGTTCATCGAACATCCACAATTTACTGTTTATCTGCCACCCTATTCACCATTTCTGAATACAATTGAAGAGTTTTTTTCAGCTTGGCGTTGGAAGGTCTATGAGCGCAATCCCCATGCACGCATACCCCTTCTACACGCAATGGAGGAGGCATGTGGCGATATAGCTGTAGAAGCATATCAGGGCTGGATTCGTCATGCCAGGCGATACTTTCCTCGCTGCTTGGCCAGGGAGGACATTGCTTGCGATGTTGATGAGGTCTTGTGGCCAGACCGAAACCAAAGAGAGGATGCAGCCTAAATTAAATTTTTCTTTACAATATACAAAAGGCCAATTGTTTTCTATTGTTTGTTCTCTATGCATACAGTAACACTACACACATTCAAGTGTTTGCTGAGATGTATACAATATTTTGGGGACAAAAAATAAAAAATATATTTCGGTTCCTGTATTTGTTTCATATTTGAGTATAAAAACATAATAATTCACTCCAGGCTACTGTACGTATGTAGTAAGTGTAACACTGAAAAATGCAAAAGGCCTAAGCCTAGTGATAAGATATTCATAGTAGTGTTTTCCATTGAGCACATTAGAAATGTGCTCAATGGAAATATCTATTCATATGAAGGTCTGTGTGTGTCATTTGAACACAAAATTCCATTTTGAGAAGACATAACATTGTTTTGAAAGCAAAGTTTCATTTTGCAAGAGATTTGTGGTATTTTGCATTTTGTGTGTGTATTTTGTTTTGTGTTTAGAGTTTTGAGAATATGAGGTATACTTTCAGGAAATGTGTGTAAACAATTGAGAAAAACTGTAAGTACTGGAAGTAGTGTCGCATATGTACATCCACATAGTCGCGTTGCAGATCTTTGACTTTGTCAGAGTTTCTCTCAAATGGCACCCTGTACAGTTATTTCATTCTCAATCGGTGCCGCTGGAGGACGTGTTGCAATGTCGACAGGCTTACAACACCGATGTTGTTGAACATGTTGCATCATTTAGGATATGATCTCTTGTCTCCCTAAGCCTAATGGCATTGTTGGCCAAAACCATATTTACTATAACCATTATAAACCACCTTGTTCCTCTGTAAACATGCAACCTCGTCCTCCATGATATCTTTGCCTTTCCACTCTGTAGAAGATTCAAAAACAGTGTGAGTGTGTGCAGTATAGTACAAAAATGTTTTTTACAGTTGGCTGTATTGTAGTACAGTATGATAACCCACCACACTGTGGCCATCCATTCCTACAATGCAGTGCAGTAAATGGGTGGCCTAGAGATCCAAATGTTTATGTAATACTATACAGTAATGCTGAAGTAGCCATTAGATAGTTGCATAGGTACCTGTTCTCATTTCTAAAGGTTCGAATTATGGATGCCACTGTAAACCGACTCAAGTTAGGCTGGATACTCAGTCCAGCTTCCCTCATAGTTAACCCGTGGTTGATCACATGATCAATAAGCATAGCCCTAATCTCATCAGAAACAGCTCTCCTTCCTTCTCTTCTTCGCCCTCGTCCTCTTCCCCGTCTACCTCGTCCTCTTACAACTCTTCCTCCTTGAACTTGTCCTTGTTCTCGTCCCCTGCCTCTCCCTCCCACTCCCCTTGCTCTCCCTGCAATGTTCACATCCATTGTTCTAAACAGGTAATCTGACCTTTGGCCTATTTATAGGCCTATACTAAAGCAGTGATTGCTTAGTGATCAGTTAAGCAATTAGTGTTTGCACATCTGAGGAGTGGGTGTGAGACACTGGTGAATAAGTGTAGCATTTTGATTGGTTGTGTTTGGAAAAGGCAAGCAAGTTACTTCCTGTTCAATTTTTGTGTTTTAGGTCCAAAATTGTTTATTCTATATATTAATGACATTGTCAGAGTCTCCAAAATAATGAAATTTGTATTATTTGCAGATGATACAAATATTTTTTGTGCTGGGGAGGACTTACAACAGCTTTTGAAGGACATCACAATTGAAATGGAAAAATTAAAACGGTGGTTTGACCGAAATAAATTATCCATAAATTTGAACAAAACTAAAATCATGTTGTTTGGTAATTATAATACGAACATTCAAGTGGAGGTAATGATTGCTAACATTGTAATTGAAAGAGTATATGAAAATAAATTTCTAGGTGTGATATTGGACAACAAAATCTGCTGGAAGCCTCATATCAAGTAAGTAAGTGCAAAGCTGGCACGTAGCATTGCAGTAATAGGAAAAACAAGACAGATTTTGGATCAAACATCTTTACATACTCTATATTATTCACTTGTTTTGCCATATTTGTCTTACTGCGTGGAGGTCTGGGGTAATACCTACAGACGCAACCTACAGCAATTACACATATTACAGAAAAGAGCCATCAGAATAATAAACAATGCAGGATATTGTGATCATACAAATAATCTATTCTTGAAGTCACACGCATTGAAATTCATGTATCTGAATTCAAAACAGCTCAGATAATGTACAAAGCAAGAAATAATTTGCTACCAGGTAACATACAAAAAATGTTTTTGAATAGAGAAGGGGGTTATAATTTGAGGGACAAATTTCATTTGAAGAAGATTTATGCTCGTACTACTATGAAAAGTATGTGTATTTCATGCAGTGGGGTTAATCTGTGGAACGGACTTGAGTTGGAACTGCAACAAAGTTTAACCATTCATCAATTTAAGAAAATATACAAAAATAAAATCTTTAAGAAATATATAGAGGAGGAAAGTGGTTAATAAGGGTACGTGTATCTATTGTGTACGGTGATTTGTTAGTGTAGCAGAAATGATGGAGTAGTGTGTGGGGAGTTATATGGATGTTGATGATGAAGTATTTGTACATGTAATATGTTTATTGTACTATTATTTACTTGAGTATGATTTTGTTTAACAGTTGAGAATGGTGGTAGGACTAGATAAGCCTTTGCTTCTTCCTATCCCTTTTCGAGCAAGCCTTATATTAGTTATGTTAAAAAAAAAAAAAAAAATGTAAATTATTTTTATTTATTTTTATTATTATTTTTTTCTTTTTGATATGTTAAAATTCATAGGTAGAGAATTATGTGTAGTGTTTTGCAAAAAGTGTCGTTATGAAATTGAAAACTGAGTGAAAGGCTGAGAATTAGCTTATAGTTTTGCAGTCTTGGTGTATGGTTTTGCTCTTTGAGTGACAGGTTTCAGAAATCGTGTGACATGTAAAGATTTTGTGTGTAAGAAGTTTAAAAAAAACTGTAATGGGTACCCAGTAGGAGTGTAACGGTACACAAAAATCTTGGTTCGTTGCATTCGTTTTAAGTTACTTAATGGTTCGGTACAGCAGGAAAAAAAAATGCAAACTATAAAATTGCTTTTAATTTATTAAAATATAACAGTGGCTAACTGGCCATAATTCCTTTCTGAACAAAATAAGGCAATAACGCAAGTCATCAGGGAGTGAGAACTCGGAATTTAAGTTCCGCACCTGTATTAAAGCAAGAGAGTAATTGTTCGGTTCGCAGCGTGTGCCAAAACGAAAGTTCCGTACTGAAGGAAAGAGGAAATTTTTCCAGCCTTGATAACATAGGCGGTGATTCGTTTCTGAATAGACGCCCTCCTTTTCTGAATAGACACCTTTGCAGAACCACCTCTCCCCTGACTGAGCGTAACTACAGCGGCAACAAGATACGGGTGACACTTTTGGTTACACAGTGGCACAAGTGAGGAAACAGAGTGGTGCAGCGCCACTCTTACATTCTTTGGGGAGAACCCTAAAAGAATAAGGACAAGAAACATCCTCAGTACTACAAGCAAGCCACGTGTGGCTAATTTCAAACATGGCAAACAATTTTCCTTGACCACACAAACGCAACAGTACAACAGGCAGTGTTTTCAAATAAATTCTAAAATATCAAATCTCAAAAATGCAGGTGAAGTACCATAAAGTATTTATCACTACAGCACACACTGGACCAGTCTCAACAACAGACTTACAGAAGAATAGAAGAATGGGAGTCATACAGGAAATGGATTCACCTCAAAATTGAACTCTGCCCCACTCAGTGATCGGCCAATAGCATGATAGAATAACTTGTTCATGTTCATGAGCATGCAGGGAAATTACCTGCTGAATTAAACATGAGATGGTTCCACCGTCCATTTGTTTCCTGTTGGTATTAATTACCTGGATCTAGTGTTTACACCTAGATCAAAGTGTACAGAATGCATTTGGGGCAAGGAAAGATATTTCAGAAGTGGACCATATCCCATTAAAACTCCAAAAACGAAAACGAAATGTAAAATAGAAAATGCACAATGTTTTTTTTTTGGGCGAACAACTGCAAATAGATAAGAATATTCATTACAATGTAATATGAATGTTTTAATTCAGCAGTGAATCTGATTTTTGGGTTGGGCATCTATGGTGCAGCGCTTCAACGACCAAATAAAAATCAGTTCCGACACAAAGTAAATTGTCTGCCAAATGCAAAGCTTTCATTATCTCAGGAAGAAGATTGATCGTAAACCTCACAAAAGAAGTTAATAATATTGCCCTGGTTTTCCAGCTCTGCACTACAGGAGCATGTCCAATAGACAAAATGAGACTGAAATGTCAATTAAACGTTATGAAGTGGACGGTTTGTTCTGGTCAGTGGTTTATCACATAACATTAAGAAAAGGGCGTTGCTGGGGAATACAAATGTAAAGGTATATCATAAAGAGGTTAACAAATAACCAAAAGCTGTCACGTCTTCACAATGACAATATAAAAAATTATCTGAATTCATATATTATGCAAAGAATTTATGCTGATACCGCCGTTCTACAGTCCCGTTTGTCTGACATCCAGACACCAGGGAATGAAATTAACTTTTTCACCTACTGGCCAGAGTGGCTTGTGGATTCTAAAAATCACCAGCCATTTTACCAGCCACATTACCTTTTACAATATAACGCAACCTGGTTAGTTTCCACCAAAGTGGCTACTAGAGTAGAAAATCTACGAGCCACAATCAAAATTTTACCAGCATTTGGCTGGGGGCTGGTGTTAATTTCATACCCTGCCAGATACACAGAGGCTTCCCTATCCTCAAAATATGGCGCTTCCATCGGTGGAACCATCGGTTTTACCTTTCGGTTGACACCCCATCCATGCATGAGCCCTCAGTGCTTTTTAAGATAGGAACAGTTATTTGTGGCTTAAACCAGCTACAGTATGTAAAATATGTTCAGATCAACTAGACTTTCACAGGTGTGAAAACGGTTCATTCCTTGCGTTCCATCGGAGCTCAGTGCAGACGCAGTCTCCGGCACAGCAGGATGGAAACAGCCCACACCGGGGGAAAGTGTGCCGCGCTGCACCTGTCGAACGCATCCTAGACCACCAGCCGAATGATTAACTTTTGTTTTGGGGAAGGAATGCAAGGTCACACTGACGCAGGGGTGGAGTTTAATTGAGGCCGCACCGTGGATCGGCTGGCACCATGCCGGGAGCCCCAAGCGCAACGGGTGGCGGTTGGTGGTGAGGGGGGACAGGACCGTTTGTCTCCACATCCATCTGGATTGCTGGACGCTGTCCAGTCCCTGGAGTCAAGGCCATGAAGGAGCAAATTGCATTTCAAGAGGGTCCCTTGCTCTCTTAATAACCTGCTCAAGTTCTCCATAATAGAACGGTACAGGGGAGACACTGGGATTAGCTGTGAGGCTTACAGGTTAAAATAATGCATGACCTGGTCTCACCCTCTGGATCCTATATTGAACCAAACCGCATGCTACCAAAAGGCTACAGGCCCTAACATCCAGTCCATACTGTGTTTGTGTGCACGTGTGTGTGTGTGTGTGTGTGAGTGTGTGTGCGCGTGTGTGTGTGTGTGTGTGTGTGTGCGCATGTGTGTGCGTGTATGTGTGTGTGTGTGTGCGCATGTGTGTGCGTGTATGTGTGTTGGAGTTTGTAGGTACAGAAAAATTATCCTTTTGTCTTGGAGGTGTTCCATCACTGTATTGTTTTATGATCAAATATATTTCTATGAATAAATACTAGGAGCATAAATGTAATTGTTTTATTTAGATGACATTTTTACAGAGATATGTAGTGCAATAAAATGTATTTATTATATAAGACACTCTTGCAGGTATGTTCATAAATGGCTGCTAACCGACTATCAGAACAATGGAAGAGCGGAGGACTCAAGCTATGTAGACAACATGCTTCACTGCTTCCCAGCAATAAAATATGCTTATTGACTCCAATACTCCCCCCAAAAGGAAATGGCTGGTTTTGGGAGTCAAAGATTGTGTCACCACCAAAAACTAAAAGTGTGCTTTGAACCCTGTTAATTATTGACCTGGAAACTGAAATCTATATTTGCAAGGGCATTTTTATGACTATTCGGGTTTATCCTGTGTCTAAGAAGATTAAGGGAGACATTTCCCTCTCTTCACGCAAATGGAAATATGCCATTCATACACAGGGTTATATACATATTATAAGTTAAAAGTTTACCTTACACCGGAGTAGCAGAAGTGCAACCCGTAACAGTTTTTCGTAAAGTGCATACAAATATAATTACTCCAGTGTATGGTTACTTTAATGCCATAGAGGAAAAATTAAGGCTCCACACACCAAAAGATGCCTTATCGATAATTTAAAGTGTACACTGAAGAAAGCTTTAACGCTGAAACGTTTGTGATCCTGTGCTCTAATTAAATCATCGATAAGGTATCTTTTGGTGTGCGTTCATTTTTCCTCCATTTATTTACTTTATTTGGTGATTACGCGCCCAATCAAGTCTGAGCGCAGTATTACATTTTTTTACTTTTTACATTTACTTTAATGCCATGCAATAGCTTAAGGAGGTTGAGGAGTTTTGGTATAAGCCAGCAAATCCTGGAAATGGCATATAAAAGGGTGGTGAAGAGTGTCCTTACACTGACAACATGACCACATTGTATAGGAATGTAATGGAACAAAATCTAATTCAGGCAGGCTTTGTTGGTTAATGAATGTAGCCAGCGAAAGTATTGTTCAGAAACAGACACATCTGAGCGGTTTTAATAGGAGCATTAAAAAAGGACATTGTAAATTACATCGTACACCCCATTGCACTCCCAATTTGAAAATTTGCCATCACGTATGCATTTCAGAACATCTTTTAAAAGTAATATATCCCAAATGCAGTAAGCGTAAGTGTTTTCACTGCTGGTGAGTGAGTTTGTAAACGTTATTGGGATGGCAGGTAAACGTTATTGGGATGGCAGGTATGCCATCCGCCAAGTTACGGCTTGGTGGGGCATGCCCCATACCTATACAGCACCGATGCCTATCGTAGCTCACACTAAATAAACTAGCTCTATTCCAAAGCAATGCTATCCAAACTTTCATAAATTATTTAATGCAACTTGGCCCTGTGTTTCTTCATCTTAGCATGTGAAGAGATTGTGCCTCACGGAACAACATATGATTTCAATTAATGTTTTTAACAGTTGATGAATAATTACACTCCAGAAAGGATATGGTTATACTTTGTTGGCAAGTTTACTTTAGAAAATGTACAGGTTTTAAAATGTTAACTGCTGCTACAGATTTCTTTACTATTCACAAGCAGACATTTATATCAAGAAACATCATGTACAATAGAGAAAGGGGGGATGAATAAATAAATGCAGATAAAAATAAGTAATATTTTTAAAATAGCGTACATATAGCATTTTTACAAACGTATCCAGACATGTTTGTGGGTCAGATGATGGAAAATAAGTAATAGTACTAATTTCTTAACATAATAATAGTTATATTTGTGAACAGAATTTTGTGAACACAAGGATATCTATGCTCTGTAGGATCACACAAGTTTTGATAGAAATCCAAATATTCCAAATAAATAAATCAATAAATAATAATAATAATAATAATAATAATACATTTTATTCATTCTGTGCTTTTCATAGACCCAAAGCAGTGGATGCAGACAATTATTCAAACATGCCCTATAGTGTAGTAATTTTTCTGTTTAATTTCTAAGTCCAACACATCTGAATCAGAGTATTTCCACTATAAATTATTCTCATTTTGCAGTTTGATGTGGAACATAGTTTCATTGACCACATTCTCTTGAGATGGTAAGATGAAGAAACACAGGGCCAAGTTGCATTAAATAATTTAGGAAAGTTTGGATAGCATTGCTTTGGAATAGAGCTAGTTTATTTAGTGTGAGCTACAATAGGCAATATTGTTAGTTGTAACTTGGCCACATTTTGATATCAATACTTTTAAAGGCAGGCCTAGTTTTTGCAAGTTGGAATTAAGGACTTGTAGACAGCGCTATGTAGGCTATGCGTGAGTTACTTGGCTTTTTTTATGTCGGAGACGTTTTTGTTCAGATGTAGTATACAGTATATAATACAAACCCCAATTCCGAAAAAGTATATAAAAATGCACATAAAAGCAGAAAGCATTGATTTGTAAATCAGTTTTACATATATTTAATTGAAAAAGTACAAAGAAAAGATATTTAATGTTTTACCTTATCAACTTTATTGATTTTTGTAAATATACGCTAATTCCGAATTTGATGCCTGCAACACCAAAAAAGTTGGGACAGGGGCAAAAAAAGACTGTATACCGCTGTATATACTTGTATAATATACTTGTATACTGCTTTATTTTAGCCTGCTCATGAAATCTGGTGTACATATTTTAGTCACTGTATGTACTGTCTATGTAGATTGTATGCCTATAGTGAATACAATGGAAAATTCCACTTTGCGTGGTCACTAAAATGATTCTGATTTGTGAGGTTGCTCTGTTACTGTTGTCTGTTACTTACACGGGCAATGGCACAGGGATTTCAGTTATGTGCAGGGAAAGGAGTAAATCATTTAAAAAATACCAGGGGTTGGTCTGGCTTTCACTACATAGCCCTAGGGACTGAAATAGACACAGAAATAATAGGGCATAGGAGTCTCATTATTCTCTCATTCCTGGTACATCATAACGCACGTGTACAAACATTACAAACATAACAGTACAAAAATGCAGAAAATTAATATGAGCTATTTGCACAAAGCCGGCTAAAAATTAGCCATCTGTGCCTGGTGGTTAATTATGATGGAAACTGATTGTCTGTTGGTCAAGGCAGGAGTTAACATTACCAGGATGAAACTTAAATCATAAAGTCTTTGAAGAGGACATTGGGTATATTGGGGACATACACATGTATTAAGAGTCCATTTTGAACACAAATAGAAAGGGTGAAACACCCACAACTTTCCAAAGTGCTGCGTCACACCAACTTCTCATGCCACCCATTTCAAGCACTTGCCCAAAAAAAAAAGATAAAAAAAGAAAGCTGATAGCATGGTAGTTCTTCACCACCGACAGAGTAAAGCTGTCCAACACTCACTCAGCACAGCAGTGTGAAAACTCAGTACAGATGACTGCTTTGCTGAACCCAGCTCAGTCGTGACCTGCATGTTTTACCAAACTGCCTCTTACAGTTTTTACCCATTGCTTACACACTTGTTGCGGAATTTGACTAATTGTATCGAAAGTCTACGCACAAGCCAAATAAGACACAACACTTGGAGCTAAGCATCTCACTTCTATGTCAAAATGAAACTCTGCAATCAAAACCTAACAATCCTTTTTCAAAATGGCATTTTTGCAATGAAATGATACACACATGCACCATTTGAATTACTCTTTCAAAGCAGCAACAACACACTGATGTACTTTATACAAAACACTGGTGTCTTTTCTCATACAGGCTTCTGTGAAAGATTGTTCCAGTGCAGTATATCTACTCAATTTCAATGAACCCAAATAGAACAGCTTCAGACAAAAATATATACAGCTTTATTTTTGCCATTACAGTTTTTACAACAACAAAAACACACAGAAAAATAGGACTACAATACACACAAAAACATGAAAGAAATGGGAGTAAGGGGCCAAGTATAAAACTTCAAAGTTATTGTGGTTTGTGAACCAGTCCCGGAGCAGAGCAGCCCGGTGGACACCAACATTTATTTTTTTTATTTTTTTATTATTGTTGTCATATCATTTCATACATCTTACTCATGTTATACAGCCTATGTGGTGATAACATTTTTTTAACATACATGGATAATGTGAGTAGGTGTGTCACCCAGTGATACATCATAATAACATTCAGTCAATATGAAAGTAATTAAATTAAACATATTTACAATACATGTTTAAATCAAAAGCACATTTAATCCTATTTCTACCTACTATATTCCATAATTCATAAGCTTTCCTTATATCTAAATTTCCCGCTTGTCTCAAAAGCAGAAGTCTATGGTAGACAAAGATAAAAAATAAGGAAAATCAGAAGAAAAATAAAATAAAATAAAATAAAAAATAAGAAAATTTATATATATATATATATATATATAGAATAAGTAGATAAATAAAATAAGATACATTCAGTGCTCCCCTAAATGACTGTCAGCTCTAACATAGAGCCCCATAATCCAGTAACTTCAATTATTCTTTTATCTTGTGATAGTAACTTGACCACTTAGCCCATCTTTTTTCAAAAAATTTCAGATTCCCCCTCATTTTATAAGTTAAGTGCTCCATCTGATATATTTGTTGAACCATGTCTCTCCATTTATCTATCAGGTGGCATGTTCTTTGAAGCCAATTTCTTGTTATCTTTTTCAGTGCTGTTATCCGCAATATCCTTAACAGATATTTACATTTATAGTTTTAATTTCCTATTTTGTCTACTGTTTTGCCTAACAGCACGAAGTCTGTATTCAAATGAATAACCCTGTTTAGGATCATTTCCTTTTGTATGTTGTTCCAAAACAATTGTAATGATGGGCAAAACCAGAAAATATGACCAAAGTTGGCATATGATTCACCACATTCCCTCCAACAATTTGGTTTTATTTTAGAATTATATTTAGCTTGTTGCACTGGTGTTATAAAGTAATGTGATTGTATTTTCCATGCGTATTCTCTCCCATAGGGAGATGCTGTGGTTGTGTGTACATTCCGATTCATTTCCTTCCAAGTGTTCTCAGATATGTGTATGTTAAGTTCTTCCCATTTCAGTTTTGCCCTTGTGTCTTGTTGCTTGTGGTTGTTTTCTAAAATAACGTAAATTGCTGAGATCTGATGTGGCACTGATTTTACTATAGTTCTTTACCAGAAATTGCACCAGTGGGTGAAGATCTCTGGTGGTCTTCCTTCATATTTTACTATTCTGGATATAACTTCTCATTTGTAGGTATCGGAAGAAGTGAGATTGTGGTAAATGATAGTATTGCCTAAAAGATTCAAATGACTTTATTCCATTTTCATTAAGACATTGTCCAAATATGATCAGTCCCTTTTGTGCCCATATATTAAAGGTTATATCCTGTTTATTAGGAGTACACTCTGGGTCTTCCTTTATCTCTCTCAGTACGATTAAGTCATCTCTCATTTCACAATTTCTCTTAATTCTGTCCCAAGTCTCCAAAGTATTTCTAATTAGTGTACTATCAGTTGCTTGTGACACCAACATTATCCCAGATGACAACAAACCTGGGCTGCTCTGGTCCGTCCTGTGCAACTGCATCATGTAGTGTGTCAAGGTGATCATGTGCGCTGTATTGTAGGGACCTAGGGTGGCATGGTGCTGTATTGTAGGGACCTAGGGTGGCATGGTGATGGAGAAGTCCTTGCAGACTTATGGCGGCACACAAGGTGATATTTCCCGTGCTGGCCAGGGACATTCACGTCGTCTGGCAGTTCTATAGAAAATGCAAGAACATGAGGTCATTGGTTAGGTTCTTTTTTACTCTGTCATACTGTACGTAACAAAACTGTATTGCATGTACTTCACAGCACTATACCTATATTTTTTGTACAATAAGGAGCATACACCTAATACTGTAGGACTACATTGTATTGTAGCGTGATGCAGAATGATGTGCAACTACAGTCTAGTGTAGAAAGTTGGAAGATATACCTGTTCTCCAGTCTGAATGTCCATATTATGGACGCTACTGTGTAGCGACTCAGGTTGGGCTGGACTCTTAGCCCAGCCTCCCTCATCGACAGGCCATGATTTACAACATGATCCACCAAAGTGGCTCTAATGTCATCAGAAATTGGTCTCCGTCTATTGCCTGGTTCTTGTTCTTGTTCTCGTCCTCGTCCTTGTCCTCTCGCTCCCACTGCCGCCATGTTTGCAAAGTTCTCACAAAAGAGGTGAGCTTACCTGAGGCCTATTTGTAGTGCTAAGGCTCAGACTGATTGGTGTTCAATTAGTGTATGTGTGAGTGTTTTCATGTGTGTGTGGGTGTCGCCAATTTCAGGTAGTGTTTTTCATTTTGAATAGAAGTGTTTTCCCAATGATTGCAAGAGATTTCATTTTTGAATGAAGTGTCTAATATAAGAAACAGTGTGCAGTGTTTTGTAGAATTGTGTGTTGCAGAATTGCAAACAAAGTGCAAAGCAGAAAATGGTGCCTTTAAGGAATGGTTACAAAAAGTTAAGGTTTTGATGCTTTTGTCTAAGCATTCACTTTTAGTGTGTAAGCAATGGTAAAAACTGTAAAGCTGGAGAGGCAGCCAATTGATCGCAAGCAATGCACGTAAGCAGGAAGAGATCTACACCTACGCTCTTGTCATTTTACGTCTGCAGTAGCGCAGCTGCGTGAATAATATGCAAGACGCAAACATACATTAATAATAATGCATTCATCTACAACAGTGTCCTCGCATGCTGCCCATAGTGATTCTTGCAGTGTCTAATTACACACTCATGCATGCTTTGTGTTTTTTTCATTGGTATTTCTGCATTATCTGGAGCTAATCTGAGACAGCAGGGAGGATCTAGTACCAAGCTGGAGAGTGGAAAGTGGAACAAACATTGCAATTATTGAAAATCCCAAGCCAGCAAACAAACCGGCTATAGGAATTGGTTGGCTACGGTGGAACTGTGGGAGTCGGGGCTGAAACAACACAACAGCTCTGAAAATATGGATAGATCACCAGCCTCAGTATATGTGGACACAATTATTGCCACCACCTATTACCAAGCTTGCTAGTTTGTCCGCTTACGTTTTGGTTTAAAATATTTATATTGTTTCTGAATATGTAACAGTGTTATACAGGATAGGACCAAAACGCAGGACTCAGAGACAGACGGCTGGTTGAACTCCACACAGGAGACTATTTACAAGTATGCCCACACAGGGTAGCAGGCAGGAGGTCAGGAACAGGCAGGCTGGAGCAGGGTTGGGCAAGATAACACAGGGCTGGACGGGAACGGGCAAGGCAGGCAGGAGAACAGGAGCTGGGCTGGGCTGGACTGGAACGGGCTGGACAGGAGCAGGCTGGACAGGCAGGAGAAGACGAACTGGACGGGTACACAGGACTGAACACAGGGTCGAGGAGCAGGTCTGGAACAGGCAGGAAACAACAAAAGCGCTGGAAAGTAATATGACAAGCACAGGGCACAAGACGATCTGGCACAGAACAAAGAAACAGGGGAGACTATATGCCAGATTACTAATGAGACAACGAGGAACAGGTGAGACGAGGACACGAGGAAACACAATTCAGGTGTGGGGAAGTGGAGACACAAAATGGAAGGAGAATGGGAAAACACAGAACGGAATACACATAGAAACGGAAAACCAGGAAATCAAGACAAAGGCATGGGACGTGACAGAATAGAAATTAATCAAGTTCATCTAGCTTCCATACCATCCATTTTCCAAGTTCTGTGCTTCCTGTAATTATCATGGTAGACTGTATCGACGCGGCAAGTGTTTTGAATGCCCAAGGTGAGATCTTGCTTACGATCTCCCATAGGGCTGGGCGATATACAACATCGATAATTATCGAATGCAATAACGGCCGTTGCCACGGTGTGGGGCGCTTTTCTTTTCGTCTTTTTTTCTTTAAGTATACCTCCAAACTTCAGAGGGCGCGTGAAATGCGTCCGGAAAAAAAACATCATCGCTGATATTGAGTGTTGATAAGACAGCCAACTAGCAGCAAGGTCGTACAGCTTTCACGTGATCATGTGATGTGTTTTTGTCAATCGCATGAAACGCAGAGATTTTCGGGAGGGTCTCTGTGAAAGGTGCAACGCCTTTCTGTGATTGTCTGTCTTATCAACACGCAGTAGACAGTGATGACGTTTTTTCCCCCGGAAGAATTTCACACGGGTTTTGAAGTTTAGATTACTACCGCATCAGGTATAATTAAAGAAAAAAAGACGAAAAGAAAGGCAATACCCCACATGCTGGCAACGGCCGTTATTACAATCGATAATTATCGTTGCGATATATCGCCCAGCCCTAATCTCCCACCCCCACATACACACACACAGACACACGCACACATTGCCACTCTTACCAACAAACGCACACTGGATGTATTTTCAAAAAAGAACAACTTTTTAATTAAGATTATACATTATAAATAACAAAAAGAATACAGAAACAATTAACTATTATTTAAAAATGTATGATGGTATATTGCAAAAAAAGTATATTATTATTATTATTATTATTGATTAATTCAATACATTAACACTTTCGAGAAGACTGTGATCTCAGCTATAACCTAGCAGGCTAAAATTATTGTGGATGGAAAGGCACACCTATCTAGCAAGCTAACATATTTATTAGCTTGTAATTTGTAAGCCTGCAGTATAGGCATCATCACACCCTTAAGCACAGCTAGTCTGCCCATCTGGGTTGATTCATTTTCAAGTTGATCATGCTCTTTAAACTTCTGCTAGCTAGCATAAAATGCTTGTTCTCTCATGGTTATTGGTACTTATCTTTGCACTTACTTAGCATTTTAGCATTTACTTAACATTCATGATTGAACGTCAAATTCCACTGATATACGTCAATTCCTGAACTCTTAAAACCACAGGTAAATCTGCTCAACTGGAAATACCACATTAACACAATAGCCCTACAGAGAGGATTTACAACTGCTTGGTTTGTCCACCCAAATACTTTCTCTGGGCTAGTTTTTTGCACGGATGCATTTCTGATTCATGAACAATGTTTGCTGACTTTAAGACTGGTAGGAACAGTTGGGCTCTGAATTACTTTCTTTACTGATTCCAGGAGAGTCTGTGAGAGGCCATATGTCATGCATCCATCTTGCAATGTGATTTTACTCTACAGTACCACTAGCACTCGCAGCACCATTGTAATTTTCCTCTACAGTTCAATTAGCAGTCGCATCACCATCCTGGATTATGGTGACCGTCCGTTTTCTCCCCTTGCTCTCGCTGTGGTCGGTGGGCAGTGGGAGGAGACCCAGGGACACAGCCCTCAAAATAAGCACACGATAGGGTACTGCATCCCTGGCTAATGAGGCTGGCTCCCCGGAGCACCGCCCACCACCCAGCTAGAAAGTTGTAAGTCTCAGATAAAGAAAGAGGCAGGCCAATTTGAAACGCCACTGAGAAGCACCTGATTGAACAGGCGCTGTTTTTGACCTTCCACTGTTCTTAAGGGACTGCACCAAAGGGCAAATTCCAACCCGGGTCTGAAAAATCTGGGTGAGACTCGTCAAAGCAGTGCTCTGTATCTCAAAGGAGTCCATTAAAAAGTTGTTTTCCTTTAGAGGAACAGCTGTGTGAGAATGTCAGAATGTAGCATTTATTTATTTATATTTCAGCAGAAAACCCATATGGAAATGTAATATACTGCAGTATATTTAAAATATATTGTGAAGATACATTTGATATATTTACAATATACTGCAGCATATTCTTTTTCCATAGGGGAAGCCATGCCATGGTAAAGAATGTTTGCAATTTGAATACTTTTTCATTCCATATTTGAAAGTCATCTTGGTTATGCTTGCCCACCAACCCTTTTTATGCCCAGACTTGCCCTTTTCTCCTTTTGGTTCATAATAAGTACTGAAGAGTAAAGACACAACTTCAGGGTGCTTGAATGTCCTTTGAATATATTAATCTAATTTACATTCATATAGTGAAAGGACATTAAAACAATGTATTGTCCTTTGTGATAGATAGTACAGCATCTTTGTGATAGATAGTACAGCACCTTTGTGATAGATAGTACAGCATCTTTGTGATAGATAGTACAGCACCTTTGTGATAGATAGTACAGCATCTTTGTGATAGATAGTACAGCATCTTTGTGATAGCGTCTCTGTAAAAAGTGCTATACAAATAACATTTAAAACTGAATTTCAACTGAATTTAACATGTACTAACACTACACTATGTTACACACACACACACACACACACACACACAGTCTTAAGGCAATGGCTGCAATCTCAAGAGGGAATTGTTATTGCTGTTATTTTCATGCTGTCCTCCAGGGCAGTGTGTGACTTCCTTCCTCGCACTATAAATCTACCCGGTCTTCAGAAAGTCCTGGCATCATCATATATGTGCTGGCAGGGGAGCACACTCACATTGTCCCTGCACAATTATCCATATCATCAATACAATTGGCACTAAACTTGTTAATCTGGTAAGGCCACCATGACCTTTCAGCCAGATAAATCAATAAGGGTATAAAATGCTTCATAATAGCACCACATAATCACATAATCTCCTCTGTAAAAAAGAAAATCTTCACAGCTATGCTGGCTGGATACATCCTACGCTGCACGAACGGGGCTGGGCGTAAGCTTGTTAGATCAGCTTGACACCTTGCTTTGATCAAGGAGTGCCCTCTAGTGTTCACATAGATAGGAGTATTCTCCGAAGTAGGCCAGGAAGGAGAGAAAGAAGATTATGCTGACTGCCTGGCTGTCCTCAGTGGAATTTGGAGCGGGATTCATCTCTCAGGATCAAATTCAATTATTTATCCGGATTTTTTCTGGCTTGAATGCAAATTTCTTCAAGGGTTGGAGATGGATTATGTCACTGGGAATTAACTCATTTAACAAACATAAAAAGAAACAACAAAGAGCTTTTGCTTCAAGATACAGCTTTGGAACTATTGTAGAAAGTACTAATTACAAAGTACAATAGGGTACTGCTCAATCATATTTCATGTTTTCATATTTGAATAGAGGCCATTTGATTCACAATTTCTTTTAAAAGAATAACCCGTCTGTCACTTCATTCGTGCTCATGGTCAGCCCCCAACATATTACAAGCTATTCCTGCAACAGCCCTGTAGCTTCTCCCTGCAGATAAACATGACTGAACTGATTTTTCAGGCTGAATCTTTTGATGGAGAGAAACTTTCTTGCTGTGGTGACTGTGCACCTTTTTAAGCTCTTCTTGATGAGTTTGTCCCCTGATGATAGGATCATTATTTCCCTCTCTACTATGCAAAATGGAAGAGCCCTCTTATAAAGACACGAGTCAGAAGCTTTGGTTAAGGAGCAACATTACTTTGAATAGCATATGAGTTACAAAATATAGTTTATTCAAAAAAAAATTTATATGAACTAAAGTTTTCACAGATCAGTCCTTTCCTTCCAGATGATTGAAGTCATTACGTCATTACGTTACCATAGAACCTGCTGTGTATTTAATAACTAGCATATACTATTTTATCTTGGGGGAAAAGGTTAGAAACTAATGAATCTGAATAGAGAACTCGAATATTGAACTAAAGGCTATCTTTATAGCGGTGTTGTAAACTGGGTTTCACCCACGAACTCCACTCCACATTGTTTGAAGTTCACAGTAGCCTACATTTTGCCCACCTCATACCTTAACCAGGATAATTATTTTAGCCAGCTTTTAGTAGGCTACAGCTTCCCTTTATTTGCTGGTGGTTGGGCATCTCAATCAACTTCGCTGGTCGAGGGGGGTCGCGTTTTCCGAATCACTAATAGCCTATCGATGTTCACTTCTTTATTTAACGAAGAATGATGTGATTGTTCATTTCATTTTACTATCCTTGAGGGGGAAAAAACAGGTTCAGTTAGCGGTTTAGCTAGGTAATGCTAGTTCGCTGGCAGCTGTCAGTGGTGACCGATTTTAGAAAATCTAAAACCAGCATGGAGGTAGTGAAGTGAAGCTGACGTTTGGTTGGTTAGAATCAGTACTCAAGTTGTAAAAAAAAATCAGGGGGGATGGGTGGATTTTATCATATGGGGACATAATTTGTGCTGATAACGGCGCAGAGGGTGGGAGACCAACTCTGTACCCTTTTGATTATTGTTAAAGCATAAAGATAATGATTATACTCCTAAAACAACATGCATGTTATGCATGTTAGGTGTTAGATACTCCTGTCATTGCTCTTGACCAAGCACCTCAGAATTGGAGTCGGTCCCCGGCTGCCATGGCACCACTTACATTTGACTTAGGGCTCTATTTTAATAAACCAAACGCAATGGTGAACGCAAGAGTAATCGCTTGGAGGTATCGCTCTGAGGGCGTGTCGGCGAGAAATTTGGTAATTTCATGACGGCAATCTTGGCGCATCTGATGGCGGTATTGCTAAAAGGCTGGGTTTAAATGTCCAAGGTGTGTCTCTATGGTAGCCAATCAAATAGTTGTTCTCATGCTTTTAAAAAAAAAGCCAGTTGGAACGCAATCGCTCCATGCAATTTCATAATGAGCAACCCAAACGCACTGGACCGTCAACGACAAGAGCGATTTTCCGCACAGAAAATCAGACATACTTGCAACAGAAGTACAGACTAGGACTAGTAATTTATGGATCACAATCCACACCACCTCGTCTCCCAGAAGTTCGGAAGGCACGGGAGGAGGTGGCGAATGCATTAATTAGCCTACATGAGGTGATGTAGGCATAATTATGATTCAAATGGTAGGCTTATGATTCAACTGTGTCAATGTGTAATTTATATATTATAGGCTATTGGCCTACATGATCGCAAGTTATTGTAAGCTGTCCTGTTTTATTCTAGTAGTTTAAATTAAAATTAATGAATTAATAATAATTATAGGCTATTTGTTCATTAAATGGAGAGTGTAATGTTGCATCACCTATAGACACTACATAGAACTACATGACTAACAAGTTGCCAAATTGCCAGAGTCTATTGCGTTGCCGCTAAGAGGTGGTTCCAGCGGATCATAACGCAATGGGTTTTCGTTGGTTCAAATTGTCACTGAGCCGAAAGTATTTTAGAACACGCCCCAGACAGCGCCACCCATCCCACTGCAGCGCAAGCGAAAGGATGTTATGTTGAGAATTTGTTGATCCTAGCGGTATTGCTGAGAAACGCCATAGCGCCAGTTTTAAGACGTTGATGCTGTCAACAAGCTTGCGTTTGACTATACCGTCCCCTTGCGCTGGTTTGAAAATAGAGCCCTTAGGGTCAAATGCAGAGGACAATTAGTGCAAAATCATTTTTTCACTTTAATTTAAAGGGGGGGGGGGGGGGGGGGGGTCAAAAAATGTGGTTATAATGGAAGTCTATGGTACAAATCTTGTAGGTTAACAGTTCCCAACGTACCTTTTTGTTCAATCTGACATTATACAAAAAGTAAAAATGCACCAAAATCAATCTTCTCATTTATTATTCAGATGGATCAGCTGATGATACTAATAATAAAGTCAAATTTGTTTTTAGAATATTGAATTATAGTGTATTTTTCAAAAAAGCAGTTACTGGTATATGATCAAAACTGGTATCTAAAGGGTTAATTTTTAATCGTGATTAATTAAATCATTATGTAAGTTAAACAAGAACCCCTTCATGAAAAAATGGAGGAAAACAATTAGAAAAATATTGATCTATCATCATTTTATTGCAGTTCAAATACAAATCTTTTATGTTAACATTCCCAATGTTACTTTTTTTAACAGGGCATTAAGTGCAAATTGAAACTGTTTACAAAATATGAAAATATATTAAAAATTATACAGATAATACAAAATAGGACCAATTTTGTCAATGGCTGCCTACTCCACTCTCCGCTCCAAACTAACGTTGTTATTGCTTATGTCCAGAGATTCCACCTTTGGTGACTAAAGTAATGAGTAATGACTAAGATTACTGACTCTTGACTTACCTGTAATGTTATTTTTTTGTCTTTTTAATATGAAGTCCCTCAGAGAGCGCTGTCCTCCTGGGCTGGGTTGCACCGGTCATACGTAAGTTCGTGACTAGTTTTGCGCGTAAAGTATTTACTAGGTCCTTAGTTGCTACTAGTTAGTTTCAAACTATCGCTTTACTAAATTCGGTTGCACCACCAATACGTAAGTAATGTCTTAGCTAGTGAAAACTAAGTAATGCTTAGTTCAATACTAAGGTAAACATTGTCGCTTTATCATGACGATAACAAATCCATAACCAATCAATCAACAAGCTACAATGTAAACACGGAAATCAACTTGCATTGCGTTTAACAGGCTACGTCTATTTTGCATTCCATGGGGAAAAAAATAGAACATTGAACAGAATTACAATGTGTGCATGTTTATGTTTTTACGAATAAAATTCAAAATATCCTTATTTGTTTGTTTAGCCTATTTATTTATGTTACAGCCATTATGTGCTTTGAAAATATATGGAAACTTAGCCTAAGTTACGGGACTGTTCTGTTTGCCTCTCTTTTGAACTATAAAGAACTTTGTTTTGAAACTGAACGTTTTCCACGCGTCAACTATTTTTACAGTGTTTGCTGAAGAAACGGCGGAGGTAGCCAATTAGATGAACAGACGGTTACAGTTGGTATATTTTTTTTATACCTAGGGGTAGGTGTACAAATTTAGTAGCTACTAAGCTCAACGTACAAACTAGTTTGTGTGGTGCAACCCATTTTTATTTAGTAATGTGTAAACCTTAATTTAGTAAACACTTACGTTATAACTAGCCTACGGTTGAACTTAGCTGGTGCAACCGGCCCCTGGTCGCTTGGCCATTGTGATGACCGTTACCTGCGCTCGTGCTGCTATGCAGCTTCTAGCATCAATCAAACAAGCGCATCACAGCGCTCTGGTGCCTCTAGGGCAGGGGTTCTCAATCCTGGTCCTGGGGGACCCCTGTGTATGCTGGTTTTCGTTGCAACCGCAGTTGCAATCCCAGAATTTTAACAAGCTGTTAATTTTTCTTAATTAGGTGCTTTTCATGTTTGGAGGAATTATTCGCCCACTTAAGACACATTATGTCAGAAATAGCTATGCATGCCATGTAGAACAAACTCCCCATGTTCACATTGTGCTTATTGTGCTATATTGCAACAATTACATAAGAAAAGGTTACAAAATAATGTATTTTCACTCAAATGAAAGAGTGAAGTGAATCAATAGGCTCCTAATTAGGTTGTTGAACACATGTGTTTAACTCAATTTTTTCTTTAAGCTTAAGACAATGCAGGTTTGGCTCGTTATCATTTGCTTTGTGTTTGAATTCTTCATTATCTACGAAATGGTTAATTTTAGTGGCCATGTGTCCACACTTTCACCAATTAGGAGCCTATTGATTCAAATCAGTCTTTAAATGGATCTGTTAAATAATTTTCTTATCTTTTTTAAATAATATAGCACAATGTGAACATGGGGTGTTTATTCTACATGGCATCCATAGCTATTTCTGATATAATGTGGCTTAAGATGGTGAATAATTCCTCCAAACATGACAAGCACCTAATTAAGAAAAATTAACAGCTTGTTAAAATTCTGGGATTGCAACTGCGGGTTGCAACGAAAGCCAGCATACACAGGGGTCCCCCAGGACCAGGATTGAGAACCCCTGCTCTAGGGCACTCGCATAGCATAGCGTCAGTGACTTGGTAAAAATGTCATTGCATGTGTGCGTGCTCCCTCGCCCACAGTATTTTACTCAATATGCGCAAAATTATGTTGAAATAGCAGTTAATACCACGTTCATTGATAAAATGACATAAGGGATGGAAAGGGGGGGATGGCCGTTTTAGGAAGGGGGATGATTTTGACCGTTTTTATTTCAGGGGGGATGCCATCCCCCCTCATCCCCCCTCATCCCCCCTCAACTTGAGTGCTGGTTAGAATGGTTACAGGGGAAATAAACTTGGTAGTTTGTCTGTTTTGCGATAGGTTGCTCACATTACTTTTAAAAAAACTGACAGTCACACCAGGACAATTATGTGCAGTCGCACCAGTACTCCCAATTTAAATTCCAGGTCACAGTTTAAAAATAGGTTGCATATGCGACCAAAACAGTCACACTTTTGAGTCCTGCAACTCAGAAAAGGAGGTACGGTATAGTTCCTACATAGAATAGATCGTATTAAAGGGTAGGCTAGTTGTAAAGCGAGAAATGTATAATGTAAAATTGTAGAAAAATAGCTCTCCTCCTGATTAAAATGAGCTCTCAGCCAACTTTCTATGGAAGCATATCTGTGCAAAAATTCAAATGAAAATGCAAATCGGTGATTGCATTTCATTTAGGGCTACATTCGATGTGCGCAGAAAACCATGACATAATTCAAATGAAAATGCAAAAGGCCACTTTGCGTTTTCATTTGCAAGTTAATGTACGCACTTTATCAGACAATTTGAAAATGTTAATGCAAATCCATTTCACATTTAATTTTCTCGCCCTCTACGACACAACCCTGCCATAATTTTAATGAAAATTAAAAACCACATTTGCATTAGCAGTTTCTTATTGCAATCGCATGATCCATGACAAAAAGGAAATGATAATTCAATTCGCCATTTAACATATCGTTTTCATGCTTTTGAGGCACAAGAGTGACATAATTCAAATGCAATGGCATTGCATCCGTTTGCATTATCATTTCCGTGTGGTCACCCAAAAGCCCTGCCAAAGATTTGAACTGAACATGCAAACTGTCAAAGCTGCCCATCAAGGCGGGGCCTCGGAGAAAGGGGCGTTACAGGGGACTGTTCGGTGCAAACCACTGAACATAATATGATTCAATGGTTGTCTGTGATTTCAGTTGTCAGGCAGTTACCAGGCTAGATAGCGACATTTCCTAGTCCTCTGTGTTTGGGGATTATAGGCGAAATGATAGGAATTAAAAAGGAAACGAGGTAGCCTAAAAGTTACAACTAGCCATAGCCAGCCCAATGTTAAGTAAGCAATAATGACCGAGGAGCCGGACGCGGAGGTAGTAAATTGCCCGAGGCGCAGCCGAGGGCAATTTCCCTCCGCGAAGGGCATTTCAACTGTTAAATGCCCGGCTCCGAGGTCATTATTGCGCTTATACCATGGTTACCAACAATTATTTTATATAGTCACGTTTATATTTATTGATTTTTATCGACTTTATCAGCTGAAATTTAAATATCCTTCCGAGGCCATTTTGGCATGTAGTTTGCCGTTGTCATGCAAAACTGCTCGTTGATAGTTCTATTTGAACAGAAAACATCTCGTTGCTGCTTCTATTTCTCGTTACTAGTTCTATTTTGTCCGTAGTTATGCAAAAACCTCTCGTTGGTAGTTCTGAAAACAATTGATTCTATATGGAAGCAAATAGTTCCTTCTCAACTTTATACCATACAATTAGCACCAATTTTGGTTATTTTTGTCATTAGTTAGATAATTTAAGAAAATTGCATGAAACCGCAACTCAATTTACCTCCCTCTCTCCGTCTTGCTTTTTAAAAATGCTTTGGTCACGCAGCCTATTTTAAACAGCCCAGACTAAGGAAATTGCATTTCACGATCTGCATCATGAGATGGGAACATCTGAAAAAAAATAGCCTACTGTAGATACAGAGTTTGTTACTGTTAATTGTCATATCTAAGACATTTCGCTGGATAAAATGTTTTTTTAATATACAGATTAACGTGCTTTGTGAAGTAACTTGTTCGCATTCGCAACCAGCGTTGCTCACGTCAGCGTTACATTAGCTACATTAGGTAAAGCCCTACTATGTTACGTTCATATTTCCAAACTGAATAAATACTGCACCTCGAACCACAAAACTTCTTTGCTAGATTAAAGTTGTTGTAACTAAGATATTTGGCGAAGACAAACTTTTCAAATCGGCGGATTTAGCGTTATTTGCCGGCTTTATTAATCAGCTGTTGGTGTTGCTATGGATACCATTCATGAAAGTGTCGACTCTAATGGCGCTGGCAGCAGATAACGTAGACGGCGTATTAATTTAGAACGGTGATTAAAATGTTGCCGGCGCTACTTCATTGCCGGGCGGTTTAACGAAATAAATGCCCACCCTCCAGCCAATCAGAATCGAGTATTTAGCCAAGCCATGGTATAAGTAAGCAATAATGACCGAGGAGCCGGGCATTTCACTGTTGAAATGCCCGACGCAGAGGTAGTAAATTGCCCGAGGCGCAGCCGAGGGCAATTTCCCTCCGCGAAGGGCATTTCAACTGTGAAATGCCCGGCTCCGAGGTCATTATTGCGCTTATACCATGGTTACCAACAATTATTTTATATAGTCACGTTTATATTTATTGATTTTTATCTACTTTATCAGCTGAAATTTAAATATCCTTCCGAGGCCATTTTGGCATGTAGTTTGCCGTTGTCATGCAAAACTGCTCGTTGCTAGTTCTATTTGAACAGAAAACATCTCGTTGCTGCTTCTATTTCTCGTTACTAGTTCTATTTTGTCCGTAGTTATGCAAAAACCTCTCGTTGGTAGTTCTGAAAATAAGTGATTCTATATGGAAGCAAATAGTTCCTTCTCAACTTTATACCATAAAATTAGCACCAATTTTGGTTATTTTTGTCATTAGTTAGATAATTTAAGAAAATTGCATGAAACCGCAACTCAATTTACCTCCCTCTCTCCGTCTTGCTTTTTAAAAATGCTTTGGTCACGCAGCCTATTTTAAACAGCCCAGGCTAAGGAAATTGCATTTCACGATCTGCATCATGAGATGGGAACATCTGAAAAAAATAGCCTACTGTAGATCGAGTTTGTTACTGTTAGATGTAACTTGTCATATCTAAGACATTTCGCTGGATAAAATGTTTTTTTTAATATACAGATTAACGTGCTTTGTGAAGTAACTTGTTCGCATTCACAACCAGCATTGCTCACGTCAGCGTTACATTACATGATACTATGTTACGTTCATATTTCCAAACTGAATAAATACTGCACCTCGAACCACAAAACTTCTTTGCTAGATTAAAGTTGTTGTAACTAAGATATTTGGCGAAGACAAACTTTTCAAATCTGCGGATTTAGCGTTATTTGCCGGCTTTATTAATCAGCTGTTGGTGTTGCTATGGATACCATTCATGAAAGTGTCGACTCTAATGGCGCTGGCAGCAGATAACGTAGACGGCGTATTAATTTAGAACGGTGATTAAAATGTTGCCGGCGCTACTTCGTTGCCGGGCGGTTTCACGAAATAAATGCCCACCCTCCAGCCAATCAGAATCGAGTATTTAGCCAAGCCATGGTATAAGTAAGCAATAATGACCGAGGAGCCGGGCATTTAACAGTTTAAATGCCCGACGCGGAGGTAGTAAATTGCCCGAGGCGCAGCCGTTAAATGCCCGGCTCCGAGGTCATTATTGCGCTTATACCATGGTTACCAACAATTATTATATATAGTCACATTTATATTTATTGATTTTTATCGACTTTATCAGCTGAAATTTAAATATCCTTCCGAGGCCATTTTGGCATGTAGTTTGCCGTTGTCATGCAAAACTGCTCGTTGGTAGTTCTATTTGAACAGAAAACATCTCGTTGCTGCTTCTATTTCTCGTTACTAGTTCTATTTTGTCCGTAGTTATGCAAAAACCTCTCGTTGGTAGTTCTGAAAACAATTGATTCTATAAGGAAGCAAATAGTTCCTTCTCAACTTTATACCATAAAATTAGCACCAATTTTGGTTATTTTTGTCATTAGTTAGATAATTTAAGAAAATTGCATGAAACCGCAACTCAATTCAACTAAATTAATTTCACAGTTTAGCCTGCTTTTGTTAATCTGGTGTGGAAACTAGCCGATAGCCTAATGTGACGGGTTTCTGTCGCCAAAACCAGCCGGCTATTCATGGCAGGCTATGCCTGAAAAATGTGCTACCCTTTTCACCGTGGGCATTTCCATCACAATTTCTATTAATTATTGTTTTCTTTTAGATAGCCTTACCCTTAGGCTATGTGCAGAGCAAAGGTAACGTAGTCCACAGAAAGTCAGAGACAGTGATCGGAACGAGACACAGCTTGAGCCTACAGCCTAGCTACCAAAAACGGTGGATTTAGTATGGTGTAACGTATAGACTCTAGTCTAGGCTAATTAAATAAAAATATAAAATTGTGTAGGCCTATTCCGCATAGGCAATGTTGTGTAGTATGGACTGTCATTCACGTCTTTACCCAGCAGATGGCAATAAAAAGACTTGTAAAAACTGAATGACAGCTTCTTTTTTTATTTGGTGAAAACCACGTTCGTATATAGTTCTGTGGTGAAAACACTGGGGAAACAACCCCGGCGGGCACAACCAAAAATTTTAGATATATGATAACCGATTTTGATCTCCCTACTCACAGGCCCATCAACCTTGGGAATTTTACCTGTAGCCTAGGCTATTGTAATAATCTATATTTAGCCTAGTCATGAAGCAACATAGCCTACAGATGATTAAATATATATATTTTTATTATATTTTTATTTAATTATAACGTTACACCATATAGGCTATCCTACAACACAATGCACCATCTTTGGGAGGATATTCGCACAGTCTCTGGAGCTTTCCAGATCTCAATGCTGTAAGATGAGGCAGTTAGCCTCTATGACACTGATTTTCCTGTCGTAGCCTAGCCTACACAAAACATTTTAATTTGTTCAATTTAAATAGGCTCTTGATTATTGAGAGAACGTAAAAATTGGTCTTTTCAGAGGGTGTGCGAATACAGTGAGTTCCGACAGTAGCCTATCCACACAGCTGTAAAAAATAAAATAATCCGTCAGTATTGGCACAGTGCCATTATGCTCAGTCTTTTAAGAACATAGGCTACAGAATCATTTTCATTTAAATAGGTCTACCATTTAGACACAATTAGAGACATAAGCACTTATTTTATTTATAGCCTGCTTATTTTATTTTAGTGACATGGAATATAGGCTAAGCAATAGCCCAATGTTGGTTTATCACACAGCCCTGTCTAAGGCAACCCGGTGAACGAAAATCTATTGCCCCTTACAGCAAGTCCTCCCTGCTGTTAAGGTTAAGTTAGTAGGACGGGCTGGCTAGGATCATCGCAACGTTTAGGCTACCTCGTTGACTTCATAGTTTTTAGCATTTAGCCTATAATCCCCAAACACAGAGGACTAGGAAGTGTCGCTATCAAGCCTGGTAACTGCCTGACAACCGAAATCACAGACAACCATTGAATCAAATTATGTTCAGTGGTTTGAACCGAACAGTCCCCTGTAATGCCCCTTTCTTCGAGGCCCTGCCTTGATGGGCAGCTTTGACAGTTTGCATATTCAGTTCGGATTTTTGGCAGGGTTTTTGCGTGAACACGCGAAAATGATAATGCAAACGAATGCAATGCCATTGCATTTGAATTATGTAACTCTTGTGCCGCAAAAGCATGAAAATGATATGTTAAATGGCAAATTGAATTATCATTTCCTTTTTGTCATGGCTCATGCGATTGCAATAAGAAACTGCTAATGCAAATGTGGTTTTTCATTTTCATTAAAATTATGACAGGGTTGTGTCAAAGAGGGCGAGAAAAATTAAATGTGAAATGGATTTGCATTAACATTTTCAAATTGTCAGATAAAGTGCGTACATTAACTTGCAAATGAAAACGCAAAGTGGCCTTTTGCATTTTCATTTGAATTATGTCATGGTTTTTGAGCACATCGAATGTAAAGAAAATGCAATCGCCGATTTGCATTTTCATTTGAATTTTGGCGCGGATATGCTTCCATAACTTTCTACCTGTAGTGAGAGCAGAGATATACCCAGCTAACAAAATGATGTCCCCAAGACGTCCCCTGAACGTCTCGAAATCAGGACGTCACCTTGACGTCTTTTTGTAGGGTTTTCTAAACGTGGACGTCACAGAGAACATTCCTGGGACGTTCTAGTAACCTCCCCCAGACATTTACATGACGTTATATTGTAACCAGTAACAGGAACGTTGCAGGAACGTCTCTGAATGTCCCATGAATGTTATGAGCACAACGTCATATCATAAACGGATAGGGATGTTGCTTGAACGTCCCCAAAAAATTCTAATTAAATGTCATATTGTAACCAAACAGTGACCTTCCTAGGACTTTAATAATGTTCTAGTAATGTTTTTAGGACATCCCTAGGTAATGTCACATCATAACTTTGAGGGGACAAAAAATGGGACGTCCCTGGGCCGTCCACTGTTTGCTGGGATAGCCCCAAACTACTGCGCATAGGCAGGCACTTGTTTTACTGTGAACTACCAAGAGCGCTTACAGTTTATGGGTGGTGTCAGACAACGCCGAGAAACGGGGGAAGTACGGCCCTTCATTTAGGCTATCTACGTAACGTTAGCCAGCCTAGCCAGAAGTCTGTAACACTTAGGCTACTCATTTCTCACCCCGGTCTTTTAACAGATTAAAAAAAAATCAGGAATTGGGAAATCAACCCCGACCTCCCGTTTTTCAGTATGAAATGCTTTTGTATCGGCCAACATGTCGATACAGGATGATAAACATATACAAAAACTTAAAACATTATTGTTGTAGCTGTTAGCTTTTTTAGCTATGTTTTCTAGCAAAGCCAAAACTTTCCCAGTTGTGCAACCCGAACGCACTGATGTCGCGGAAACCACGCGTTTACCACCTCCTCAGACCTCCCGCCATAAACTAATGCAGGGTTAGCTACTGCATGGCAAACAGATTTAAAAACCTGGATTTGCACCTTTGTTTAATGCCAAGAAACCCGTGGCTAAAAACAGCTAATGACACTAGCTAGCCCAGAAACATTGCTTCTGTAATTGAATGTTCAAAGGAAACTGTTCGATTGTGGTCAGCTCGCTAATGTTAGTCTACTTTTCATGGTCAAGCATCATATTGTAACGTTAGTTGACATGGTTCCCTACCGGGTGATTCAATAAGGCAGAGGAAGATGTCAGGGTATGATAGCCTACCGGAGGCCACTCCACTCCGACAGCACTCGAGTCCTGTTTGGTTTGGTTTACCAAAACATCTTTAGAAAACAACGTAGCCTATCAATGTAATTTTCTGACATTATAATAAAATAGCAATGATAGCTAGATTGATCTACGTGTCCCTACCAAGGGGCCAAGACTGGGCTTTTGTTCTGAAGCTCACTTCCTGGTGCTGTTGCTCACTAGCGCCACTGCGGTTGGCTCCAGTATAGGTCTTTCCCCATGTAAGTCAATGGCAGCAATGTGGTCAAAATACTCAGTCAATACATTTTTTACACAAAAAAATGTAATTGCAGTAGGTGCCTTTCCTTCATCTAATGTCTGTGCATGTGCTGATTTTTTTAAATATTGTGTCGTTTGGACAGGGTATTAACATTTGTTCAGGACCAATCAGAGGGACAGGTTGAGTCCTGGGATCACTGGCATAGATAGGTTCTATATGGTTCTCACTGCCAGGACCAATCAGAGGGACAGGTTGAGTCCTCTTCGGCTTCACGGAGCAGGCGCAGTTTGTACAAACGGGCAGCGAAAAAGACTTCCGAGCTTTTACGAGGCCGTGGAAAGGCAATGGGTGACGTCACAGTGGCTTTGTCCATATTTTTATACAGTCTATGGTCCCTACTCAGAACAGTGACAGACGTAGCAGTTTCCTCCCTGGCTGCGCCTATGTGCCTATGTAATTTACACCCCCACTTGACGCCACTGTAGTCTTTCAAAAAATGAGGAAGTGGTGACATATACCTCTACCAAAATTTCAACTTTATATTCAAATATCTCAGTACAGAATTTTTTTTGGCCAGCCACAATGAGAGACTTAATTAGTTGCACCTTGATCTGTTAAATTAGGTTAATGTTGTTTTTCAGTGGAACTACCCTTTAAACTCATGAAGGGTCTATTTTCAAGTAGGGCTTTATGTTTTGAACTGCTTAACTTCAAGCCACACACTCCCCCACATTGTGTCCTTTTTTACTGAATAATGGCTTATTGTAGGTCCCTCTCTATTAAATTTAAGTTCCATGCTTCGTTCTGAATCAGGTAAATTCACATTTACTGTATCAGTCTTCTGTGGGGAAAACGTTGAGTCACACTGACTTGTGGAACAAAGCCTGACAGTGCAGATCTTGTCAGAGTAATAGTTTTTTTTCCACACAACTTTCCTGGCATTTAAACAGAGCCACCTCTAAGGTCACAGCAGTTTTCATTGCTGTGTTCTGCATTTTGGCACATCGACAGAGGTTTAGAAAAGCTCACCTCCAATGACTGCCACCAATTTGGTGCCCTCGATTGAAGGACCCTAACCATCATGGTAAATCTCAGTGAAAGGTCCCAGTGACTTGAAACAAAGCTACAGTGCCCTCCACATTTATTGGCACCCCTGGTAAAGATGAGTAAAAAGGGTTATAAAAAATTCACCGTTTGGTGAATTAGCTTAATCTCACACTAAAAAATCCTACCTTTAATTGAAGTAAATCCCTCATCAAGAAATAATTATTTTTAACAAAACCATGTGTGCCACAATTATTGGCACCCCTGCATTTAATACTTTGTACATTCTCCCTTTGCCAATAAAACAGCCCCAAGTCTTCTCCCGTAACATCTAATAAGGTTGGAGAATACAGAGCAAGGAATCTGAGACCATTCATCTTTACAGAATCTCTCCAGATCATCCAGAGTCCTAGGTCCTCTCTTGTGCACTCTCCTCTTCAGCTCAGCCCACATGTGTTCAATGGGGTTTAGGTCAGCGGACTGAGATGGCCATGGCAGAAGCTTGATTTTGTGTTCAGTTAACCATTTTTGTGTTGATTTGGACGTATGTTTTGGATCATTGTCCTGGTATTTCCTGGTATTTCATGGAGTTCATGATGCCATGTACCCTAACAAGGTTCCCAGGGCCTTTGGAGGAAAAACAGCCCCACAACATCACGGAACCTCCACCATACTTAACAGTGGGGATCAGGTTATTTTCGGTATAGCCATCCTTCTTTTTACGCCAAACCCACCTTGAGTGTTGGTTGCCGAAAAGCTCAATTTTCATTTCATCAGACCATAGAACATGGTTCCAGTCAAAGTTCAAGTAGTGTTTAGCAAACTCCAGGCGCTTACGTTTGTGGTGAAATGACAGGAAAGGCATTTTTCTGGCATGCCTTCCAAATAATTTGTGGGCATGGAGGTGACGTCTAATGGTAGTTTTGGAGACTTGATGCTACTTTCCTCTGTAATTCTAATGGTCTTTAATGGTTTTCGAGACTTGATGACCCCAATATGCTACTTTCCTCTGTAATTCTCCAACAGTGATCCATGGGGACTTTTTTTTGCCTCTTACCATCCTCCTCACTGTGCGTGGGGGAAAAATAAACTTGGGTCCTCTTCCAGGCAAGTTTGTAACAGTTCCAGTTGCTTTTAACTTTTTCGAGTATCACCTATAACGGTAGATATGGGCATTTTCAGGTGAGTAGCTATTTTTTTTATAGCCATTCCCTGACTTATGAAGCTCAACACACTTTTCCCTCATTTGATTTGTGTGTTCTCTTATCTTTCCCATGTTGATGTATGAATAAGGGAATATGGCCTCTGTGTCACCTCATATTTATACCCCAGTGAAACAGGAAGTCATGGATTACTGCTTGAAAGTTCCTAAACACTCTGATAAACTTTAAAAAGTAAAATATAAATGGGGAAAAAAGTGTCAGTTACATTTTATTCATAAGAATTTCTAGGGGTGCCAATAATTGTGGCATGTGGTTTTGTTAAAAATAATAATTTCTTGATGATTTCTCAGAATAAATTTACTTCAATTAAAGGTTGGATGTTTCTCATTTTTTCAGTATGAGATTAAGCTAATTCACCAAAAGGTTCGTTTTTTATAACCCTTTTTACTAATCTTTACCAGGGGTGCCAATAATTGTGGAGGCCAAGAATGTGAAAGTGTCACTTAGTTAGCAGCTGGCATAATTAACTGCATTACTGTCTGTGGCAGAGTTCTACAGCTGAACACAAGCCTGTGCACTTCATAGCATGAACAAGAGCAAGAGTGCCAATGCATATTTAGCCCAAGCTGACATCAAAATTAAGGCATTGTCAAACTGCATAAATATGGAGTGCTCACTTGTTCGGCTTGGCAGGAAATCTGACTAAATATTCCCCAAATATTTGGATTCATCTTCCAATTATCCATACCCACATCCTGCGAGAACACATCTGCTCATTTCAGCTGGCACATTAAGTGTTCCTGGAGACAGAAACCCCCTTGTTACACCCTACCCTTCCCCAATTCCTCCTACCTCTCAGCCTCAGCCAATCTACATTCCAGATGCAAATACAATTCAGTCTGTGCTGCCTACATTTCCCATCATGCTTTAAATGTGAGTGAGTGAGAGGACCTTTCTTTGACAAGTCTCATCAAAGCATGCTAAATTTGTTGAATGCGTATGGCTCATTGGGCATGCAGTCAAGTCACCTCTGTATGAAGTACCCTTGCACAAACATTCCAGCTTGTGAGTATCTCCATCTTGTCGGGCGTATTATTTACCACCGGCAGCCCTTTTCATTTATGCATGGATAAGGTCACAGGCAGTGAATTACCATGATATACTCCCAGAATCTCATCACGGCAGCCGCTCATTATAGCTGTATCAAAAGTGGCAGTGCTCCCTGAGCTTTGCACCACTAGGCTGATAAAATGATTAACTATTTAAATTACTTGGCAGAGTGAGGGAGCCTTTGGTCAGGGCAGCCAGAAAACAAGGTAAAATTGTACGCATCTATATTTAGTATATATACATATATATATATATACCGTTCATACTGATAAATGAAAAAGTAATGGGACAGTGACACAATTGTTTTTTTGTTTGTTTGTCTTGGCTCTGAAATCCAGCACATTGGATTTTAAATAAAACAATGAATATAAGGTCAAATAGCAGACAGCTTTAATTTGAGCGTATTGGCATACATATCAGGTGATTCACGTAGGAATTACAGCCCTTTTTATACATAGTCCCCCCCATTTTAGGGGAGCAAATGTAATTGGACAATTACATTTGGGCTGCTCAGCTGTTTCTTGGCCTGCTGTGTGTGTTTGGGTCATTAGTTTATGCACAAGAAAGCTAGCAAAAGGTCTACGTCTGGAATTTGAATTTGCAGTCTGTTGCTGTTGTCTCTCAGCATGAGGACCAAAGACATGTCAATTCCAGTAAAGCAGGCCATCATGAGGCAGAAAAATCTGAATAAATCAATCAGACATATAGCCAAAAGATTAGGTGTGTCAAAATCAACTGTTGTTATGAAGCTAGAATGCACTGGTGAGCTCAGCAATAGCAAACAACCTGGTATACCACAGAAGACCAGTGTAGTGGATGACCAAAGAATACTTTCAAGTGTGAAAAAAAAAGCCCTTTTCAACTGTCGAACAGATCAAGAACATTCTCCAGGATGTAGGAATAGATGTGTCAAAGACAATAAAGACTTTAAAGAGTTTTTTTCCTTCTGTTTCTCTGTAAGGCATCTTTGTGACAGAAAAAGCGCTATATAAATAAAATTTAACTGAATTGAACTGCAAGATGCAAACCACTGGTAAGCCTCAGGAACAGAACGGCCAGGTTGGAGTTTGCTAAAAAGGTACATTAGAAAACTGTAGCGTTCTGGAACAAAGTCTTATGGACAGATGAGTATTAAGCTGTATCAGTTTAATACTAATCGAGCGTAGCATTAGTTCAGGCAGGCCACGAGAGTGAAACCCGGCCATAGGTGAATCAGCTGACAGCTCAGCTGAGTAGTCACGATTCACCTATCAGTCCATTCACATAACAAGGCGGTCTATTTAACCGCCTCGCCCTACCATGGTGGATCCTCTGCCTGCACGCCTGCTGCACACAAAAAAAACCCTCCACCCCAGCTTCATCCTCTTCAGTTTCCCTATTGCGCACAGACACCTAGCCTATATCGCTCCTGCATGGCTCACTAATATTTTCGAGTGCCTACTGATTTATTTTCCTCTCTCCTTCCCGCTTCGGCAACCGCCAGAGCGGTAGCTATAGATCAACGAACATCGTTCTTCAGAAGCAGCCGGTCAGCTCCAGCTCCACGCCTGTACCCAGCTGATGATGCCACCTGCTGGCCTTCAATCCGTCTTCCACCACCGGCTCATTATATATTGACATTTTCATATGTTCTGTCTTGCCATTTTTCTATTCCGTAAGCAGCTATTCAGTTAACCGGTGCCAGTCAGCGGTGGATGGACTCCCACCTCAGAGTCAGGTTCTGCCCAAGGTTTCTTCCTGCTAACAGCAGGGAGTTTTTCCTTGCCACTGTCGCCCTAGGCATGCTCTACGGGGGTTCAGGCCCGGTTCCTTGTAAATTGTTTGTGATAATGACACTTAAAAGTGCCATATATATAACTGATTGAATAGAATCTGCTAAAACCATTCACAGTGCTGCCGGTTCTGTTCTAAGTGTAACCCTATTGGGGGGTTGTTGCTGCTGCCCTCGCCATACCCATGCTTGCTCGCATGGATTGGCGGGAGGGCTTTTTGAACCATACCGCCAAACCTAAAATGTATTGTTTGAAGAATGTCAATAAAGCTTTTACTTGAACAACAGTGGTCCTGACTGAAATCAGTTTAATACTCATATCAATACCGTATCAAAGTAATGGAAAGAGGGAAGTGTGGAGAAAGAAAGGTACTGCTTCGCCAAAGCACCGCCCTCATCTGTGAAACATGGCAAGAGGTAGTATAATGGTTTGGGCCTGTATGGGTGCCATTGGAACTGGGACACTTGTCTTCATTAGCCGCATTTCCATTGTTGGGCGAGACAGTGCGTGCCAGGGCCAAGTGGCTTTCCACTGGCACTTCCAGGGCCTTGTCGGCCAGGAATTTTGTCCGCCCAATAACCTTGGTCTTTGTAGGGCCAGCTGGAGCTAGGGGTGGTCAAGGCCATGGTCAAAGGCGGGGTTATCACAGGCTTAGCTGGCCTTTATATCAGACAACCCCCTGCAGCCATGTTTATTCCTGTGTATCAGCTTTCAATAATATTGAAAGCTAACTTAACATTTGGAGGAAATTGAAAACAATCGCCAGTACTGGTCTGCAGAAGAAACAAAAGCTCTTTTAACATCTAGGCTGAGGAAAATGTTCAGCATGAGTTTGACGAAGTTTGTAGAAATGAGCAAGTGATGAAGTATATAGTCACTGAATTATCCAAACTGGGTATTCAGCGCACTAACGTGGCTGAGTGCTAACGTTAGCTGACATTAATACTAGCATGTGTTGTTTGCTAGAGAGTACAGCTAACTTACTATCTCTCTATCAATAGCTATTGAACGTTAGCTAGCTTAGATGGAAACGTAAATGGAATCACCTGGTGAGTTGTTTTGCGATGTATCTATAAGCTAGCTATCTAGTTGGCTAAATACAAGCAGCATTACAATATTGCAAGCAAGTTGTGATTAAATTAAGTTGTAGTTTACATTAACTGTAATAGCTAGCTCTATTCCATCTACCCTAAACTTGGCTGAGTGCTAAGTTGCTAACATACTATCTAGCTGACGTTAACTAACGTTAGCATGCTGTGTTGTTGGCTAGATCTACGTTATCGCCCTTTAGCTAGGGTGTGTGATGTTGTCACCAATGCGCCACATTATAGGCGGGATTTAGCATAACGCCATGGTGCTATAGACCCAGTGGTGGGGAAGCAACGCTCGAGGCTTTAGGCCCAAGGCTAAAGGTCCTGCCTGACCACTAGGTAGCACCCTACAGTGGAAATGCAGCTATTTATTACATGACCAGTGTGGAACCAGGATTCATTTAGAGGAGGCCCATTTTTTTAGAGGGTCATTGTCAAACGTCTGGGGGTCAATATAAAAATGTAAAAAAGAGAACCACCCGGTAATTAAATTTGAACTTACTTTTATTGCAAAAACACAATATATTAATTAATCTCTAATTAACAATACATGAATTTGTCTTTTATTGTAAAAACATTCAATGAATGTATTGTTTACTGTGTGTTTTTACAATGAACATATGAATTATATATATATTATGTATACATTTCAATAAATAAATTTCTTAACTTTTTTTTATTCCCTTCCGGACATAATTCCTACAGGTTTTAAGCTAAACATACAATAAAATTGGCAAAAGAAAATTCTGCACACCTAATAGGTTGCTTCTTCTTTTTAAGTGATATGATTTTTACAAAATTTTTAAAAACACCCCCAACTGGGGTGTCTCGTGGCACAGCCTGTAGAACATCGTCCACATGCTCACTGCGTACTGCAACGCTCTTTACCACAGTAACTGCTGGGACAATTCTAGCAGCGTTGTAGGCTAATTTGAATGCTATGCCAATGAAGTACATTTACGAACAATGACGAATTTTAATCATTGCAAGATTGAATAATGTAAGAATGAATTCACTTAGCTAACCTTACCAATACTGCTTTTTTACTGAGTTTGCTGCAAGAAATTTTCTACTTTAGCAAATATGCTTTGCTAACTAGCTAGGTAGTACTTAGCTCACTGGCTAGCTAACGTTACCGATTTAACGATAGCTAAACTGACTAGATGGACTAGCTAGCTAGCTAATAAGGTATTACTAAATGTTATGCTTCTGTGAAGCTAGCTAGGTAGCTAGCTCACTTTGACAACTAGTGAAGTTATATTAATACAAGACATAACTAATGTCAACGTTATGGATTAATTACTATATTACTATAAAAACCGTTAGCTAAATAGATAAGGTTAGCTTATCATTTTGCAACATTTTGTAACGTTACTGCTTTTGCCAGTGATTCGATAAGTTCTAACGTCACAATGTAAGTTACTTACAATGCAAACAGTACCATGATACTTTTTCCCCCCAGTCAATCTGTGAGGGGGTCAAATGGGCCCATTTTTATGGGGGAAATGGCACAATGGCGCAATGGCACAGCCTAGATCCATCACTGTATGACTGCTGATAGCAGCAGCAGGATGAATTCTGAAGTGTACAGAAATATTGTAAAAAGGGAGGTCCGACAGCCAAGCCCAGACATGATGGTAGAGATAGCATCGCGACTGAGACGACTCAAGCTGTCTTACTCAGCTCACCCACCAGCTCATCACGCTCCACCATCATCAGCATGTCATACAGAACCACCCACTCCACCTAATGAGAGACGTGGTTACTATAGCGCAAGACACAGCTGCTACTCACCTGAGCATCGTCAGGCTGCATATGTCCACTACCAGGGACACGCCACAGCACCACCCACTCCACCCAATGAGAGACGTGAGTACTATGGCTTATCAAGACGCAGCCACTACTCACCGGAGCATCAGACTGCACGCGTCCCCTATCAGGCACGTCCCACTCCACCGCCCACTCCACCCAGTGAACGACGTGAGTACTAAGGCCCCCGTCCTACCATTCCTGATCTCGTCCACCCCGACGCCAGAGAGTTTTCACATCTCAGAATTGCCCTGGAGAACGTTCTGCCAGACAATGCCTCTGAAAGGTTCAGATTCCAGGTTCTCACAGATCACCTGAAACTGGAGGAGGCCCAGCTTGTGGCCGACTCCTACTGTAATTCCAGGTACCCTTTCACAGACACTATGGACACTCTCACCAAAATGTATGGGCAGCCTCACTGCTTAGCCTTGCAGCACATTGCCAAGCTGATGGATGGGGCAGACGTAGCAAGTGGAGACGTGAAATCCTTCCGCATGTTTGCCTTGCGAGTACGATCACTGGTGAGCATGCTGGAGCAGCTGGGGAGAAAGGGCCGAGTCGAGCTAGAGTGTAGTTCACACGTTACTCGCCTACTGGGAAAGCTTCCCCATGACCTCAGATCAAACTTCAAGAGGTTCATCCACCCTTTGAGGATCCCCATTCCCACCCTCATTGACCTATCGGAGTGGTTGGAATATGAAATCCAGATCCAGGAAGACGGTGTGCATTCCTCAGGTCACCAGAGAAGGGAGTTCGCACCTAAGAAGCGAGACCAACACAAGGACAAGAGACCAGCTAAGACCACTATTCTTCTCAGCACTGAAAAGCCAGCTGACGTCGAGACCAAGTCCTCAGAGAAGCGACTACAAATTACGCCAGCAAAGGTGACAGATAGGGCCAAAGCTTACTGTCCATATTGTGATAACAATGATCACTTCTTAAATGGCTGAGCCAGCTTCAAGGTGCTTAATAAGGAGAGCAAGGCAAGTTGGATCAAGACTAACAAACGCTGCTGGCGGTGCGGTAGAGCACATCTAGCAGCTAAGTGCACCCTCAAGGCATTATGCAAACTCTGTAACCGGAAGCACCTCCTAGTCCTCCATGAGGTCAATGAGAGAACAGGGGAGAAGGACTGCGACAGCACACCCACTGAGAGCACAGCTCACCACACCATTCGACCGCCCCCTGGAGAGCCGCAAAGTGCTGTTAAAGGTTAGTAAGGTCCTGTTACAGAATGGTGGGTGCTCATTGGAGGCTTATGCCATTTTAGATGACGGGTCTGAGCGCACCATTCTCCTACACGCAGCTGCTCAGGAGCTCAGGTTGAGAGGTCAGCCTGAAGATTTAGCCCTTCGCACAGTGAGGCAAGATTTACAGATCCTCCACGGGGTGGCGGTGTCCTTCATAGGGTTGTCAAAAGTATCGATACTTCGATACTTTTCGATACCACGTGCTTAAAAACGATACGATCTCAACTTTATTAAAAAACCGATATTAAATTAAATTTTTTATTTTTTATTTGTATTAAATATTTGTGGGTCTTCATTGCCTCTGGCTTCATTATGGCATTCTCTCCAGCAACGAACCCACCACGTGACTGACAGAGTGAGTGACAGTGGCAGAGGCACAAGTACTAACAGGTACGATGATGATCAGAAGGAGAGCGAGAGACAAAACACGCCAGTGGATGTCACTCAGAACAGCCAGCGACCCGTCACTGTTATTCAAGAAGCTAGCTAGAGTTAGCCATGGCAAGTCCAGCTCCAGAACTAACGTTAGTCGAAAAAGAAAATAGTAGGAGTGCTGTTTGGCAATATTTTGCCTATGAGGTGGATGCAGAAGGAAAGGCGAAAGATTTGCAAAAGCCGATTTACAAAAGGTGGTTCAAAACGGTGCCAACAAGAGGAGGGAACACTTCAAATTTGGCAAAGCATCTGAAGGACCGGCACCCTGATCTCTCCAAAGAATTTGAGAGGTAATGTATAATTTAATAAGTGTGCAGTTATTGTCATGAATGACGTTGCGATGTGATGCTGATGAGCTCAGAAAGTTTCCCCCAAGCGAGCTAACGTTAGCAGCTATAACGTTAACGAGCCTAGCTTCTTTTTTTTTTCTCAGAGCAAGCTAGCATCTAACTAGCTGGCTTGCTATGTTGTGTGTTGCTTAACGACACAAACTACATTACCCAAAGTAAGGTAACGGGGTTGCATGAGCTGAGCTGACGACATAACGTTACACATTTATCCAAAACTAGTTTCAGCCAACGTTAGCTAACGTAAAATAGCTGGCTGATCTTGCGCATTGATTACTGCCAGTGATGTTGGACCTGACAGAAAGTTTTATTAATTTTAATTGTATAAAAATACATGCAATTTAAGAATTATACCATCAAATCTAATTATGGATTTTCTTTCATATAGCACCAGAGAGAAGCTGCAAAGGACACCCAGACCCTTGCAATTGGAATGTTCTTGTTTTATTTTATTGTCCTTTGTTTACAGGGGAAACCCACTGAGACTGTATTGTGTTTACAAGTGAAGCAACATTAGAGAAAAAAAAGAAATAATACAAAAAGCAATAATAACTACATAAATAATGTGTAGGCCTACAAGGTAGGAAAACAATTAAGAATAGTAATAATAATGTTAATCTTGTTCTGTGTTCAGTCACTTTTTCTGTACCAGCACTGTGTGCAGGTTGTTAATAATAATTTTTAAAAAATGTATCCTATTTTTTGTGTGCCGTGGTATCGACAGAGGTATCGAGTATCGTTTTCTTATACTAGTATCGTATCGAAGTTTCAAATTCTGATATCGTGACAACCCTAGTCCTTCATGGTGTCCCCAGCCTCTCAGCCAAAGAAGGTATTTCGCATCTCAGGAGCATTCACAGCTGAACCGCTAGGCCTCGCGGAGCACACTCATCCAGCCAAAGCTCTCCAACAGCGCTACCATCATTTAGCTGGTCTGCCACTGCAACAGTTTGAAAAGGTACACCCCGTTCTCCTGATCGGCTCAGACTGCCCACACCTGATCACCCCCATCGCACCGTGAAGACTCACCTTGACTGGAGGTTGCAGGGCCCAGCCCATGGACTCAGGTACGCTCTGTCACCTCATCAATGCCTCTTCACATCTGCCGCTTCGCCCTCAGCCGAGCTGTATAATCAAGTCGAGAGACTATGGAAAATGGATGTGCTCCCATACCAGAACGAGAGAGCCGTCACAAGGTCCAAACAAGATCACGAAGCAGTCCAGTGCGAATTGAGGTTGACAAAGTACATCGATATGTGACACCTCTTTTGCGCATTAAGAACATGCCCCACCTGCTTGCCCCCAAGGAGGCAGTACTGCCGCATCTCCGTGGAATTGAGAAGAGGCTGGCTAAGGACCCTGCTCAAGCAGCAACATACAAGGCAGAAATCCTCAAGCTAGAGCAAGCCAGCTATGCCATGGAGGAGAACACAGCAGAAGCGTGGTATATCCCGCATCACTTAGTACAGCACAACGGGAAGAGGCGAGTGGTATTCAACTGTTCATTCAGCTACAAAGGTGACAACCTCAACGAATACTTACTGCCCGGGCCCACCTTAAGTCCTTCCCTGCTGGCCGTGCTACTCCGTTTTAGGGAGCACACCGTCGCCATCAGTGGCGACATTCATGGAATGTTCCACCAAGTTAGGTTGCTCCCTGAAGACCGCCCCCTGCTCAGGTTCCTGTGGAGAGACATGGAACGGAACGACCCGCCAAGTGTTTATGAGTGGCAGGTCCTGCCCTTCGGGGCGACTTGCAGCCCGTGCTGCGCCGTCTTTGCACTCCAGAGGCATGTCGAGGACCATAGCCAGCCAGGTGAGGATGTTCGCGACACAATCGAACGGTCATTCTATGTTGATAACTGTTTGCAGAGTCTCACCTCCCAGGAAGCAGCTAAAGAGCTGGTGGATAAGCTAAGGAGCCTTCTAGCTAAAGGTGGCTTTGATCTACGACAATGGGCGAGCAATGTCACCTCCGTAATCAGCCACCTCCCCTCCGATGCCAGGTCGGATAGTAGCGAGCTCTGGCTAACACAGGGTCAGTCCGACTCTCAAGAGTCCACACTCGGCCTCCACTGGCATTGTCTGTCTGACACCTTGTCGTACAAACATCGCAACATCGACTGCTCCGTAGCCACTATGTGGAAGATATACAAAGTATTAGCCAGCCAATATGATCCGCTTGGCTATATCGTGCCCTTCACCACTCGGGCCAAGGTGTTAGTACAGCGCCTGTCCGGAGATGGACAAGCTAAGATGTCAACAAGACGTCTATGTCTTCTGTGATGCCTCAGAGCTCGCGTACGGCTCTGTCGCTTACCTGAGGACAGAAGACACCACCGGCAATATCGAGACGGCCTTCCTGTCAGCCAGATTCAGGGTTGCACCTAAAAAACAACAATCTATACCCCGTCTTGTGTGCCGCGCTCACAGGTGCGCAGTTAGCCAAGGTCCTCAAGACAGAGCTCACCCTCCCCATCCGTCATGTCACCCTGTGGTCTGATTCCACGACTGTTCTCACACGAGTCCTGCTGCTATAAGGTGTTTGTGGGGACCCGGGTGGCAGAGATTCAGGAGCTTATGGACCCAGACACCTGGCAGTATGTGGAGACCAGCCAAAACCCCACGGATGACATTACGCGAGGCAAAACTCTTCTCGATTTGGCTGGCCAGAGCAGATGGAACCGAGGCCCTCCATTCCTGAGACAGCCTATGGACCAGTGGCCGCAAAGAGTAGCCCCTGCTGCAATCGATCCAGAAGAGCTCAAAAGATCTGCCTTCTGCGGCCTCACTGTTCCTGCTACAAAGCAAACCATCCCAGAAGTCAGTACAAGACCTTTGCTGAGTACCTAGAGGCGTCAGTCCAGCACCTACATGGGGCGGCTGCGCACCCGAATGACATCTCGGCGAGGGACTATCAAGAGGCAGAACTGATCATCCTCCAGCAGGTGCAACATGAGTGTTTCCCCGCTGAGCTCACTCACCTTAGAGCAAGTAAGCCCGTGCCTTCCAGCAGCCGGTTAGCTGCACTTGCCCCAGAGTTCGACAACACTAGTCAGCTCATCAGAGTCGGAGGGCGCCTTCGCCGTAGCGGTGACCTTGAAGAGGATGCCATTCACCCCATCGTCCTGGACTCGCATCATCCAGTCACAAAGCTGATCATTCAGGATTTTGATGAGAAGCTACATCATCCTGGGGCTGAAAGAGTGTTTTCTGAGGTCCGCAGAAGATACTGGGTGCTCCGCGGTCGAGAGAGTGTCGGAAATGGAGAGGACGGCCAGACATACCAAAGATGGCCGACCTGCCTCCTGCACGGTTACGCCTCATGTGACCTGCATTCTACTCTACAGGGGTTGATTGTTTCGGTCCCTACCAAGTAAAGATTGGTCGCAGAACTGAGAAGAGGTGGGGTATCATTTATAAGTGCATGACTACGTAGGCAGTGCATGTTGACCTTCTGACGAGCACAGATACCGATGCGTTTCTGATGGCCCTCAGGCGCTTCATCTCTAGGAGAGGGAAACCCTTTGAATTATTGTCAGACCAGGGCACAAATTTCAAAGGAGGTGAGCGGGAGTTACAAGACGCCTTCTCTACTCTCCAGCCACAGCTCAGGGCCCAGCTCGCCAGCCAGCAGATAAGCTTCACCTTCAATCCCCCAGGTGCGCCACACTTTGGGGGATGCTGGGAGAGAGAGATTCGCTCTCTCAAGGCCGCTCTTCAGGTGACCATAGGAGCCCAGTCTGTGACGGAGGAGGTGCTGAGAACGGTCTTTGTTGAGGTAGAGGGCATTCTCAACTCCAAACCTCTGGGATACACATCATCCGACGTTGTGGATTTGGACCCAGTCACACCTAACAGCCTGCTGATGGGTCGCGCCGATGCCTCCCTCCCCCAGGTTGTTTACCCGGAGTCGGAGATGCTGGGACGACGAAGGTGGAGGCATAGTCAACTCCTGGCTGATCATTTTTGGAAGCACTTTATCCAGCATTACTTGCCCGGTCTCCAAGCCCGGCAAAAGTGGCGCACAGATGGGAAGCAACTGCAGATCGGGGACATTGTAATGGTCATTGACCAGCAGTTACCCCGCGCACTGTGGCCAGTTGGGAAAGTAATCCATGTCATTCCAGGGGCGGACCACTGAGTGAGGATCGCCGAGGTGCAAGGGAAAGACAGGACATATGTTCGTCCAGTTGCACATCTGATCTGTCTCCCTGCTCTGCCAGATGAAGATTAGCCCCCTTGATCCCAGTTATCTCCTACCGATATAGCCTTTTTAGAATTCAGCTAGTGAATACGGGGGCGGCTGTAAAAAAAGGCCCTCAGTTAAATTTCTGCTTTCCCCTTTAATTCAGTCTTTTCCTGTTCAGAGCTGCAGCACAGCCAATTAGAGAGTTCCTGACCTCTGTGCACAGTTCGCCTGTATCTTACAGAGACGAGGACTGATAGTCACTGCACGTGAAATAAGTTTACATTGTTAGTAGTGTTATGTGCGTGCATTGAACTGTAAGTACTGTTTATTTGGTCATTGTTGTCAGGAGCGTTTTGTGTGCTGTAACGAAGTGAAAATGCTATGTTCTGAAGTGCTTACTTGACGACGTAATTGCTAGCTAGTCAGAATGTTAGCTAAGCTGCGTACTTTAACTCGTGGAGTAGCACATGATCAGAATGCATTCATGCTGTCTGCAATATACTGTATATATCTTATCGGCTGTGTTACTTTCTGTATGTGTTTATACAGGAATGTGTAGCACATTATTTGGGTTGCTATCAGCTGTTTAATGGTATATTACGGCCTAAAAGTTAGCTAGCATAAGCAAGCTGCAACGTAGCTTATTTCAGCTATAGACAGATGTACACTTATGCGCAGTCTTTAAGGCAGCACGCACGCTGCATGTGTAAGAAAAGAGTACTATTCCTTGTATTGGCTTACATTTAAAGGGGAATGTAGCTATTTCTAGGGTTATTATGAGCACAGTAAAAAACAGTTTGTGTTACTAATTCTATTCCCTTATAGTGAAGAATTGTTATTGCAGTTTACTCTTGCCTTTATTAAGTGCATATAAGTAATGTAAGATTGTATGTATTTGCTTTATTGCAGAACCACTATAACTCTGCTTACTAAAGTGAATGTAAAGTGTGCTGGTTGTGGTGGCAACATTAAACCAAGTCAACTTCAAGCCGATGTCCTCAGTTCTTACCGGGCTGCCTGGGGCGGTACAATAGCAACAAGAATTAGCGACTGGCGCTATCTAACAAATATCTTATCTGCTCAGATCCAACCAAATGCCTCAAGACTGAAGGCAAAATGCCCCTGGAACAAACAAGAACTGAAGTTGGCTGCAGTACAGGCTAGGCAGAGCATCACCAGGCAAGATACCCAGCGTCTGGTGATGTCTATGGGTGGCAGATTCAGGCAGTCTTCGAAGGCAAAGGATTTGCAACCAAGTATATATGATGACTTTATTTCAAATTATTATAATTTGTCCAGTTACTTTTGCTCCCCTAATATGAAGGGACTATGTATAAAAAGGGCTGTAATTCCAACATATATCACCCAATATTGATGTATGTAAATGTCCTCAAATTAAAGCTGACAGTCTGCACTTCAACGTCATATTCATTGTTTTATTTCAAATCCAATGTGCTGGAGTAGAGCCAAGGCAACAAAAATTGTGCCACTGTCCCAATACTTTTGCATTTAACTATATATAGATCTGCAAAGTGGATAATAGCATGCACAGTCCTGTCTCAGACTATCTGCCCTCCTGAGAGATGTCAGCAGTCTGAAAGCCATTGTAAAATGAGGGGATCTTTATCGGATGTCGATCATTATAAAAAGGGAGCCTGATAACAATGTCCAAACAGCCAAACTGATCGATGTGAACCAAGTACAACTGCAGATTTGCCATTGTGGTTGCTCTCATTACACAATCCGTGAACGAGCTCGGCTCTGATCCATGTCAACTCCAGATTAAGAGTGATGTCAAATGCCACATGATTTAATGCCCAACAGTCTTTTCCATGGCACGAGCTGCCTTTGAAGCCATTTTCCCAACTAGAGGAGACTGCTTGTTTGGTGAAATTGTACTTCAAGGGACTCAGACGGAGTGACACCCCCCCACTCCTCTTCTGCGCTCATGTTTTTGTAGTGAGAGAGCAAAACCCATCTTGTAACCTTCAGCAGACACTGCTCTGATCTCCATGCAATCAGCCAAGAAGGCCTTAAGGCATTGCACGGTCATGTTAAAACTGCACTCTGTGAATATCTGAGGGATGCGTACCTTGTCAATAAAACACTGGAATTCTCAATCACCAACCATTCACTCCACCCTACTTCCATTTGTCAAACAGAGGGCTTTCAAAGAAATGTATCCCAATTGAAAAGGGTGAAAGGAAGAAAAAGGAAGAATAAGAACACAGGTCAATACATCCATTTCCATCCTTGGCAAATGTGCTTTCTCAGGAGTCAGATTCACTCGTGGAGGGGTGTAGGGGGGAAAACATGATGCACCACCTGCTGGGAGGCAAGTTTGCTTTGTTGCGTATTGCCGTCCCCTCTGCACTGCTTGCAATTTATTCCTCAGGCCTTCTGGTCCGCTTCCCTGGCCAACCCAGTGACGCTGTCAATGGTGCTAAATCCACAGAGCAGGCTGAAGAAATGCACAGATCTATCGTCCTCTGACTCGACAGCTCTGGTGAATAATTGATCTGTCTCCCTTTCCAAGGAAGGAGGCGGTCTTGCTCTCTTTCTCTCTCTAAATTATTCATCTTTGCCTTGTCAAGCATATACTGTAAAAGGCAGCTTCAAAGAAAATTATGATTGGATACCAATATTATTTTTCCCTGCAGAGATCCCACCCTAAACAGCCACCCTATGATGAGTGATCTTGGTCATTGGAGAAACTCATAGACACAGAGGGAGATTGCTAGTCTGGCACGTGATTATGCCTAAAGAAAAACGTTTTCAGATGCAACATTCGAGAGTCCACACCACTGCTTTCTGGAGAAATAAAACAATCTGTGCCAAGAATGCATGATGGTGCAAGGTTCTACAATGTGCCTTCACCAATCTTGGATCAGGTGTAAGAATGGTTGGATTACTGCAACACAAAAACAGCAATATAAGTCAGAGTGGACTCCCCCCCCCCCCCCCTTTTGGCACTTACCGCACTGCCCTAATCCTAGAATAAAAGTATCTGTTCCTTAACACAGTCTGTCATAAATGTAAATACAAAGCAACTCTTGTATCAGAGGAAGACATTCACACACGGTATCAAATGCTTTATAGTGGCATCCATAGGAAAATGAAGACCTTGAAATTGTTCAACCAAATATACTTCTTGTTTCACGTGGTCATAATAATCTGAAGTCTCTTGATATACCCTCTGGGCTGTAGGCTGTCTGTTGGAAATATTGGCCGGCTGCCCTTCCAGTTAACTTCTCATTCATTTGTTCCATGCCTGCCAATGACGTTAGCTAGGGATCCTCTGGAGCATTGGTAAATGTCCCACTATAAACGACCAGAGGGTGACAGCGGTCAGCTGATGCATCCCGAAGAGAGAATCTTTATTTTATATGTTGTTACGAGCACACGCTGAGGAGTTAACCTGCAGTCTCCATTAATCTCCATGCCCAGGGCTTTCCAGAATAAGCTCGGGTCCTAGGGGGCACTTATGAGCAGCGGGGGAAATCGAGAGCTCACTTGCAGGCCACAGATCCCCTCCTGAGCTGAGAGGGCTTAATATAGAGTCCCTAGGTGGGGATATGCTGTATGGCTTTTTAATGCCAATAGGCTGAAATGCTTGCGGACTAGCACAACCACTTACAGCACAGGTGCCAACATGGGCTGAGCATTCCCTTTAGAAACGGCCGCCGTGACAGTGTGTAGTATGCATCTGTGCCCGACAGTAGTGTGCAGTAAATCTCCATGCTGGCCATTTCTTTATGAGTATCAACAAGAATCAATAAGCATCAACATTGGATATGCCACTCGGTAGGCCCAATGCATAGTAGATGGTGACATAAGAATGACAATCGTGACCAACAGATACTGGAAGAGTGTGACACACTTTCCAGCTGGGGCAGAAAGAGAAGAGGAAGTCAGCCTGCAGGATGGTTTGCACCTCATTTCTTTGTATATCTTGCACTCTCTTTCTCTCTTTCATTCACAGAGAGAGGGGCAGGGAGAGGCGAGTGAGTGAAATTAGGTCTGCCCTGCCGAGACGCGAAAGTGACGGCTAAATTAAAACAATCTATCAGCTGAAGTGAGCAAGGCCTTTGAGCCAATCGTACATGGCTATGCATCTTGATCCATTCATTCGCCTAAGCACGCAGCCAGTCCACTGCTCCGAATGTAATTTAGAACTTTTATATTAGAATTAATTACAGAGTATAGAAAGTCACTAACCCCTTTTGTTGCATTATACTCTGAAAATAAAATTAATTAAATTAGGCTTGTTCCACCTTCATTTACACACATTCAGAAAATTTATTAAAATGAAAACAGTAAAATAAGTTATTTGGATAAGAGAACCCCCCCCCCCCCCCCCCCTTTGAATAGCAATTGTAAACTAGCTCAGGTATAACCAATCACCTTCCAGATCACACAAAGCTAATTTGCTTTCACCTGTGATCAATTCATAGTTTTCACGTGATGTCACAGCCCTATGGGAACGCCCACCTGGGCAGAAAGATGCTTTCAAAAGAATTTCAAGACAAAGTTGTGGAAAGGCACAAGTCAGGACATGGGTATAAGACATTTTAAAGGCTTTAACTATTCCTTGGAGCACAGTCAGGACCATCATTAAGAAGTTGAAGGCATATGGCACGACCCAGACCTTGCCTAGATCAGGCTGTCCATCCAAATTGGATGACCGAGCAAGGAGGAGACTGATCAGAGAGGCTACCAAGAGGGCAATGGCAAGTTTGAAGGAGGCCTTTATGGCAAAGACTGCTCAATGTATGGGAGGGCGGCAAGAAGAAAGCCAGCCCTCAAACAAGGCCACATCGAGACTTGTTTGAGTTTGAGATTCGGAGGCCAAGTGGCAAAAGGTGCCTTGGTCAGATGAGAACAAAATAAAAATTTTTGGCCGGAATGCAAAAGGTACGTCTGGCAAAAACCCAAAACATCTCACCACTCAAAGAACACCATGAATACAGTAAAGCGGGTTGAGGGCCGCATCCTGTTGTGGGCTTGTTCCTCTTCAGCAGGGACTGGGGAGACTAGATTCAGCTGTAAAATACACTGGTACAGTATGGAACACATGGCTGGCTAAATGGCTGTAAGTCATCAAGGGTCTAATCGAATGAGCCCCAAACCATCACTCTATGGGGGAAAAAGTCAGGAGAAGAAACCCTTAAAGTGATCCATCCACATCTACTCCATATCTGGCCGGAGAGTGATGGTTTGGGGCTCGATTGATACCTTAGACCCTTGATGACTTACAGCCATTTAGCCAATCATGTGTTCCATACTGTACCAGCCTAATTTAGAGCTGAATCTAGTCTCACCCTCAAATTCCCATAGAGATCCATTCAAATCCAGAGGTTATAGTATCGCTTGTAACAGTACCTGAAAATAAAATATCCAGAATCTTTTGATGTTGATGGGTCACAGACTTCAGGAAGTAACAGGATATCTGACCAAATATTAAATATGATACTTTTAAAATACGTTAAAGCAAAGGGTGTGAATACTTATGTAAATGTGATATTTCAGTTTTTTACATTACATTCATTTAGCAGACGCTTTTATCCAAAGCGCTTATACAATAAGTGCATACAGAGACGTCATCAAGATCACTACAGAACAGACTAGACAAAGCACATCCTTCCCATAATGTAGCAGCTATCCCTAGTAATGAAAGTTGACTGTAGTTCACAGTAAGCTGTGGGTAAATCAGCTATACTACACTTCTATTCTAAATACTATTATAAACTATAACAAACAGACAGGAAAACACAGGGAACTAGTACCATGAGGTCCTAGGTTAGAAGTCCTAGGTTTTATTTTTTATATAATCCTGAAGATATCTAAATACTTATAAGTTGTGGTGCCTGCAAGGGTATTGGTGTGCTGCCCCCTAGTGTTCAGCACTGGCGCTATGCACAGTCAAGGGTGACCGGTGTAAACTCGTGTTGCCCTCGTCAATGCGCCTCATAAAAGGGCCTCATTCCTAGGCCTAAGGGAGACCATTGTGAGGATTGTTGAGCTAAAAGACTGAGGAGTCCTGGAACGTTCTATGCTCTGCCTTTTTATTTTTGTGTCTTTTGTGGTTTTTGCAAGGCCTTCCTCTTAGCAGTTTTGGTTGCCAGATTGGCCTTCACCTTGTTTGAAAAGGAGTTATGTTATTTTAAGCTTATGCTCAGTTAAAAGGCGACAAGCCAAGCCTTTCTCTTGTATTCGTGTTCTCTGTTCACCACGTGATACAGCGGCCGTCCCCAGCCCTGTATCACACAGTATTGAAACTGAACTCTATAAAAATGAACTCCCGATAGCCAAGTGAGCCGAATGTGTAATTGCACACAATCTCCATCTGAAGGTGTTAAATTGTAATGAAAAGGATATATTTATCATTCAATCTGGACTCATGAAAGCTGTTTTCTTCAAGGACTGGCTTTTCATGCGACTGCTGAATTCATATGCAGTGCACTGCCCCTGCTGCTTGCAAGGAAGAAGAAAAATGAGGAACCGGCTAGTCGTTACTTCACAAAATCAGACCTGAGATCCCCTTCCTCGAGATGGTGACTAGCGTATAAAAGCATCAGAAAACTTATTTATTTTCCTGTTTATTCAATAGGTTGTACATCACATCAAATCACTCTCAGACAAAACAAGGGCAAGACAAAGGACACCCCAATTTCGGGAGAGGCTTTAGAACTTATTCAGGAGACATACCGACAAGAAGCTGTGTGTGCTTATTTCAGTCTTCATTTGAAAAAAACATTGTGCTATATGACCTTTTTCCCTCAATCTGAAGCTTCACATAAAGAAATGTTGCAAAGTCAGGTTTTATTCAAGGGAATGTTTATGCATTTTGGTTTCACCATGTAGACATTACAGCACTTTTTCTTTTTACATATTTCAGGGCACCATAATGTTTTGTACATGTTAATGTTTTGCACATGAGTAGTCATGTTTCGCAATGACTGCTTGAAGTCTGTGACCCATAGACATTACCAGGTACTCAGTATCTTCTCTGGTTGTAATGGGGCGTGACGTGAGAGGTGGGAGGAGCCAAACGCAGCCAGGGGAATCCTAAAGCCCTAAGGCCACTAAGGCGGGATACCCCGCAGATAAGGGAGGAGACAAGACAAACGAACAACGAACACAACTACAGACGGTACTAACTGGCTCACTGTCACACGCCAAGCAGAGCGGAAGGACAGGTCTCTGAATAGCCAGAAATAATAAGCGCCCTGTCTCGGTAACGACACACAAGAACGGGCGAGTAGCGTAAGAACCAACATAAGACACAGTCAGAAAACACTGCAAAATAATACGATAGAATCTGAGGAGGCGAAAGGAACAGATCCAACGTTCCAGGGCTAGTATCATAGGCTAGCAGTCAAATGCGAAAATAAAGGGGGGTAAACACCCGATCTTCCAGGGGGAAGAAACATTTTACAGGCGAGCCGACGGAGCACCGTCATCCCATAACTTTACTATCCATAATGACTAACGCAAGCCTACCTGAGAACACACGCCCTAGCCTCTCAGCAAAGAAATATGCAACGAGGCGAAATGGAACAGAGCGCTAACGTTCCGAGGCTATATTAAGAAACACGCAGTCAAACAACATGTCCACAACATCGCCCAAGCTCCATAGGAGAGAAACACCTGGAGAACGAAACAACAGTTCCCAACAAAATCGTCTCGCAGGTAGAAAGGGTAAACAGGACAGCTGCAACAAAAGACCTACGCAAACTTAATAGCAAGCACTGCCTCAGCAGGGAAACCAAACAAGGTAACAAACGTACCGAAGCTACTACCTGGCTCACGAGATGAGTAACTAAAAAGCCAACAAGAAATAAGCCCTGCCTCAGCAATGAGGCGATAAAATAGGCGAGTAGCCCAAATGGTACGAATAACTAACACCAAATAAATAAAGCCCTAAAATCAGTACGATAAAAATGCCCTGTCTCTTAGTAAAAACCTACTATGTAGATACATACAAACCAACAAATACTCCTCTCGCCTTCACGGAAGAAAGCAGACAGTGAGAGGAGAAAGAGACATGGAAAGGCAAAAACTAGGCAAACGGACTAAGAAGGAGAAACCAGGAAGCGAGGACTGAAAAGAGCCAAGGGGGAAGAGTCCGAATAGCTACTTCCACATAGGCGAGTCCCGCATAACTCCAACGAACCACAACGGAGCGAAACGGTCTCCTTAAAAACCTAGACCAAAAATAATACTGATTTAACATACAAAGGGCTGAATAATACCACACACAATAAAGCACAACACACCACAACAAATAATTAATATAGAAGCCCCGATAGAAGGAAACGGAAAGCTTAAATAGCTCTCAGTGGCCACGCACAGGTGTAAACGCAATCAGAAGGTACGCAAACTCAGCAGGGCGGAGCAAGCATCTACCAAAAGGGCAGCGCCCTCGCGTGGCCACTGAGGAAAACGACCGCATAGGTAAACAGGGTTAAAACCATGACACTGGTGATGCTTTGCCAGCCATCTTTAGATCCTGCTTGTTTCAGGGGCTAGTTGTTAGGTTTTCTTTTCTGTTTAATCCCAAACATTTGTCTTTCTCCCAAACATACACATATATACTGTATATATATATATATATATATATAGAGAGAGAGAGAGAGAGAGAGAGAGAGAGAGAGAGAGAGTAAGAACCATAATTCATTGGACAGTGACACATTTTTTGTTATTTTGGTTCTGTACTCTAGCACATTGAGTTTGACAGGATACACTGAAGTGCAGACTGTCAGCTTTAATTTGCGGGTATTTTCATCCATATCGGATGAACCGTTTAGAAATTATAGAACCTTTTGTACATAGCCCCCCCCCCCCCATTTTCCGGCATCAAAAATTATTGGACAGTTTAACATAATGTAGTCATAATTTTTAATATTTGGTCGCATATCCTTTGCATGCCATGACTTCCTGATGTCTGTGACCCAACAATATCAAAATACTCTTGATATCTTATTTTCAGGTACTCTTACAAGTGATACTATAACTTCTCTGTATTTGAATGGATCTCTATGGGAATTGGGGGGTGGGACTAGATTTAGCTGTAAATTACACTGGAACAGTATGGAACACATGGTTGGCTACATAGCTGTGAGTCATCAAGGGTCTGAGGTATCAGATGAGCCTCAAAGCATCACTCTACTGCCAGATATGCAGCAGATATGGATGGATAACTTTAAGGGTTGTTTCTCCTGACAAATTTTCCTATTGAACTCTATGGAAAAATAAGTCAGGAGAAGAAACCCTTCAAGTTATCCATCCATATCTACTGCATATCTGGCAACAGAGTGATGGTTTAAGGCTTGTTTGATATGTCAGACTCTTGATGACTTAGAGCCATTTAGCCAGCCATGTGTTCCATACTGTCCCCAATTGTACCACCCCCAATTGTACACCCATATATTTTTGGATATATCAAGCAAACAAAGCAATACGTTTAAGCATAGCTTGTGTTTTGGCAAGTTTCTGAGGTTTTACGTTTTGAAATCTAGCATTGCTTAGTGCTATTTTTGTAAACGTAAAGAACTACCCTAACCGTTTGTTACTGAGCCGGCATTTGCCATCTTCTCTGGTGATGCTCTGCCAGGCCTGTACTGCAGCCATCTTCAACTCCTGCTTTTTTCGGGGGCTAGTTGCCTTAGGTTTTCTATTCATCATATGAAATGCATGTTCAATTGGATTCACATCTGGCAACTGACTTGACCAGTCAAGAATTTTCCCATTTTTGGCTTTGAAAAACTACTTTTTTGCTTCATCAGTATGTTTGGACAATGCTTTAATTATTACAATGAGTTTGGAGGCATTTACTTGAATTAGAGCAGATAAGAGGTTTCTGTACACTTCAGAATTCATTCTGCTGCTGCTATCAGCAGTTACTTCATTAAAGAAGACAAGTGGCACTTGGGTGTGGGGCCTGATACACCCCGCAATGCACCCCTAAACTCACCTGCTGCTAGAAAAGTGTGGAGACGGACCAAGACATGTCTGTGACACTGAAATGAAACCAAAGTGGAACGTTAATCAACATCAACTCATGAATACAGTGGGGTGCAAATATTTGGGCACCCCTGGTCAATTAATTCCCCTTTTACAATTAATAGCTAAGTGAACGAAAGCTAACCTGGCCTAAATGGTACAAAGTTAAACATGACATTTCTTCCAATTTTAAAGCAAGATTACCTTTTATTTAAATTTTTTACATTTTAAAAATAATTTAAAAAAAAGGAAAACGGCCCTGTGCAAAAGTTTGGGAATCCTGTCAGTTAGTACTCACTTGTAACTCCTCCTCGGGCAACTATAACAGCTTGCAAACGCTCCCTGCAGCCAGCTAAGAGTCTTTCAATTCTTGCTTTTGGAATTTTTTCCCCATTCTTCCTGGCAGAACACCTCTAGCTCAGAAATATTCTTCGGCCGCCTGGCATGCACGGCATGTTTGAGATCTCTCCACAGATTTTCAATAATATTCAAGTCTGGGGACTGGTGGCCATTCCAAAACCTTCATCTTGGAGGAACTTCATGGTTGATTTCAAGGTATGATTTGGATCATTGTCTTGCTGGAATACCCAACCTCTCTTCAACTTCAAAGTCTGGACTGACCTTCGAACATTAGCCTCTAGAATTTATTGATATTTGGTGGAATCCATTCTTCCTTCCACCCGCACAATATTTCCTGTGCCCCCCTCTGCCACACAACCCCAAAGCATAATAGATCCACCTCCATGCTTAACAGTTGGCAAGGTGTTCCTCTCTACAAATGCTTCACCCTTTTTTCTCCAAACATACCTTCTTTGGTTGTGGTCAAAAAGTTTCATTTTGGCTTTGTCAGTCCAAAGCACATTGTACCAAAGTACGTCAGCCTTCTCAAGGTTTTCTTTTGCATACGTCAGATGCTTTAAGGCTTCTTTCTGGCAACTCTGCCATGTAGGTCTTTGTTGTTTAAAGTATTTTGTATTGTTGTCCTGTGAACAACTAAACCTGCTACTCTTTTTTGCAGCTCTTTTGCAGTGATGTGTGGGTTCTTCTGAACATTTCTCACCAGATCTCAGGCCATTCCATCTGAAATTGTTCTTGGTCTTCTAGATCTTGCCTTGACTTCAACTGTTCAATTTATCTTTCATTTTGTGATAATGTTTCTGACCGTGGAAATAGGTAGTTTGAAACCTTTAGTATTTTTAGCCTTCTACTTGTTGGTGGAAGTGAACTATCTTGATTCTGACATCTTTGGACAACTGTTTAGAGGAACCCATGGTTGTTAACACCAGACAGAACAGCCACCGCAGTCAGATGCTTTAGAAGGCATGGATATACTTCAGAATAAATAGTTCAGCCCTAGAATTATACTCACCTGACCCATTGAAGCCCTAACAAGTAAATCACCTGGGTCTGGGCCTTAGTAATCATATTTTTAATCATCTTTTTAAAAGTAACAATAATCTAAAAGGGTTCCCAAACTTTTGCACAGGGCCTTTTTTTATTATTTTGAAACTGTAAAAAATTTAAATAAAAGGTAATCTTGCTTTAAAATTTGAATAAATGTGTCATGTTTAACTTTGTACCATTTAGAGGTCAGGTTAGCTTCTGTTCACTTAGATATTAATTGTAAAAGGCATTTTGACCAGGGGTGCCCAAATTGTTGCACTCCACTGTACATGTAGAGTTGCAGTGTCAAATAAAAAGGTAATTTAAGATGGCCATCAAAGTGGAAACCAGTTAACAGTAGGTTCATCTACGGAAAATAGGATTAGAGAAGTAAGCAGCCACTTTTACATCAATGGAGTAATATTCCATTTTTCTGTTGGAAATAGTGTAATAGATATTTTAACCAATCTGTCTCACAGTATAAATTCACTAAATGCAGCGCAGTATGACAAATTTGCCAAAATAGAAAATAACTTGTAATGTATGTACAGTATTACACCTAAGGAAATCAGCGCTTTAAATGCAGAAAAGAAGGAACTGCATTGCTCCAGGAGAAATGGCATCTCAGAGGTCCCTAATCTTAAATTCAACACAAGCCTGTGTGTCTGAAAGACAGGTGAAACCAGCAATGACTCCTCTTCCCAAGCTGAAAAAAAAAACACTTAAAATGCACCAAGAGGAGCTTACTGAAAAGGCGTACACACTATGGTTGATCTAAACCATCAAAAGAGATACTATGATCAATGAGGGCTGTCAATGCAAATGTTTTGTTATAAATAACTTGGAAAAGGTAAAAATACGATTAAACATTCTTATTCCATAATATAATCATGCTGGTTCACACCACACCAGTATATTACTATATTACTATATTACAGTATAATAATAACTGGAAAAGACGGATACATTTCAAAATTTTACGTTAAAAATTAGAAGTTGAACTGCATTTTCCAGCACACACTAAATACATCAAAGTGACGTAAAACAATCAGCTGAGTCAGGTGGCAAGAACTGAACAGAGGTAGGCGGATTGGGGATGGCAAGTAGTAGTGGAGGGAGTTCAGAGGATGAGGTCGAGCATGACATGGATTGTGAGGAATGGAGCAGAGTAGCTAGCGGGAGAGGACAGGGTAGAGGGAAAGTGAGTATAGAAGAGCAGTTGAGGAACCCGGGTAATGGAAGTATTAAACGGAGTCTGGAGGAAAATAGCTCTGACAGTGAAAGTTTGCGATCAGTGCGTAAGAAATTGGTTTAATTGCTTTAACCAGGGAATTGAAAAGGAAAGTTGGCCAAAATCCTTCGAGATGGAAGTTTGTTTTTGAAATGTTGATTGAGAGAAAAGTATTGGGTGGGGATAGATTTACACGGGGAGTGATAACAGGCATACCGGTAAGAGAAGATATGGACAAACTTCAAAAGAATATCGAAGGAGAAGAAGTAGTGAGGAACATTAAGAGACTGTTCAGAATAGTAAATGGTTGTGAGGAAAAGAGTTTAAATACTCATGGAGTTTCAGGATTCTATCTTACCTGAAAGGGTTAAAATAGGGTATATGAATTTTAGGATAAGGGCATATGCTCCACCACCACTTTGTTGTTACAAGTGCCAGAAATACAGGCATATTGCCGAAGTTTGTAGAGGAAAACAAAGATGTGGTATATATGGAGGGGATCATGAGTATGAAGAATGTGGGGATAATGTGCAAGCCAAATGCTGCAACTGTGGAGGTGCTCATAGCATGGCATATGGAGGATGTGAAGTTAGGAAAAGAGTGGTAAAAATTCAGCAAGTTAAAACACTAAATAACATAACATATGCAGAGGCAGTTTAGAAGGTGCGAGGAGAAAGCAGAGTAGAAGAATCAGAAAGAACTAACCAAACTTCTAGAAGTGGTTAGCCAAACTAACAAAGGGTTTAGTACTGATAAATTGATTTTATTCATTGCCTATGTCCTCAATTGCTAAAAGTAAAACCGAGAAAATAAGAATAATTGTTAAGGGAGCAGAAACGTTTTTGGAGGTGAAGGGTCTTTCTTGGGAGCAAATTCAAAAAGAATAGAGTCCCACGCAAAGTCAGGAAACAAGCTCTAAAGGACCTATGTAGGAATGAATATCTAGACTAAAAGAAAATATATTCAAATATGATTTAAGAGACATAGAAATTGATATAATTTGAGTCTTTATTTATTTTTATATAAATGTAATTTGAATTTAATAATCTCGACTACACTCCAAACCATTTGGTGGCGATAGTGAACCATTTTGTTGTTTAAACATTAAGAAGAAGAAGCGGAGTCAGGTGATCTTTGTAAGGTAAAGCATTAATTAAAAAGAAAATGTGTGCGTCCCAATAGTCGAAAAAATGCCACCTTTCCTCCTCTACTACCACTCCTCTACTCCGTGTCCCGGAAACGGATCTTTGTGTTTTAATCTAATGTTGCTGATTACATCTTAATTACATATTAATGCTTACATATTAATTAATGTCTCGATGCAAACCACAATGTCATGTACATTGGATACTGTACATGCAAATACTTGTACTCAAAACGTTCAGGCAGTTTTGCATATTTCCGAGTAGGAGAGGAGTCGTCGTGGGGGAGTGGAGGTGGGGAGTGAAGAATATTGGGACACACCCAATATCGGCACGCTGGCAGAAAAAGTGGGACGAGGACAGTAAGGGTAGAACATACTATAGGGTACAAAAGTCCGTTAGAGCACAGAGTCTTAAAGGGCGAAGCAGAAAAAGAGGAGGTAGTTATATCCAGATTAAGATTTGACCACACTGGTTTAAATAAAACTTTATTTCTATTGGGTAAAGTAAATTCACGTTTGTGCACATTGTAATATAACTGAAAATACTGAACACATAATAAATATATATTGTGTCAAATATAAAGAAGAAAGGGTGCGTTTGCAACAAAGGGTAAGAGAGGTTGGACGAGGTTGGGATTTGGAAGGGATAATAGAAACAAATGGAGATAAGGTGTGGGAAGTACAGAGAGGGATAACAGAGTTCCTAATAGACACAGGATTGTTTAATAAAATATTGAATTTTACTTTACACTTATTATTTTATTTATTAATTTAATATTATAGAATTAGAGAAAAAATTAGATCCTGTTCTACATACTCCGGTACGGTAGGTGGCGGTTGCACCTAAAGTTGGCAATTTAATCCGTCAAAAAACACAAAGAAGGTGATCTTTGTACGGTCATGGTTTCGTATGGATTGTAGTAGGCTATAGCATTTGACTAGCTATGCGTATGCGAATTAAACTGTATTAAAGCAACTTACAATGATGCTCCGTGGTGAATATACAGCAAAGCGGCACTTCAATGGCCGCATACAGCTATAGATGTAGTTATTCAACCAGCAACTAGCGTTATCCACAGTAACCTACTTTTAAGTCGGGAAAGGGGTTTATCATTTATATGAAAATCGTAGTTTTCGTTATCAGAGCGCCGGTTTCTGCGCAGATTCACTTAATATTATGTATTTTTACTGTACACTTATGTTTGCTGCGACTAATCTTCTCAAATACGTGGATTCCCAGCTACCAAATTTAATTATCATATTTGCCGATGATTTGGGGTTTGGAGATTTGGGTAGCTATGGACATCCGAGTTCAATGACTCCCAATCTGGACAAACTAGCTTCCAGTGGGCTACGTTTCACCGACTTCTATTGCTCCAGTCCCGTTTGTAGTCCATCCAGGTAGCTAGCTTAGTCTGTACAACCTTTACCGTATTGTTACACCAGAAACAGCCTAAAAGTTTTTATTTCTTTAATATTGTGCGTCTTACGAATTGTCTCATTACAGTAATTCGTAAATGACAACATTCTGAATGTAATCCTTCTCTTGTCCACTTAGCGGCACTAAAACAATGTTTAATACAGAACTGTACATTATGGTTGCGTTTTTTTCCTCGACAGGGCAGCCCTGCTGACCGGTCGCTACCAGACACGCTCTGGAGTATATCCCGGTGTGCTCTATCCGGGCTCAAAAGGAGGGCTCCCTCTGAATGAGATTACGATAGCTGAGATCCTGAAGCCCCTGGGCTATGCTACTGCCATCATTGGCAAGTGGCACTTGGGTGTTGGGCCTGACAGAATGTACCTCCCCACCAACCAGGGCTTTGACCATTATCTTGGTGTGCCCTACTCCCATGACCAGGTATAGGATGATGCTTTACATTTTTAGGGACTAATCAGAAAGGCACAGAGTCTGAAATAAGTCTTGTAATATGGCAATCAAATATTTCTCTCTTAATCTCAATGTGTGTAGGGTCCCTGTCAAAACCTGACCTGCTTTCCTCCGGACATTAAGTGCTTTGGGATGTGTGACCAGGGCTTGGTTACAGTCCCCCTCATGACCAATGACACCATTAAGGAACAGCCAGTCAGCTTTCTGGATCTGGAGAAGGGTTACAGTGACTTTGCCACCCAATTCATATCAATGTCCACCAGAACAAAAAAAACCTTCTTCCTGTACTATCCCTCACACGTGAGTGCTGAATTTAATATTCAAGCTGAACATGATCATCCTCGAGTTCACCGCCTGTACTTGGTGCACATCTGCAATACATCTCAAAGAGAAGGCTGCTTACATACTTACAGATCACTTACGTTTGCATAGAATAATTGGTTTCATTCAGTCGTGTAATATTTCGGTCTGATTACCCATTTACTAAATGTCTGGTGTTAGTCAACTCTACTGGTGCTTAGCATTGTTACTGTTATCTGCACATGGAGTCATTTTCCATAATGGCCTTGTATAGCAAGTCACCTATGCCTCTGCCAAATTAATGAATCAATATAAACTAAAACAGTAATCTACACTTTAATTGAGAAATGGATTTGACGTTTTAAAAGATGCATGAGACTCCACTCAGCATTACAGTACACAATTACAACACTATGTGGTGCAAGACATACCGAGTGACTTGCATGCGTTATAACATAATTCATAACCAAAGGACTTTAGTCACAATTTATAATCAACGTGCATTGTGGTCTCTGCAGAAGACCCTGAATGACATTGCAAAGAATTACCTCTTGACTGATGCCTGTCTCTACAGCACACCCACCGGCCCCAGTTTGCAGGGAGGGGGGCGGCGGGGAAGTCTCCCAGAGGTCCGTTTGGGGACGCCCTAATGGAGTTTGACAGCACTGTGGGAAACCTCATTCAAGCCCTGCAGGACAACGGCGTTCACAACAACACCTTTGTCTTCTTCACTTCTGACAATGGGTAGGTGTCCACTGCAAGCACCCTCAAAACTCCTCTGCGATCCAAAGTAAGGCTTTGAAGTCTCTTTACTTACTGTATGGCATACAGGCTGGCTGTGTTTGTGACCTGGCTTTGAATGGAAAAAGGGATTTGGGTATCTGTCCATTGATTCACAGTGAGACTAAAGGATGAGGCAAGATACAAATCTGAAGTACAGTACTGTATCATTCATTGCCTACTTAAAAGCCTTTGGTTCCAGTGAGAGCTGTAATGTCATATGTTGGAAAATAAATGCTTAACTCTGAAAAAAGGTATGTTTTACTTACTTCTCACATGCTGACCATCTCAAATATTTACAGAATTATTTAACTCATTCAGTGTTCCAGAAGACTAAAATCCTTGCAGTGCCAAGCCAATATAGCTGCCAACATTCAAAATTTTTTGATTGATCCTGTCAATGTTCAAACCTCTAATAAAACACATTATTTTACTCATTGAACAGAATTCTTTTAATCATTGGTGGTGTGTAATAGTGAAAACGTTTTTCCATCAAAATCTGCAAGATTTTAAGTTGGACACAGCTGGACAGTTTGACAGTATCTGTTTTGATACACCACAAGTGCTTTGTATTATTTGAGTAGATGAATAAACAATAAACTGAACTAATACATATATGACCTACTCCGTCATCTGAGTCGCTTTGACCCAGAAACACAGCGCTGTAGCGATCCGTCAAGTTTTATTACAGAATGTTCATTCAGACATAACTTAACATTAATAGTCAGCCCACACGTTATCTTGCACTATGTGCAGAATTTAGGGATGTCATTGTGTTTGTACCTTGTGTTTTAAATTTGTCAACGTACCGTGCTTTGAATTGGATGCCTGATTATTTATGTAGGCTATTCGACAGGTCGCGCATCTGCCAGGACCGGAGTCAAAAAATATTCTGCTATGAGCTCAGCCCACTCGTACAGCCATACAGATAACGTTTGGGCATCATGTCATGGTTTATTTAGCAAGAAACAGCATTTTGATTGGATTTTTAAGTTTTCACTGTTTACACGCTTTGGTCAACATAAGTCGCCCTTGGCACTAGAACTTTGTTATTTTTGTCGACTTATGTCGCCCGCGGCATTTAATGGGCTAACTCCCAATGGCTGGGAAAGAGCCATTATCTGGTTTAATTATAAAAGCAGCACAAGAGCTAGTTTTGTACTAATACCTTAACACCACTCCGCTATATACTGTAGACAGACCAGTCTTTCACACAGTCATCTGTTGTGCTTGTCTTGTTAAATGACAAAGCATTTTACTAATTGGATGTCTATCTGGCATTTACCTGGCTTGTAACTACATCTGGATTACTTGTACTGTCCTTACTTCATACCACTGCTTGTAGCAAATTATCTTTAGTTTCATTTGTATATTTCACTATATACTCACTAATTTTAAGATCCCTGCAATATTTTTGCATTCAGCTCCTTTGTGCACATCGGCCCATTTATGAAATTCCATCTTTTCAGCCAACATGTAAACTACGTGTCTACTTTGAATGTTATGTTTACTCTATGACAAGTAGCTCCCCCACCCACATCAATAAGCACATTTTTTTTAAAAGAACACAAAACGTGGGTTTTAAATTTTCTCCATCAAAGGTAAAATAAGTAATAAAAAAAGAAACATTCTTATAGTTGCTGGTTTTCTTTTACCCAGACTGTGCTCTCTTTCTGCCCCCCCTCCCAGGCCATCTTTAATGCGCAAGTCCCGTGGGGGTAATGGGGGCCTCCTTAAGTGTGGGAAGGGCACCACTTACGAGGGAGGTATGAGGGTGCCTGCCATCGCGTATTGGCCTGGAGCAATCAGACCAGGTATAAAACGGCTTTTTAACTCGATCAGATACGTGCAGGACAGCAATGCAATTAATACAGTGACGGAGTACGACAGAAAGTACCTGACTCGTCTAGCTGGTGTCAGTATTTCGGGTTCCTCTCGGATGTTCCCAGTCCTGCGGTCTTCTCCCGACAGCATGAGCGTGGGTTCAGTGGCTAAAACTTAGTTTGCAATCTCCGAACTCCACCTGCCACTAGCAGCAGAAACTTTGGGGGTTGAATAGGCTTGAAGGAAGACATTTGATTAATTAACTCATCCAGGTGAAACTACTGGAACCTGTCCCAGGTAATTGATTAATTGGCCCACATTTATTAGTTGACTGAGAGTCTACACACTACGAAGCAGCACAGTTGTTAGCATTTTTTCTTATTGGCATTCAACTGATTGTGTTGTCACTAGGAGAGATTGTACATGTCACAGTTTAGTTTTAAAAGAGGTGTGCTGTTTTAATTGAAAAGGAAAATGACAGGACCTAGCTGCAAGAATTTTCTCAGTGTGCAATATTTCATAACAAACTCTGCAATTTCCTCCTCCAGGTGTTACACATGCGCTCGCAAGCACTCTGGACCTCCTGCCAACCATTGCAGGGCTGGCAGGGGCAAAACTACCCAGAGTGCAACTGGATGGATTTGACATGAGTGACATCTTATTCAGACATGGACCGGTAACCATTCATATTGATGACCTTTGAGGCAATATTTTAGTTAAGTCACTGAGACTGTACAATGCTATTAGTAATGTAATGGTGATAGTAGCATTTTATTTTTTGTCTGACTATGGGGCTAAGTATTTGATTTGGATGAATATTCGTAAAGGCTGTACAGTGATTATAGTACATTACAATCATTTGGCGGTAGTAAGTGGAAATGGCGAGTGGAAGTGCAGGAGGGCAGAACATTTAACGGATTGGACCGCAGCCATGACCTGAAAGTGCAGGCACCCAGGAGCAGTGATCGGTAATTATATTACTCGGTTTTCTAGATACCGAACATGCAGTCAGTGTGAAATATGAGTTCATTGCTATTGTAGAGAGATATTATGATTACTTGACCCCTAAAGTGAAGTTTAAAAAAGTGCAGTAATATTGATGTCTCTGAATATCTATTTGTTTGTCACTACTCCCAAGGGACCCTTCTGTGGCATGCAAGACCTTGCTCTATAGCAGGGGTGCACAAACGTTTTTAGCGATGACCCAAGGATATCAATCCATACTTTTCACGACCCAAACTAATGTGATTAACAAATCATTGTTAAACTGCTGATAATAGCTATGTTATCAGCAGTTTAACAATGATACCCTCCTACCCCCCCCCCCCCCCCTCCCGTGTTTCGCGCAGCGCATTCGCATGGGATAAATGATGATGATCTGTATTTCACTCGAATGTACTGATAAACTCCCAAGGATTTTACACTGTCGAACTGACACATTGTCAGTCCGCAAAGTGTTATTTTCTGTACATTTGTAAGGTAGGGTATGCAGATTGGCTACACGTTGGATACAATTCACATTCAATTGAGATTCACTTTCAATTGAGTAAATTCTGGAGTAGCCTATGCCTAGATTTAAAAACTTTTGGAAAAAGAACTGTACCCAAAATGTCGTCAAAATTCGCATTAATAATTTCCACAGCAGCATTCATAATTCTCGACCGGGAAAGATTCAGAAAGACATGGACAAAACAACAGATCCTTCCAGGAGAAAAAATATCACCCCAAATTATGGCGATTCACATGGAACTACGGATGACATCTGTGTTTTGCGAAATATGGTAGGTAGGCTAGCTTCGGGATTAAGATCACAGACGACCTCTGCAATTATTACAAGTCACACGAGGTCCCCAGGTAATAAGTGTGAATAGGGCATTATAGGCTTTATCAATGAAGGATAGTGAGAAAGTGCTCAAAGCTGACCGACAGAAAACTGCAGGATAAAAACAAAACATACCGGTATGTTCTCATTAAAGGAGAAAGTTCGGTTTTTAGCATGTTAAACCCTGTTATAAGGTTATTTACGATCATATACAACGGTCCATATCAACATTTTGACAAACTGTGCAGTCTTGAGATATACCTATTGCTTTTTGCTCATGTCACAGCTAATTTACACAATGGATCTGGATGGGCATATAGAAAGTCCTTCAAAAAACACCATAAACTCGTTTTCAAAGACGGGAAACTCACTGAGTAGTCACTGGTGTCCGTTGATGTTCTGACACAGAAATCGTCGCAAAGTATGCTTCTTATCGGGTTTTATTTATCATTTTATTAAATCCATTGACTTGTATAGACGTCAAAGGAGGTTTAGATAGACACATACACAGCCGGAAACCGGAAATACTTCTGAATTGTTTTGGAAAGTTTGTAGGTTTCTGTTGCTCACTAGCGGTCTTGTGCACTCGCAGTGAAGGAATCAGTCGCATAAACATACACTAATTTAGCAAAATGGATCCTTTTGAAGAGTTTGTACTAGCTGCAAAGCAAACCCCGACCTGGTGACCCAGAAGCGGCTCTTCTTATTCTACGGTAGCCTTCAAACTCAGCCAAGACCGCCCAAAATTTCAAGCAGAAGTTTACAAACATATGGCTCTACGGCAACTGAAAATAGTTATATAAATTTTTAAAAGGTCATTTAAAACATGTTTTAAACGTAAACGTAAATTACAAGAAGACACCAGTGACCACTCGGTGAGTTTCCCGTCTTTGAAAACGAGAGTTTATGGTGTTTTTTGAAGGATTTTCTATATGCCCATCCAGATCCATTGTCTAAGTTAGCTGTGACGAGCAAAAAGCAATATATCTCAAGACTGCACCGTTTGTCAAAATGTTGATATGGACCGTTGTATATGATTGTAAATAACCTTATTACAGGGCTTAACATGCTAAATACCGAACTCCTTTAACGTTACACTCATCGTCAGTGCGCCTCTTTTTGCTGGGATGTAGCCTATTAACCACTTATCCATTTGTCAGTAGGAAACTTTTTTTTAAATGTCAAAACCACAAAAATACCGGATCACGATGATTAGCTAAAGCCCTTAATTACACCCGCGTGCACGTAGCGCAAGCAGGGGGTATTGTTTTCGCTCCTGTCTCTGTGTGGGTCTGTCTGTGTTTGTGTCCCTATCATCCATAACTCCAACAATTCTACTCCGATTGTGATGAAACTTCGTGGAAATGTTGACAGTTGGGCAATGACCTGAATCTTGAATATTTTCCCCAATTGGTCAATGCCCGACTTCACAGTGCAAGATCAAAGTTTTAGCCTCATGCGCAGGTGTAGCATCTCTCTGAGTGCCATTCTAGTTATTTTATGTTGTAAGGGCAATAAACAAGTAATTAGCTATAGCTAGCTTGTAATGAAGAGCATCAAGGGCAACTTTTATCAGAATTTTGGCGAATTGGCGCCATCTCCTAGAGTGCAGTAGTAATAACACGCCAAGGTCAAGATGAAATAAAGTATGCATTTACGTGGTCATATGAAACAGTTAAATGTAACCTAAACAGTAAAAAAAAAAAAAGTGTTTCAAGTAGTTTTATTTTTTCTATTTATTTGTACAAAAGATAATAACATTTAATGAATACTAACATTTGTTCATATAGGCCTAATTGCATTTGAATGTTGCTGTAGCCTACATGATTCCACGACCCAATATACAGTTGAAGTTGGAAGTTTACATACACTTAGGTTAAAACTCATTTTTAACCACTCCACAGATTTCATGTTAGCAAACTAGTGTTGGCAAGTCAGTTAGGACATCTACTTTGTGCATGACACAAGTAATTTTTCCAACAATTATTTACAGACAGATTATTTCACTCTATCACAATTCCAATGGGTCAGAAGTTTACATACACTAAATTGACTGTGCCTTTAAGTTTTTAATAGTTGGTCACATATCCTTTGCATGCCATGATTTCCTGATGTCTGTGACCCAACAACATCAAAAGACTCTTGATATCTTATTTTCTGGTACTCTTACAAGCGATACTGTAACGTCTCTGCATTTGAATGGATTGGGGGGTGGGACTAGATTTTGCTGTAAATTACACTGGAACAGTATGGAAACACATTGTTGGCTAAATGGCTCTAGGTCATCAAGGGTCTGACGTATCAAACAAGCCTTAAATCATCACTCTGCTGCCAGAAATACAGTAGATATGGATGGATAACTTGAAGGGTTTCTTCTCCTGACTAATTTTTCCATAGAATTCAATAGGAAAATATGTCAGGAGAAACAACCCTTAAAGTGATCCATCCATATCTACTGCATATCTGGCAGCAGAGTGATGGTTTGAGGCTTGTTTGATACCTCAGACCATTGATGATTTACAGCCATTTTACCAATCATGTATTCCATACTGTTCCAGCATAATTTACAGCTAAATCTAGTCCCACCCCCCAATTCCCATAGAGATCCATTCAAATGCAGAGACATTACAGTATCGCTTGTAAGAGTAACAGAAAATAAGATATCAAGAGTCTTTTGATGTCATTGGGTCACAGATATCAGGAAGTCATGGCAAGCAAAGGATATGTGTCCAAATATTAAAATTTAAAGGCACAGTCAACTTAGTGTATGTAAAGTTCTGACCCACTGGAATTGTGATAGTGAATTAAAAGTGAACTAATCTGTCTGTAAACAATCAAATAATGACTTCAACCTAAGTGTATGTAAACTTCTGACTTCAACTGTATATCTTTGTGTCGCGACCCACAGTTTGTGCACCGCTGCTCTGTAGTGTTCTTGTTGGGACCAGTAAAGGATTTTTATACTCACACAATACAGGTTTCCAAAATGAACACTTCCATATACAAGTCAAAAACAATATACTGATGGATCTGGAGCTGTAAGGTCTTCCTTTAAATGACATGCATAAATACAGATTGACCATTTTTCCTGGGACTGTAGGGTCCCTGATCAATCCCAAGTAGTTTTCTCCATGATGGCACATAGTTAAACATTTATGTTGCTTTGCCTTTCGTTCCAGAGTAAGAGGGAAGCCATGTTCTACTACCCAATGTACCCGAGTGAGAAGTGTGGGCTGTTTGCTGTACGGCTTGGGCGATACAAGGCTCACTACTACACGCAAGGTGAGCTGTGCAGCTAGTAAGGAAAAATTAGGGAAATGTTGATATTCAACTGTCGTGCTGCTAAACTATTAAATGATATGAAATATATCTAGCGACCCTCACTGGTCGATCCGGCGCCAGTGGACTGCATGTTAAAGCCACATATGAAAGGTCTTCCTCCGACTCCACTCTGTGAGCTTAGCTGCAATCTGCTGTGTGAAAAGAAGCAGATTGGTGACACCACATGTTTCGGAGGGGAACCGCGGATGTCTACACTATCCAAAATCGGCAGTGGGGTTCTTGCATGAACGCGGCTGCACATTATTGGACATTCCAAATAAGGTTTGGAAGGTTTGGACATGTTCAACCCCACATTGGGCACCAAAATTATTTAAATATGTACAGTGCAGTTCAAAAGTATTTTGAGTGACACATTTTTTCTTGTTTTGGCTCTGTACTCCAGCACATTGGATTTGAAATGGAACTATGATGTTAAAGGAAATAGTAAATGGAGCTATAGTTAACAACGGCCGGAGTTTGCCATTTGTGCCACATAGAAACTCCCAGAGACAATGGAAGAAAGTTTGCAGCGAGGACTGGTGGGAAACAGTAGTGATGGTACAATTTACGGATGCAGAGTGGAAAGAAAAATTCTGCACGTTGAGAGGCTAATTCAACAAAGTGTGTGTAATGATGGAAAGGGTTATGAAACCTTGCGATGAAACAGTAGGCTACGTGCCCCTGTGACACGTGTACAAATTGGGAACCTGTGCTGAGTATCGTATGTTTGCGAATCAGTTCGTGTGCACAAGTGTACGGTAAAAAAGATTTGTGTAGCCTAGATGTTCTGTCAAGGCATGGTAGGCTCCGTGATTAATCATTTATTTAAAGTGCCCACTGATGAAGAAGCATGCGTCTTGTTTAGTTTTTTTGGCTTTAGAGTAGGCTGCCTTGAGTGTTTTCCAGCGATGTTTGACCTGGTCACTGGTGCACACAAAACCTGCTTCCTTAATTAGTTTGTCACACACCCTTTTAAAAATGTCACTATTACGGTGCCTTCTCCCGTAAATGCATTCCGTTATATTCATGTCTTTCATCATTTGTAGACATAAGTCTGTTTTGTCTTCGCTCTGGAAATGCAAGCTTTTCACCATTATGGACCCAAGATTCCTTGCAGATTGAACATGCGCAGACCAGGTGTCTTATTCGGAATTCTAGCAATCAGAATATTGGCTTAATCGGAATTTGGAAATTGGGTTAAGGCGCTTACATGACTCATACATAATCGGAATAGTACCATATTCCGATTAATATAGGAATATTGGTGTGCATGTAAACGTGGTCAATGACATGCTGCTAGTGTTCCAATTAATGATAAGTGAAAGCTTACCTCATTTCCTGTTTGTGAAAGCTTGCCAACCCATTCATCCTTGATGCAATTGCAGGCTCAATTTTGAGTAATACCACACCAGACCAGGATTGTCATGAGACCGCCTCACTCAAGCACCACGACCCTCCACTGCTCTTTGACCTGGAGGCCGACCCCTCAGAGAACTACAACCTGGCCACGCCCGAACACCCTGAGCACAAGGCTGTGCTACAGCTGATCCAGGATGTGAAGGCAGAGTTTGAGGAGGGCATGGTGTTTGGGGAGGCCCAGGTGGGGAAAGGGACCGACCCAACGCTGGAGCCCTGCTGCACACCACAGTGCACCCCCAAACCCACCTGCTGCACCTGCGGCTAGAAAAATGCAGAGAAGGTACTGAGACCAGGACCCAGGAGGGTGAGACACAACCACAAGATGGAACTGAGATACTGGAGACCCTCAGCAAAACAAAATTACACACTTTAATTTCTCACTGGTGCTCCTAAACTGTGATTCACAGAGAGTCCCACACCAGCCAAAAACAAAGTAGATGCAAATCCTGTTTGCACAAGTGTTGGAGAATTGGTGATCCCATGGTTGTCCCTACAAGATCTTGGGTTAACATTGATTGCCGAATCAGCTGTAAGTGGGTGATGTGGCATGCTAGAACTCACACTTGTACTGCTGGACCGGTTCAGGCCTTCCGGTTCAAGTACTGAGAGGTCTAGTAAGGGAAATGGGTCTGATGGAATAGTATGGGAGGTAACTGGAATGTCTTTAATTCCTTTTTTTTCTAAATTATCTCATGTGTGTTTATAATCTCACTTCTTTTCCACTGTCTTATTAATGCTAACTCCTGGCATGATAGTGGCCACCCTGATGAGGTAATCAGCGGGAGCAATGCCCTGGCAGTGGGGAGATGGACAATGTAGAGGTGGTTATGCTCTATGGGTGTGACCTCTTTTTTTAATTTTTTTAATTTTTTATTTTGCACTTAAAAAAAAAAAATACAAGTACATTAAAAGAAAAATAAGTGCAAGGATGACACAGAAAGTCCACAGACTTATTTCCACGGTGGTCCTTATAAATAAATAAAATAAAATAAAAAATAAAGCGAACTATACAACACTATTGCACGGAGGTAGACAATGAAAATAGGGCAATAACCTATAAATAATTATGTTGTTTAGGAAAAGATATCGAAGGTAAAGCCGCGATTGTCAAGCAAAAAACGCCTGACATCTCGTTTGAAACGTGAGACAGTTGTCGACCCTTGAACCGTCCTAGGCAGCGAGTTCCACAGTCTGCAGGTCGTATAATGAAAACCCCTCCTCACATACGAACCCCCTTTGGGTTCACACACGGAGAGGGGGCCTGAACGTAGCTCACGACCGTGGACCTGGCTGCGCAGGACGATGCAAGAGGCCAGGTATCTAGGAGCCGTGCCATTCATAATTCGGTACACATGTCCAAGTTTCAAGTACAAGACCCTCCGCTCCACAGGGAGCCATCCCATTCTTTCGAAGTGGGACGGCTCGATGTGTGCACGGGGTCCCAAATCTCACATATTGGGATTCCGCTAGCTGTTGTCCGTAAAGGTGAATTTATCAGGAAGTTTTTCCAGAGATCTCTTGGACTACCCTTGAGGTGCTCTCCCTATGTGCATTGGTGAATAAATTGCCACTTATTGGACCTACTGTTGCCCTTTCATTTTTGAATTTCCTGGAGTCTGTTCCTGGGGTATTAGTCACCACATCAGTGGGAAATGAGAGCCGTTTGTTTTTGATAAGTAAAACTCAATCAAATATTTTAATTGCTTGCCCACTTCAAAGCTTTTATCGATTGCCAGCCTTAATGTCACAAATATTTCATGGCAAAATAAAAATATTTTAAATTAATGCTGTGACACTTCTGCTTCAGTGAAGTAGACATAATTTAACATAATTTAAAATTATAGTGGATCATTTTAGTAACCCTGTTTGATTAAATGTGGTATCAGGCCTAAAAAAAATCCTACTTATTTAACAGAAGATATGTATATACCACTCTTTGAATTCATATCAGGAAAGCTGAATTCAAAGGACAGACTTTGGCAGCCACTCTCAACTATAACATGTTAACCTCAAGAAACCTCCACAGAAGCTTGGGGTTAGCAGATTTTGATTAGACATCTTCTAATTCTGATATTTGAATAGAGTTGTTTCAAATGAAGTGTGCATTCAGCTAGGCTGGATTTGTGATACCTTATCCAATGTAAAAAAGAAAATAATAATTTAAAAAGTAAAAACGGATCAAACCTGTTAATGTATTGTACCCTACATGAAGAACATCAGTATGAAAAAATCTGTTGGAATATGATTTTATTTGCCCTGTTTTCAGCATGCCGTTTTAACGAGTTGCTTGGCCTCAATCTGATCTAGGTTTTTGATGCCTCGTCAGTAGGCTAATAGCTACTGCAGAACGACATAATTCTAAATTAAATATCTGACCCCGTATACAATGTCAATTGGATGTGCGCCTATTAGGGGTGTAACGATTCATGCGATTCATCAATGAATCGATGGTCAGTCCTACCGATGCAACTAAATCGATCTGCTAAAATAAATAAATAGAATTAATCGCTTTGGCTTCACCAATAATCGATATAAATGCTTTAAATCTAATGAATCGCGATTCTTAATTATGATTATTGTTTTAAGACTTAGTTTACACATTTTTTTGTGAAATGCGGTAATCCGTAACTCTGTCATCAGCTACAGTGTTTCCCCTAGATTTTTTTTCAGGCCGGGCGGTGAAAGTGCGCCATTTTGCGTAGAGGCGGAAACTATAATTACACCCTCATAATATCAGCGCTGCCATTGAAAACAACCGAAGCTGTTTTGGCAAGGGTTTTTCCAGATGCTATTTTGATCATTCCCGCATTCTGCGGTAAGGGAAATATTGCAGCTACATAAAAAAAAGAAAAAAAAAAAGATTATATATATATTTTAAAAAAAGAATAATATAAATTATTATTTTTTTTCATTAAAATTATTTATTTTCCCTCTTGTCCCGCCCGGCCAAGATAATGGTAGGGGAAACACTGAGCTAGTCAGCCTGCAAGGAAGTACCGCTCTCACTCGCTCACTGACTCTTAACTCACTCACTCACTCACCCACCCACCCACTCTCTCCCCTGCCAGCATGTAGCCTATTGAAAAATGTTCAAAATAACTGAGCCATGTTTAATTACATTTTTGTATTCAGCATAAAATATTATGCAGGACTACTTTTTTTATAGGATAAATATGTTTAATAAGTAATTCTGTTGTCTGTTTATTTTTTCACCTTTCAGAAGAATACAGATAGTCTCACTCGCATTATTGCATGTTTATTTCATGGATATAGAATTTAGGTTAAAAGTTACTGAATCGAATCGTGGTTTACAGAATCGAATCGATCCAAAAAAGAAAAATGTGTCCTTGAATCGAATCGCCAACTACTGAATCGTAATCGAATCGAATCGCTGTGAAGCCAAAGATTCACACCCCTAGCGCCTATAGACTAACAACAGTTTTAACTTCCAAGTTAGCCTAGCTTGTTCGCCCTTGTTCGGTCCTATCAGAACAACCGGCCCCTCCCAGTTGAAATAGTCGGGAATCGCCACTGCTTCGAATAGGAGGAAAAGGCCACTGTGACTGGTCCCACTTAAGTTAGCCTACTCTAGCTTGTTCATTCCTGCATAATGCAGAAGCACGTTTCTTAAAAATTGAGAAATTACGAGGAAATTACCCTATCGCTGTATGGTTTCCTTCCCAAAAGCTGGTCGAACCATTCTCGGTCTGGTCGCAGACACCGGGTTTTCATCTTTAAAAACCTCCGCTGCGCTTACGAGAACTTAATTCTCCGAGACTGGAAAAGGTGCTCCCATTCACCAAGGATCCGGCGGATAGCCTACGATCTGGTGCTTCTTTTCGGATTTTTCCCGGACAACGGCTTCCCGCCGATCCGCGCTGATTGCATTCAAAAGGTAGGGTCTAGGGTGTCTCCCGAGAAATTCGAAAAATTCGAGCGCGAAGATCGAATGCAAGCGAGACTAGATAGTGATAGCCTACACACTAGCTACAGTTCTTTGCTTCTGTAAGGTGTAGGTAACTTCGGAAGACAGTCTTCCTTTGATTAAGAAGGGATAAAGCTGAACAAAATGTTTTCAAACTAGCCTACTGCTTAACCCAGCGTAGGCTACTACTTTAGTTGTGTAATTCTAACAGTTATTGAAAATGTGAAATGAAGCGTATATAGCCTACAATTAGGCTAGGAGAGGTGGAGATGGTAGCTTGCCATATGCTATCAAATTTCAGAACAGATGCAGATGATCGCCTTGCCAGGGACGTCACTAGGATGCAAAGACATGGGGGGCTTAGCCCCAAGGGGAGGGCAAGAGATGCAAGCGCAATTTTGTTTGGTATATACTGTATTAGAACTACAGTAGTACACATATGTCAACAACCAGTGAAGAAGCCAAGATGGCAACAAGTAAAAAAGCAACAGACATATTCTCTTCTTCCATTTCTCTTTTGTTGAACAAGAGTTACTGTAATGTTAGCTTTTAGACACATCAAAGCTGCATGGGGGGAATTTACCTATAGGCCAGACTCTGTGCTCCTGCTGAGTTCTTCTGTAGGCTATGATTTAAATGCTATCCATCTGCTTAGAACAGGCGCAGATCATGCTAATGTATTAAAAGTATTAAATTCCTCTCTCTATTAGATAAGTTGCAGGTCCAAAGAATGTTATTTAATTACACCAATTACTGTAGGCTACTGTACTGTAGATTGGTTCAATCAGAAAGTGTGATTTTGCTCTGTAGTTTTGCTTGCATACAGTATACAGTATAATAACCCAAGAGACAGAATTTCAAGGTCATAGTGAAATTTGACAACACAAATATGAACTTTTCTCAAATAAATTTTATTTATTCTGTCAAATGAGGATATATTAAGCAAATAGCGCTTGTGAAAAAGCAACAACAAAAATACATCAATAAAAAATGGCAGTATACATGAAAATGTAGGCTAGGCTACCATGTTTTTTTTCGATGTTCAGTGTTCAGAACCGTTATATAATATACATGAAAAACAATCCAAATATATATATATATATATATATGATGGACATGGATATACCGGTACAATAGCGTTATGAGGGACAGTTTTCACTGACATTAACTGATTCTAAACAATAACATTCTATGAGGACTGATATTATTGTTTCGAAATACTACTAGAGAGATATATTCATGGCAAAGAATAGAGAGCTGTCGATAGTTAGCTAGCTAGCTATTTCTTGTATTTTTCTCGTTCACGATAGCGTAATCCACTTGTGTGTGTAGCTAACGTTATAGCATGGTTATGGAAAAGCGCCTAATGTTCCATTGAAAAACTTTGCGTGTGTGTTCACTGCACATATGGAGGTAACTGCTTTTAATTTTAATGATGACTGGACCAAGTTAAACATTAACAAAACAAAAGCTTATGCATCAATTTGAATCTGTTTGCTGACGTTGATTGTGGGATTTTAGCTACGTTAGCCAACTTGACAGTCAACAGCTTAATTTAGTGTTAACATCATAGCCTACTACAATATCCCCTTTCCTTTACCTCAAGTAAACCTAGCTAAAGTTAAGCAGGTAACAATCGTTAACAACTACTTACAATTTCACTCTGTGCATCATTCACTTTGAATCTTCACATCACGGCTAAACTCCTTCGCCACTAACGTTATCCTGTCACAAGCCGTTGCCAATGCCGATCGCTACTTGGCAAAGCGAGAAGCTGCGAGGAGCAATGGAATGCAGCCTCCCCCAATGTCCTCGTGCCCGCGATTTACATTGTGAAGTAGGCTACGACAGGCTAGTATTCATAGTTTTCAGTCACGTGACTGCTGCGGAGCCCTGGCGGGCAAAACAACGTTCCAGAATGCGGACGGACACTGGAAACCCCATAGAGCTACCGCAGAAGCCTGTCAAATTTCCTTCTTTTGCAACACACGTGTGTTTAGATCACTTATCAAAAGACGAAAAACAAAGATACGCAAACAAACTAAGTGTCTTAGGTACGTGTGACCCATATACAGCACCCGCTGCTTTATTTCAATTATTAAAAACCGCGAAGTCGCTGGCGGAGCTGTACTTCGGTGACGTTTACATTTATCTTGTGGAGAATCCATCCCCTTACACTGCCGCGAAGATGGAAGCGTACAAAAGTATAGACAGTTATCTGTACTTTCGATCTGGATGGGTCAATAATGCTGTTTGGGAGGTGAAGGACAATAAATTATTCATCGTCAAAGCGAAGGTGAGTGCTAATTAGCTAACGTGAGCTACCTAACGTTGCTTGCATGGGTGGTCAGTGTAACGTTATTCAGCGAACGTTACTGCAGTTAGCTTTTCTAGGGCAGTAATATTTTGGTTAAGATAACACAACATATTGTGACATACATGTAATATAAACTTTTTTCCATTGTCAGGTAAACCATTCCTACAGCTTAAATGACCCGCCATTGACAGCCTGGGTAGCTGTAGAGAAGGAGGGATTCACAACATCCTCCTCTCTGGGTTTTCCTTGTCAGACGGGATTCTGTACAAACACAATCCAGGCTTGTCTCCTCTTCGGTTAGTGCATCCAATTGAACAACAACTATCCGGCATTTTGGCAAACTTTTGGGAAAAGTTGTCGTTGGCGGGCAGTGGAAGGTGGCTTTTTGCCCGCCAGGTGGGCGTTCCCATAGGGCTGTGACATCACGTGAAAACTATGAATTGGATGGAGAGACAACAACATACAAACCAGAACGATAATTTTAAGCCAATAATGCCAAATTATTTGGGGGGGCATGAGAACATTTTAGGGTGGCTTCAGCCACCCTAAAATAGGCCTAACGACGTCCCTGCGCCTTGCATTAGCCTACAATAGAATATACCAAACATGTCATATTTATTTGCAGTATAAAACAATAATAATAACATATATTATTATTGCTTTTTCTTCTGTAGCCTATTTAAATATGTAGGCTAGACTTATTTGAAAATAGACACATTTGGATGCAGATTTTGAAGACTTCTATTTCAAGCTTTAATTAATTAATTAATATCTTTAGTGTGAAACAAAAAAAACGCTGGTTTTTGGATATAATAGCTGTTGCAATCCCAGTTAGTAGCCTTTTTTAGTAGTTTTCCTATACTAAGGCTGGTGAAATCTTATCTTAGGTCCACTATGGCAGATGAGAGATTGAGCAATTTAGGTGTAGCCTACTAAGTATTGAGTCTAGCAGATGCAAGTTTGCATCTGAAGATAATTTCAGGTGATTCCAATGCTAAGCTAATAAGCTATATGCAGATCATGCACCCCCTAACAGAAGCGCAGCGTTTATGTGGTGTGATCATAGATTGTAGAACAATGGGCTATTCTCTGTGGTTGAATATGTGAAGATGTGGGTCTAAACAAAGCAGTCGTTTTATAGCAAAATTTGAATGAATTTTGCTTTGTGCTATTGAGAAATTTGCTATTTGTGAGTCAAGAAAAGAGAAGGGCTCGGTTATTAGGGTCTGATGATGATGCATCTGAACAGACATACAAGGACAAAGAGAGACAACAACTGACATCAAGCATATATTTTATTCATACTGTAAGACCATGACAAGGCAGTGTGAATAAATGTCTTTTTTTCTTCTTTTTTTTCTTTTTTTTTACAAGTCCTTATTTTGAAGATACAAGATAGATAGTTCATCACATACTGAAGTGTTATTTTGTTATACAGTGAAGAATTTCTGTTTTAAGTTACACCATTATGGATTATACAGGTTAAGAGAACTTTGGGAGCTGGTGTGCCTACCAGGAGAGAAGGGGTTTAAAAGTAGCCATTTCAAGTTGGAAAATGCTGAAAACCTTTGTGCTTGCAAGGACACAAAGCAATGGGATACACTGCTGTATACGGAATATACACTATTGTTAAGACGCAAGTGGCCTCCTTGTGAAAGTTAACTGTACAAGCCCTGCTTTAAATAGGCCTTGTTTTCTACACAGCTCTAGCATAGGTGTCTACTGCAGTGGAGCTGGCAACGTAGCCTGGAGAATATCTTGTTGCTCGCCTAACAAAGGTAATGTTGCCTGGAAGAGACACGTTTGCAGTAAGTACTGGGCATATAGAAAATGGTACTCGCACAGTGTATGTATGACAGAGTGAAGGACAGACACAAGACAACAGGAATTAGTATAAACAAAATCGTCTAAAAATAGGAAAACGAAAAATGTACAATAAATTCTTTATAATCTTCCCATTGTGGTGTTTGGGCCAAATGTAGAACTGGCCTTTCCATCCGTATTTTACATATTTGTTTTCATAGCACATGAAATATGAATGACACAGTGTGAGTGTTGACATTTCTATTGAATTTACAATGATCTAACCCACAATACATTAAGTTATGTGCTTAAAAACACCTCTCTTCTGCTAATAGTCTTGTCACAAACTTCCACTCACAACAATTGGATACAATGGCAATTTCATTTAAACATTATGCAGATGCACAGTTGTGATATGCATTTCCCTTAAATTTCACAGGCTCTTCAACCTAAACAGTATTTTATAACTCACTACTTTGTTGTCACAGTCTCGGGTCTGTTCAATGAAATATCACATGTATTTAACTGGGATTTTGAGCAACAATAATTACGAAAGAGGCAATTAGCCAAATGCCTACTCTGCAAAAGTACAACAGTAGATGTGCAGCTCATTTGCAGGGCAAACAAATACAAACACAAAAGCTATCATGAGTTTATTTGACAAAAAACGGTTCACTACACAGTGTGAGCCATTGTTTGAAAATGCAGCACTCGCAACAGTGCACCAATGTAGATGTGTTTACCTGTTAGCTCTCATGTGAGCACATTTTACATACTGTCCATTTTGCATGGAGCCAGCAGTCAAATCCATTTTGTGTCATCACCCATCACTCAACGTTCTTAATCTTTTTATGTTGTCTTTTGGTGTTTGCTACATTCTAAATCAGTAAAACAAATTAAAGAAATTACAGTGACTGAATTCCTGTTCACCTCTTTTAAATAGTGTTCTAACCTTCAACAAGGGAACCCTGAAACTATTTTTCAAATAAGTAGTTATTACATCCCCTGCTGTTCAATTCTATTATGTTGGATTTTAGAAAAAAACAACTTTGAGAACAAAAAGGCACAGTATCTACAGTAACTCAAATTAAGGACTGCTCACTGCTTGCTGTCAGAAAAGCTGTTCCCTGCTTACCAAGACCAGCCAATGCAGATTGGTTTTCCCAATGTATATTTTCTTGGACTATGCTATAAGACCCATCTTTGCCAAATTAACTTCCTGTTTGACTCCTGGAAATTGGGACACTTCGCTTGGCCTGACCAAAGCCCAAAGTGACCAAGAAATCAACAAGGATAAACGGTATCAATTGAGTGTGGGTGCTATGCAGTTCTACCATGGATTTCACTCTTATCTCATATAAAACAGCTGTTTTCATAACAACAGCCTTTTCCCCAGGGATTCAGCAAGATCACATTAGGGATATCGTAGGAGACTGGTGCAGATATTGCTTTGCATACCATGTAATCATAACCAGCTATCACAGCTAGTGGCGGCACTGGGGCTTGTTTGCCCACAGATGGGTTTTCTATTGTGTCCCAAGTTATGACAAGAACATGCTAAACACCTGCAGAGAAATTCAATTCTTAAATTTTGGTTATACGAGTAGCAAATAGCTGGGCAAAATGATAAGAAACAAACAGATTTTTTTTTACATGGCATCATTCAATATTCTCTGACTATTTTGGATATATCTGGATATTCTCTGGATATTTTGTGAAAATAATTATCATATTGAGGTCTGACCTTCTATTGACAACATGAAACAATATTATATTTGTGACTGTGATACAACATGATAAAGGGCCTCTCTCTCACACACACACACATACACCTGCTTTTGATTTATTCATGCATGTCAGTCTTTTTCTCAGAGACTATTTTTCTCCACTTATCTACAAGCAGGTGACTTTACAGTAACACTGTTGAACAGTCAGTAAAGTTATGGCTTACAGTGTTTAGGACACTCCAGAAATTGCTTTTATGTTTAATGAAAGATAAATATTAAACAGAAAATTAAACGGTTGTGTATCATTCTGCAATGCAATCAAGTCAAAGCTTCCTTCATGTTTTCCCCATGCAGTTAACAAGGGTATATATTAGCTTAGTCACATGTTGTCTTACGTAGCTGTGTGTGACACCTCTGTGCACAGTCACGGTTTACAGATGCTGAGTGATATCCCAACATCCACCTGGCTGTAGAATGACCTCATTAGCATCAACAAACAAGGAATGTCACAACAGAAATGGGCAGTAATGCAATGTAGTTGTTCTCCCAGTGTTTTCCCCAAGAATAATCCTCTTCAATGACTGTATTGGGTATGCCTCTGCCTCTTCACATCCCTCTTTATTGGACTGTGATCAAGTCCTGAGTGGACATTCCAGTAAATTCAGAGATCAGATGAAGAGACTGACACCACTAACTCCTGTCTTTCAGTATCTGGTGATGATCAAGGTGTATGCTACTTCCATAATAATGAGCAGCCCCTGTTTCTACTATGTCTATACATACAGTATATATTTACATAGGCGTAGCATATAACCACTCCCCCAACCACAAAGTCATAGTATTCCTGCCCACTTTTGTGGTGTAACGCAACTGCCTATTTACACTATATTAAGAAAGTTGACTATTCCGTTTTCTTGTTTCCACCCAGGTAATTTGATCTAGTTAAGACCGCTATCTGCACTCACAATCAACTCCACTCAAATTTCAATGTCAGTATAAATCCAATCAGTACTTGCTTTACACATCGTACGTACAGACTCTTGAATTTTGTTAATGCTATGTTTGTCTGCTACAAATACAAAAAAATATTCCCAACCATAATCGATACAATTCAACAGATCTTTTTGTTTAGTTTTATTTTTTATTTGTATTTTTTCACCTCGCATGTTTGTGTGCTATACCCTTGAAGCCATGCATGAATTTAGAATTTGTTTAAGAAGTTGTTTAACTCACTTATTTATTTAGGACAATATTTATTCTCTTCGAAAAGCAGTTTCTCAGCCTCTTGTGTTTCATAATGTATTGTAGAAAAAAAAGGAAATAGTAGAAGAAATGGTCATTATGTCAAGAGTGATTCAAGAACGGGGGGGGGGGGGGGGAGAGACATTGAGTATCTCAGTTCAGTACAGCTACCCAGCGCCCACTGGTGGAGCCTTTGAAGAACGCACGCTAACAATAGAGGATGTCTCTTTAGGGGCCTCATCTACTACTCCAGGTAAATGTCTTCTGTGGGACAAGCATACTCCAGGTGTTCTTGGTAATACTCCTGGAAAGCTCGTCTGGAGGGGAAGAAAAAAAGACACGTTGAAATGAACCGACTGTTGTTTTGTGAGAAAATTAACAACTGTTTTTAAAGGTGTAGTTCACATTCTGGGTTTTTTTGATATGATTTTGCTTTTTGTGTTATCAAAGGATAGGCTTACATGCTGTCTTTAAAAGTTATTGAGAGCGGAGAGGATGTCTTGCTTGTCCCATGGACAGTAATAAAGCCCCCATGCCAAAGTTCCATGGCATAATCACTCAGGGATTTAATGTTTCATTCACAAACTGTCACAAATGAATCTACTATAGACTGACAAATGGTACAAGGTGGCACGTGACAGACAGCCTTCATTCGTCTAATCCAAGCAGAGACAAACAATTAAAGAAGATGCACAGACCAGGGACTGTGCAGACAGATCGCACTCACTAAGCTAAGCTCATTATCTGTGCTCTGAAAGGTTAGAAGGGTCCTTGCACGTTGGCCATTAATAAACAGCATGCGTTTTTCCAAGGCCCTTGCCCTCCACTGATGTGGGTTTTCAGAACTCAATTATGAGGTACCGAGCATTGATTTGTGATGTGTCCATAACATTATAAAAGTAATCTCAGGTGTTCAAGTCAGCAAAAAATCAGTACAGCAAAAAGACTCAACAAAGAACGCTTACATGTCAATAATTCGTTTTGACAAAAATATCACTCACAACCCTTAAACCATATCACTCTAAGCTGTTAAACTGTTAGAATATAACATGCCATGGTTCTACCATTCTGACTGCAATTCAGTGTCTACGAGTGTCACTAATTATTCCATTGTTAACTAAGGAATGATGTGCAGTCTGGACCTCCCATAGCGCTGACAATAAGATTCATAAGATCTCTTCTGCTAATGGCCTGTAACTGAATCATCTTGATCGCTGGTGAAAATGAGACTCTGGCACCTTTAATAATTTAAACCCGGCATGCTCGAGCCTACGATTAATGGGGGCAAGGTTCAGCTCGTTATATCGTTATTTCGCCCCGTTTAAATCTGCGCTTCCCGGGAAAGTGGGGTAAATGAGGAACAGACGTGACCCTACCCCACACACTCCGCCACGCGACGCATGGACTCCTGGGACACAAACACGTGACAGGCAAACCGGTTCAACATCGGATGCTTGGTGATAAACCCAAAGTAGCTGGAAGAGGCAAATAAATAGCACAATTACAAAGCTTTAGTCAACAGTTTGTAAAATCTCATCTTGGGACTTTCATGCACTTTCATGCCCAGCATTTTCTTTCCATCTTTGTACCAAATGATTAGCTACTTTAACTGTGAACTTGTTGGCACAGATCCCATAATTATTCCTTTTCATTCATTAGTATGAGTCAATCTCAAAGTGCTTTACAACTAACTCCTTTGCTTGTGATTAAATTCCATGAATATACAGTATTTAGATCATTTATAGAAAGAAAGCTGCTTCAGTGGACAAAAAACATGGCTGAAACCACTAGTTCCATCTAGTGGCGAGGTAAATGCTCTCAACCAATGACCTACTTACAAAAGTAACAAGCGATTAACCAAACAGAGCTCAGAAATGCACTTCTTGTCCCACATTTTCTTTGTGTAATTTTGAAACAATTATAAAATGATGACAGTAATAGAAGTTGTCCAGGCTAATCTAACAAAAGCATTTGCCTATTGTTGGTAAAGGTTAGCGGAGTAGCCTGTGGGTGCATGCATTGTTCTCAGATGTTACCAGTTGTTCTTGGGGGTGGCAGCCGCAGAAGGAGATGTTTTTCATCTGGAAGAAGTGGCTGCACCTGTCGAACTGAACAAAGAGGTGTACAGTGAGTACGATTGCTGGTCTGCAGTGTATTATAATATTACGAAAGCGGGTTTGCATTTCAGAGCTTACGGGGGTTTATTAACCAGGTGGGGCACCGTTGAGCAAAGTACTTAACCCAAATTACTTCAGTAAAACATCCAACTGTATAAATGCATTGTATGTAAACAGCCCGCCACCAAAAATGTAATGACGCAATGGATATGAGCATCTGCAATGCTTGCCTAAATGTAAATGGACGAGGCTTTAACTGCATTATCTCAAACTGCACTCAGCCTCAGCACTCAGCTGGGAGTAAGAGAGCCGGGGGAGGTAAAAGTTAAATCTACGAGATACCTCTGAGTCGCTCTAGAACTCTTATCCAGCAGCCTCTGCAATAGCCTCAGACACCCCAAGACTATCTCACGGCTCAACCCCCCCCCCCCCCCCCCCCCCCCAATTCCTCACCTCATCCACAGATCCAAACTCATCATCCAGGCTCATGACCAGCTTGACGCCCTGCAGGCTGATCTCCAGGTCGCAAATCGCGGAGGGCCGCAGGTGGACCGTCTGCTTCCGTGCAATCGCAATCTAACAGGGATTGGTCAAATGCCACTGTTACAATAGCTAGAACACAGGCACCAACTGTCTGTGGAATAAGTTGGACATACAGGCCAATTTACTTGTGAATTAAGACATAAGGGGCTCTATCTTACACTCAGCGCTAACCCAAAACGCAAGTGTCTTTGCTAGTTCAGGCCGACGTCATTTTACCGTCCAGCGGCGACATTGTTTAAATAGCAAGTAAACTTGTGCTGAACTGGGTGTGTTGGTCTTAAGATGAGGTGTGGCCAGGCTTTCTTTTTAGCGTATTGCTATTTTGAGGCAGCAGAAAGCGTTTGCGCTAAAACCACCACAAACCTGGTCTTAAGTCATGTCGCAGTTGTTTCAATGTTATTTTAATGGCGCAATATTAAGATTAAGATGTGTCTACACAGGTGTGTACACAACGCACGTACACTCTCCTCCTGTCTGTTACACACAGGGGCATGCAAAAAACATGCATAAAAATATCAAGATTACAATGTGAAATATTATTATTGTGTATATCAAAAAACACATAATAATAAAAGGTCAAGGACCACATGTCTGCCTCTCAGCAAAGGGGAATGCCAGCTTAAATTGTCATTATTCAATAAATGCAATATTGCATTTATTATTTTTCAAAAAGCCTATGGTCCCAGGGATTTGCTGCATAAGGTTTTCCTGATACGGTTCAAAAAACGCTGATTAATTTAAATTTCACCATTTTAACTGAATTACAATGACCAGGTTTCCATCAGCTACTTTTGCCTAAAACCCTGCTGATTTCACCTGTTATTCCATAACTGAACAAAATGATTTTAAAGAGAACTAAGAGTCTAATTAAGGAAAATAAACATTTTCAACAATTTTAAATGAAAACAAATTTGCAGCACAATTAATTCTGAGAATTACCATATTCTATGCGTGCATGCTTTAACTTTGTGCATGAGCAGGTCTGTTTTGCCAGCTGTAGGTGTAAGCAGGTGGCTTTTAAAGGGAATGGTAGATGACAATCTGGTTTATTGTATGTTACCCCCAAGACACACCTATAATTAATGAAGAGACTAAGTTCAGCCCATTTGAGCTTTGCGCCTTACTCAAATTATACGTCGTCTAACTAGCAAAAGGGGAGTTGGACACGCCCTGAATGCACTTGCACCATGCGTTTTAGACCATGTGCTAAGATTGTCAAGATAGAGCCCAAAGACACACACACTTTCTTTACTATGCTTTAGATTTTACAAGGAAATGCCTGGATGTCTCTACTTTAAATTTCTGATCAGCATTTGAATGGCATTTTCTGTGCTTACAAAGGTAAGACATGGAGTAAAATTAATGAAACTAGTTTGAAGCTCATTTAAGCCCTAATTGTAGCTTCCAAAGTCCCAATGGAACATAGCATAATGTAAACCATGGTTTCCCCCAGGTATTAATAGCTAAATTCACAAGCGCCTCAGAGAAAAACAAAAAACTTATGTTGAACCATTCAATACATGTGTGCTATTTAACAAAATTGGTATTGTGTAGTCATGTTTTCACCAGGTCAGGTGTAGGCTATACCATGTGAATATCATGTCTTGCCACTTCACGTCACCACTGCTTGGCCTCTGAGGCACTTCCCCCTCTAATAACTATTTTCCTGGGGGAAACCCCGTAAACCATATATTTCGACAGGACATTCAGACATCTCCATATCAAATGCAATACATACAAGAAAGTGTGTTACATTTCACACCAAAAAACCAAGCATATTGTGAAACTTTACTGAGTTGGAAATAATGGTGAGTGTCACCGGGATATGACCAGGGTATTTGACTCAAAGACCACAATGAGCAAAATTCATATTCCGGCAGAAACTGGAGAGAGAAAGGGTTTTTGTTCTGTACTGCTCACAGGGCCTGATTTACTAAGACCTTTAGCATGTGCAAAACCTTTTAGTACACGCAAAACCAATAGCACAGCCAATGATAGGTCATGGTATTTCTTTTGCACACGCTAAAGGTCTTAGTAAATCAGGCGCATAATGTGCAATCAATGTTCGCCCTGCTGGTCAGTTCGCGCCTGTCAAGTCTGGTGCCCGTCATCACTAAATGGACTTCAGCAGACTCTCAGTCACTCTGAGCCTGTCCATTACAGTAGGGTGCGGCCGTACCTTCTGCATGGCAGCGCACAGGATGCCATTGCCCTGGTGATAGGGCACCTCCACCGAGCCCAGAAACTGCACACTGAAGCTCTCCATCCAGGCTGTGTTCCTCTTCGTCCCTGCAATACCACAGTCATCTTCATATTTACCACAATACATCTTAGTATATGAGCCTTCTCCCCTTACTACATCTATAATATTAATATTAATATAATCAGAGGTGGAAATCCAGGGGGCATAAAGTAAAAGTCCTCCCCAGTATTTTGCTCCAATCACCTGGATTTGCTAATTAACATAATTCTTCAGCGAGGAGGTAGAACTAATTAGTGAAATCAGCTGGCTGAGTCTATGGGTGGAAGAAACACATGGTAGGACTTTTACTTTATGTCCCCTGGATTTCCACCTCTGAATATAATACATATGTAGTGACCAGTTAAGATCAGGAATGCTTGTGCCAAATATCATTGGTGATACAATACCGCAGTTGACAAATCGAGTCCAAACCACCAACATAAACATTGTTAACATACTGAAAACATAACCTGTAAACACATAGGGTAAATTGCAGTTTGCTTAGCTGGAGTTTAAATCTCGGGTTTAAAACCCTAGACCACAGAATAAATAAATAAGCTAATCCTTATTTCAAAGATTTGTATAGCTGTTCCAGTTGTAATGAAGTTATGTGGTCTAAGGGTGTAAACCTGGGATTAAACTCCAGCTAAGCACACTGCAATTGACCCACATATTCTCTCAAACAACCAAGACCAGAAGCAGTTTAATTTTACCGATACCCAAATTCAACCATATCAAACTATTTCTTAGTCATTACTAAATTACAAGCATGTAGAGCAGGGGTTGGGCAACTCCATTCCTGGAGGGCCAGTGTGTATGCAGGTTTTTGCTGTCACCATTTACCCTGGCTCAATCAGCTAATTAGTCATATACAACACATATACAGTCACTCATCCATTAGACCACAATAAAACACGACAATACAGGCACAAGAACATTAATCAGCTGATCTTCATATCACAGAATGGACAGTGAGCACCATAATTCATTGGACAGTGACACATTTTTTGTTATTTTGGTTCTGTACTCTAGCACTTTGAGTTTTAAAGGATACAATGACAATGATGTTTATGTGCAGACTGTCAGCTTTAATTTGTGGCTAATTTCATCCATATCGGATGAACCGTTTAGAAATTATAGACCCTTTTGTACATAGCCCCCCCCCCCATTTTTGGGCATCAAAAAATATTGGACAGTTTAACATAATGTAGAATAAAGTAATCATTTTTTATATTTGGTCGCATATCCTTTGCATGCCATGACTTCCTGATGTCTGGGACCCAACAATATCAAAAGACTCTTGATATCTGCATTTGAATGGATCTGAATGGGAATTGGGGGGTGGGACTAGATTTAGCTGTACATTACACTGGAACAGTATGGAACACATGGTTGGCTAAATGGCTCTAAGTCATCAAGGGTCTGACGTATAAAACAAGCCTTAAACCACCACTCTGCAGCCAGATAAACAGTAGATATGGATGGATAACTTCAAGGGTTTCTTGTTCTTGTTTCTTTTCTTCTTTCTTGCTGACTTATTTTTCCATTTCCAGTTCAATAGGAAAATTTGTCAGGAGAAACAACCCTTAAAGTGATCCATCCATATCTACTGCATATCTGGCAGCAGAGTGATGGTTTGAGGCTCGTTTGATACCTCAGACCCTTGATGACTTACAGCCATTTCGCCAACCATGTATTCCATACTGTTCCAGCATAATTTACAGCTAAATCTAGTCCCACCCCCCAATTCCCATAGAGATCCATTCAAATGCAGAGTTATAGTATCGCTTGTAAGAGTACCAGAAAATATTATATCAAGAGTCTTTGGATATTGTTGGGTCACAGACATTAGGAAGTCATGGCATACAAAGGATATGCGACCAAATATTAAAAATTACTTTATTCTACATTATGTTAAACTGTCCAATAATCTTTGATGCCTGAAAATGGGGGGGGGGGGCTATGTACATAAGGTTCTATCATTTCTAAACGGTTTGTCCGATATGGATGAAAATACCCTCAAATTAAAGCTCACAGTCTGCACTTCAACCTCATTGTCATTGTATACTTTCAAACTCAAAGTGCTAGAGTACAGAACCAAAATAACAAAACATGTCTCACTGTCGAATGAATTATGGTGCTCACTGTAGCTACAACGTCTAAAATGGGCTGGAATTAGAAGTTGGTCTGGAATCCAGAAGCAGATTTGGGCCCCCTTGCCCATCCCTGATGTAGACTAATTTGGTGTTATCCTTACTTCACACGACACCAAATAACCCATAAACTAAACGGAGCCACCCCTGTCAAACGTAATCTCATTGCATAATCACAACTGTCCTCACATTATCAGGTCTCAGGGTAAAATATCACACCCAACCAGAACTACACTTATGTACAGCATACAGTAGCCAGACATTACGGCAAGCAGCAAAACACTTGCTCACCTGCAAGCTCCTTGACTTGTCCCACCACCTCGTGGGCGTAATAGGCGGGGAAGATGCCCCTCTCCCCCGTGCGCATGTTGTAGCCTCGGTACCAGTAGTCATCCTCCTCTTCTTCCACGAAGAGGGGGTCGTCCACATCCAGTTCCAGCTCGTCCGCATGTCGGGGGATGAACCTGAAGGGAGGCAGGGAGACGGGATGGTGATGAAAGGGTTAACGGCATGCTCTTAAATGCTTGTGCGATGCTCAAATGTCTGATAAAGAGAACCACAACGTTAAAAAATATACGTTTTTTCAGTCACCGGGATTTAGTTATTTACCATATCTACCATTTAAAAGATGTAGCTATGTCTGAAAAGTAGGATGATCCAAGCACTGACAGGGGATACTGGAAAAAGTGGGCTTTTTGTGAGTATACCCGTTGGAAAAAAACCCATCTGGCTGAATATGCTGCATGTCAGCGTGACATAAATCTAAAGAAGTGAGTGTGGGTGATGACAAAAAGCAAGACTTTAATAAACATCGCATTTACCTCTCCACCCTCTCCATCATTTTAAGGCACAGACAGAAGACAGATTGCTGAACCGCAGCGGATGCGTACGGATGTTTTCGATTTATTAATCGTTGGATGTTTCTCGAGCACGGTTTGTGGGATCTGGGTCGACTGCATAATTGGAGACGGCATGTGGCGGTCGGGCCTGTGAAGCAGCCGCACCGGCTCGTTATACGGCTCTCCAGCTGGTCTCCTTCCTCTCTGAGCGGGTAACCCGCTCCGCGGGAAGTCCCCGCCCATCCAACAGCGGACAAAGCTGATAAACCCTTGCCCGGAGGAGCTCAAGGATCGCACACTAATGAGATCTCTTATTACACCTCGGTACCTCCGTTCCCCTCCCTATCTGGAGGAGGCTTCCTCGACCCCGGGAGCCCAGACGAAGGAGAGGCAAACATTCGGCATTAATCGCACCGGGTAACGAGGGCGGCAGATGGCATGGCTCTCATTTCCCAGCAGTCCCTCACCTGTCTACGTTGGCAATCGCGCCGTCGCCAAGACACCTGCTGCCCCGGTGTCTCCGTCACGTCGGAGTGCGCTGCATCAGCAGAGCTATGCTGGAACACCTCAACTAATAGTGTAGCCCGAAAGAGTACAATACAACCAGATCTTTGTAGTACTAGTAACAAGCAAATGCATTCGCAATGGATGTAGAAAAACAATGGAGCGTGAATACATTTAAATATTTACTTGATACTTAATTTAAATGGAAACACCAATGTAAAGCTATTGAATTGGGTGTTCAGCCACTGTGTGTGTATGATTGTGCAGGGCATCTGACTGTTTTAGGATTTCTGCAGGAGGAATACGACACCACTCTTCCACAACAAAGGCATTCAGCTCTTAGTTGATGTACACTTAGTTGTATGTGGAAAATGCAGTCAGGCATCGTTCCAAATTATCCTTGCATGTACTCAACTGGACTCGGATCTAGTGACTGAGAAGGCCATGACGTATAAATTATACTTGAAATCTGCCATAAAACCTTCCCTTGTTTGCCTGTTTTTTTCTTGCATTTCAAATTAACGCACCAGCATCACAACCATGGACCATGCACATAATATCCAATGCTGCCTGCTGTTTATGATTTATTTCCCTCTGATTTCATGCTACACCTTAGACACTGTAGCCCATGAAACATCAGCAAGCTGTTGTCTTGGTCACTGAAGCTCCCGCCAAACACACCCCAACAATCACCTCTCTTTCAAGCTATGCTACCCAAATTTATAGACAACCAGGCCTGTCCAGTATTTTTTACAGGACCCTGTGTATTTAGGGATGCACACAAAGTTGGCTTTAAAAGGCTAACAAAAAAACCCTCCTATTCCTCAGCAGAGCTGGAGCTAATTGCACATCACATTCAGGGCTTGCTTGCCATGAAGGGCCACAGTACAGATTCAGTACCAGACTGTCAAGCCTATTCTTGTACTAGAACAGGATCAGCCACCCAGCAGCCCGAATTTTAGAATTAGTTTTTGATATTTTACGTAGTAACAGCAATGCAATTCAGTGTTTTAAATAAAGTTTATGGTTTTGAGAAGTATTTCAACCAATAACCATGAACATAAAAATAAGTTCAGTTCAATTCAATTTATTTTGTATAGCGCTTTTTACAGCGAACTGTCGCAAAGACGTTGTATTGGCAGCGTCTTTGCTGCCAATACTGGTTTTTGCCCAGGAGAATTGGCCAAAAACCAGGCCTGAACCCCCGAAGACAAAACGAGGTCAACAGTCAAACGATGGCAAGAAAAAACTCCCTGATGGGAAGAAATCTCAGAAGGAACCTGGCTAGAGAGGGGGAGCCCATCCTTTGCTGGCCGGCCCGGTTTAAACTAAAGGTAGAATGGATGGTAACAGAATGTAATGAGGGATCTAACACAGTAAATAATCAAGTGGGTTGAAAATTTTACAGTCTGAGATGGTACTAGTTGGTAGAAAAAAGTCAATTGAAAAGATGTATAATATGCAAATCAGAGGGGTGGGGTGGAACATCTGTACACGTGGGCATAAACCAGAGGAGGGACAGATGCAGCATAGATTTATCTTTTGCCTGTATCCCCAAATTAGTTCAAAGGCTACAGCTAAGGGCATATCCAGCCTCATTTGAGCACTCTTTACTGGGTCATAACGTAACCAGTAGGCTATCCAGGGTTTCTTTCCACTCTTCTAATAGGCCCTAATAATTCAGAATTTTGTATGTCTCTAAAACTCCCATATTTTCCCCTTATAGCTATCAGATTCTATCCACCTCTCAACACAAAGAAGATTGCATTTTCAACGGTGATGTTTGTTGTTCCAAAAGTGCCAGCAGCATGTTGCCATCAATTAACTTTCATGCTGTTGCAACCCATTCTCTTTCTGGACCGTTAATAAAAGCATTCTTGATGCATATGGGCTGGGGTGAGTATCTGGGGTGAGCCATACCAACAAGGCTGTTCACTTCTGTGACCATCCGATCTTAGCTGAAACCCACAGGGATTGAGGCTTCACTAAAATTTTCTTTCTCTTGTCACCTTGTACGACCTGGACAAAGATGTCATTAAAAGTTTTATTTGTCATTAAAATGGAGGCCAGGTCAGATTGAGACACTTAATTAAATATTAGATTTATTTAATGATGGACTAAAAGTCAAAAAAATATTCTGAAGTAAGTGTGAAGTAGTCAATCAAAATTGAGAATAGCAGCAGAGGCAACATAAATAAATGTAAATCTAGCACCATCAGTCAAGCTAATGACACGCACATATATGCAAAGGATGTTCAATTTTGATAAAATAAAAGTTTTTAAATCTTTTTTTATTTTTTACATTTAAAATTAAATAATACAGTTATTATTATTTAACTGCTTTCCATATATCTCTGATGCTATCTTGAGGCTTTCTTGAGTTAATAACCAGATGCGTACGTATCAGGCTGATGTCACCAGACCATGCTCCTGTGGTCTGCGTCACCTCACAGTTGAAAATGACAGAACTGAGCAAACAGCAGTAGCGGAAAGGGAGAGACATGGACTGAGTGGCCCATGGAACTGCTCACCTGAACACGGCTCTGTGCGTCTGATCTCTCTCCTCGCCATTGATTGTACAAGAAAATAGGCCAAACGACTCTGTGCCTGTGTGATATACAACGTTACATTATACACAGCTGGAGAATGATGCATGATGACATGCTAAAATTTAAGTGTGAAATAAGGTAAGGTCTCTTAATGTAAGTTAAACTGTTTTTGTGTCCCAATAATTTACAAATCTGCCAGTGAGAGCACCTGACATCAAAGTCCCATCAACCCCCTTCTTGCAATTTAACTATTTAAACCTAAAATAATGTATGAAATATATACTTAGGCAATTTACTAAATTTTAGTAGAACAGCCCTTATTCAATGCCAAGCATTGGAATTAACATAGAACTTTGCAACTACTAAATTTAAATGACAAATCTTGTTAGTACTATTGCCAGCTTTTTTTTAAATCTTGCAAAGTGTAGCCACAAAATGTTAAAAAGAGAATCACTGGGTCAATGATCTCATTTAAACAGACTCAAAATCAGTGTTGTGGCCTTTCTTAGTTTTTGCAAAGCAATTTGTACAGAAAAGGAGCATGAACAATATCCTTGATATTAGCATACCCATCTCAAACCATTTATTTCATCTTTCACAACCATTCCCTGTGATAAATGCAAATAAATTATGCACGAAAAAAATGGAATCTTTCAAGCTGATGCCATTTACTGAGGCTATTCCTTAGTATCGCCTAGCCACCCAGCTGTCATTTCTTCATCTGTTCTAATGTGCATGCATACAGACCAGTCTCACCACACATGCCAGTGACATTCTTTGTACAAACCACTGAAACTTAAATTAATGTCAGAGTGTAATTGAATTTTAATAAATTATTTGCAGAATGGATTGAAAAGATCCCTCTGTATTTAGATAAGAATGGCATCTTCTGGAACCATGTATGAGCACAGTATTGACCTTATTCAAAGAATATAAATGAGACCACAAGTCAATGTGACATGCAATTTAAAAAGGGTGTTTGTCTCCTGATAAGGAGAGCCTTATCTCTCCAATGGGAAAACACCAGGAGGATTGATGATTTTAAATAAAGGGCCATCATTATGCTTGTAATTTCAACTCAAATCACTGTTTGAACAATTCTTTGACAGATTCTAATAGGATATAATGAATTGTGACAAATTATCATGGGAGCACAGAAAGGAGGAACAAGCCATTCCTAAAAGTAAATAATATTCATCTGGATTGGTGCTTACTGGAAGAACGGGAGGTGCTGTTGACGAAAACATTTAGGAACTTCTTTGAGAAGGGGGCATCAGCCTCAGGGGAGGAGTCTTCAGAGGAGCTGAGGAGCTCATCCTCAGGCTGCTCCCCACCCCGCCCAAATTCGTCGTCAAGCTCCAGGTGGTCATCATCACCCGCGGAAATCTCGCTGTCCTCGCTCAGGACGGACGTGCAGCGCTTCAAGCTGACCAGCTCCAGTGTGGTGTTCTCATCCACCACCAGCGTGTATTTGACCGAGTCGTAGGCCAGGGACTCATCCAGTTGCCGGGCCCTCAGGGCATCGGTGGGAGGGAGCTCTTCCACGCTATCGTCGACGGGAGGGCAACTGTCCAGGTACTCGTCGCCAAAGGGGTAGAGGGAGTCTTCCTCATTTTCACTGGAGTAGGTCAGGCTGAAGCAGCGGTTGGTCTGGGCAGTGGGGATGTCCAGGGTCAGACTGTTCTTTATCTCCTTGATACGGTCCATTGCGCTCACCTCCTCCTTCTGCTCACGCCCATCGTCTTTGTCACTTGCCATGCTCTCACTGGGACATGGTGACTCTAGCCTGTTCATTTCCATAGAGAGATCATTGTTGGGCTCTGCTTCGTCCTGCCTCAGGTTTTTGGAGTCTATGACATGAACTTGGTTTAAGTCCAGTTCAGAGGTTACTTGCTTCACTATCCTGGTGTTGTATCGATCCATGAAGACTGGGCTGATTGTGTCGTTGGTGGGGTTACTGAGGTACAGGCAGGGGCTCGATCTAGGGTTAATTTCCAGCACATCAGCTTCGGACACAGAGGTCATCCTACTGTCTTTGTCTGCAGGGGCCTCCATGCCATCTGCACTCATTCTCACACCTGGATCTTTCGTAATTTCCTCTGAGCTTTCGACCTGGACATCACCCTTTGCCTCATCACCCTCCATTGTGTCTGGAAAGCTCTGTAAGGACTCATTAAAGGCATCTGTCTCCAGGTCTGATGATGGAGATATGGTGTCGGCGATGGAGTGAGACCTTTTGAAGCAGTCATCTGGGCAGCTGATAGGGTATGAGCCCTCCGAGATCATCTTGTTAACAAGATTGCTAAGGAGCCAGGGGGAGTCAGAGTTCTCGCTAAGTTCATCCTCTGACTCTGACTCTGAGTCACACTCACTGTCATCAACATTAGGCATGAGTTTGGGGCCTACTGGCAGATAAAAAGATCTCTTGAAGCTCTCCAGACTGTGGTCAGGCTCAATCTTCAGGACCAGTGGCCTGGAGAGGCCATCCTCGCAGCGTGTGGCGGGAGGCAGCGTTTCATCTGGGTCGACGGCATGCTCGTGCTCACGGGCTATGTCATCGATGTTCTGCAGACCTGGCAGAGCCTGCCTGTCATCAAGGTCTGGCAGGACCTCTAACTCTGAGGGGGCTGTAGGGGAGGCTTCTTCTTTGACAGGGTCTGGCTGGCCGAGTAGCAGGGCGGCCTTCATAGCGACTATCCCACTGTCCTGCTCCAACTCCAGCTCCAGCTCCGGCTCTTGGTCGGAGGTTGGGGAGCTGGCCTCCTCGATGGAGTTGGTTAGGTGGGAGGAGCGTCCACTGCTGCTGTCATCACTTGTGAGGTCCAGCTCCGTCTCTGAGATGGACGAGATCATGTGACTGACTAAAGGTCCGCCGCAGGCGAAGGCTGCCTCCAGCTCTCCCTCGATATCAGAGTCTGACCCCGGTGAGCTGAGATCGTCACTGTTCGAGTCAGATGCCGCATACCTCCTATGGCCTTTGCTATTCATGTCTGCGATGCCAGGGTCAGAGGAAGGAGAGTTTGTGTCATGCGATGCAGCAGATGGAGCGCCTTGAGATCCCAATTGACTTTTATTGTTGGCTCCCCCTACGTCTGCGTCAGATCGGCTGGAGGATGACACATAGCTGGAGAAGGAAATTGGCTCATATGGCTCAATTGGGGGGAACTCCACGTAGGACAAACCCTCTGCACCTTTACCGGCCGGGTCATAGCCTTCTTTGCACATGATGTCAAATTCTTTGTCAAACTCCTCCTCATCAGACAGAGGGGTGCCAGCGTCACCACCCACCGGAGCCGTGGAGAGGCAGTTGCTTGTGCCGTCCAAAGTGACGTCGTTCTCTAGCTCGGGGTCAGCGGTGGATTCTGAGGTGACGGTGTACGTGTCGTTAGCCTGCCTGGACTGGCACCTTTTGGCAGAATCACTGTTCAGGTCATGGTCAACCTCTGTATCGGAGCTCTGTGCTTCCTCTACAACTGGGATGGTTGCAGTTGATCCCACGTGTTCAGTGCTGGGTTCCACCCCGGCATCTGGACCACTGGACGATTTGTGTTGACCAAAAGACCCTGTCAAAGAGGGAGACAATTTAGAATACGCCTAGCAAACAGAGAAGGAGGAACACAGTGGAGATGGTGGTGAACAGGGTATGGTCATGATGGTCTTCCATGTGTGGGCTTGGACAATTTTTTACCGTATTCTGGATTTTCCCGTTTGTTGCCCTCACGGTCGTACAGGAGGGGTTTGAGGGGTGACCGAGTGTGACCAGTGTCCCCTGGCTGTTTTGGGGGAGTACCTTTGCTTTGGGACCCAGGGGCTGGAGCAGCTGCACATTGGCCATTGGCATGGTCAGCATCTTCAAGGCAAGAATGGGCTGGGGACAAACGTCCTACAGTCAGCAATAAAGATAAATAAACCCACCATCCAGACATGACACAGTCCTAGAAAACAATGGTGTAATAAAAAAACTGGGCTCATAATTATGAAAATATAATTTTCACGGGCATGGAAGACTGACTGAGGATTGGATTTTTGATTTATTTTCCATCTACACCCAAAATCACAATTTTCACCCAAAATCTATAGCATCATTTCTACATCTATAAAAAATCTAAAACAGCTGTATGAGGTAATACCTACAATGGAGGAAACTAATCTAATACCATCATTCCCATGAAGGTACACAGTATATTGTATTTTCCAGTTATATTATTGGTCAAGGGTAAAAGTGTGAGAGTAAATTTTACTCATTGCACAATAAACCGAGACAGAAAACAGTGAATACACATTAAAATGTAATATTGTCTATAAAAGGGAATATTCATGCTTCAGTCTGTAAGCAAATCAATGCCATTCATAGGCACTGGACACCTTGGCTCTATGGTGGAGGTTTAAGAGATTAACATGTATAGACTTAGACTTTAGTTTTCCCCAGAAAAATTAAAACAGATGATGGCTTTGACAAAAAGATTGATCCAGAAGTAGCCTTACCTTGAGAGGCGGGGTTGCGAACAGTATCCTGCCAACTGGCTTTCCGTGGAGATAAACTGCTGTTGTTGTTCAATGAGTCCTGGGGGAGAGAGGGAGAGAGTTCAATGTCATTGAAAAGCACTGATAAAAGCAGTCATACTGCTGAAAAGCACGGTCTGACACTTCCTGTTAATGTGCAAAAGACTAATTCTAATTCTAGCCAGGATGAATATAATGAACACTTCCGGGGCACAACAGGGAGCTGGAGCGAGGGGGTCGGTTGTGTCACCTGGGAGACTGTGGTGGCTAGGTTCAGGGTGGTTGGCCGGCTCTTCTGCAGTGTGCCCAACGCTGGAGATGAGGGCGGTGAGACTGACGTAGAGGGAGGGGTCTCAAGGTCCTCTTCCACATCCTCCTCTTCATTGTCTTCATCATCGTCATCAATCATTTCAAACTCCTGGAAGTCATCTTGGAATGAGCAGACGGGGTGGTGGACATCAGTTTTCTCCAGGATGAGGCAATCCTATAGAAATATATATAGAAAGAGAGAGAAAGAGCCATAAAGAACAGAGATTTTCAGCATCACCAAGTACTCTAGTCACAAAAAAGCACATCTCAGAATATCAGGAAAACAGAAGATGGGCAGTTCACTCCGCTAACATCATGTTCCCTGACTCCTGAATGGTGCATCCACTTCAGAATGTCACCTGTTCCCCACCAGCCGCGATTAATATCCCAGCCATCACAGGCTCCAATCAAGTCAGGCGCATTAATCCCAAGTTGTTAAATCAATCCCCATACCTCAAGGTAAGTCTCTGAAAGACGTTTACCTGGGTTACCCTGGAATAACTTAATGGTTGAATGCATGCTGTACAACAGGCAAGATTACACTGTATTGAAATTTACTAAATTCATGCATCTGCAGACAAAATGTAAAAGAATATGGTTCGCCTGAATAATCTTATGGCCCCGGTGTGCCTTTGTTTCAATATGAAAGTCAGGGCAGCTAGCGCAGTACGTGTGAAAGACTGCATTAGGTACACACACCCAGAAGAGTGAACCATTGTGCTTTTGAACAAACACACATTCCCCACCATCAAAGTTTTGCAGCGGACTCAGTCAGGCAATCTGCTCCTGTGGCATATGAAAGCATCTATTTAAATTCAGCTGACATCTTGCTTTTGCCCTCTTGCAGCCTGTAAAATGACACACTACAGCCTTGAATTGGCTGTAACATTGTAACATACCCCCTGGCTAGTCTTCACTTTGTCTGGCTTGGTGAGCCCGTTCCTGAAAGCGGTTCAGTGGCCCATTTGATTAGATTAGTCTTTAGTCTGGATTCAGGCGGCACATGTCAAATGTCTTCATCTTGGTTGCTTCTCAGCCCAAGTGAAAATATTTTTTCTCCTATCTTCCTGGGAGAGGTCCTCAAACAACAGGATGTATAAATCAGTTTCTCCAAAAATTACAAATGCTTAAATAAGTAAACCAATGATAAGGATAGAGGGGAGGATCCCCACATACACACATACAACAGCGCCATTGGGGAAGAACAACAACTGTAAATGTGAGCCATACCTATTCATTTTGGAAAAATGAATAATGATACAAACAGACTTAAAAGAATGTTGTTTGTAAATGAAGCAAGTTAATGCAGCCTGTACAAGTTCCATTTAACTTCAGCGTGTAATAACCCACACCACACCTTTGTGTATCCATTGTGGTTTTAGCATAACCTTGAAACAGTAACTTTCCTTTGATAAACTGAAATCTTTACTGGGTGGACCAAGAGGGGGAAACCAAACCTTCAAAGATTTTAAGTATGTTCTGCTGTTAACATCATTTTGTGTGAGCATTGGGCACTGTAATGCAGAGCACATTAGCTTGTTACTTGATATCTACCTGAGAATACACAGACACGAAGAACAATATCATGGTAAAAATCATGATTTCCTATACGCAGAATTACACTCAAGGCACATTAATATTTTACAATAACCTGTATGGTCAATGAGATTTACATTTAGAGATATAGATTTAGAAAGAAAATAAGAGAGCATGTGAGCGATCAGAGTACAGGAGGTAAAATCAAATAGTTTTGGATTTCTCCAAATTTCAGGGAAGCAAAAGATGGGCCGAAAACTCAACTGTCCGGAATGTTCCATGATTCATATCCACCTCATAAGGCCACCTGTTCCTCAGCAGCCAAGATTAATGTCCCTCACAAGCACAGATCATGTCAAGCGCATAAATCCCCATCAACAGATAAGAGTAGAACACATGCCTTAACCCCTTCTCTTTTGAACACAAAAATAAAATGGTTACTGTGCTTGAACCCCTTTGACTATAGGCATAATCCTGGTCTCTTCTGTAATATAGCCCTTAGGAGTTTGTTTTCCAAGAGTCAGAAATACGCTAAGAAGTATTACTGAAATAAGGTAACAGAAGCTCAAACAGTGGATTGATCCACAGTGGATTTTTTTCTCACCTAAAATATTTTTTTGCCAGGATAAGCGTATCCACTTCACCATGATTCATATCGCTCTGATTTCCAGAGCACATATGACCAGATTTACTAAGACTTTTAGCATGTACAAAACATTTTAGCACATGCAAAACCAATAACACAACCAATGATTGGTGCAAAACAATTACCATGATCAATCATTGGAGTGCTAAAGGGTATTGCACATGCTAAATGTCTTCGCAAATCAAGCCCCAAGCCCATATGGAGGCATCGTTTTGATTGAGCATGTTTTGTACCAAGCTACAAAATAAGGAACTGTTGTTGCTATGACATTGGAATCGTAAAATAGTTTATAGAGATACAATCGTGAGTTTTAACGCTTTCAAACGTATTGTGTATTGTGTGACCAGATTGATTGAAAATTTCACAGTAAAAAAACACAATGAATGGGCCAGTGCTAGTTAAGAGGTTAAGAGAAGAGCAGAGGAGATATAATACACACTGTAATGGCACACTGAGGTCATCGACATTGGCACACTGAGATCATCGACAGAGCCCAGAAAGGACATCTGGACTGAATTTCCTCTGGCACCAGCAGGCCCAACAGCTGAGCATGATGGGTGGGTAACAATTTGTGGTACATCTGGTGTGCATACAGTCTATGATCTGGTGACCAGTTTAACAACAGCTCTCATCCCTGGCAGGAGGGCCATTTCATCTCAGATCAGACCACCTGCTGTCACTCTGCACCTGCTATTCATCCACACTGTTTCCATTTTATCCTGTAATGTTAACATTACATCTTTATTGCCAGTGTTTCTTTGCCAAGGCTTTGTGCATGTGCATTTGTTTACATGTGTATATGCGTGTGTGATAGTGGTGGGGGGAAGGGCATTTGACTGACAGTACCAATTACCACCTCTGTTCAGGAACAGCTGCCCTCCAATGCTGTAACCCCCCCCCCATATTCAGAGGGTTTCACACCCTGAGGGTGTGGAGGAAGGTGGGGGAGGATGGGGCAAGGCAGTGAATTTGTATCCAACCGCCACACTGGAACCAAAGCAAGAACTAGAGTGTTCACATGGGGCCCAGACAAACTAAGACTGTTGGGCTATTGCTCTCAACTTTAAGTGGTAAGGTTGAAGTTATGAATTAGGCCAGTTAATTTAGATTAAGGCACTGTTTTAGTGTATGGATGGTCCCCAAGACCTGGTATCAAATCCAAACCATGCTAGCTGTAGCTGGTAGACACCCAGAGCAATGCGCAATTGGTATAGGTATAGTGTTGCTCAGGGATAGGAGGGTTTTCAGTCAGACAGTTTTACATGTCTCATCATGCACAAGCGAACCCTGCAGGTTGATCAAGCGCCTGCAAGTTCACCTGCTGAGTAGACATAAAGTGGCTTCCTCCAGCTCATGTCTGTGCAAGCCTGACTTGTGAAACCATAGTCCATTTACCTACACCCCCCCCCCCCCCCCCCCCATGCCTATGCCACCAACAGAGACGTACGCACGTACGCTCACACACTTTATATTATTATTTTTATTACTATTATTATTAGAAGTAGTAGGAGTATCTGTAGTAGTACCTATGCCTGAGTTTTGGAAAATGGTCCTCAGAGAAGCCCCCACTATCTCTTAATTAAATCACAGAACACAATAGGTCACAATCTGGCGAGACCTGGCAGATGGTTGAGTGTCGGACCCCCCCACTAACCGGCAGGCAGCGGGTAGCAGAGGGTAGTTGAGTCATTTAAGGAGGCAAGACATCAAGGTGTAAATATCCAATGTACATGACACATTCTGTTTTCTGCCTTTGAGAACAATGGACTCAGAACGGGTATTTAGAGCCATCTAAATACCATATTGTGGTTCAGTTTCTCTGTGAACCTAAAGAGAATGTTTTGTATTAGGAAGTGTCAACCAGAAATCAGGGGAGGATCCTGTAGCACCCAGGAAGTGTACAAACATTTGATGGTAAATTTTGTTCCACATCAATATTAACTGAAATCCCAGTAACAAAGCCAGTTGGCTCCTCCCTGAGTGAGACTGAGGCCACAGATATCTTTTCTTTTAAATGACTGACACAATGACTGTATTTTGAATCCTGAAAGAGAGCCCTGAATCTCATCACATTCATATTATACCAGCAGAATAAGATGCTAAGCACTAACACAGCAAATGTGTGCCTACAAAGTTTTTGTTCATCAAATTCCATTAAGATTTATTACCATGGCCATGAAAACTGCATGAAATACGAACTACATTATAATAGCTGGAGATATTTAAACCAAGCCATTTTAATACACAATGCCATTTTAATTGCAGAATATAATGCAATATTCCAACAGCAACTGAGAATACAAAATTATACTATAAATTCAACTATATTCTCTGTGACTTTATGGTCATTGAAATAATAGAAATAATGCTGAACAAAAAAACGGTTTCCCAAACAAATGTTTGGGAGAAATTTCAGTTACTGTGATATTTTTATAGTACATAAATAATCAATGGGGGATGGGATCTAACACATTTTGAATAAATTAAAACATGCATAAATAAATTAAACATGTGTGAAACCCTGTCAAAATTATATTATGGAAACAATGAAAGAACTAAGTCAAGCATGTGTGTGTGTGCGCGCATCTTCGTGTGTGTAACACAGGGTTGTTTTCATGATTCATCTGTGCACTTAGTCATTTATCTCCAAAGAGTATGACTCCTGAGACTGTCCTCTACTGTAGTCAATTCATCTCTGCGCCTTCTGACACAATCAGGAGGAAGAGTAATGGACACACACTGGGCAATTAATCAAGTACAACAAGGTCCAAATCACTCCCCAGCCAGGCGTTGTGCTCTGAGACTGCAGCGGAGGAAATAAACATACCTTATTTTACAGTCACTGTTGAAACATGGTCACATATTGTTATTTCCTCTTTGGTTCATTTTCTAAAGTAGTTTGGTGTTACAGGGAAATGCAGAACAACAATTTAATGGAATCATGTATCTGAATGTAAGATTTAGCATACACATTCACAGAAGAGGCACCTTGTAAGATATTAATGAAAGGCTGAATCCTTCCTCTGTCTCATCTCTCCAAACATAATGAAATTAAAAAACCTCATAAAACTCACGGAGACGTGGTTCTTCAGGTGGAAATAATAAAAACGCCCAGATTTAGCCAGCCCCAAAATCTTATTTTCAGCAGAACTGTCATCTACTTTAGATATTTAGATATATAAATTTAGATATTTGAGCATGTACTATTATCAAAGTATTATTAAGTCTTATTATTAAATATAATAACAACTCATATGTGGCTAAAGTGCAGATTTTCAGCTTTTATTAAAGGTGCACTATGCAGGATCTTTTTGCCTTGCTGTAGTCCTGTGTTTACAATCAAATATGTCTCCTCCTCCATCCTAAACCCTGCCCACTCACCTCCGTTGAAGGCACGAAACAAGCTTGAGGCAGGGCAGGGAAGCACAATTTCAAGTGAAGACAAGTGACATTTTTAACAACATATACAGTACCAGTCCAAAAGTTTTGGACACACAAGTTTTTTGTTATTTTTACTGTTTTCCACATTTTAGAATAGTAAAGACATCAACACTATCAGATAACACAAATGGAATTATGCAAAGACCCAAAAAAAAGTGTAAAACAAATAAAAAACATTATATTTTAGATTCTTCAAAGTAGCCACCCTTTGCCTTGATAACAGCTTTGTACATTCTACCTGGAAATAAGGTATCAAGAGTCTTTTGATATCCTTTTATACAGAGTCATGATAGCATCACCTGTTTACCTGTGGAATACCTGTTTACCACAGAAGTTGGTTGAGAGAATGGCAAGAATGTGCAAAGCTGTTATCAAGGCAAAGGGTGGCTACTTTGAAGAATCTAAAATATAACACTTTTTAAAATTTGTTTGCATAATTTAATGTGTTATCTCATTGTTTTGATGACTTTACTATTCTAAAATGTGGAAAACAGTTAAAAAAAACTTTAAAAAACCTATGAGTAGGTGTGTCCGAACTTTTGACTGGTACTGTATACACTATACGTATATATCCATTATATTAAGATAAAGCCAATGGGGAGATGAAGAGATTAAAGATGTGACAAATGGGTGCTTAGCAGATCTTGAAAGAGAGAAAGCCCCCACCAATCCTGACTCCCTGGAGCCCTCAAAGTCCATGAATGAAATCTTTCTGCCAAACACTCAGAGGAACGGCGTTGTGTTTCAAAGCGCCGGTAAAGGTTTGCCTCACGGTGATGGTTTAAAAAATAAACATACATTTTTTTTCACATAAGGCTTTGCAAAGGGTGCTGTGCATCTTATCATGAAATAAAGAATTGCTTGAATAATGAATTTGTGTGTAGTACAGTTACGACCTGCTCAGTGCAGATGTCTGTGGGTTATTTCAGAGATGTTGTGCTGTTTTGGCACTGCAGTAATGGGAGGCTCTGGTGGCTCTGCAGCAGTTGAGCAGCAGGCCACACATAGACATGACATCAGTCCTCCTGGGAAACACCATCCCCTGCACATTACATTATTGCCATAGTAACCACTCATGTCCCACCCCTTTTCTCAGTAGATGCCTGATGCACTCGGTTTGTCTCATCTGTACCAGAATGTGAAAATGGGTTTATCTATTGATTGTCAGTCTCATCCTGTGTCACTCGTATCACATTGTCCACAAACATAATGCATTAAGCATGTATACACAATCTCTCTGTACACATATTGATAGTGCAGCATCATTCAATCATTTTATAGTTGGCAAACAAAAATACAGAAAACCAAAAAACATGCAGACCCAAAATCTCTGGCAGGAGCCAAAGAAAGTGGCAGACTGAATAAGAAGGGCCTTATGATTAGGGGTGGGAATCGCCGAGTAACTCACGATACGATACTATCACGATACGTTGCCCACGATAACAATGGTATCACGATACAGCGATTCTGCAATTCTCGATATATTGCAAGACAATTCATCTACAATACATCACGATATCTGTGTAACTGAAGAAGAAAAAATACCACAAAAGGCAAAAAGCAGGAATTATGTATTTATTCACTGCATTGTGGTGTCAGTTTCACAGAATTTGACAACTGAGATGAAACGATGTATACCATATTTCAACGACAACATATTTCTATTTTTTATCTGCATTTATTTATTCATCCCCCTTTCTCTATTGTAAATTATCATTCTTGGTGTAAATGTCTGTTTATGAATTGTAGAGAAATCTGTAGCAGCAGCGAACATTTTAAAACTTTACAACAAAGTATAAACATATCCTTTCTGTAATTATTTGTCAACTGTTTAAAACATTCATTGAAATTATATGTTGTTCCATGAGCCAAGGCCATTTTTGTTATTTGACATTTAAAATTTGAATGACCACAATCTCTTCACATGCTAAGATGAAAAAAACACAGGGCCAAGTTACATTAAATAATTTAGGAAAGTTTGGATAGCATTGCTTTGGAATAGAGCTAGTTTAATTAGTGTGAGCTACAATAGGCAATATTGTTAGTTGTAATTTGGCCACATTTTGATATCAATACTTTTAAAGGCAGGCCTAGTTTTTGCAATTTCGAATTAAGGACTCACATTGCTTTGCAGGCTATGCGTGAGTAACTTGGCATTTTTTTACATTGAAAACATATTTTTTGGTGAGATAATAACCATAACATAAGTAGCCTAATGTATACATGTGTACATAAGTTTTTTTTTTTAAACGTACAAAAGAGTGTATGTTTCTACACAGTAACAGCAACGTATTTTAGCCCTAAGTGCGATAATTGGTTGGTGTGGAAATGTGGACTGTACGGGACTTTGGCGAAATGTAACAAGATAAACTCTTCACGGTTAATCTGAAAACAGCTGTAGCTCAATATACTGGTAAGTACTTGCTTTCCTAAACATATTTATACGAGAGATTTTGGAGAAAGAAAATAAGGTATCTTCTAAACTTGAAAGTGCATCAGGTACAAACATGCTTTTACTATGTTTTTTTCAAATATTATTGTTTCTATACGTGAACATGATTTTCTTAGCATGTATAAACAGTGCATTTTATGCATTTTACAGTCTGTGGCTGTGGAAAATCCGTTTAGAGCGCCTGCATGGTTTAATAAAATATCGATATTTGGCGCCAGTGTATCGAAAACGTATCGCAAGAAGAAGTATGACGATATATTCCAGTATCGATATTTTGTCCCACCCCTACTTATGATCCCACAAAATGTTGACTTGTATTCCAAAAGTGGACATGAATTATAAAGTTTTTGGCAAGAAGAACAAGGGTTGGGCACCTTCATTATATGATTCCAAAGGGTAACGAAGAACAACTGTTCTCTCCAGCATAGGCTTAATCTCCAGGCAAAAGCCATTCCTTTCCAAAGCGCATAGAGTAGATGACGTAAAGTACTTGCGTGTGAGCTGACATGTAATGTAAACCTTACCTTTAACCCCCTCCCACTGCTGTTACATGGGCTGAATCCCAACCGGAGCCCTCATGGACTCATGGATTGTGGACTTTAATGGTGTGTTTCCGGGGGCAGGTAAGTCTGCGTTGATGCAGACTTGCAAAAAGTGCGGGTAAATTGCAGGTAAAGTTCACATAAGAGCACTTGCCAAAAATGCTGTTTTCACAATGGGACAACTCTAAGCACTCATGAACTTGATGAGAACGCGCCTTTGAGTCTGAGAGCCCAGAGAATGGGATTCAGCCATGCTTTGCCTCTACCTCACTCATTATAGGTGAGGGGAAAAGAGGAGGACCTCCAGGCGTCCTCTGAGAACAGGCCAACTCCACTCCATTCAGTCTGCCCCACACCTTCGAGTCATCCCCTCTACCCAGTCTTTAACTGGTAGGGTTTAAGCATGGCTCAGTGTAGGCCTACTCCCTGTGAGGACTGCTCTGCTGCAGTAAAACACATGGCTCAGTGTAGGCCTACTCTCTGTGAGGACTGTTCTGCTGCAGTAAAACACATGGCTCAGTGTAGGCCTACTCCCTGTGAGGACTGTTCTGCTGCAGTAAAACACATGGCTCAGTGTAGGCCTACTCCCTGTGAGGACTGCTCTGCTGCAGTAAAACACATGGCTCAGTGTAGGCCTACTCCCTGTGAGGACTGTTCTGCTGCAGTAAAACACATGGCTCAGTGTAGGCCTACTCTCTGTGAGGACTGCTCTGCTGCAGTAAAACACATGGCTCAGTGTAGGCCTACTCCCTGTGAGGACTGTTCTGCTGCAGTAAAACACATGGCTCAGTGTAGGCCTACTCTCTGTGAGGACTGTTCTGCTGCAGTAAAACACATGGCTCAGTGTAGGCCTACTCTCTGTGAGGACTGTTCTGCTGCAGTAAAACACATGGCTCAGTGTAGGCCTACTCCCTGTGAGGACTGCTCTGCTGCAGTAAAACCACATGGCTCTTTCACACTGCACTGTAAAAAATGTCCGTAATTTTACAGTAGAAACCATGGTATTTAACTACAGAAATATACCATTTAGAGAGTTTTACGGAATTTTTCCATGTATTCAAAAATACGCATTGCATTTTGGTTAAAATAGCACGCATGACCACCCTGTGCCACCGGACTTTCCCTCCTTTTCCACATGCTCTATGTTGCAGTCTGCCACACCTCAAGACTCTTCTATACCCAACTCTCAGGTATATCGATATTTAGCTCGGTAACGTTACCCACACATATCAATTAATATTAACGTTAGTTGTGTTGCACGAAACTACAACGGTAACGTTAACATTAGTTAACGTTGCGTTAACGTGGCTAGTTAGCCGGGTAATCCGAGCTTTCCACCGTTAACGTAACTGGCTAATGTTAACGTTACCGTAATTGTAGCTACGTTAGTTTTGTACAACACAACTAACGTTAACTATGTTATTTTAAATTTAATGTTGTTAGCTAGCACGTTACACATACGTGTACGTTACTGTTTAACGTGACTGACTCGCTGCTTATCTGAACTGCCGTTATCAACGTCGTTAACGTTAGCATTAAAAATGCAGGTGGGGCTTTAAAACCCCCTTTGATTTGTGCATAAATTATTTGGCCAATATTAAGATAACATTAATCAAATATTCACTTTTTCTGTCCTCCCATCACTACGCCAAATATAATTTATTGTCTCTAGACAAATTAACATTTTGTTTTTGTATTTAGCCAGCTTGTTAACATTAGCTAATGTCAATCCTGTTCGCCAGCAATGAGGTGCGCATTCATTGCAATAATGATTTTAGTTTGTGGATTTTGTGAGTATGAAAATGTTTCACTTTCCTCATATCTTAAGCACTGCAGGTCACACAGACACGTGAACAATGCTACTTTTCCTTGTGGGTACGCAAATTGCAGTAGACGGTTTTCTACTTTTAATTATTTTAGTGTCCACATGTCCAGAGCCCATCATGATGCCAGGGTACAGCATAGTTTTAACCGAAATGTATCTGTACAGTTTAAGTGTGCTCGTGATTTCTGTAGCAGGGAATTTGATAATCTAACTGGGCGTGGTCATTTGCTTGAGGGTCTGGAAATAACCTGCCCATTTCAAGGATGTAAAAAAACATTTAATGTGAAGTCATCTTTTCGGTCCCATGTCTCCAGATACCATAGGAATTGTGATGTAACTCAAATTGAAGCAGTACATCTTCTGATGGCTATGGATGCATTCAATGGCAACCAGAGCCTCCAAGTGATGTCGAGGAACAGCGTGAGTGGAAGATGAAGCTACAAAATTCTCACCAGCAAAGCCTCCTGCCCGGGTCTCAAGTCAAACAATTGATGAAGAAAACCTATTTTAGCCAACGCCTCACCATCAAAAATGCAACCAACGGTGTGAGCGTGGTGATGGAGCAGTGGCCATATCTGTTCGATGCTGCTTGCCTGTTTGATCATTCCGAGCGTTTGCTTGGCTTTCAACTTCAGACAAAGCTAGCTGATGAACTTGATATAAAAGGAAAGACCATCGCAGACTTCCTCCAAACCAAACAGGCTGATGTGGAGGACTACCAAGACCCCTTGAAGTTGATCAGCTCAGTTTCCAAATACCTGAAGGAGAGTCCCGACCAACTGTTTATCAAAAATGAGGTAATCACATAGGCCTAGATACAGATTAATTAGTTCATGTTACTGCTTTTAATGTCAATTGAATACACAATGCACAACATTCACAGTAATTGTTGCCTTAAGCCAAAAATACACCTGAAGATTTTAACCCGCCTTTTTAGTATGTATTTTCATTGTCTTTTCATTTATGTTTACAACCACAGGACCATCCAGCTGAAATCATTACATCATTGCCGAACACCCCCTGCATAATTATCCTTGGTGAGTTGTGGGAATATAGTATGTTTTGGATGGGCATTTGACAATCAGTATCGGCCGTAAACGGATACTTCACAACATCTATAATTTCATAATGTAAGACTCACTTCTAGTGTTGAAACACATACATGTATTGGTGCATCCCTAAAGTCAGGACCATTGTGTTTCAGGAGAGGACCGATTCAAAATTGCAGTGGACCAGGTTGTGACGAACGGACACCTCCAATGCCCACTGGTGGCGTTGTCCTATATGTTTGGCCTGTTTTATGTTTTAAACATAAAGTATCCACAAGAAGTGGCCATCACACTGGAGTTCATACAGAGGTAAGTTATGACCACTGTGACCGTTTAGATTTTTTATAGGCCTAATAGGATATTTCTGCCGCAATATGGCTCCCCCCATGTGGCTTTTCCTAAATCTATGTGTTGAACATGCTGACAATTTTAATAAGAATATTGCAGAACAAAAGAAAGCAATTAGCCTACCTTAAACCGCATTTAATCTTGCATGTAAAAGGCTAATTTTTGAAAACTCTGTGCACCCAAGTGCTATAATAGTGAATTGCATTTTTTTCCCCAGAAATCTACTGGCAATCAATCCGGAGCGGGGATCGAGAGGCGAAAAGCAGGGGAAGAAACAGCACAAAGTTAATCCAAAACTGCTGAGATTCCTTTCAGAATTGAATGACTTTGAAAACCCGTGGAAAATATAAACGGTAAGCCTATTTTTATTTGTGTAGATTAGATGAGTGGTTTTCAAACTTCCCCTCGGCGACCACCAGCTGGTTCCAGGTATTTGATATGTTTCATCTCAAGCACACCTGATTCAACTAATTAAGGGCTTCAATTAAATTACACACATAGCCACCATATAATGCACGGTTAAACAAAGTGCATTATATTAGGAAAAAATATGACGTTTTGATTTGGCGTTTTAGGCACTCTGATAATCAGGGGGGCTAGAGAAAAGGTATGATTAGAAACATTGTCTTTGGAAGCATGGCTATGACTATCATTTGGTTTTTGTCCATGAGTTGTGACTTAAGCACTAGTATTTTTGTGTGGAAAATGAATTAATGAGGCATAGACAGGATGTTTATACAGACCTTTACAAGTTGTTACCTATGTTCATTGTTGAATAATGAAGAAGCCATTCTTACAATTCTAACATATTGTCACTGTATTTTTTAAATATATTTTTGTTTTCATATGGAAAAGATCAATTCAGCATTTGTTATTTAGCAGAACGTGTCATTTTACAGAAAATTCTGTTTCTTAATTATGGAAAAATTTGTAATATTTTCCAGGTAATAAATTGATAGTTAATTTTCCATTTTTTAACAGGTTGTCTGTATTTCTACGGAAAATATAATCAATCTAGTACCTCTGCTATTTGACGGAACGCATGTGTAATTCTACAGACAATATACTGTTTCCGAATAAAGGAAAATTCCGTAAAATAAAGGACATTTTCCAGGTAATAAATTGCCAGTACATTTTCCATTTTTTTTACAGACTTTTTTTTTTACAGTGTGTGGATAACACAACAAGCTTGTTTAGTGAACATAGAACAGTGCTTTCTAAGTATTTTGCTTTCTAAGTATTCAGATAGCTAGGAAGGCATGCCAGCTGCAAGGGGGAATTTAGCTCTCAGTCCACATTGGGGAGTAATTGCTAAATTGAAGTAGTTACTTGGATCAGAAGTCTGGCCACCTGCTCTTAAAGGTATTAGTCACTAGCCAGGGAGGGCAGCAGGAATCCATCTGGCCAGTAATTGCTTAATGAAACACTTAAACAATTAGTCACTACTGATAAAGAATTGTGGACTAATAACTATAATAATTGAAAACACAGTCTGGCAGCTGTACACTCTGTTTTAAAAGGGCAATGGTGAGACCTTTAGCATGTGCAAAAGCTTTTAGCATACGCAAAACTAATAACACAACCAATGATTGGTGCAAAACAAATACCATGACCAATCATTGGTCATGTTATTGGTTTTGCGTGGGCAAAAAGGTTTTGCACATGCTAAAGGTCTTCCTAAATCAAGCAAATATAGCAATGTGTAATATCAAAAAAGGAAATGCTAATTATGCAGTTAAAAGTTCCAAAGTTTCAAAGAAAAGTGGGGATTTATATTGCACTTTCATCATTATTATTGAGTGTTCCATTGCATTGCCCGAGGGAGCACTCGGTGGGATTACATTTAGAATGTGAAAAAACACATGAAAGGACAAAAATGGATACTTTACCTTTGTCCCATAAAGGTAGCATTTTTTCTGAGTGACATAAGACCTGGAGATTCTTAAGAAAAACACATTGAATGGTTGAAATGGTTGAAGGTACGATGTCATAATTTTCGACTGATTAGTTGTTATCGCCTCACATGTACTGCTGAGTGCACCACATGGCTAACTGAACATGACGACGCAGTCTGATAGAAATAGGTCACAAGTAGACAACAGCTGCGCCGTCCCTGAAAGGCAACAGATTTTACAATGGGCTGTGCAGGCTAGGACACAGTTAACAATTCCCATTACAGGATTTATGGTCATCACCGGGAACCATTAGCAAAACATTAGAGTCATTACACTTTCAATGGGACGGCATCCAGCAGAGCAATAAGGCTGAATGCGTACAACTGTAAGGAGCCTTAAATCGTCCTCTCTGGGTTGTATCTTCTACAATTGACCTTTACGCTTCTCTCAAACGAAATACCTTCCCAATATGTCTCTTGCCAAAAGAGAAGATGCACCCTGAAAATGCAATTTTTAGAGAGAGAGCATACCTGCCCTGGAGGAATTTGCCATCATGGAACACGTGCGGTGACTGCAAACAGTCTACATAATGTGGGACTTGTACTGAGCCTAAACCTCCAGCTCTTCTTTATGCAGTTTTCGGCAAAACTGGAAAGCGCCGGCAAAATCTGAAATATTCTCCTATTTGATCAATTCGTTTTTTCAAACACCACGGCACGAAGGCCTCGGTTTCTACAACAGAAATGGATCTGATTATTCAGATAAGGTCGGACGGGCAGAAGAGATTGCACGTTTTCATTTTTTCATGTGTAGCCGGAGGCTTGTGGTGTTTTAGCTTTGGGTCATGCAAAGGACTCAGTCCAGCCTGGCGTCTGTGGTCGCAAACCCCATGGGAGTGTCTCCAGGCACTAATATCACCTGACCAGGATTCAGTGCCCTGACGCATCATATCACCACCATATTACTACCCACATTTCATTCACGTCATGACACGTCACTTACCATGACACTTATTTACCACATCTTGAATAAAGCTTCTCAAAAGTTATGCAAGAAGAAGAAAGTCATTCAGCATCTGCTGTGGGGATGTGAAAAAATAAAACAAACATCAGAGCCAGAGAACTGCAATAACCTTGTTGCTACAGAAGTATTTATTTACTCTATACTTCACAGATAGCTTTGGAAAGTGTGGGGTTGTGGCACGGTTAGTAAAACACTTTCAGTGATGTTAGGAATAAAAAACTGTCTGTTTTTCCTTGAATAGCAATATTAGCTACCACAAATCTCCTGTTATGTCATTTCAAGGACAGCGACACAAACAGCACTGATGGATAGTCAATAGTCGCAGTCAATATTCAGGGTAGTCTAATCTGTCATGTCTGTTAGCTTGAGAGGACAATCACTCTGCTATTCCGTGTAATGGCCATTTGCTCTGAAAAAGGCATCCCCAGTTTCTGTGTTTTGTGGTGTATAATCAGTATGAATCGGTTACGTCTCAACTGCAGCGACAGTCCTGTCTGAGGCACGAGGGGAAACTGCCTCTGTTCATCTCTTTCAGTCTGCGATGGCCAAAAAATATCCACTCCGATACGTAAAGAATGAAACGGAGCAAGCGTTTCTCTGTCCTTTTTCCGCCTATCCACCTCCAGTATTACTGCGTGGCTCATCGGGGCTCTGAGCACAGCTCTGCATAGCAGCAAGTTTAGAGGCTCACCTGCCCTTCACTGCAGCCGTGGCATTGCGCCACCATAATAAAACATTTACGTGGCAGAGATAAAGCTCGTAGGCACCGCCATTCTCGTGCCCTCCATTAAACAAACTCGGATAAAGAAACAGAAGGCTAACACTAAAGGCTCGCAGCAAGTTGGGCTGTCAGAACAGAAATTGCGGCTGGGTGAATCGCACCCCTAGAGGAGATTTTCAGGAAAATGCACCCTGCTTTGCATATATTGAGAAAGCACATTAGAAATTCTTCACCATTGTGATCAAACTCACTTCAGTATGCGCGGTGCAGGGAGGTGAGGATACGTGCAGTTGGGTGAGGTCTACCTGAGGGAGGGGGGTAAATTTACATTATATTACCGTTTTGCTAGTGGGAAAAATATTTGAAGTGATCAGTTTGCTTTCCAGCTGGCTGTGTGCCTCGCTTATCAGACTCTGCATGCGACCAACTTTTAGATGCAGAGGAATTGAGAGAAGAGCACTTGAAACTGGCACCCCACTGGCTGTAACTTAGCAACCCTCGGAACACCAACCAACTGCAGATGGTTCTGCAGAGGGCACAAATTCGCCTGTAGAGTGATCGGGCTCAACTTACGCAGGAAACAAAACTCTCTCCTCTATCCCTGCAGTACTGAAGGGAAGAGCTCAACAGCAGGCACAGTGAGTGATGTCACACTCCAAGATGGCCTCTTATTGTAGTATTCCCAGGGGCCATCTCAGCAGTGTTACTACAATGCCTGAATAATAAGGAAGAATGATCTAGCTGAACTTTTTTTGGGTGGGGTTGGGAGTCGCCGGTGCCCCCTGTGTCCTGTCCTTGAGCTCATAACAAGCTAGCGAATCGATAGCGCAGGTGATGTCCAGAAGGCATTCCTTCCCCAGGTCTCTCTGAGGTTGATTTGCCCAGGCCTGTCCGGTGCCCGTCTGCTGGGCTCCCTCACGCTGACACCTGGATGTGAATACGCTCCTGCACTCCACTGCCAAGGCCTGCTCCAACGTCTGACCCGTGGAGCAGGGACGCCTGCTGCCATGTTGCCCGGGCAGCGGGTGCCGGTGTACCTGGCGCGGTTCCTAACCCGCGACGGAGGGGTCTAAATGAATGCTGCCAGGAGTGAGCAGGCTTTGGCAGGCTGCACCCTGCCTGTTTTGAGGTTAAACAGGGGTAAATCCTTCCTCAGACAATTTGGCTATAGAGGGCGATTGGGCAGATGTGTAAACACGCAATCCTCTGCCCACTGGGGTTTAGCGCGAATAATGGTATCCGACGTATGAGTCTGGATGGCTCACGGGACTGGAGCCGATCCTATTTCCCGTGGAGCCGAGTGGCTCAACGCAGGCGTGGATCACTGTGGGAACATGCCAGCCTTTTTCAGGGCTGGGATCAACCAGTTAGGAGACTGAACTACAAACCATCAGGCATCAAACTGCGAAAACCAAGTAGTCTTATATTTATTCTAATACTTTTTTGCTAAATAAGACAAAAAGATTGCCAATGAGGTGAGACACAGACTCATTTCAAGATGTAAGGCATAAGACAATTTCACTTCACAAGCAAAAGATAACTTTAAACAAGCTGGTATTTGCTACTTGAGAGAAAGAAATTCATTACAAGAATAAAACACTTGTTAAGACAAGATTTATTTGCAGGCCAGGGTAGAATCATTGTCACAAGATTGGCAGAATAGTCAAAAAGCAAGAGAGAAATAGATGATAAACTAGTTTAGGAAACAGAGGCATTCAGAAGTGGAGGCTACCTAATATTTCTGTACATGATTTAATAATATCTTTACTTTTGTTGTTCATGCTGCATAATCCACGGCTTTGTACTTCTCTTGAGATGCAAATCACAAGGGCACTGAACATGCTTCTCATAATCAAGCCGGAGGTAAAAATAGCTCTCCGGGCTGCTTATGCAACAGCCTGTGGTAGAACAGTGCACAAACTGACAGCTCTCACTTGTAACCTCTGTTAGAGCTAGCTCAGTATTGTACGACAAGCTGTATCTCTGCATCGATGCCTATTGATCTGCAGGAGTCCATCTTGGAAAGTGGGTCCATTTTGATAAGTGAAAATGGATTGTGATTGTCCTGTGTAATAATTATGAGTTATTTTAACCTACACTCATTGTTGCTGTTTTAATGTATTCTGTCTATTTTTGTGTCAAAGTTTCTAATCATCTTATATACATAAGTAATTCTATATGTGTAGCAGAATCAGTGGCGTAAGTACATGATCAGCTGGGGGGAGGCAAATTAGGTCAGCAGGGGGCCCTATATGTCACTTTTGAATTTAATTTATAACGCTAATAAATCAAAAGTTTAAAAAATTTATATGACCCTATGTCGGCGAGCCAGAGACATAGCCTACAGAAATTATTCTCTGTAAAATGCTGATATAACATTAATCACTTCAGGCAAGTAATACGTTCAGTAGCAATAGTAATTAATGTCTGCAAATAAAGATTTACAAAAAATATCTTTTTTACCCTATTATTCTGACAGAAACAAATCGATTCACTATGACATTGTATGTGTGTGGTCCTATGCATTGAATTAGTCATGTTATTTTTCTTTTGAAACTACAAAGTGTAGACCAGACTAATGTTTCTGGCCACAAAACAAAATCGTTATTTTTGAAATGGTAAGTCTATGTGAGGAACTAAATATTCATTTAATTCATTAATTTATGTAGTAGCCTACATTTAAAATCACATAGCCTACGTCAAAAAATGAAGTTCATTCATTGCGTTTCCTTATTTAAGTGGTCGCGGTCGTTCTTACAGGTCAGTTCTTCATTCTTTTGCCCTGACATAGGCCTACTTGTTGATTACGTTCTCCAAATTGAGACAGTCTCTATTTGAGCCCTGCTTGGGTTGATTATGCTTCAAAAAGAAGTTAGTTAGTGGTACACCTGTTAACGCAACGCAGCTTTTGTTTTCGCCCGCTGTTCTTTTTGTTTACGTTTCGTATAACGAGATTTTTGTTTCTCCATTGCTGCTAACCAGGGGCGTCATTAGGCCGATCATTCGGCGCTCGAACACAAAGGTTTGTTTGTGTTGCTCTGCCCAGGAGTTGATTTTAATGTACCGTACTGAAGCAGAGCGGAACTTTAGTTGTACTTTCAATTGTTATTGGGGGCGCATTAAAGCGCTACACAAGCATTGTAGCGCTCCCTAACACACTTGGGCTGTGCATGCATATGCATACTAATGAGATACCGTTATGCTGTTGTAACCGAGAAACACGGCACCAGACATAGCTCCACTTGGAAGTTGGAACTATTAATATTATATTCGCTCACAAGATGGCGTGGAGAGTTTAATGATAGAAATTATTAGAAATTAAGATTATTGGCTTGAACCATGATAAAAACAAGACTGTTGTGGACAGTGGCGGTTCTAGACAAATTTTACTGGGGGGGCCAAGGTGGGGCCAGCGTTTAATCAGAGGGGCACATTAAAAAAACGACGACAATGATATTGAAGCATTAAAAACTTTTATTTTACTTATTACAATCATGCTAAAGTTTTTTTTTAACAAAAACAAAATGCATTGAGGTATGGCTATCGAAAAGGGAAAATAAAATAAAATAAATCATAGATTCATAAATTGCTCCAATTCTTGGCAAATATTGCCATATAAACGATTTATTTGGTTTCCTGCCATTCACAACTCTAACAACGTTAAGTTACTCCTCCTGCGTCTTGCCCCCGTATCCAAACAAACGCAGGCAGCCAGCACAGTAGGGTGCGTCGCTCTAATTAGTCTGTGTACAACGTTGAGTCACATTAGTTCCGGTTTCGGCGCTAGCGCATATCATCGTAAAAAATTATCATTTTATTATTCAGTCAGCACAGGGGCCACCACAGGGGCCAAGGACATCTGGACAGGGGCACTGGCCCCTGTAGGCCCCCGTGTAAAACCGCCACTGGTGGAAGGCCCTCTACTACACAAATGTTTGCATCTGTTGTAAACTGTTGTGGTGTTTGTCAGTTTTGACTCTTGTTTGGGGCATTCATATAGCCTATAGTATTTCTACTATTATTCAGTCCCACCACGATGTCGCGATGGCAACTATTAACGCAAAATCAACGAAATTCCGCGAACGTTGCAAGAACTTGCATTTTTTTCCAATCACCGGAACTTTCTCGTGAAAAATTGTCAAATCTTTGTGTTACGACCCTGGCTCGAAGGGACCGCAACACGAATGATTTCAAACATAAATAGGCAACTTCAAAATGTTTTTATTAAAATATCTCCTCCGCTGTAGTGAGTCTCATAAAGCAGGGTCAGTTTCCCCATCATTACTGAGCGTAAAAATGGTTTCATAAAAACGCGTTTGGGGTCGCCGTGTTTAGCCTACACCTATTTTTATACAGTCTGGTTTACACATAGGCTAGGCTACGGGTATCCCACGAGCACAAACGTAATTACTCTGCGTTAACTGTGATTTTCAGGTCCAAAAAAAAAAGTTTCACATTTTAATTTACAAATGAAACAAAACATTTTTGTTATATTGAGCCTTTTTTGTATGGTTACTCAGAACACAAGCTCCACAATATTTCCGGTTGTGTTATACAGTAGCTAGGCTACTGTTTCATGCTCACTGAACTTATATGAACTTATATTAGCCTACATACAGTTGAAGTCGTAAGTTTACATACACTTAGGTTGAAGTCATTAAAACTAATTTTTAACCACTCCACAGATTTCATGTTAGCAAACTATAGTGTTGGCAAGTCAGTTAGGACATCTACTTTGTGCATGACACAAGTAATTTTTCCAACAATTGTTTATTATTTCACTTTTAATTCACTATGTCACAATTCCAGTGGGTCAGAAGTTTACATACACTAAGTTTAAGACTGTGCCTTGAAACAGCTTGGAAAATTCCAGAAAATTATGTCATGGCTTTAGAAACTTCTGATAGGCTAATTGACATTATTTGAGTCAATTGGAGGTGTACCTGTGGATGTATTTTAAGGCCTACCTTCAAACTCAGTGCCTCTTTGCTTGACATCATGGGAAAATCAAAAGAAATCAGCCAGGACCTCAGAAAGAAAATTGTGAACCTCCACAAGTCTGGTTCATCCTTGGGAGCAATTTCCAAACGCCTGAAGGTACCACGTTTGTCTGTACAAACAATAGTACGCAAGTATAAACACCATGGGACCACGCAGCCGTCATACCGCTCAGGAAGGAGACGCGTTCTGTCTCCTAGAGATGAACGTGCTTTGGTGCGAAAAGTGCAAATCAATCCCAGAACAACAGCAAAGGATCTTGTGAAGATGCTGGAGGGAACAGGTACAAAAGTATCTATATCCACAGTAAAACTAGTCCTATATCGACATAACCTGAAAGGCTGCTCAGCAAGGAAGAAGTCACTACTCCTAAACCGCCATAAAAAAAGCCAGACTACAGTTTGCAACTGCACATGGGGACAATGATCTTACTTTTTGGAGAAATGTCCTCTGATGAAACAAAAATTGAACTGTTTGGCCATAATGACCATTGTTATGTTTGGAGGAAAAAGGGTGAGGCATGCAAGCCGAAGAACACCATCCCAACCGTGAAGCATGGGGGTGGCAGCATCATGTTGTGGGGGTGCTTTCCTGCAGGAGGGATCATGAGGAAGGAAAATTATGTGGATATGTTGAAGCAACATCTCAAGACATCAGCCAGGAAGTTAAAGGTTGCAGGTTGCAAATGGCTCTTCCAAATGGACAATGACCCAAAGCATACTTCCAAAGTTGTGGCAAAATGGCTTAAGGACAACAAAGTCAAGGTATTGGAGTGGCCACCGCAAAGTTCTGACCTCAATACAATCGAAAATTTGTGGGCAGAACTGAAAAAGCGTGTGCGAGCAAGGAGGCCGACAAACCTGACTCAGTTACACCAGTTCTGTCAGGAGGAATGGGCCACAATTCCAGCAACATATTGTGACAAGCTTGTGGAAAGCTACCCGAAATGTTTGACCCAAGTTAAACCAAATACTAACAGAGTGTAACAGTGTATGTAAACTTCTGACCCACTGGGAATGTGATGAAAGAAATAAAAGCTGAAATAAATCATTCTCTCTACTATTATTCTGACATTTCACATTCTTAAAATAAAGCTGTGATCCTAACTGACCTAAGACAGGGGGCCCTATCTTACACCCGGCGCAAAGCGGCGCTAACCCAAACGCAAGTGTCTTTGCTATCTTACACCCGGCGCTAGGTCCATAATAACGCCGAGCGCTCACGTCCTTTAACTAGCATGTATTCTTGCGCCATCACAAGTGAACTGGGCGTGTTGGTCTTAAGATGAGGAGTGGCCAGGATTCTTTTTGGCATATTGCTATCTTGAGCCAGCAGAAAGCGCTTGCGCTAGAACCACCACAAACCTGGTCTAAAGTCATGTCGCAGTTGTTTACATGTTATTTTAACGGCGCATATAAGTGCGTCTACATAGGCGTGTGCACAACGCGCATACCCTCCTGTCTGTTACACACAGGGGCGTGCACAGGCATGACTAAAATATCTAGATCACAATGTGAAATATTATTATTGTGTAGGCTATATCAAAAATGCATAATAATAAAAGGTTCCATAGGTCCACATACCTTTCCCTCAGCGAAGGGAAACGATGCCACATTACATTGCTCTCAGCCCACTCCATCAACATCCAGGCGATGTGCGATGGTACGGGACAATGGCTATCCATTAAAAAGGAGCTGATAACACCTATAGCTATCAAGCCTAATGCGCGAATTGTCTTTGCACCTAATGCGTGAATTGTCATTCAATGTAAAACTCGCGTACTGCAATAGACGGACATTTGCGTTCCTAAAATGCGCTTCAGATGTCATTACAATACAGCTCTGTTTATCTAGGAATACAGCCTGTAAGTAGGCTAAATAGAATGGTTTGTGACTGAAAAAAGTTCAAAACCTTGTCCACTGAATATTGCTTTTATTGTTTTTCAAATAGCCTAGGCTACAGCGAACTTGCTGTGCATAATGTTTTTTCGATAGACTACGGTTAAAAAACGGAGATAAATGTCATCATGTTAACTGAATTGTAGCCTAACCTTAGCTATTCTTCGTCCTTCATATTTTTTTAATTACAGTGACAAGGTTTCCATACCCTCAGCTTATTAAAACCCCGCTGATTTCACCTGTTATTCCATAACTGAACAAAAGATTTTAAAGAGAACTAAGTGTCTAATTAGAAACTAATTGTTACACAATTAATTTACAATTAATTTTTATTCCATTATCCGCATGTTCGCTTTACAAGAGCAGGTCTGTTTCCCCTGCTGTATACATCGCACTTTTCACGGTCTTCCTGGGAAAGTGAATCGTTTTAAAGTATTACGCTACCAGTAAAACAGGTTGGTCACATTTCCATAAGCAGGACATTATAAAACAAGGGAAAATATGCTGAACCTATGGGTTGCCAACCTGACAGATTTGTTGTATTTAGTGTCATCATTAAGGCAAAATAACGTTAGTTATGTTATTAATCAAAATTAGAATGCAGGTAGCCTAATGAACTTCGGATGAAGCTTGAACATGAGTTCATTGCATAATCAAACGAAATTCGTTAAACAAGCAGGCTAATTTGGCGTTTTCTAAGGTGAGAAGGAAGCAATTGGTCGCTTATTCTCAGCTGTTGCAGGTGCGAACGAAATTTAACAGCATATATTTTGTAAACAGCATTGTCAGGAATTACCGGGAACTCATAATACTACTACTGCTACTGATCTATATAGCCTATTCCTTGATCGCACTAAACACGCACAAGCATGTCTGTTTCGCCATCATAAGCAATCCGCCAAGGTGGAAAAGCAGGCTTTTAAAGGGAATGGGATATGACATTTTGATTGGTTTATTGCATGTCACGCCCAAGACACACCTATAATTAATGAAGAGACTAGGTTCAGCCCAGTTGCACCTTGCGCCGTGCTTAGTGCCCAAAAAACACGCCGTTAAAATAGCAAAAGTGGACTTGGACACGCCCTAAATGGACTTAGCACCATGCGCTTAGACTAAGCGCCAAGATCGCCAAGATAGGGCCCAGGGAATGTTTACTAGGATTAAATGTCAGGAATTGTGAAAAACTGAGTTTAAATGGATTTGGCTAAGGTGTACAGTACCAGTCAAAAGTTTGGACACACCTACTCATGGAAGGTTTTTTTTCCGTTATTTTTACTGTTTTCCACATTTTGGAATAGTAAAGACATCAAAAATATGAGATAACACAAATTAAATAATGCAAAAACCAAAAAAGTGTTAAACAAATAAAAAAAGTCTTATATTTTAGATTCTTCAAAGTAGCCACCCTTTGCCTTGATAACGGCTTTGCACATTCTGTGGTAAACAGGTATTCCACAGGTAAACAGGTGATGCCATCATGATTCTGTATAAAATGATATCTTAGACTCCTGATATCTTATTTCCAGGTACTCTTAGAAGCAATACTATAACCTCTCTGCATTTGAATGGATCTCTATGGGAATTGGGGGGTGGGACTAGATTAAGCTGTAGATTACACGGGAATAGTATGGAACACATGGTTGGCTAAATGGCTGTAAGTCAACAAGGGTCTGAGGTATCTAAAGGTCTGAGGATAACTTCAAGGGTTTCTTCTCCTGATTTATTTTTCCATAGAGTTCAATAGGAAAATTTGTCAGGAGAAACAACCCTTCAAGTGATCCATCCATATCTACTGCATATCTGGCAGCAGAGTGATGGTTTGAGGCTCGTTTGATACCTCAGACAAAATATTTTAGGCCACTTTATTAAAAATCAATATATACAGTTGTGTTCAAATAAATAGCAGTGCGTTAAAAAAAGTGAATAAAGTGCAAATATTTTTTAATAGCTTTTAGTTCCATATTTCAAATGTAGTGGCAACATTACACATTAAATTCCAAATCAAAGCATTAACTAATTTTATCAAGTCTGCGTTATTCTTTTACAGGAAGCAAAGAAAAGGAATATTAATCTGTTCAAAAAAATAGCAGTGTCGGTTTTTTTCTCTTCAAACTCAAACACTGTAATTGTACTTCACTTTAAATTACTGAACTAATATTTAGTTGCATAACCATTGTTTTTGATAACTGCTGCGCATCTGCGTTGCATCGAGTCAACCAATTTCTGGCACCTAGAAACAGGTATTTCAGCCCAGGATGAATGAACTACATTCCACAGTTCCTGTGAAGTTTTGGGTTTTGCTTCAGAAACTGCATTTTTAATGTCATCCCACAAGTTTTCAATGGGGTTGAGGTCGGGGGATTGAGCTGGCCACTCCATTACCTCAATCCTTTAAGATGTTACTCGCTTACTCTTGTGTTTGGGGTCGTTGTCTTGTTGAAACACCCATTTCAGGGGCATTTCCTCTTCGGCATACGGCAACATAATCTCTTCAAGTATTTTGATGTATTCAAACTGATCCATGATCCCTGGTATACGATAAATAGGCCCAACACCGTAGTATGAAAAACATCCCCATACCATGATTTTTGCGCCACCATGCTTCACTGTCTTCACAGTGTACTGTAGCTTGAATTCAGTACCCGGGCGTCGTCTGACGTACTGTCGATGACCAATAGACCCGAAAAGAACAATTTTACTCTCATCAGTCCACAGAATGTTACGCCATTTCTCTTTGGGCCAATCGATGTGTTCCTTGGCAAATTTTAACCGATTCTGCACATGCCGTTTTTTCAACAATGGTGCTTTACGGGGGCTTCTTGCTGATAGCTTAGCTTCGATCAAACGTCTTCTGACTGTAACAGCACTTACAGGTAATTTTAGATCATCTTTGATCTTTCTGGAGGTGATGATTGGCTGAATATTTGCCATTCTGACTATTCTTCGATCTGTTTAACAGTTGTTGCTCGTTTTCTTCTGCGTGTTTCTGGTTTTTGTTGCCATTTTAAAGCATTTGAGATCATTTTAGCTGAGCATCCTATAATTTGCTTGTTGCACTTCTTTATACGTTTTCCCCTCTCCAATCAACTTTTTAATCAAATTACGTTGTTCCTCCGAACAATGTTTGGAACGGCCCATTTTACTTAGCAATTCAAAAGGAAATATATTTTATAACAATGTGTGAAACATTTGCTTCCCTTCTTTCTTAATAAAGGACAATTAATGACACCTGTTTTTTCACAGAATGAATGAATTCTCTAATTAAACTCCACACTGCTATTATTTTGAACATGCCCCTTTCAATGAATGAGTCAATTACTCAGAACAAGCAGCGTGCATGTCATGACAGTTGGGTCTGTTGTTTTTCTATTACACTACTACATCTACAAGGAAATAATTTGCCATGCAGAAATATCACTACTACTAATAACAGTGGTTCATCAGGTTACTGATGTTGTACTGCTATTTTTTTGAACACAACTGTAGCTAGTATAAAGCATATGAAAACTATCTGACAGGGATGTGGAGAGCTACTTTCTGCGTTGCATGCACAGTGTGAATATTTCCTGTATTTTTTATGTTAAAACAACAAAACAAAACGTTCTGACGAGGTAAGTAAAGTATCAATTGTTTACTTTGTTCTCACTGTGCCCTTGCCTGTTTTTGTTGAATATGCTTTGTAAACAAACTATTACTCACGCTGCACGACACCGTTCAGTGTGAGCTGCAGTGCTGACTGTGGACGAGAGCTGTTATTTACATTTTGTTGGTTCATGAAGTCACTTTTAAAGAATATTGTTCAATTTATGTTTTAGGGTATATTATTGTGGTATTTCCTGCTATATGTGGTATTTTCTGAGCTTTTGGCTACTAGTGAAAAAAAATTGCTGGGGCATGGTTTCATACCTGTAGTTGTAGACAGAGTAACTCCACATAGTCCACACAATGGAGATGTGGGGAGAATGCAATGAGAGTCCTTGAGAGAGCACAGTTCCAAGGACTGGCTCTCCTTGCGCATTTATGAAAAATGCAGGAGGGATTGAAACCGCATGGACTACCACCCCCAGATGACATCACAAAGCCCCATGTGCAATCGCACTGTTCCAGATCTCATCACAAAGGCACTGGAATGACAGAAGGTCGGGCAGGACCTTCTACATAAATACTTCAGATGGGAACATCAAGCCAGTGAGAAACTCCAGACATCTATAAACTTCATCCAGTTTAATAAAATAGAGCATGTACCTCAGCAAATATAGTTACAAAATGAAAATTCATACAATATGAGAACATTGGATGTAACTCTGGGGTATATCTTCTAAACCCTAAACTACTTTTTGCGATTTTACTAAATGTGCTCTGTTATGACATCCTCAACCAAAAGGCGGTGCCAACCCATGGCCTGGGCTCTGGACAGTAACCTATCCTAGGTAAGGGGGTACATTCACGTGAATGTGTTTTTCTGAGTAACACCGAGATGAACAGTGTCAAACAACTCGTATAACAGCCGTAGACACTAAAAGCCAGCTTTTACTTACCACTGACATACAATGGAACCCTAACATAGAAAATGACAAAATCATAAAGCTTGTCCAGAGCTGAGGCTGGGAGAGACTCACGATGAGATGTTACTTCCTGGTTTGGCTAATGAGCTGGGGTCCCTATATTTTAAACTACTGCACTCAGACGTTCCAGTGCTAAAGTCTTCTTTTCAGTTATGTCAAGAACAGAATGGTCAAGAGTAAAACAGAGGGTCATCTGACATATCGTTACCAGTGATAATTGCTAATAATTATACAATAACCAATAATGGGTTTATTCCTTGTCACATATTCTCATCTGTGGTCGTAAAGTATTTAGCACCTTAAAATAATGCTAAGGTACTTACGAAGAAGCACTTACCAGACATTTTACACCCCAGATAATACCCCGAATCAAACCCAAATTTGAGCTGTGATTTGATGTAAAAAAAAATTATTGTGCTTTGCTCAGGTTAGTTCTTGAGTAAGATTCAGTATGGCAGAGCACCCTGAGCCTCTGTGTTTGCCCTGGAAAAGCACCAGAATCAACCCTCTGTGTTTAGGTCCATTGAAAAGTCACAGCAAACATTCTTGACCTCAAATGTCCTTCTCTGAACCCTCAGGAACGTGCCGGAAAAAAAATTTGAATCACCTTCTCGTATGGGTCCGAATCGTAGTTCAGCCCAATCCCGCAGTCGTCTGTGATCTCCGACAAATCCTCGTCATCAAACTCCTCTAGGCTGATGTCATGGGCAGGCCTGCAAAGAGAACAGGAGAAGAGTATCATTGACATGCCCAGAACAGTCGGACCACTTCCATTTATGCAACAGAGAACTCTATTTAGTCGTTAAAAACACTAAAGCAGCGGATTCTGCACACTCAGAACGCAGAAATATGACCTGCCAAAATCAATTGGAAACTGCTTTGTATGGTCGATAATGCCTCAAGGGCATTTCACCCTCTTGTATTTTGTGAAGATATTTTAAGGTATTTTATTCACAGCTCAGATATTCAGCTCAGAGTGATTAATGAAAAATCTGTCTCTGCCACTATTGAAGTTCTTTTTTTTTTTTTTTTTGCCACCCAACTCGGGGCTGTATGTATCCAATTCCCACACCAATCTGGGATGTCGAACTGCCGGCAACCGCAGCCTCATTCAATGAGTGAACCATCCTGCCAATTCGGGAGAGCCGGGACATCCACAGTTCTCCTCCAAAACATGTGCTATACAAAGCTGTTTCTTTTCGCGCTGAAGAGAAGCAAACTCGGAGCAGCGTCAGAGAAAGACTTTCATATGCGGCATAATTCATCCCTAGAGAATGTTACTGTGTAGTACTGATAGTATTGCTTTGCAAAAAGGGTGTGAAATTAACACCTGCTAGGCTACCACCAGCCAAATGCTGGTAAAATTTTGATTGTGGCTAGTAACATTTCTACTCTAGTAACCACTTTGGCTGGAACCAACCAGGTTGTGTTATATTGTAAAAGGCAATGTGGCTGGTAAAATGTTGAAAATGGCTGGTGATTTTTAGAATCCACAAGCCGCTCTGGCCAGTTGGGGAAAAAGCTAATTTCACACCCTGTTTTCAAATGTATTAAATTGTTCATCCCTGAAACCCCCCCCCCCCCAAAGAAATGCTGGCTGTTCTGACATTTAAATGAAAGTAACATCATTTTGTTGCAATTTCATTCTGCTGCTTTCTTAAGAAGCTGTAAACATGACTATACAAGTCCAACAATTTTAATTATGGTACTTGTCCATGCATCAAGCAAAGAGACCAGTTGTAGTAATTTCAGTGGAGCCTGCTTATAAGCATACATATTGGATGTGAGAATAAGATGAATGTAGAATGGGAAATCCAGGGGACGGAATCGTTCTTATTCAAATTCTGTTTAAATACTCCACATGTGATAATAAAGGACTCAATTTTTAAGAATAATTTTCAGTTCTGTCAAAATATTAAATATTCACAGAATGCGCTATTTACCAAATGCTAAAATATATTAATGCAATATAACAATTTATTTTCTTTTAATTTTAATAATGTGTGAAATGTTTAGGTAAACAAGATAACAGGTTTATTCTTCAATATGACAACTAAAACAAGCCACCTAAATTCTTGTGACATGTATCTAACATGGGTGTGATAATAGCACCTCCTAAGCCATAAGAATAATACATGGTTAATGATCCATAAAGTGTCATTTTATCATAGTTCAGAGTTTAAAGCCCTACTGCAGGTAAACTGGTCACCATCTGCTGACATCAAAAAATAACATCAGTTATTTAAATATATAAAAAAGTAAATATGTCAGTAAATTATAACTGCTAGTTTCAAAAACACACCATAAAATATTTCATGTGGTAATAAAAGTTCAGTTCTAAATCCACTTAGACCCCTTATCTATAAATTTTAACTTTTCAAAAACATATGTACTGACATAGCACAATGTTTACTGACAACTTACGGTGAATTTACACTGGCCTTAGTGCACACTTAATATGAAGTGCGACAAATATTTTTTTGTGTGAAAAAAATATTTTTGCTAAACACAACTGAATATAATAATAGGTTAATTTCATCTTGATTTGTGTTCATTTATCTAAGCCACTATCGCATGCCAAGTCTGGTCCACTGTCTAACAGACACTGTCACGTTCAATGTTTCAGATTAATGAGAGTCTAGCTCTAGCCTCAGTGCCATTCCAGAGTTTACATAGTAATCCCATTTCACCTTGCGGGGGACAGTTTCAAACAGTCTCTTTGAACTTGTCTTTTTTCTCCCAATTAACCTCCTGAATGGATGGCTGAGAGCTAAATGGCAGAAATGATTAAAGGGCTCTTATTTTTATCTGTAGGTAAATCTGGCTGTCATGACATCCAAGCACGTCACGCAAGTCATGCATGCGCAATATCTGCCCGTGCGTCTGTCTGATTAGGGTATTACTCTGTGCCATCTAATTATCAATGCAGCACAATGCAATCAGTTCATTGTAACATGGAATTAATATCATGCCCAAAGCACTGAGTTGTTAGCTAGGACAAAACTGCAATCTAAAGTCATTAATAGAATAAGTATTTTCCTGGACCAGACAGCCTCACCTCTTGCAATTGGGGGAAAGCCTTCCTCTACAGGCAGTACAGAATAAATTGTGCATCACCCTGCAGGATTCAAGCCACAATCAGTGGATGCACCACCTGTATGAATTTAATTGGTATCATTGGTGAGGAGAGAATCTTCTCCAGGGTGACATATCATTTCCTTATCACACATTTGTATGAACTGTACAATATATGTAGAATTGTAGAGGCAATGGGAGGTAGAGCACCATGCTAAAGGTTACAATAACAGATGGGGCTTAAACCAGCTAACTTCAAGTCAGAATCCAATTCCCCAAACATCGCAAAGCCTTCAATGGTGTGTGCCAAACACATCCCAACGTCCAGTTCCTGCGGTTTGACTGCTTTCTGACAGGGTAATATCACACAACAGTCCAATTTCTCATTCTAAAAGATCAGTTATTCATGCAATTGCTTTTTTAGACAACAAGCTGCACAGTTCTGATATTTGAAAACGTGACAATACCTACCCGCATTCTTAACTGGCAGTCAAACAGCAGGAACTGGATATTCTTCGAAAACTAATCCCTGAGTTTGGGGTTGTTCCTCTCTAATTCTCTGGCCTGAGATATGCCTGTTAGATTACTTACCGTGCCAATCTAACCTCCCACCCACCCATCCATCCCATTAAATCAGACCTGTGGGCAGACTACAGCAGTATAGTGAATCCTGTGACAAGCTGGGCAGCATAGAAGGGATTTTATTAAAGGAAATGCCTGGGGCTGAGAATAGATGCTTGGTGCAGTGGGGGGGCAATTTTGTGCGCGCAAGTAGAAGATTAGATCCACTACATGATGCATGAGTCATGAGTCATGACACTTCCCTTGGAGTGCCTTTTCGTCTTCCCTTATTTCAATATGAAACAATGGAGACGGGTAGGGGAGCTTATGGGGTGATGTTACCATGGGTAACCAGCCCACAACATACAATTATCTGCAACCCCTTGCACCCGCCCTCTGGATAGATTGCATTTTTTGAACGGAACCAAATGACGCTTTGCTGTCTTAACAGGCTTTAAGGGCATGTCCACCAACACAAAAGCAGCACATTGCAAAGGATGCTGGGAATATCACAGCCGTAATTTGCACATTAGAAAACATAAAAGGGCTGCAGCGGTAACCTTTTGCTGCCAGCTCCCTCCGCAGATATGAACGCTGGGATCGCGAAACGATCCCGCTCAGTTAGCGCATATTACAAATCACAAGGAACACAAGAGAACGCTGAGATTGCCTCTACAGATAGCACAGCACACACAAGTAGGGCTCTGTCAACGTTAGCTGCTCCCACAGTTCAACTTGCCGTCATTTGATTCTCTTCAGGAGAGCTAGTATGCGACAGTACTGTGCTCGTGATTGCCACATTCCTCACACTTTGGTTATCTTTTGAGTATCTTCCCCTGTGCAATACACAGGGGAGGCGCCGGTCCTGTTCTGTGATCGCACGGTCAACAGACCTTGTGGTACTATTCGTGTCTCTAAGAGAACGCTCACTGTCAAGAGCGCACCGTTGAAAACACGGCCCTTTATAAAAGGTCAATAAAAACTGCTCAAATGACACTGCGCCGTCAAAATATGTACTGTAGCTGACATCCTACAGAGCGTACTGGTAAAAAAGGACCAGTCATATCACATTGTCCTCTCTGAAGCCCGCTATTGTTGTGATGTCAACACAAGACAGACAGGAGCCTACTTTATTTATGCAGTTTTGGAGTACAGTCCCAATTATTTACGAATACTGCCCATTTATGAATATAAATCCAGCCTCTCTCCACCAGACTAATCAGCGGGTCACCACACGCATGTCGTTTTTCATGTCTTGGCTCTGCGAGAGGGAGGGGAGCGGTGTGTAAGTGTTTCCATTAAGAGTGAGCTCATCACATGGGGGAATAATGAAGTAAGGATCGGTTCATCCACCTGACCCTGTCTCCGGGGGTATGGCTGTGTGTTCTACTACAGAACAGGCGACACCGCCACTGAGACACAGGGAGGGGCCCCACGCAGCACCACCAAACATCACCTCAGCCAGCGTCCCTGTTGCCATGGTAGCCGATGGGAGATTAGAGAACATAAAGTATAAGATTCGGCAATGATTAGCTCCTCAGCACTTTGAGGGGGAGAGAGAGAGCTGAATCACCTGCACTGCCACGACTCACATTATTGGCTGTTAACAAGGTGCAAATAATGATCAAGCAGTTGTTAAGTTTGCTTGTTTTTTTGCCAATTCTGCATAGTAACAGGGTACCAGTTTAATTTATTAACGACATAAGGTTCTTTCCAGTGCAGGGAATGTCATTGGCTAACTACTCCCAAAGCAATTTCTATTTAATTGCTTTGTGTTCACCTTTCAAAGTGTGGTCTTGCTCACCTCATTCAGATTCAAATGCAGCAATGCTAAAGTAAAGCTCATGCCGAAACTTTATCTTCTGGACGTATGATGCTAGATCTTATTTCTTGCTGGAGTAGTGTGTCACCATTCTTTTCTTAGAGCAGATGTGTCGCTGAATCACTGCATTGTCATGATAGATTAATAGAGTACAAAACACACATCCCCCAAAACGTAGCACTGGAACATCAGAGGAGCTGTTTCCATAGCAGACAGATCACAGGAGACAAGGAAGATGTGAATAGAACAGTATCTATCCTGTACCATACATTTCAAGGCTGAATGAGTGTATGGTATACGTACCTCTGAAAAGCATGTGTTCTTTAAACTACGTTATCCTGTAGGCTAAGTATCACACTGATGTTTCCCTAAAATTGTCTGAGGTAACCTTATGATTAATTAATTAACATGACCTGTAATTACTTTACCATATAAGGTTTACAAGTTTGCCCTATGTCTCTCACATATGGTCATGTTCCTCCACAAAATAAGCCATACAGAAAAGCCATATATAGGTGTAAGTCTGTTGTTTTGTGTTGTCCTTAATGTGCTGCCACACTACACACAGACACACATCACACTCCGTGGTGTACCAGCACAGTAAAGTGCAACACACTCAGAGTGCATTGGTACAGTTACAGTTGCTACATCACAGTTAAACTTATGATTCCCAGCACATAATCTGTGTCACATTGGACCAGAACAATTTAAGAGCACTTCCTTTGAGTTATTATGCCATTTCAGCAATGTAACAGGAAGCTCTGAATGACTGATGGGGCCTTGATCAAGTTTCCTAAGAGGCATAGGCGCATCCATCGTTTTATGCCGTTCTGTACACTACTTTGGTCCCAATTGATTTATTTTAATTTAGTCCATTGGTAGTGACAATATGTGGACTAATCAGTGTTCATTGGGTAAAGGGTTTTTATTTATTTATATAAATATTTATTCTTACATATAACTGTTATATAATAGCTACGAATCTATTCGCAGGTGTGAATGTATGCATTTTATAAGTTATTAGCTATTTTTTGTTGTTTAGTCCTGTACTTTTGTATGACTACACTGGTATCCCTGCTTGTAATAAATGTGTACTGTATTGTATTGTTACATACTTTTTTTTGATGATTTGTTTTGACTGTGCTCAGTGTGACTCTTAGTGCTTCTATATTGCATTTTATTTACAATATACAGCTGTACGTGCACAGGAAGAACATGGTTAACATAAGCTGTGTGCAAAAATTATACCTTCACACAAACACAGAGTCACGGAGTCCGCTCCATTACGAAGGCAAAATGTCCACTCAATCCAGTCTACACGTCTATATCTCCATCTCTCTACAGTTGAGAAGGATTGGGTGATTTTGACACTTCATTTGGCTCTCGGTCGGCTCTCATCAGCCTGGGGCCTGTATAATGAAGCATGATTACTCAGATAGCTGGATAACTGCACTGAGTAAAACCCAGAACAGCTCTTTTTACTTCAATCCAGATTTGTTCCAAATTTGGGAGGGTTCCAGGTTTTACTCAGTGCAGTTATCCAGCAAACTCAGTAATCCTGCTTTGTGATACAGGCCCTAGGCGCTGTGACCTGACCACAAAAAAAACCCAGCAACAGCCTGGCCTATGAGGCGAATGCAGCTCCTGAAGCTCTGCAGTGCGTGTTCCACCCGTTCCGCCACAGCGGGCCTCCCCCCTGTCTTAGCCTTAGATGTGCTTGCTGAGCCCGTGCTCCTGCAGTCCTCCTCAGCATGTGCTCCTGCATTAATTATAACAAGCAGCACAGACCTGGGAGCAGCAACAGAAACAGGCGCCATCAAAAACACACCGAAAATCTGGAATCTGTATTCCGGAACTGGATTTTTTCCACTGCTGCACCCCAACCTTGAACGTACTGTACGTCAGCCACCAGAGTTCTGCTCTAGTAAAGCAATTAATTTAATTTGATTAAAGTGGATTGTGAATATCAAATGTGCTCTAGTGTAATGCCACTCCCAGTCCTTTCCTATCAAGCTTTGACACATGTGGTCTAAGGGAGGGGGGTGGGGGTGCCCATACTACACAAGCACATAGCACAAGCCTCCTGACAAGATCTAATATGTCACTGCTAAATTCACTTCCCTCATGAAGGGAATAATCCTTCTATCGTGTCTCCGGGGGGGGTGATGTCACTCTGCGTGATCAATTCAGATACAAATCAAGCTGCAATAGTGCATCGTGGACCTGAGGTTAAAGATCACAATAACGGCAGCAGGGACAAAATAGAACCAGGCACATCTTATCCAATCAAATGCTAAAGAATGTGGCACACACAGCCAAGGTGTGGTTTCAACATGTTTCCTGACAACTGATCAAGATAGCCCAGCTCCTGCCTATTGGGGATTCTAACACAGGTAGACTGAGCTACAAACACACTGGAAATAAAGTATACATTTTCTAGAATGAGTGTCATGCATTTACTGAGATTCATTTTAATAAAGCTCTTAGAGCACCACCTCCTTTTATCCACTTTTGTTATCTGAACACAAACCCAATTTTGGTCTTCTTTCCGTTTTTGACAATAAAATATCAGATCCATGAGTCGTGCAAATTCCGCAGAGTACCCCAAAAGATGCCTGTCAGAATAAACAGAACAAACATTTACAGCAATAAGCTGTAAAATCTGTGTTGAATCTAATATATAGTGCACTTATTGAAATTAAGCTATTTTTGTCATCAACTCTCATTGGTTTTCAACAAAGAATTAACTTTCAGCAGCCATTAAATGGCTTGGTGTCTTTGTCCCAGTTTAAAAATTTTGTCGCATGTACAAAGAAAAGGCTATTGATGTGAGCAACAGACACACAAGGTCAAACAGAGTAGGGCTATGTCCTTCACTTGCTCTACAATAACAATTCTCTCTACCCTAATGGGCACCCCTCTAATTACACTGTAACCTCTGGAGAAAAAAATGGACAATCAGTAACAGTATACAGAAAGATATACAGTATACACAAGATCCCTCGCACTCTGCACAACAAAATGGAGCTTTGAAAGCTCAGAGATTTTTGTAATTAAATCTAATCCCTTGTGACCAAATATACGTACGGTACACAAAGGAGCAAATTCTAAATATATCTCCTGGGTCAACCACTGATAACTGACTTTTGCTAAATCAAGGTATTCTCGGTGCTCTCAGGATTCATTTTATTCCCAATCTTTAAAAAAAGATTTGTTTTAAGAACATATGTGAGATTATACTTTTCTAAACGTAAGGTAACTGCTATTGAATGTTATAAGCAGTCTAAACTACAGTAGAGTTTCTCCAACTTGCATGCTGCCTCTACCCCAAAGAGAATGTGTTTAGTATGTTTTGTTTTATTTTGTTTAAATACTAGTGCTAGTTGCTACACATTTGAATTCCTAGTCTGTGCCTCCAAAAGACGTGATGCTTTCTGTGCACCAAGTGAATAATATACCATTTCATTAATTAAATAAAAAGGTATCAAACATAATAATAGGTTATCAATCAAAATTCACCAATCTATTGTTATTAATGTTGTATTTTTTGGTTTCCAGAACAGGACAAATACTTAAAATGTAAATTTAGCTGGCTTCTTTTAATATACCTTGAACATATACTGTATTTTTTCAGTCATACTGAATACTGTTTGAACAGTCTTCAAATGTCATTGTTTTGTTATTTCATTTTAAAGTTATTTTAATTGTGTATGAAATTTGTGTTCCACAAATTTTACACCAATTCTTACTTTCGACATTCTGAAAATGTTTTTGTCACGTTATTGACACGTGTTTTTTTTTTCTTTACGATTAGGGGATCTTGTCAGTGTTTACGCATCTTTCATTGCATGTTTTTCTGTGGTCTTGACAGAATTATTTTTGGAACAACAAATCGGCTGTAATAATTTTCAGGGAACGCAAACCATCAACACATTACCAGACATCCAAATGGGAATATACAGTAACTGTGTTGAATGTTTATTCTTAGCCAGTTGTTTGGCTCAACAGACTAACAATGAACAGTACTTGGAAGCATGGATTAGATTTTCATTCATATCCTGCTGTAAGGAGGTATAAAAAGCAACTGACAATATTGTGTACAAAAACAAAATAATTACTCCCTGGAAAAAGGTTCCACCTAACCATCTATTGTAAAGCATCTATTGTAAATCTTCATGCTGAACTAAGTCTCCTCTATTTTAAGGCCTGCATGTTAAACGTGACCGACCCTCTCATGCCAAAACTGCCAGCTCTCCACTGGTTCTGAAAACTGCTTCCATACGTAGCAATCACTCAAAGAAGCGCTGTCTTGACTGACTCGCTTCCTGCCATCAAAGATAATACCACACCTACAGCCATGTATACATCCATATACAGCCCTGTTGTAATACCATAAACCCTAGCCTCCCCTCTATATTCCCCTCATCATCTATGTCAATTATGCATGCAGTGCCTCCCTACATTATGACATCATTTGCTGTGTAATCCACAGACTCGGATAGACCGATTGCAGTTCTCCAATATGGAATCATGGAGGGAAGGAAGGAAGGGAATATTGGCATTCTAAAATCTGATTTAGAAGCTCCCAAGTCAAAGCTCTAGAAGCTTCAGTATATGGTTGCCAGGTTTGAGTATATTGTATATTTTGACTGTTTCAGTCAGAATATATGATCTGGCAAGCATCTAGTGTGGCCTCTCCTTTGAAAAACTGGAATGTCCATGGGACGTATCACAGTTGCTCTAAAAATCCTGCGAATCAAAGTTGTGAGACCCTGTCCTATTATGGAATTACATTTTTGAGTACGTAAATTGGACTGCAAATGAACACTTGCTATTTTGCTGTTTCTTTAAGTCTGCAAAAGAGACCTCAGTTGACCTACCTGATTCAATAAATGTTGACGGGATCAACCAGATGTTTTTAATCAAAGTCGCATTCATTTCAGCGTTTTTGGCAATAAAAAAGTATTATCCTCCGCAACCAATACTGAAGAGGGAAACAACTTGTTTCAATAGCAATTAGTCTTTTGAAGGTAAATGCCAGTGCTTTGCTACAAATATCTCAGTCATTTCCCTGGACACTACAAATGCCCTGGTGCAATGCTGTTATGCAACTTATCCGGGTCCAGTTCCAATTTTTCTTCTTTCAATTATAATGGCGGACGCTGCAGAGGACTAAATGAAAGTCCGATCCTGCCTCCATACTGATAGCATGTTCCAGGCTAAACCCAATCTACAGGCATTCATAAAATGATCATGTTATGGTTTACTTACAATTGTAAAGACGTTTCCTGAATGTCATAAGTAATTGCTGTGCAGGGCCGGCTTTATGCATTTCAGCCTATCAGAAGGCTTATGTGGGCACTGAAAGTATCATTCACCCCCCCACCCTGCCCCACCACAAGAAGCGCAATTCCAAGGCGGACTGTTGCGGCTAAACGATTCGGGATTAAGCGTGAAACTGAAACACGGAGGGAAAAAAATATCAGTTATTTATGTTACCAATGGCGCTCTTCCTTTCAGTATAAAAAAAAAGCTTACCCCCATGTAATTCTGCATTTACTGTAAGCCTCTTATTTTCCAGCAAGCATTACTGACTGCTCTCCCATCCAAGCACTCCCAGCTGCCTTCAGAGGGACGCAATGCAAACAGTCGCATGAATATTAAAAGAGTGAGCAGTCGACGGGCCGGAGAGAGGCTTCTCGCCAGCCCCGTGACGGACAGCATGTGCACCACGCCTCTCCGTGCAGTACCGGAGCATATGACGCGGCCGCTGTGGTTATACTGTATCACAGCGTGCGGACGCAGCTGGAAGGAAACAAAGGGACAGTCTGGGCCTTTTATTTTTGGCATAGAAATTTTTTTTGGTCCCCTCTTTCATCCCCACGCCCTCATCAGCCTGCACCATAAATAAAACATGAGCCTCAAACTGCTGGCTCAGTGATAAGACTTCCACCCCATACAGGAAACAATATCCCATCCCAAAGTCCCCACCACCATACACCCCCCCCCACCCCCCCCCTCCATGAAAGAAAATTGTATTGCCCGAGTGTCCCAGATAAAATAACTAAATATTAAATTAAATGCAGATACATCTATACATCTATGCACAGTCTCTCTCATTGGGATTGGGGTGGGGTTCAGTAGTTTCTTTAATACAATCAGCTCCTGTACACTGACAATCCGCTTTTAAGATGGCATGTTCATATCAAGTTAATGATGTAGGGCAGTGCTTTATACAGCACGGTCCTAGCCAAACTGAAATAGCCTTGCTATACTGCTTCGTATCTAAATCACTAGCATACACAGCACCATGTTTCCTCATTGCTCTCCATGTACAGTTCTGCTGTCTGGAAGCGTTCTGTCCCTACATGTAAACAGCCCCAAAAAGGCTGCATCTGCATCTTTCCACCTGAAAGATACAAATACTTTGGAAGTATAACTTAAGAAATGGGGTTTTGCATTCCAAAAATGTACGGAGTAGAGATTAGGGAAGCAGGCTCGTAAGAGGGTTCAATTAAGGTCCAAATCCTGGGTAAGATAATACAGTTGTGACCCCGAGTGATTTCATTTACACTCTATTCAGAGTGTGTGGCCAGTTTTAAACTGAGTGATATATAGGTAAAGGTCTCTTGTAACACAAAGAATGACCTCATGTGCATTGTAATATATGGAGTGAAGGCTCTGTTCGACAGTAAACCACTGCTGACTGCATCCAACAGCATCCCATAAATCCTCTCACGTAAACCACCTAAAACGCCATGATAGCAATATTTGACGTCTGAAGATACGGGTGCTGCCATCACTATTCTCCCTCTGGTATTATTACTTGGGTTGAAGGCTAAACAGACTGACAAGCAGGCCAATGCTGTCTCTCTCAGGATATTATTCATGTTATTTATGGAAAATATGTGGCTGAATGGCTTTAAGATAATTTAACATGCTTCCCATAGCATGCAGAGGGCTAGCTCGCTAGCCACGTAAAAGTGGAATAACAAAGAGTCTCATAGCAATCATTTACTCATTTACGTATATGAACCCAGGTCTCTAACCCTTATCACATGTAAGTAGAGACAGATACGCATGCAAGGTGAGCGTGTACCATTGTTCTGTGTTGCAGGTTGTATTCTGCAGGTACAATCAGTCGAACACTCTACTGGACAAGCGTACTACATAGAGCATCATTATGCATAATAATAAGCATGAAAAGTGACAATATCATAATCATGGATTTTCACAAGCTCCTTTGAATTCGTTGCAGGTACCAAACCTGCCCCCAACCCTGACTCAACATCTGATGTTGAGCCCCTCAGCTAATATAACAGCGACGCTCCAGAGATGGCCTCTACGATAAGATTAAATCCCCGCATCACAGGTGGTTTCTCAAATGTGGATACTTTACAATCATACGCCACCTACTGCGAGTGCACTATTAAGACCAATATTCTTACTCTAATGCCACCACTCGATAAAACGGCATGCTATTTCAATGTTTCTCCCATAATGCTTAGCCAGTACAAAAAACCTTCCATAGGGCAGCTATGTAGGCTAATAAGAAGAGGCATGCTATTACTGGACCATCAGAATGCACTGTGTGAAAGAACGCAAGGTGCGTAGCATACGACGTGGCAATATGATAGCGGCATACACTCAAGCAGGACAAAATAACCCCATTTGCATCAGAGCAGCTCTTAGCTGTACATCAGCATCTGAGAGCCCTGTCCACATGCATTACTGGTAAGAGTGCATCAAGGTTATTGCCTTTTTTGCAGTTTGAGTGTGATATTATCTCAATGCTTAAAATGGCACAGACAAACATAGAAAGTGTCAGATCATCATTGTAAACCCACTGGGACCGAATACAGCGATGTATGTATGTATGTATGTAATGTTTACACCTGCACAATCAAGGCATTGGCGTATTTCATATAGTAGACATGCACTGCTTTGCCAAACTGTCGGTTAGTTCTGCTCTTCTGCCATCTACACCAACCATACCTACCATCCACACCGTGTGGTACATTTAGCAAAGCCGACTATTTAAGTTACAGCAAATTAATGGGCTGTCCCCCTCATCACAAAATGGTCACGCATACATGAAACAAAATTGTGAGATACACAGTACTGAAAACAATAGAGAAATTAGGCCCGTCCAAGTATGATCATAGCTATCATAGATCGTTTTTCATCTCGGGGAAACACAGCACCTCCACTAAGTTTAGCTGGTTCCTTATTTTAGTAATGGATTCTCCACAGACTGAGAATACGCTTTCTGCTCTCGGGCCATCTCTTAGAATGCTTGACCTAAGGTGATCGCTCTGGGCAACATTAAAAGAAAATCCATCTACTGCAGTCACCTCTGATAGGATTTTTTAAAGTGATTTTGCAGGTGCAAGGCATTGTCTCTCTTTCTGTCCATATTTGTCACTCCTCCAGAGCACTATCTACTGCGTCATGTGTACAGCAAACTGTATTCTGCTTACTACATACTGTTTATTGACACAAAGTATGCGGTAAAATATCCTACATACCATCATCAGCGAAAACCCAGAAATAAGCATATCATCCATGGATTTTAAGTACACTACATTTAGAGAACATTAGCCTACTTAACAACTTTCTCATCCAGCATACTCAGTAGCAGCTATAAAACGGACACAGCACTACACCCGCCTGTGTAAGGGCTACAAACACACTATGAAGGTGATTGGCGGAGACCCCTTTCCTTTTCATCACTTTTCTCAAATTCCTTATCAAATTTTTCCTCCTCTTGCCCTTTTCCATTTCCCTTTATCGTTGTTTGCCCTCTTTCATTTGTTGCGGCTGTCATGTTCCAACCCCCAATGTTCCCCGCCTTGTGATCGAGGCTGTCACACTCATTGACTGGGTAATTTTTTCCCCCTCCTCGTTGGCCTAAAGACCATTTTCTGTATTATTTAAATGAGGCTATAGCTGCTTTTTCAGGACCAGGGGACCAAAAGGAACGCCAGCTTCAAGGCTTGAGATGTAATTGAATTTTGGAGCTTACTGGAGGACCTCCGTGTGCTGGAGTGCTCCAAAAAAGATGCGCTGTTTTATGAGATCGGGGTGATTAAAACTTGTATTTTCTCCCTTGACTCCCACCGGAAAAGGACATTCCATTGCTAGATGTTCAATATCGAATGGATCGTGGATGCTCCAACACACACAGGGGCACAACCACAGGTTTCGAGGTTGAGTAACACTCCAGGGGAGTAGAACTATATAAAAATATAATATAGGACTAAAAATTTACTGAAAATCAATGAGTTTTTGCAACTCAGCCACAGTAAATTGGACTGCCTTGTTTTAGTGTAATCACAAGGTTATTTTGATTTAAAAAGGGGTAATGTAATGTAATGTAGAACAATTATCCAGTGGTATTTTAGAACAACAAACCCCCCCCCCCCCCCCCCCCCCCCCCCTTTTTAAATCAAAATAACCTTGTGATTACACTAAAACAAGGCAGTCCAATTTACTGTGGTTGAGTTGCAAAAACTTATTGGTTCTACATTATTACAACATTTTACCCAAAACCCTGTCTTCTGACATGCTCACAAAACATTTTGACAATATGTAGGCTATACACAAAACATTCATTGAGCCTCATCACACATCAGGCTATTTCCAAATGCAATGCAGGGGAAATTGTTGGCTTAAACATCTCTGATACAAATGCATACATGAGCAGGAAACTTTAAAAAAACATTTCTTCCACAACTCCCTATGTCCACATTGTACTGACTGAGGGATGTAGACTGGCCACAGAATGAAGTTCCAAATCTAGCCCAATAAGTTATGCGTGACGGTGAGGTAGGATCGTGGTAATACATTCTCCAGGTCCTTGAACTCGGACAAACCATTCAAACCAGTGAGATTTTAAAGAACTGTTTTTATTTTAAGTGAGACGGAAAATGCTAAATATTTCCGCGAAAACTGTGTATCACAAAATGGTTTAGGGCGTGGGCCTAAAGGAAGGTTTAACCTCCAGGAGATGCTACCGGCAGCTTTGTATGAGCAGGAAATCAATTGCTTGTTCTTTTTGATATTATCGATGTTCATTTCACATCCGTCCATAGCTCTGATTCAATTTTCTAACTGCATACAAGAGACATACACGAAACACTTTAGTCGTGATACATCTTTGCGTATTGCGTTGCATGATTACATGACACAGTAAAATAATAAATAACTAAATCAAAGAAACACTATAATGAGCCTATTACCAGATTACGAATGTAATGTTTACTATCTCAAATTGTCCAATGCAGCTATATCAAATTGACCTGTCACGGTACCTTACAAGGTAAAACACCCTGTGACATTCGATTGTGTCCCTAGCTGCTATGCCCTCTGCAGCAGGCTCACTGGTACATCTTCCCCGCGAGAAAAACTGGGCCGTCGCCCCATGCTTACCTGCAGCCAGGAGGAGAGAGGGAATGGAAGGTGGAGAGCGAAAACATCTCAGCCCTGTCCGCCATCTTCTTCCACAATTGACTCTAAATGACTGCAGATAATCACAAAGTACAGCCCATTCACAGACACAGAGGGTGCCGACAAACGAGATCAAGGGATGACGGCGATCAGCGAAGATTTTCTCCCCCCTACGGCCACACTGCAGATGCCGCCGACTCGACCTCGCCAAATCACGCACGTTGACTCACGACCATTAATTCGGACAATCCACGGTAGACAGCGTTATAAGACGTTCGTTTTCTGTATCCGAGAAAGAGGTCCTTTCCAACTGGATTTGGCACCTCTACGCAGAATATGAACTGCGGAATATTTATGTCAGTAGTGAGCAGAGGGAGGAAAAGGCAGCGCAGTCTCACTGCCTTCAAAGTACGCACAGTCAAATCTCTAAGCACAGCTCCAGCGCTACGCAAAAACCAGCTGCATGATGCTGCGTGTGGGCAGTACTGAGATCGAAAAGCAGGAAACGGCACTGCGGATAATCGTATTATGGCCCGCGATTTGAGCCAGATGCGCCCGACGCTGTCTGTCCCTTTACTTAACCGCCGGCTGGAATATCAACATATGGGGTTAAGATGGGCGGGGACTAATAATAATGATATTGTTATCGTATAATATATAGTAAAATGATATTTACAATAATTATATTATTAGAATATACAAGCACAATTGTTTCCAACCCAATGTTTTGAAGAAATATTGTGTCATGTGACCTTTTCTTGTGGCGTGTCAGAGAGATGACCGGAGGCGTTGCATCAGAAATGGTTGAAATTCTAGATAAAACGCACACATAATTTCAGTCAGAAATGCGCGTGCTGCAGCCTAACTCAGTACCATATCACACTGTGGCTTGATATGGAATGATACTGGCATATCTCATCGACAATTCAAATGTATTCCCATTCATTTATTAACAGGTTGTCAAGACAACACGTCTTTATAGAGTTCAAGCCACGGCTTTGATGAATAAATCTGCATTTTAAAACTTGAAATTCTACATAATCAAACTTTATCATAATCGGGAAAACATTCGTTTTTGACCGTCTACGTTATTGCACGGAATTAAATTGTGATTTAAGCAACCACTGGCGTCTTTACCTTCATCTGATTTTATGTGGCATAGGTTTTGCACGTTTTGATGCACGCATAGTGAGATGATAGTATATAATAGTATATATTTTTACAAAGGTAACCTATATACTGTAGGCTGCACTGCCCTTGTGATGCTGGAGTGTGATGTCAAAGAACTAGTGAGCTACGGACTGGCGCTGTTCATTGGCTTTGGTGCTGACTTCCTTTGGGGTTTACAGCGACACCTGCGGTGAGAAAATACATTGTCATTTTACTGCACTGCCTGTCAATGAATCTTACAAGCAATTGTATACAGATAGGTAGCAAACAAAAATATAAACACCAATGTAAAGTCACTTAACAGGGTATTGAGCCCTCTCATGTGTACTGCTTGTATGTTCTATGGCACATATTCCACCAGCATCTAGAATTCTGCTGGAGGAGAACAACACAATTCCTACAACTGAATATCAATGAACTCATGATGGGTTGATGGAAGTGTAAAACACGTTCAGAGGCATCACTTCAGAATAACATATAAATTATTTAATGGGCTAAGATCAGAAGACAGAGAAGGCCATATCATCTGGATAATATCAGTGTTGTGTTCCTCAAACCATTGGGCAACTACTCATGCTGGGGAATTGTCAACTTGGAAGACACCCCTCTCTGGGGGGTGTGGTGAAGATGATCACTTAGTACCATCAATGAATAATTGACATACACCTTGCTTTTAAGGGCATGCACCAAAACCATGGCAGGAAAAAATGCCCCAGACCACATGGAAGAATCCACCAGAATCCTTCATTGTTTGTTCTGTTTGTTCATTACCTGTACATATACATTCAACATATACAGTATATGTAGAGTGTGCCCTATAATTCATTGGACAGTGACACATGTTTTGTTATTTTGGTTCTGTACTCTAGCACTTTGAGTTTGAAAGGAGACATCCTTTTGTACACACTCACAGCCACCCCCCCCCCCCCCCCCCCCCCCCCACCCCCCCATTTTTGGGCATCAAAAATATTGGACAGTTTAACATAATGTAGAATAAAGTAATCATTTTAAATATTTGTTTGCATATCCTTTGCATGCCATGACTTCCTGATGTCTGTGACCCAACAACATCAAAAGACTCTTGATATTGTTATGCTCTCACTCCCGTCCTTTTGTGTCCCGTGTTTTACCTGTTTCCTCTTGTATCGTGTTGTTTGTATCCCTGTTTGTTTCCCTCGTGCTGCTGTCATGGTTTTCACCTATCTTCCCTCTGTTTTCTATCTCATTCCCCTTTTTTCTTTTCAGTCTATCGGATTTTTCTGCGTTCCATTTCGGAGTTTTCCTTCTCCCCGCTAATTATTCATTTCACCTGTTCTTTTACCTCTCAGGTATTTAAACCCCTCACTTCCGCTTTTAGGCGCTTCTTTGTCATTTCGTGTTTTCACGAGGTCAGGGTTAGTGAGTTTTTTGTCTCTCTGCTATTGTGAGAAGAAGGATTTTCTTTTATTAAGCAGTTCAGACATTCTTCTACCTAGAAGCCTTGGGGAATTAGGTTTTAGTTTCCCTTATTGCTCTTCCCTCTCCTTCCCTCCCACTCTCTCATTTCTGAGAGTGTGAGTTTTATTTTTATTTAATTTATTTCACCATTTATCGGGCGTTATAGCCACGTTCCGAAGGTGTCTTGTTTTTTCTGTTTTTCTCTCGCTATCTCTTTAGCGTTTGCTATTTTGAGGTTTATCTCTGCCCGTGTTTACGTGGCTAGCCCGTTTTATAGGGGTGTGTTATTATTTGGCACTGCCAGGGACTTTCTATCCCTTTTTTTTCTGTTATCGCGCTTGGCTCATCGTAATTCGTCACAAACCCTCTCAGTTGCAGGTTTGGCGTGGTTTTCCCTTTCGTGTCACTCTGTTCCACTACTCTTTATCCGCCTATCCCTTTCCTTCTCTCTGCATGCATTCTGCACACTCTCTGCTCCGTTAATCACTCATGCATACATTCGCACGCGGCACTTAATTGATACTTGTGAACTGTTGTATTTAGTCACCGGGTGTTCTTTGTCCTGTGCCAGTTTGTTAAGTCTCTTTGTAGTAATACCCTGGTCTTGTCTCGTGGATACTTTGTATTTAGTCCTGTCTTGCCTGCTGAAAAGCTTTAGTTCTGAATCAGCGTTACTAGCTATTTTCCAGTCTTGTCCAGCTTTAATTAGCTCTTGCCAGGAATGGCGTTAACACGCTGCTCATTCTGTCCTGCCTCGCTGTTACTAACTTTGTCTGCTCCAAGTCTACCAGCCTGCAGCTGTGTGTGCATCCAGCCTGTGCTCCAGTTCTGCCCATCTACAGCTGTGTACGCATCCTGCCTGTGCGGCGCTTCTGCCAACCTGCTGCTGTGTGTGCATCCAGCCGGTGCTCCAGCTCTGCTAACCTGCAGCTGTTCGTTCCCACTCCACTCTGCCTGGTCTCCCACTCCCCGCTACTCCTCTGCTCAACCAGCCCGGATTCCTGCCACTATCCAGTCCTCCAGTCCCAGCCTCACCCACTCCCGCTGATCCCCTGCTAATCCATACCTGGTTTCTGTCTTGTCTGTCTCTCTCCCTATGCTTCAGGAGGAATTATTGTCGGAACAATAAATTATTGGAGTTATTGGAATTCCTTGTGTGTTGAGTCGTGCATTTGGGTCCAGTTCATACTCGGAACCGTAACAGAACGAACTGGCCAGCTATGGACCCAGCCGACTCGGATCAGATCCATCAAGCCTTCGCCTGCCAGAACGCTGTCATCGATCTACAGCGTCACCGCCTGGAAGACGTCCAGGAGACTCTGAAGAATCTTGTCATTTATGACAAAGACTGGCTTATCTTTGATGTTGGGGGGGTGAGAGTGAGAGAGAGACAGAGAGCGACAGAGATAGAGAGAAGGGGGGGAATATTAGATATCCTACAGGTTCGATGATGAGCCAGATGGCGGTTCATCTACCTCTTCCGAGGGCTCATGCCAGTCCTGCACCACCTGCCCTGGAGCTGCAGCCCCCAGCGTCACTGCCTCTCTCAGGCAGGGAACCACGAGTGCCATAACCTGAGTGTTACCTGGGGGACCTGGGGAAATGCTGTTGCTTCCTTCTCCAGTGTGACATCGTGTTCCGCATCCAACCTGCCTCCTACGCCACAGATGCAAGCAAGATCGCCTTTGTGATGGGCAGTTGGGAGGGAGGGCTCAGGAGTGGGCTACTACGCTGTGGGAGAGCCAGTCACCCACCTGTTTCCATTTCGCCTCCTTCACCGCTGAGATGCGTCGAGTATTCGACCATCCGGTCTGCAGGCGGGACGCCACTCAGGGCTTACTCCAGATATTCCAGGGCAACCGCAGTGTCGCAGAGATGGCGGTCCAGTTCTGCACCTTGGCAGCGGAAGCGGGATGGAACGACACCGCCCTCCAGGGGTCCTTCATGCAAGCCCTGAGCGAGGAGCTAAACGATCAGCTAGCAACCCGCGAGGAGTCCAGCTCGCTGAATATCCTCATCTCCCTTGCCATCTCCATTGACAACCGTCTCTGGGCCCGGGAGATGAAGAAGGGCCAATCGTTTACCTCATTTAACTCGTCTCGCACCCGAACATCATCACCTCCTGGCAAACCGTCCACCTCCACGTTTGACCAATTGGAGGAAGAACCCATGCAACTGGGTAAAGTGTCCATAGATGCTGAGGAATGGCGCCGGAGAATTCGCACCAATTCCTGTCTGTACTGTGGCAATCCGGATCATCACTTAGCCTCTTGTCCTATTCGCCCAAAAGGCGTGGCTCGCCTGTAAGACTGGGCGTGCTGGCAAGCTCTATCTCCACCATTCACTCCGCTCAGAACTGGGTTGAACTGAAGGCAACCCTTTTGTGGAACACCCAAGTCGCATCGCTGTTGGCGCTGGTCGACTTGGGAGCCGACTGTGTCCTGTGTACCTCAACAGTATCATGATTTGTCACAAGTTTTCAGTAAATCCCGTGCTGTGTCTTTGCCTCCCCATAGGCCCTACGACTGCTGCATCGACCTACTGGCCGGTGCAAAATTGCCATCAGGTCGTCTCTACAGCCTGTCAGGTCCCGAGAAGGCTTCCATGGAAGCTTATATCCATGACTCCCTGGCGTCAGGTATTATTCGTCCCTCTTCATCGCCGGTGGGGGCAGGGTTTTTCTTCGTGGCAAAGAAAGATGGTTCGCTCCGACCGTGCATCGACTACCGAGGCCTGAATGATATTACAGTACGTAACAAATATCCTCTGCCGCTGATTAATTCTGCTTTTGAACCACTACATAATTCCTCCATGTTTACTAAATTGGATCTTTGCAACACCTACCACCTCGTCCGTATCCGAGAGGGAGATGAGTGGAAGACGGCGTTTAACACCCCCCTCGGACACTTTGAATACCTGGTGGTCCCGTTCAGTTTGACTAACGCTCCAGCAGTATTCCAATCCATGGTTAATGACGTGCTGCGGGATCTCCTGGGTCGGTCAGTGTTTGTGTATATTGACGACATATTAATCTTTTCTAAAAATCTCCAGGAGCACATAATCCATGTTCGTCAGGTCCTCCAAAGACTCCTGGAGAATAAGTTATTTGTCAAGGCTGAGAAGTGCAGTTTTCACGCTTCATCAGTTCCATTCCTGGGTTTCATCGTGGAAGAGGGGAGGATCCGGGCGGACCCTGCGAAGATCCAAGCCGTCACTGACTGGCCCCAACCAGCCACACGTAAGCACCTACAACAGTTCCTGGGCTTTGCAAATTTTTATCGCCGCTTTATTGGCAATTACAGTGTTATCGCAGCTCCACTCACCAAACTAACCTCCACTTCTGTCCCATTCCATTGGAGTTCCGAGGCTCAACAGGCATTCAACCTCCTCAAGAACCGGTTCTCCACGGCCCCTATCCTCTGTCATCCGGACCCCAATCGCCAGTTTGTCATTGAGGTATACTTGTTAACTGTTGTATTTAGTCACCCGGTGTTCTTTGTCCTGTGCCATTCCCTTAAGTCTCTTTGTAGTAATACCCTGGTCTTGTCTCGTGGATACTTTGTATCTAGTCCTGTCTTGCCTGCTGAAAAGCCTTCGTTCTGAATCAGCGTTACTCACTATTTTCCAGTCTTGTCAGGCTTTAATTAGCTCTCGCCAGGAACGGCGTTAACACGCTGTTCATTCTGTCCTGCCTCGCTGTTACTAACTTTGTCTGCTCCAAGTCTACCAGCCTGCAGCTGTGTGTGCATCCAGCCTGTGCTCCAGTTCTGCCCATCTACAGCTGTGTACGCATCCTGCCTGTGCGGCGGTTCTGCCAACCTGCTGCTGTGTGTGCATCCAGCCTGTGCTCCAGTTCTGCTAACCTGCAGCTGTTCGTGCCCACTCCACTCTGCCCGGTCTCCAGCTCCCCGCTCCTCCTCTGCTCAACCAGCCCGGATTCCTGCCACTATCCAGTCCCAGCTTCACCCACTCCCGCTGATCCCCTGCTAATCCATACCTGGTTTCTGTCTTGTCTGTCTCTCTCCCTATGCTTCAGGAGGAATTCTTGTCGAAGCAATAAATTATTGGAGTTATTGGAATTCCTTGTGTGTTGAGTCGTGCATTTGGGTCCAGTTCATACTCGGAACCGTAACAGATATCTTATTTTCTGGTACTCTTACAAGCGATACTATAATGTCTCTGCATTTGAATGGATCTCTGTGGGAATTTGGGGGTGGGACTAAATTTAGCTGTATTATGCTGGAACAGTATGGAATACATAGTTGGTAAAATGGCTATAAGTCATCAAGGGTCTGAGGTATCAAATGAGCCTCAAACCATAACTCTGCTGCCAGATATGCAATAGATATGGATGGATCACTTTAAGGGTTGTTTCTCCTGACACATTTTCCTATTGAACTCTATGGAAAAATAAGTCAGGAGAAGAAACCCTTCAAGTTATCCATCCATATCTACTGTATTTCTGGCAGCAGAGTGATCGTTTAAGGCTTGTTTGATACATCAGACCCTTGATGACTTAGAGCCATTTAGCCAACTATGTGTTCTATACTGTTCCAGTGTAATTTACAGCTAGATCTAGTCCCAAACATAATCCCCCAATTCCCATAGAGATCCATTCAAATGCAGAGAGGTTATAGTATCGAATGTAGGAGTACCAGAAAATAAGATATCACTTTTGATATTGTTAGATCACAGACATCAGGACGTCATGGCATGCAAAGGATATGCAACCAAATATTAAAAATTATTACTTTATTCTACATTATGTTAAACTGTCCAATATTTTTGATGCCTGAAAATGGGGGGGACTATGTACAAAAGGTTCTATAATTTCTAAACGGTTCATCCGATATGGATGAAGATACCCTCAAATTAAAGCTGACAGTCTCCACTTCAACCTCATTGTCATTCTATCCTTTCAAACTCAAAGTGCTAGAGTATAGAACCAAATTAACAACAAGATAATCAATGTTATTCACTTCACCTGTCAGTGGTTTTAATGTTGTGGCTGATCGGTGTTTGTATATACATCATGCTCTGATGGCTAGCTCTCAGGCTAAATCCATTAATAATCATATTGCAGCCTATGCACTGATCTGAACAGACCTAGCTAACGTTAGCTATTTATGCAAGTAATAGCCTACAAGACTCGACACACAGGATATAGCCTAGATATTCACCCACACAGATAAAGGAGAGATGAAGAAGCTATAGAATTATACACCATATTGCATTCAAATGCAGTTACAAAATAATAAAGGTTTTCTATGAATGCACTATAACTATAGGCTATGTAAAAATACAATACCATTGGCTTACCTATTGACTTTATTTCACAGGTGTAAGAAAAATGGTGGATTTCCGTTCTAGCTCGTAACTGATTCGGAGACACTCGTCAAGTTACGTGATGTGGAGTCCCTCATTTGTAAGATAAGTGCGATTTTTAGGATACTGGAATTTCGTTGAATAGATTTGAATGGATTGTGAGACTATGCTATGCTATTCTATGCCTTCATTCCTCCAAAACAGCACTAACAAGGGTGGCGAATAATCTGCTGACAAGGGCCATGCACAGACTTTTTGGGTGGCTTCATCATTGGACACAATGCGAGAGCAATCTTTGGACACAATGAGTCCCATGAAATGGCTGCCCATACCATTACACAACCACCACCATACTTAAGAGTTAGCAACATACATTGTGGATTGGATGCCTCCTTAGGCTTTTTCCAAACATAAACCCGTCCAGATGTATTAAAAAGAGTAAAAGATGACTCATCAGACCATATCCTCCATTGCTCAGGGGTCCAGGTTTTGTGTTCCTTACACCATGTTATGTGTTTTTGTGCATTAGCCTTGGATAGATGCTTCAAAGTTTCTAAAATGGTCTTTGGTAAATTTACTATGCAAATTAAAAAAAAAAGATACTTATTGTGGTATACCTGGCTTGATCCATGCTCTAAGGGAGCTGCTACCGTTTGCTGCCTGCTGTAGCTTCCTGACCTTCTGTCTTTTAAGTCACTCCTTTCTGGGCATTGCACTGCAACCATCAGGAGTTAATACAGCAGGGCTATATTTGTTACCAGAACACAATAACTGTAAAAATAATCAATATACATATACACTGCCTGGCCAAAAAAAAGTCGCACTCTAATATTTCGTTGGACCACTTTCAGCTTTGATTACGGCGTGCATTCCTCATGGCATTGTTTTGACAACCTTATGCAACGTCACAACATTTATTTCCATCCAGAGTTGCATTAATTTTTGGCCGAGATCTTGTATTGACAACGGGAGAGTCGAACCACTCCATAAAGTCTTCTCCAGCACATCACAAAGACTTTCAATGGGGTTACGGTCAGGACTCTGGTGGCTAATTCATGTGTGAAAATGATTCCTCATGATCCCTGAACCACTCTTTCACAATTTGAGCCTGATGAATCTTGGCATTGTCGTCCTGGAATATTTCCATTGATGGGATAACCTGGTCATTCAGTACATTCAGGTACTCAGCTGACTTCATTTTATTGCTGCATAATGTTGCTGAGCCTAGACCTGACCAACTGAAGCAAACCCAGATCATAACACTGCCTCCAGAGGTTTGTATAGTGAGCACTATGCATGACGGGTGCAACGGTGTTACGGCCACTCCCTGAATGACCGCAACATAAAAGGCACAGAGACGTTGAGTTGCAAGTGAAGAAAATACATTTATTACACCAGGGGGAAAAGGGATAGGGAGCGTATGGGTGCGTGAATGCCGGTATGTATATGTATATATGCGTCTGTAAATGTAGATATGTGCAGCAAAGGAAACAGGTCAGTAGATGAAGCAAATACGGAAAGACCACGGTCCAACGAACTGTGGTCGTAGACCGTGAAGGAGAGAAAAAACCGTCTCCTCGGAAGCACAGGAACAAAAAGAACAGCAACTCCTGAAGGCTGGGCAAACCAATCTTTTAAAGGTGTGGGCCAGGTGACTCCACTCAGTCAATTACCTCTGGAGGAGGGGAAAACAAGACAGCACAGCAGGGGTAAGGCAGGCACACGTAACAAACGGCGATTTTATTTTTGGCCAGGCAGTGTATTTCCTATCACATTCATTACTATTCATACTATTATATTACCGTTATATTACTATGTCAAAATTAATATACTGATTACCCAAACCAATCAAAATGTATCGAAAAAAAATGTTTATTCGACTAGCTACCATATTCCATTCCTTTATTCCGAAATCACATTACAATCTAACAAAAATAAAAAACTCTCCCATTCTGTTGCTTTATCTGTTAGGATCCTGTAATCTGTCTGTTTATTCTTCATTTGTTATTATTTTTCCTGTTTTCTTTCCCTCGCGATTGTCAGTCCGCGTTCCATGTTTCTGAGATTCCACCCCCTGTCTTTGTCATTGCACTATTCGGGTGATTTTGGGAACATTCAGGTTTCTTCTGTATTTCGTATATCTCGTTTTCTTCCTTCTGGCTTTATTTATATTTGTATATAATACTAATGTACTAATCATACTAACTGTTAGATTAGATTTAATACTAACCTGCTAACAAACTAACATGTATATAATACTAACCTACTAACATTAGGGTTCTAGAGTTCACTACTAACATTACTAATTCATCTTGACTTTCTACCTGCAGCTGTCATTTCCCTCCTCGTTATCCTATCCCTGCATCGATCTGTGATTTCGCATTCTCTGCACGTGTCCACTTTCGTGTGCCTCCCCTTTGAGCTGTGCACTTGTTTACCTGCTAACTCCAGGCCGTTTGTTATCATTGTGTCTGTGTATTCCAGTCCGTGTCTTACGTTTCCCCTGTCATTGTTTTATTGGTCCCCGTTAACCCTCACTGTTCTCACCTGTGAGCAATCTCCCCTCCCTGCTTCTACACACCTGATTCCCATTATGTCTGTCTCCCTCTGTGTATATATACCTTGTCATTTCAGTGTTTCTTCACAAGTTCCTCATATGATATTTTGCTTCTGTGTTACCTTCTGTTTTTCCGAGTTTCTGCCCGAGCTGTTTTGTTTATTCTGTAGTTTCTGTTTCCTAGTTTTTGCCTGTTGTTGTTTTGTTTTGTATTTAGTCTGTTTTGTACTGATGGCGAAATGAGGCTTCCTGAAGCACTGAGGCTTTGCAGCCAATTGTATCGCAAATAGATTCATTACTCGAAGCCTCATTCAACACAGTGTACACTAGTGACACCTGCTGGTAAAAGTAATTTAGAGCAACAAAATCATTACAAATTCCACCCCAGGTTCAAAATAACGAAGTTGCCACGAGCTAACAACAAGCGACCCTTTAGCTCACTGGTAACGCGTCGGGCTTCAGAACAATTGCTGTAAGTTCAAAACCCTGTTCAGGCGATACCATAGACTGTATAAAAATAGGGCGATACACATACTGACATACTCATTATTTGTAACTGTCATTAGGCTAGATTTGTTTTCTACTAAGATATATTATAAAATAATATATGTAATAATATATTAACTTTCAAAATGAAAAAACAGGAAGATTGATATAAAGGGGGACAACATTTGTGTGGGGTTCTATTGAGCAGTAAAAGTGTTTCTGGTCTGGGACTGGGAGTGCTTCTGTAACCAGGCAGTGAAAGTGAATGTGCTTTCAGTATGGGCAGTGAAAGGGAAGGTGCTTTTGTGACTGAGAAGGGAGGTTTTTATTTATATTATTTTTAGTAACGGCCTCATCAAGTTCTTGCTTTCTGAAATCTATGGCAAAATAACAATATGCAAATGTATTTTTATCAACATGTATGTCAGCATGATTATGATAAAGCAACCATAACTGTTATTAAAAAGCAAAATAAATAAATAAATAACCTCCGCTGGTTTCTTGCTCATTGGCAGGTGCATTTTCATGCATTGCCCGATAATGCCTGGACGATTATTTTTTGCTGTAAGCCAGCTTCTTTAGGCACAGCAAGCACTTTACCTTCAAAATTAAATAATATGCCATTTGAGAAGGAATGCAGATGATAATGATAATAAGAAAAAATAAGAATTAACAATAAAATCATAATAATATTAAACAAATCGTAATAATCTGCTGTAGTTACGTTAAAATAACAACCAACGAACTACATGCATAGTCGCTTGCTAGCAGTGTTCGAATAGCGTTTCAGTGTGTTTTTATATCTACGCCACTTAGGCCTGCCTTATTGGGAGATATCAGGTCAAAATATTCCCAAGCAGGAGAAGAGTTTCGCTTCCATGCAGGTTCCATTAGGCTATTTTTGTACAAAAACTGTATAAAAACGACAAAACTGTACAAAAGTTGTACAACAAAAAAACAATAGGCTACTCCAAAAATTCCTCAAAAAAATCCTCCAAAAACTTTCAATAGCAATAATACCAATAATAACAAACTCTCTGCAACAACCCTCGAAATAAGGGGGGTATCGCTCCTTTATATCTACAATTCAAAACCCCTAATTCCGCCCAAAACGCAAAACAAACCGATCACATGGTTCTACAGCACCGAGGCCTCGTTTGTCATCGATCACGTGCTTCTCTGAAAGTGATACAAGCTTCGGTGCGAGGCTTCTGTAGAAAGTGCCCTACGTACTCGACACAGCTCGGAGCTTCGGTATCATCCGTAACATCACTACTGTTTTGTTCTCTTTTGTTCCTCTTACGCCTCCCCGGTTTTGACCCCTGCCTGTGTTCTCGCGACCCTGGTTTTGGATCCTGTTTTTGAACCTTTGCTGTGCCTTCCCGGTTTGACCCTTGCCTGTTCCTTGACCACTCTTTGGACTGTGCTTTGTACCGTTGCCCTGTCTCCCCGGTTTTTGACCCTGCCTGTTTACCACGGATTGCTGCCTAGCCCTTTTATTAAACTTTTGTTTTTGTACTTCCTGCCTGCGCTTGGGTCCTTCCCCCACCAACACCTAACAGAAGGAACTCGCCAGTTAGGACCCAGCGGGCATGGCGAATCAGGATTTTCTTACCCCCTTTGACAACACCACCTATGAAGAATACCTCATGGGTATCTGGGGGCAGAACCCTGAGTTCGCCCGTCGGCATGCCGACCACCACCCATCACCCCGGACCCTTTATCAGCCCACCTCTCACTCCGTTGGGCTCGGGGTCTTAACCCTCCAGCCGGCCAGCCCTGAGCCCACAACCCCTTCAACCACCCAACCCCAACCGTCACCCTTCAACGGGACCCGCCTGGTCCTGTGTCCGGGAAACTATGGGCCCAGGAGAAGACGAGAGGGTCCTGGTTCCCGGCTCCGTCGACGGACTCAGCTACCCGTCGATGGAGGATCTATTTTCCACCCGTCCGTGTTTGCCCCTGTCCCGCCACGTTCCAGCCCTCCTGTCCCTGGACATGTAAGAGCACTGCTGTTAATATCTGAAATGTTGTGAGTTGGGTAGTAGTAGTATGAACTAATAGCACTTAAGTAATACAGTTGAAGTCGGAAGTTTACATACACTAAGTTGACTGTGCTTTTAAATTTTTTATATTTGGTTGCATATCCTTTGCATGCCATGACTTCCTGATGTCTGTGACCCAACAACATCAAAAGACTCTTGATATCTTATTTTCTGATACTCTTACAAGCGATAGTATAACGTCTCTGCATTTGAATGGATCTCTATGGGAATTAGCGGGTGGTACTAGGTTTGGGACGATGGTCGATGGAATCGACTATTGACAATGGTTGAACCCATCGGCGATGGCTATCTATCTTTGTCGATGCCTGGACGATTTTTATTTTTTTAATTCTTAAAATAAAAATAAAACTTTCGCCTCTCATTCTGTGTTTTTAATAATTTTTCTACTCTACCATGCATTTACAACGTAACGTGTTGTCTGCGTCTTTGAAATGTGATCGCCTATGCAGCGCAACGGCGCCATAATTTACCTGGATTGAGCAAAATCACGCTGATAGCCTACGTTCTGTTAGACCACAGTGCAACTAACTATATAATTTCATTCAGGCCTAATTAAAGAAATTATATTTCATATTCAATAGTGCTATTGATAAACTATTGTTAAGTCTAGAACGGAGTGTAGGCTTAGGCTACGGAGTGGTGAGTTGTAGCCATATAGCCTATCCCTCAACAGCCTTTTTATTCTAACAGCACAACAATCTTACCGGTGTTGGACTCGGGGCATGGAAACAAATATAGCCTAATATTGTACAATCTGACTGTAGACTAATGAAAGATGTGATCAGAGAAATAAACTAGATTGGATGAAAAGGTGGCCGCTATATTCCTATATTGATACACGGAACGTCTTCGTCACTGAAGCGAAACATTGAAACGATTTAGGAGTTGCTATAATCTCAAATTGATTCAACAGGTTTATGTAGAATAGTAAAACAGACGAGGGCGCAGAAAGGCTTAGGGAAACTATAGCTCCTGAGCGCTGACCGTGATGCTGACTGTCTCGTTGGTCAGCGGCCAGGTGAGATAAATAGCCTCTACTATATAATCTAGAATAGACGTGAAATCTGTTGTATATTATTCTTTATTATATTTGGACAAAATAGTGAATACAATTCGCAATGGTATGCCATATAAGTAAGCAAAAGACCCGCTGTTCAATAGCCCCGCCCCCACCCCCGCGCACCCCTCGATAGAATCGACCATCGGCGATGGCTAGAGGGCTCGATGGGACGATGCTGCCTTGCACACGATGGCACAAGACTAGGTGGGACTACTAGATTTAGCTGTAAATTATGCTGGAACAGTATGGAATACATGGTTGGTAAAATGACTGTAAGTCATAAAGGGTCTGAGGTATCAAACAAGCCTCAAACCATCACTCTGCTGCCAGATATGCAGTAGATATGGATGGATCACTTTAAGGGTTGTTTCTCCTGACAAATTTTTCTATTGAACTCTATGGAAAAATAAGTCAGGAGAAGAAACCCTACAAGTTATCCATCCATATCTACTGTATTTCTGGCAGCAGAATGATGGTTTAAGGCTTGTTTGATACGTCAGACACTTGATGACTTGGAGCCATTTAGCCAACCATGTGTTCCATACTGTTCTAGTGTAACTTACTAGATCTAGTCCCACCACCCAATTCCCATAGAGATCCATTCAAATGCAGAGAGGTTATATTATCACTTGTAGGAGTACCAGAAAATAAGATATCAAGAGTCTTTTGATATTGTTGGGTCACAGACATCAGGAAGTCATTGCATGCAAAGGATATGCTACCAAATATTAAATATGATTACTTTATTCTGCATTATATTAAACTGTCCAATATTTTTTGATGCCCAAAAATGGGGGGGGGGGGGGGGGTGTACAAAAGGTTCTATAATTTCTAAATGGTTCATCCGATATGGATGAAAATACCCTCAAATTAAAGCTGACAGTCTGCACTCATTGTCATTGTATCCTTTCAAACTCAAAGTGCTAGAGTACAGAACCAAAATATCAACGAGACAACAGATAATTTTGCAGTTGTCTCTTAATTTTTTCCAGAGCTGTATATAGAATCTGTGTAAAAGCTTTACTTTGCCTGGCATGCTCTGTCTCCATCCTGGATGCCCCCTGCCTGCCATGCCCCATCTCAGCCACCCTGGAGGCCCCCTGCCTGCCATGCCCCATCTCAGCCACCCTGGAGGCCCCCTGCCTGCCATGCCCCATCTCAGCCACCCTGGAGGCCCCCTGCCTGCCTGCCCCATCTCAGTCACCCTGGAGGCCCTCTCTGCCCTGGATGTGCTCTCCATCCAGGTGGCCCTCGCCACACTGGAGGCCCGCTCAATAGTACGTCTGGCCTGTGTCCACTGCCTGTAGCTCCTGGTTTCAGGTGTAGCTGTTCAAACACATATAATATTGGCAGTAAACTTAACTAGCTGTTATATTTACATGTAGATATTACATGCTAATTACTAAATGCATTGTGTGTTTCTAAGAATCTTGAAATCAAGCTCAGTGCACAGGTAACTTAGCTTGAAATAGAATGATGAAAACTAAATTAGACAAACAGCTACACCTAACTATTATCTACAAAATAATTTATTAACCTGAACTTATCATTAGGTACCGACTGCGTTAGCTAACGTTAATGTTTTATCTAGCTAACTAGTACATGGCCAGCAATCATTGTAGCTAACGTTAGGTAGCGAGAAGATGCGAAAATCAACGTGCTGTGTTCTAAAACAATGTTAAGAAAAGCAATACATAATCTGTACAAAAGAAATTTTACTTATTCAGACGGTACTTTCATCAATGAAATGACACTGCTGGCTGCGAATATATCGCTAATTTGCCTAGCTAACGTTAAGTTAAATTACATTTTTCTAACGTAACGGTAACGTTACATTAACAATATACTAAAACTATAACTCGCCAACAATCTACATTACGTTATACAATCCCTTGAAGACAAAATGATTATGTTAGATGTATTTCTAAATTTGTTCATTGTTATTCCTGTTTTTACACTTACATGGATTATCCTGCCATTTTCAGTTACTCAAGTAGCAATCGTAGGAATTGGCAATCAGATCGGATCGCAAACGGTAGTGTAGCTCACTTTTTTCCATTGTAGATGTGCTATCACCACAGAACTATCTGTGTGTGGTATGCACTTCACTAGCTTGGCATTTTTTAAATCCCCATGTGTTACCCATCGGTGTCACCAAATGATCCCATGTGATAGGTATTTCTGATCCCATGGGATGTAAAGTTTCAAATTCCCAGACCATAGTATAGAGACAGAATTTGTGAGTGGTCGGGTAACATAAAAATGCAACGCACATATATGGTCTGATTTAGTTTAAAGCCCACTCACCACGTCAAGGTACAGACCTAGAGTGGGATGTTAGTATCGGGTTTAACAAAAAGCTGTGATGTTTTGTTAACAAAATCACAGACCCCTAACAAATACCCGCAAAAGCAGGGGTTTATAATGGCAAATTAACACTGTTAGTAGGCCTATACATAAATATAACAAATATAATTTTACAAACGAACATGCATATGCAAACCATGACAAATCCATGTAAATTATTTTCTAGGAAAGAGACAATACAAAGATGGAGAAAAACTTTTTCTACTTTTTAGTTTGATATTTATACAATTCTGTTAAAACTTTATTAAGAAAATATATACATTATGTACAAAACACTGGTTTTATAGACGGTCAATTTATAGACAGTTTTCCGAGGCAGCTGGTTGTAATTGCTGTTGGGCACCTTTGTAAACTTGAGCTGTGATGGTTGATTTAGATGGCATCAGGTAGCTGGCTGCAGTTGTAGAGGTAACTGTTGGGAAAAATCTCATGTCCCGTACTGCGGACTCTGAGTATTCCCGAAAACAATCGATCTCCACAACCACAGTGCTGTGGTGGTTGATTGAGATGGCAGTCTGAGGTAGCTGGTTGCAGTTATAGAGGTAACTGTTGGGAAAAATCTCATGTCCCGTACTGCGGACTCTGAGTATTTCCAAAAACAATCGATCTCCACATCCACATAAAGAGGATTCTGCACTTTGTGGTGGCTGGTTGAGCTGAAAACTGGCTCATTACGACAGAAATGAGCTTAGCAGACATATATAATTAATATACAAAGATTTGTACATAGAAAGACATGAACATATATACACATACACATATACAGAAAAATACAACATAAAAATAGACAAGTATGGACAAATGCACAACCTGCAACTCATTGATGATGGAAAAGAATGAGCTTTGTCAACGTTTTTCTGATAAATGTGCCCGTTATTTTTTCTGTCTTTCGCTTTCCCAGATGGTGCATGCGGATTTTGCAGTACCATGAGGCTGCAACCTTCACAAGCAGATGGAGGTGGTTTTCTTCAACAGAAGTGTCAAACATGTGACTGTGCAATTCAGGGAAGAGATCCCTGTCAGCACAATTACTGAGGACATCTCTGACAACCAATGGAGTAACTCCAACTCCTTGGGGAAGTTTGCCACCTGATATTTTCAGTAGCTGCTGAAAACATCTCTCTGTAGCTTTGCATACAGCCACAATCCCTGGAGATGGTTTTTCAAGGCCTCCTCTATCTTTCATTGCCACAAATGGGTGAACTGTGGCTGCTGATGTCACTGCCATTGTGCAAGGCATACAGGTATTTCTTTCTTTTATTTTCCGGGCAACAAATCCAGCGATGTAATTAATTGCCACCTCCTTGTACTCAGATATCACCTCAACATTTGGGCAGTCAGCATAATCATGGTCAGTCCTCTCTGGCTCTCTCGGCAGCAGATTGAACCTGCGTGCAGTGTTTGCAGCTGTTGGTGTTGCCTCCAGGATGGTGGTGTTGTCCCGGATTCTGCAATTTCCAGTGCCATTTTCTATCTCATGCCTCATTAGGAGGCGCTTATAGGCTGACTTAAACTGTCCAGCTGTTGGGTTGTTGTTAAAGCCACCACATGATCGAATGGCAGAGAAAAAAAGCTCAAGGTGATCCGGGCTTAATTTGTACGTCAGAAGGTATCTGCATGGAGCAGTTGGGGCAAGAACTAACTTCTCAAAAATTTTAAGAGTGCTTCTGGAACTTGCAATGAAACCAATTATTGCAGTTCTCCTTGGCCCGCAGTGCATTGGCGTACCGCCTCCATCCTTGAGTCCTAGCAGATATTCCTCTGCGCTTTGCAAGATTTGTTTTGTGCGCTCTTGGTTTGTTGTTTTCACTGGAGCTTTGAGTCCCTTACCAAGAGGATTCCTGCTGTTTAGGACATCAAAAGCTCCATAAATCTTTCGCAAGAAAAAATTTCAGTCTTGAAATTGAGGCAAATTGAGCTCTTTATTGCAGTACTCCAGACCATCTGCAACACTCCTGCTGAAAACCTGTGTTGCAAGGTTCACCTTCATCTTTTGTTTTCTCCATTCAATGTGCGCCATTCTTATTTTGTTGCCAAGGCGCAGTCCTTCATCTTCTTGTAGTTTGTTCAGCTCCTCAATGTACTGCCACCTGATTTTCTTGCCATCTCTAGTCTGAAAAACACCACCATCAGCAAAAGCATTCCGCAGCAATTTTACCATGTGGCACACGTCCAGAACAATATTCACTGTTTGGGATGGATCTGCAGGGTGGGGAAAAGATGGATTAATTCCCTGTACAGACATGGTTGCTCCAAGGGCTCGCATCATGGAAAAATGGCAAGAGGGTCCATCACAAGTAAGAGAGATGGTATGCACTCCACTGTCATGGAGTCTGTGGAGACAATCATTGATGATGTTAGCCCATTCTTCTCCACTCATGCCATCTATGAGGAAATATCCCACTGGTAATTTCCATGACTCATTAATGGCCACAACCATGAGTACCATTGCATCTTTAGCAACTGGCAAAGAGTCATCCACAATGCCACAGCCAATGTCCACATACCCTTGGAACTTTCCACCTGCATATTCCACGTGCCTTCTAATTGCCATCTCATCAACCATTAGGGCACACACTGTTTCCTGGCCTTTTTCTTTCCTGTCTTGTACCCGTGTCTGAAGAGAATCAAAAGCCGCCTTTGTGAAACCTGGCTCTGCATCGATTCTGCTGTACCACAATCTAATTGTCCGGGGGTTTGGCAATGCTAAATTAAAGTTCTCCCTCACATACTGGTAAGCTTTTGCTGAGTAGAAATGAAGCGTCATAGCAAATGCTTTCAGCTCCTTGGAGTACTTGCATGAGCTTTTCGTTTTCAGTACCCTCTTCATGATCTCTTTTGGTACACAACTGATGGTTGCCTCCAGCATGTCAGCACAGTTTGTGGACACAAGCCTCTCTTTTTTGAGCACTTCCACAACAGATGATAAGTCTGACACTTTCTTTTTCAATCTCTGCGATTTCTGCTGTTCGTATTTCAGCTTTTTCTTGCAAACTTTGAATCTATTATTTAAAATGTCAAGTTTGCGTTTTAATTTTCTAGGAGAATCCATCACTGCATAACCGTGATCACTGGAAACCAGATTGTGACTTGAGGGTTCATCTTGGTCAGCGGTGGAATGGTTTTCACTTACCTTGCATGCCATACTTACCTGAACGGTCTTTCGTGGGACATCTGATTTCTGAAGTAAGAAACACCAATTTAGCCTACGTTTAATAGGGCTGTTTTTATCATTCATCACAACTACCTTTTACTTTGTTTTAAACCAAAATAAAATAAGCAATATATTATTATTTGTTATATTTCAATCTTAAATTACATCTTAAAAATGTAATCAGCCTTCGATTTAAATAAGTGACCTCAGTTGTACAGTAAGAAATATAAGTGTTTTATAACATGCTTGAACTTTACCATTATCGACCTGACTGGCCTTTAATTGGACAAATAACATCCCAGCATAAACAGGGATCTGTCCAGTTACAACAGTGTTCCAACACCTGTGGTGGTTCGACTCCAAATAAGTACAAACCCCAATTCCAAAAAAGTTGGGACAGTATGTAAAATGCACATAAAAGCAGAAAGCAGTGATTTGTAAATTGTATTTTACATATGTTTAATTGAAAACAGTACAAAGAAAAGATATTTAATGTTTTACCTTATCAACTTTATTGAATTTTGTAAATATAGGCTAATTCTGAATTTTATGCTTGCAACACGTTCCAAAAAGTTGTACTGGGAAGTTAAAAAAAAAAGACTGGGAAGTTTAAAAAATAAGAGAATTTACAAATCACTGCTTTCTGCTTTTATGTGTATTTTACATACTGTCCCGACTTTTTTGGAATTGGGGTTTATATTATAATAACAATAATAATAATAATAATAATAATAATAATAATAATAGCTTAGCCCGCTATAATAAAAATAAAACATCTCCCACTTTACGTGCCATATAGTACTATGAGTTATCCAACAGCATCACACCAAAATCACAGACCGCTGCTTCCAACGTGAGGACGGAATTTACCTTGAGATGATCAGGAAAAGAGAACAAGGTGGGTACAGAAGTTGTCCAAAGGCGTACAATTCGGCCGCAGATGTTAAAACAGTCCTCTTCAAAGTGACAGGAGCACAGAACGGAGCGCGTTGGCGGACTCCACTTGTCCCTCTTCATGTTCTGCAGCCACTGAGCCCGTCTTTTGAGATCATTAGTTGGAAACCTGGGGCCCTATCTTGGCGATCTTGGCGCTTGGTCTAAGCGCATGGCGTAAAGTCAATTTAGGGCGTGTCCAAGTCCACTTTTGCTATTTTAACGGCGTGTTTTTTGGGCGCTAAGCACGGCGCAGCGTGCAAGTGGGCTGAACCTAGTCGCTTCATTAATTATAGGTGTGTCTTGGGCGTGACATGCAATAAACCAATCAAAATGTCATATCCCATTCCCTTTAAAAGCTTGCTTTTCCACCTTGGCGGATTGCTTACATGATGGCGAAACAGACATGCTCGTGCGTGTTTAGTGCGATCAAGGAATAGGCTATATGGATCAATAGTAGCCTATGATAAATATTATTCGGACAAACCATTATGAGTTCCCGGTAATTCCAGACAGTGCTGTTATTCTACAAAATATATGCGGTTAAATTTAGTTAAAGGCACCTGCAACAGCTGAGAATAAGCTACCAATGGCTTCCGTCTCACGTTAGAAAACGCCAAATTAGCCTGCTTGTTTAACGAATTTCGTTTGATTACGCAATGAAGCAATGAACTCATGTTCAAGCTTCATCCGAAGTTCATTACCTGCATTCTAATTTTGATTAATAAAATAAATAACGTTATTTTGCCTTAATGATGACAACAAATACAATAAAGCTGTCAGGTTGGCAACCCATAGGTTCACGCATATTTTCCCTTCTTTTATAATGTCCTGCTTATGGAAATGTGACCAACCAGTTTTACTGGTAGCGTAATGCTTTAAAACAATCCACTTTCCCAGGAAGACCGTTAAAAGTGCGATTTACAGCAGGGGAAACAGACCTGCTCCTCTAAAGCGCACATGCAGATAATGGTATTTAAATTATTTGTGAATTAATTGTAACGTGCTGCAAATTTGTTTTCGTTTCTAATTAGAAGCTTAGTTCTCTTTAAAATATTTTGTTCAGTTATGGAATAACACGTGAAATCAACGGGGTTTTAATAATCTGAGGGTATGGAAACCTTGTCACTGTAATTTAAAAAATATGAAGGACGAAGAATAACTAAGGTTACAATTCAATTAAACATGGTGACATTTACGTATCTCCGTTTTTTAACCATAAGCTATCGAAAAAAACCTTATGCATAGCGAATCCGCTGTAGCCTAGGCTATTTGAAAAACAATAATAGCAATATTCACTGGACAAGGTTTTAAACTTTTTTCAGTCACAAACCATTCTATTTACTTACAGGCTGTATTCCTAGATAAACAGACCTCTATTGTAATGACATCTGAAACACATTTTCAAAACTCAATTGTCCGTCTATTGCAGTGCGCGAGTTTTCCATTGAATGACAATTCACGCATTAGGTGTAAATGACAATTTGCGCACCGTACCATCGCACATCGCCTGGATGTTGATGGCTGAGAGCAATGTATTGTGGCATCGTTTCCCTTCGCTGAGGGAAAGGTATGTGGACGTATGGAACCTTTTATTATTATGCATTTTTGACATAGCCTACACAATAATACTGTGATTGTGATCTAGATATTTTAGTCATGTTTGTGCGCGCCCTGTGTGTAACAGACAGGATGGTACGCGCGTTGTGCACACGCCTATGTACACGCACTTATATGCGCCGTTAAAACAACATGTAAACAACTGCGACATGACTTTAGACCAGGTTTGTGGTGGTTCTAGCGCAAGCGCTTTCTGCTGGCTCAAGATAGCAATACGCCAGAAAGAATCCTGGCCACTCCTCGGGCTCTATTTTCAAACCAGCGCAAGGGGACGGTATAGTCAAACGCAAGCTTGTTGACAGCATCAACGTCTTAAAACTGGCGCTATGGCGTTTCTCAGCAATACCGCTAGGATCAACAAATTCTCAACATAACATCCTTTCGCTTGCGCTGCAGTGGGATGGGTGGCGCTGTCTGGGGCGTGTTCTAAAATACTTTCGGCTCAGTGACAATTTGAACCAACGAAAACCCATTGCGTTATGATCACCTGGGCCCAGTAGTTCAAAACTTTTAATCCCTATCTGATCGGATCAGATTTGGATTTTGGGTAGTTCAAAACCAAAAAACAGGATTAGGATCACTTTGATATCCGATCAGATCAGGAAATCAAATCCAAGCTTTAATCTGGATCAAATCTTCAAAACAGGTAGTTCAAACCGACAACACAGGATTGGGATCAGTTTGATCCCAAAAAACTGGATTACCTTGATCCCACCAGAGGGGTGGATTTCCAGTGGATTACCAGAGCAAAATGTACTATACAATTTATTTAAAAATTAAATTTCAATATAAATAAGATGGCAAAGTTTGTTAACTGAAATAATACACAATTTTTAGCCTTCATGGCAAATCAATTTTATTTTTCATTTTTTGGTCACGTTTGTGGTGGCCTATTTTGTTTTCAACCAAATGTTGATGACATAAATGTTTATGCTCATAAAAGTATCACAACAAAGATTGTCAATCACAAATGTAATTTAGATTAAAGAAAAAATATATTCAACAAAAAAAAAAGTCAATCATCTGTCATCACCTTTCAAAAGTAATTGCGGACAATAGCATCTCGCATTGCACCACCACTCAGTCTCTCATTTAGAGGGAAATCCATAGGTGGGCCTAGATCATCAGCAGGTGCAAGGGGCTCTGGGGGATCATCAATGTCAGAAGGGGGACTCTGCGATGGACAGCGATATTGTGTAGCACAATACAAGCCAGTGTTATGCGGCATGCTCGTTGGGGTTCCACTCTCAGATAGTTGAGGCATGCAAAACGCCTCTTCAGTACTCCATTCAAGCGCTCAATGGTACACCTTGTTCTTCCATGGGCATTGTTGTAGCGCATCTGTGAGGGAGTGTTGGCCGTGGGAAAAGGTGTCATCACCCATGGTAGGAGTGGGTAGGCACTGTCGGCTAATATAACTCCATCCGGCCTGTTGGTTTGGAATTCAGTGAACAACCGGCTCTCTCTGAAGATTCGTGCATCATGGACTGACTCAGGCCATCTCACAACACAGTTGGTGATGGCAAGGTCAGCATCTCCCACAAGTTGCACATTGATGCTGTGCCTCCCTTTCCTGTTGACATATTCCCACTCCCTCTGATGAGGTGCTTGAATATGCACATGGGTGCAGTCGATCACCCCAATGGTGTTGGGCATGTCTCCCCAAAGAAAAAACTTCTTCACTTTGGCAATCTGGCCATCATTGGGAAAAGTCACAAAGTGATCCAGCAGGCGAGCCAGTGCATCAGACACAGCTGTCACCACTTCACCCACTGTTGTCTTGTGGACTCCCATGCTGTCAGCTATGACCTGATAAAATGTTCCACATGCGTAAAAGCGCAGGGCAATGAGGACCTGTTCCTCTACAGTCAGAGCATGACTCCGCAAGGTTCTGCACTGCAGTTGTGGCCTGACCAGATCAGCAATGTAGTTGATGTCATCAAGTCCAAATCGAAAACGATCGTAAAGTTCTTCTGTTGTGTACTGTTGGAGAGGTTTGGGGCGCTCGGTGTGGACCCTTTGGCGGTAACCTCTCCTTCCAGCATGGAAGATGTGAACAATCCCTGCCATGACTGTGTTCTGACTGTTCTTTCAGTCAGTAGGCCTACATCAGTCTCTGAATAATTAGTAATTGCAAATACACACCTGCAATGCATGTCCAGATTTGTTAGGGCCTGTGGTTAATTATGTAATTGATAGCAAGTAACGGCCAGACCTATAAAAACTAATTGCTGAACTGACCAAACCAGTAAGTTGGAAAGATGGACAAAAAGGGGCCTAATTTTACATCTGCTGAGACCCATGCACTGCTGCAGAGTGTAAGGAATAATTATGACTCCATAGTTGGTAGCTTTAACAGAGAGGGTGGAGCGACTAAAGTAAAGAGCGGAATATGGATAGAAGTTACAGACAATGTGAATGCCACAGGATCTGGACACAAGAGGACGGTGGACCAAGTGAGGTTGAGGTGCAAGAATTTGAAGCAGCAAGCTACCAAAGACCAGCCAGGCTAAAAACCCACAGACGGGTAACAAACCATATAAGAGAATACACAGATGTGGTACTTGATATCATTGGTGGTCAGCAGTCACAATCTTTACATGGAATACCAAACGTTATACTGGATGGTGAGTCGCACATATGTGTGATTTTATCCTTGTCCCTATAGAACTACAATTATTATCTTGTATAATTGCTATTTTCATAGTACTACAATGGCTATATTTCTTATATAGCATCCTATAGCATCTTATAGTACTACAATTTTCCAGGAGCTTGACACACACCATTCAAGACGAGGTCCTCCTGACCCATGTGGATCCAGAAGCTGGACCTTCAGCCAGGCCTGATGACACACTGCAAGAGCCACCTCGAAAGAGAAAATGCAAGCGCACCAGACAACCAGAGCAGAGGGATGATGCCTACGAGACACTGCTGAGCCGTGAAACGGAGAGGGCAGAGATGCAGATCCGTCTGGCCAAAGAACAAATACAGCTGTGCCGGCTTCAGCAAACTGAAACCTCACTTAGAATTCAGCTCCTCAAAGCACGCCTGGATGATCCAGCTGCCTTTGAATGAGTGTTTTTTTGTTGTTACCCTAGTGGGAGTATTTTTTAAAATTACAATTCCATTATGATTTTATGTCCTTTATGTATTTAAAAATATAATTAGACATTATAGATGTCTCTGCAATGTGGTCTCTTGTCTTCCTTGTATTATTTTTCATATCCACTAGATGGAGATCAGTAGGATTAAAGCACTGATATTCAGGATCTAGTAATCTTGAAAAGTCTGAATCTGGATCAGGGTGATCCTATCCTGAATTGCTTTGAAATACTGGGACAAAATCTGGCCGAGTTGTCTGATCCTGGATCACAAAAAATGGGATTTCAAAATCTGATCGGATCTGATTGAGATTAAAAGTTTTGAACTACTGGGCCCTGGAACCACCTCTTAGCGGGAACGCAATAGACTCTGGCAATTTGGCAACTTATTCGTCATGTAGTTCTATGTAGTGTCTATAGGTGATGCCAACATTACACTTCCATTTAATGAACAAATAGCCTATAATTATTATTAATTAATTAATTTTAATTTAAACTACTAGAATAAAACAGGACAGCTTACAAGAAACTTGCGATCATGTAGGCCAATAGCCTATAATATATAAATTACACATTGACACAGTTGAATCATAAGCCTACCATTTGAATCATAGTTATGCCTACATCACCTAATGTAGGCTAATTAATGCATTCGACACCTCCTCCCGTGCCTTCCGAACTTCTGGGAGACGAGGTGGTGTGGATTGTGATCCATAAATTACTACAGTCCTAGCCTGTACTTCTGTTGCAAGTATGTCTGATTCCTGTGCGGAAAATCGCTCTTGTCGTTGACGGTCCAGTGCGTTTGGGTTGCTCATTATGAAATTGCATGGAGCGATTGCGTTCCAACTGGCTTTTTTTAAAGCATGAGAACAACAATTTGATTGGCTACCATAGAGACACACCTTGGACATTTAAACCCAGCCTTTTAGCAATACCGCCATAAGGTGCGCCAAGATTGCCGTCATGAAATTACCAAATTTCTCGCCGACACGCCCTCAGAGCGATACCGCCAAGCGATTACTCCCCAGACAGCGCCACCCATCCCACTGCAGCGCAACCGAAAGGATGTTATGTTGAGAATTTGTTGATCCTAGCGGTATTGCTGAGAAACGCCATAGCGCCAGTTTTAAGACGTTGATGCTGTCAACAAGCTTGCGTTTGACTATACCGTCCCCTTGCGCTGGTTTGAAAATAGAGCCCCTCATCTTAAGACCAACACGCCCAAACGGCGCAAGAGTAGGCTAGGCTACATGCTAGTTAAACGGCGTGAGCGTTAGGCGTTATAATGAACCTACCGCCGGGTGTAAGATAGCAAAGACACTTGTGTTTGGGTTAGCGCCGCTTTGCGCCGGGTGTAAGATAGGGCCCATGGTAGTTAAAGGACGTGAACGCAAGGCGTTATTATGAACCATGCGCCGGGTGTAAGATGGCAAAGAAACTTGCGTTTGGGTTAGCGCCGCTTTGCGCCGGGTGTAAGATATAGGGCCTCTAGGGTTAAGCCGGTTAAGGTTAAGGATCTGGAAAAGCACGATCTAAATATATTATTATTATTCTTAGTAGTAGTAGTATTAATAGTAAGTTAGCCTATTATTAACATTAATCGAGACCATACAAAAAAAAAAATTATAGGCTAACGTTAGGCCTATATAAATTATAAAGCATGTATGTATGTATGTGTGTGTGTGTGTATATATATATAGTCATGGACGAAGGTGTTGGCATCCCCTGTAAAGATGAGTAAAAAGGGTTATAAAAAATTCACTGTTTGGTGAATTAGCTTAATCTCACACTGAAAAAACAAGAAGAATCCAACCTTTAATTGACGTTAATTTATTATGAGAAAAAAAAATCCCACATCAAGAAATAATTATTTTTAACAAAACCACATTGGCCACAATTATTGGCACCCCTGCATTTATATATAGAATAAAGTAATAATTTTTAATATTTGGTCACATATCCTTTGCATGCCATGACTTCCTGATGTCTGTGACCCAACAACATCAAAAGACTCTTGATATCTTATTTTCTCGTACTCTTACAAGCGATACTATAACATCTCTGCATTTGAATGGATCTCTATGGGAATTGGGGGGTGGGACTAGATTTAGCTGTAAATTATGCTGGAACAGTATGGAATACATGGTTGGTAAAATGGCTGTAAGTCAACAAGGGTCTGAGGTATCAAACAAGCCTTAAACAATCACTCTGCTGCCAGATATGCAGTAGATATGGATGGATCACTTTAAGGGTTGTTTCTCCTGACAAATTTTCCTATTGAACTCTATGGAAAAATAAGTCAGGAGAAGAAACCCTTCAAGTTATTCATCCATATCTACTGCATATCTGGCAACAGAGTGATGGATTAAAGCTTGTTTGATACGTCAGACCCTTGATGACTTACAGCCATTTAGCCAACCATGTGTTCCATACTGTTCCAGTGTAATTTACAGCTAAATCTAGACCCACCCCCCAATTCCCATAGAGATCCATTCAAATGCAGAGATGTTATAGTATCGCTTGTAAGAGTAGGCCTACCAGAAAATAAGATATCAAGTCTTTTGATGTTGTTGGGTCACAGACATCAGGAAGTCATGGCATGCAAAGGATATGTGACCAAATATTAAAAATTATTACTTTATTCTATATATAAATGCAGGGGTGCCAATAATTGTGGCCAATGTGGTTTTGTTAAAAATAATTATTTCTTGATGTGGGATTTTTTTTCCTCATAATAAATTAACGTCAATTAAAGGTTGGATTCTTCTTGTTTTTTCAGTGTGAGATTAAGCTAATTCACCAAACGGTGAATTTTTTATAACCCTTTTCGCTCATCTTTACAGGGGGTGCCAACACTTTCGTCCATGACTGTATATATAGTAGGCCTAAGCTAGATGTCCTGCATATCTGGTTATCTAAGTTATTTAGCCAGCTTGCTAGCTATAGGCTATGTCAACACTCGTTAATAATGAGTTAGTCTAACTCTAACAAGTTAACAAGCTCTGGTGTAATTTTGCGTGATAACGTTACCTAATTGTTAGCGTTTATTACGAAGCCATATATGGTAGTAAGTTAGGCCAATAACTTAGCTTAGCATCAAATAATTGATTATAACGTTAGTTACTTAGCTAGATTAGATATTGAAAATATCATTGACAATAATACCATAAAGTTACCTGTGAAAGGTCACGCCTTTCCTACTAGCATCGTCAGTATGGTTACTGCAATTGTAAGCTGCACACAAAGGCATTTTGAGAGCTAGCTGGCAACCAGTATTAGATTTGAGTTTTTACTCTTCTATTCTCAAAAGGAAATATGTGGGGGGAGGGGATTCATTTGCCGCCAGTTTTTTTTAAATCCAACTAACGTTAACGTTCATGTTAGCTAACAGAAATAAGGAGTTGGATCGATTTTGAGGTTTACAACCGTTATATCTGCTACCTCGTTCTAAACCCACTGACAAGTATACGAAAGACATATTGTACCCTAAATCATATTTCAAACAATACTCTGCCCTCGAAATATTTATGTATAAACTTCATGGCAGCGGCCTCAGACAAAAAACATTAATTGAACGAGCTAATTAACTGAATCACTGAACTCCATGGGCACACTGCTCGCACCAACTACTTTACGTGGTGTCGTAATTACATTTCGTTCAACTTTTTCATGATGGTAGATGGTCTTTGTAGGCTCTTCATCATCACGTGTTCAGTACGACCAATCAGAGAGTCTAGTGTTGACTCGCGAAGAGTAAAACAACGGAGGCTATAACTTCATTATCGAGTCGCGTCAAGTAAAATCACGTATTGATTCGTATTCTTATATGTATTACGGGTATAACTGGGTTGAAAATGTGACTGTAAACCGCTTAGTTTGATATTAAAAGGCAGGAGTTTCTCCATTATAGCCTATGGGGAAACTGAGAGGTGCGGTGCACTGGACGCCATATTGGTTGCTGCAACTTCGGCGATAGAAGCAAGCGGTTACGTCCATTCCATGTCATTGAGTTCAGTGCTTGGGGGTGTCACTGCCCGATCTGTCCCCCCTGCCCGATTTGTATCGCGCATGCGTACAATGCCCGATCTGCCTCCTGCCCGATCTGTACCGCGCATGCGTCACGGTCACACTTTACGTTAATGTCCAACTACCCAGACAACAGACAACACCTGACGTCCACCGTTTATTTTTCGGTCTCTGCACAGCAAAGTTATGTAGAATCAGTAGAGCTGTGTAAAAGCCCAGGCCAAACAGCTTAACATTAAACCAACTTAGCTCAACATTAAACCAACTTAGCTCGCTAACGAATGGTAGCTAGTATATCATTTAACCTAAGTTGAAATGCAGTGAGAAATTTAAAATGAAAAAAATAGAAAACTTTACTGTGCTTAGCAGCCAATATGACGGAAAGATAAATCTGGATAAGCCTACTCAATTAATGTAGGTCTATTAATCGCTACGTGAGATTAATTCCATTTTAAACAGTGCGCTGGCATGATTTTCAGCTTTGATAATGACAACCTCTACTTTTTATATTCTCTCCCTTTTAGTGTTGAACAACGTTTTTGCTCACTGTTTGCGAAGATCACACGGTCACACAATCCTTAACTCGGGGACTTGGTGGTGTAGGCTACTTAAAACATGTAAAGCATGTTGAAATGTTTCCATTTCAGACGATGACAGCGCTGGAGTACCACATCAATCTGTAAATTCCCTCCATGATGTACAATTTGAGTTCTGTTTGTGTGATTCACACAAAAATTTAACAATATTCTGAGTATATTCCTAATGAGTAACTACAATGCAAAACCACCCTTCTGAACTGTCTTCCCATAGCCTAGCTAAAGGCAAACTGCAGGGTAAGTAGAACAGTAAAGGGCCGGGCCGGCAGTGTAGTATAATGGTTTCCCCTGCTGTACATCGCACTTTTCACGGTCTTCCTGGGAAAGTGAATCGTTTTTAAGTATTACGCTACCAGTAAAACAGGTTGGTCACATTTCCATAAGCAGGACATTATAAAAAAAGGGAAAATATGCTGAACCTATGGGTTGCCAACCTGACAGATTTGTTGTATTTAGTGTCATCATTAAGGCAAAATAACGTTAGTTATGTTATTAATCTAAATTAGAATGCAGGTAGCCTAATGAACTTCGGATGAAGCTTGAACATGAGTTCATTGCATAATCAAACGAAATTAGTTAAACAAGCAGGCTAATTTGGCGTTTTCTAAGGTGAGAAGGAAGCAATTGGTCGCTTATTCTCAGCTGTTGCAGGTGCTTTTAACGAAATTTAACAGCATATATTTTGTAAACAGCACTGTCAGAAATGACCGGGAACTCATAATACTACTACTGCTACTGATCCATATAGCCTATTCCTTGATCACACTAAACACGCACGAGCATGTCTGTTTCGCCATCATAAGCAATCCACCAAGGTGGAAAAGCAGGCTTTTAAAGGGAATGGGATATGACATTTTGATTGGTTTATTGCATGTCACGCCCAAGGCACACCTATAATTAATGAAGAGACTAGGTTCAGCCCAGTTGCACCTTGCGCCGTGCTTAGCGCCCAAAAAACACGCCGTTAAAATAGCAAAAGTGGACTTGGACACGCCCTAAATGGACTTAGCGTCATGCGCTTAGACTAAGCACCAAGATAGGGCCCCAGGAGTCTTTTGATATCCTTTTATACAGAGTCATGATAGCATCACCTGTTTACCTGTGGAATACCTGTTTACCACAGAAGTTGTTTGAGAGAATGGCAAGAATGTGCAAAGCCGTTATCAAGGCAAAGGGTGGCTACTTTGAAGAATCTAAAATATAAGACTTTTTTTATTTGTTTAACCCTTTTTTGGTTTTTGCATAATTTAATTTGTGTTATCTCATAGTTTTGATGTCTTTACTATTCCAAAATGTGGAAAACAGTAAAAATAACGGGGGGAAAAACTATGAGTAGGTGTGTCCAAACTTTTGACTGGTACTGTATATATATATTTTATTAACATACAAAATATACAAACATATGGCATTCCAAATTAATCAAATGTTCGTAGCTAAAAATTGAGTGGAACCAAGAACATTATAGTAGCCTATAAATAGGCCTAAATATAAAATTAGGCAAAACAGTGGTGGTGAATGTGCCCCCAGAGAAGACCTGAGCTGCCATCAGAACAACTTTCAGGACATATTAAGCCAATGCCTGTACTTAGGGCGTTATCAGTGAATGCAGAGACCACATTTAAGCTTAGAAAATTGTTAATTTCCTGTGTTTTTCGGCTTTTGGCTGCTTATATCTTCAACTTAAATGTAGTTTTTATTGTTTTTGAATAAATACAACGTTAGCATAAAAAATATATATAAAATACGAATACAATACATGGGTCATATAGCCTATACATTCAGTTCATATCGTAGATTATAAATCAAAAGTATCAATCGTAACGACATTTAACACATCCGTACAGAACCGCGCGTAGCGTAGCCTTACTTAGCAAGCATGATCATAAGTATTCAAGCCTTACAAAATAAATATTTCCATTGATGTAGGCTGCAATTAAGCTAGGCTAAGTATGCTTAGCTTAATCCAGCACGGTAAAGCATTAAAACAATACAGAGCCGACTAAGAATGTGCACACCAGTGCAGTATTTTGAGCAGGTTGATGTGAATACATTTACATAAATATACCATTCATACTTCCATCAAATAAAACCAGAAATATTAATTTAGCTTATAGCAGACTGCAGAACTATAGTTCTGTGTAGCATACAGTGAGATCAGGCCATTCACCCATTGTCGTAAAATGTGACGTTATTTACACATGCGCGGTACAGATCGGGCATGGTACGCATGCGCGATACAAATCGGGCAGGGGGGACAGATCGGGCAGTGACAGGGGGCACATATTTTTATACAGTCTATGGCACCGACACGTCGTTTGTTTTACTATAAACTCTCTTACCCATAAGTCTTTGCTATAGCCTAGAAATTTCCGCCCCCTATCAAATGAAATGACTAGTCAAGGTGGGGTGAGTGAAACTGCGTGTTCCATGATTTTGACAGATAGAATCGAGATAACATTAATTTAATTTAGCTAGTCAGATAGCGCTCCAAATCTGCTTGAAATAAGATAAGTAGCTAACTAAACGGTTGTAAGAACTAAGAATATTCGTGGTTCTAGACTAACCACCTCGCCCACATGCTAACGTTAGACACAAATACGTTCTCTTTACTTGTTAATGTTAGCTAACAGTTAGCTAGATGTGCATACATCGGATTATTAAATACTCTGTTAGTACTAGAAATAAACGCGGTGCGAATCTGATATTCCCATGCTGCAGCTACACAAGTGTGTAATTCGCTTTGAATGTTAACTAACGTTAGTTGAGTATGACGTTTGTATGGTTGGTCGAATATCGATAGCTAACAATACCAAGCTTGTAGAGTTGGCTAATTTGCAAACATCAAAGTAATAATATATATCGTTAGCGGTATCAATTTAGCTAAAGTTACCTGGGAAGGTCAGACTTTGCAACGAGCTCGATATCGTAATTTTAGCATCTAACAACCCAGCTAGCTCGTTTTGTAACGTTAACGTTACGCGAAGTAAATAATTGGGCACAATGCAGAGAAGCATTCCTATACTGAAGACGGAGAACACTGCATCTGATGCGCCGAAAGACAAAGGAGACGAGTTGATTATCAACGACAATTATCTGAGGGCTCCAAGTCCCAAGGGCGGCAATAATGATGATGACTCGGAAGCCGAGTCATACCGGGATGGCCGAACCGAAGAGGTTGACAGGGACACTAAGGTCAGGGCTTACGCTTGGTGCAGGGACTTTCTGTCCGGGACGTGGAAAACCATTCCTGAGTCGGATTTCCAGATTAGCATTGTCAGGTAATGCGATGACCTAGCTCACCACCTACCTATGTGGACATTTGGACCGGGGTAGAACCCACGGCACATCCACAGTAATTAATGTGACCATAGTTGTTATGGTCATATTACAACTGTGTTATGTTCACATTACAACCCTCGATCTAGCCCAGATTTTAGGACGTCCAGTAACTTCAAACTTCAAGATGTCTTAATGTACCAAAACAACACTGCTCTCTGTTGACAAAGTTTGTAAATTAGTTACTCCTAACGTATTGCCTTTAAAGACTGGTGCACTTGTCAAGTGCCTTCCCACATTGCTATCATTGATATCCTGATTGATATTTTCTGTGTTTTGTTCGCCTCCATTCATCTGCCTGCCCTTCTGTGTGTGCCTGTGCATTGCTGCAGTGGTGGCCTGAGTAACCTGCTGTACCTGTGTACCCTGCCGGACCATGTGCAGAACGTGGGGGACGAACCCCGCCAGGTGCTGCTGCGGGTCTATGGAGCCATCCTGCAGGTCAGTTCTTTTCTGCTGGCCCGCGTCCCTGCAGAAAACATCAGCTTTCATTTCAAAATGAATATGATTGTAGAAATGGTCTGCTTCTCTCACTTCTCTGTCTTATTGAATTTTAGTAGTTTGCTTTCTGAAGGTGCAAACTACCTTTCTGCTACATAATCTTTACTTTTTCTTATTATCCAGACTAAACACCGACAGTTTTTCGGGACATAGAACCTCACAATTGCATATTTCAAAGTATGGATGGCTCAACATTACCATTTATCATCGTTTCTATTATGACAACACTATCAAATTAAATCAAATCAATATTTATTTATATAGCACATTTCACAACTAGTTGTCACAATACGCTTCACAGAAAAACCCAGCCTAAACCCCCACAAGAGCAAGCCAAAAGCAACCGTGGCAAGGAAAAACTCCCTAGTCCCAGCTTTCCATTTATTATTTCTGAGTTAGAATTTGATTCCACGTGTTGTTTAAAGATTCCAAGCATTAATATTGAGGGTGCAGACTGTGTTCACCTTTGAAAAAGCAGGTTCTGACGTGTGGATTTACCTGCATCTGTGGTAGGGCATTGACTCGCTTGTACTGGAAAGCGTGATGTTCGCCATTCTGGCAGAACGGCTGCTGGGTCCACGCCTTTACGGCGTCTTCCCTGAGGGTCGTCTGGAGCAGTACCTGCCGGTAAGCCTGAGTCCTTATAGGAGAGGGGCTCACAAGATCCCTATCAGTACGTCTCTTCTGTAGGTCTGTTCTATAGCAGTCTGTTGCAAGCATCGCTCTGTTGTTGATTTTCAGAACAACCGCATGCTGACAGAACAGCTTCGCGATCCAGAGGTGTCGGCAGAGATAGCGGTGAAGGTGGCCCGCTTCCATGGGATGGTCATGCCCTTCAACAAGGAGCCCAAGTGGCTGTTTGGGACCATAGACAAGTATGATAACACCACAGGAACGGTCATAGTCAGGTTTGGTCACAGTACTGCCACGGTCATAGACGGGTGTGATCACATGACAAACATGGTTATAGACAGATACAATCACATGACGAGCACAACTATGGACAGTTACGGGTATCTGTTTCAGTCTTTTGTTTCTCTTGCTTATACATCTAAGAATGAGGCTAGCTTCTCAAATGTATGTCGTTGTATGTAATGCTTGAATATTTGAAGTTTACAATACAGATTATGGAGATTTTAGCATTTCCATTGATTTACTATGACCTATTAACATATATTCACGTAGGCTTTAATATTTTCTGTGCAGTTATTTTTGCTTGCATTGTCTCATTCTCTGTTCAGATACCTAGCAGCTGGTGTCAGGCCTGGGAGGAATTGACAGGAGAAATGTCTTGTCATAAGATGACATATTGACAGTGTTAGTTCTTTTCAGAAGAGCTAATGTCCACACACACTTGCAGGTACATGGACCAGATTCTGAAGCTGAAGTTTGTCCGGGATGCTCATGTGAAAAAGTTCAATAAGTTGATGAAGTACAACCTACAGGCAGAGCTGGAGAGCCTACGGTGAGGGTGGGGTTAGGGGAGAGGGTGGGGCATTAATTTGACTGACAGACATCCTCTGGCTCCTAAAGAATGGTATTTCATTCTTCAGCACAAGCCAGCCCTCTTATGTAAATAGAAAAACTCAGTGTACGTTTTGCTGAGTAAAATTATCATGAGTTCTCAATTACTCACTGATGTGAACCAATCGTAGCGATTTGATTTGGAGATCAAAATATAGTGATTTATTGATTCATGAGTCAGCAACTGACAAAATATGGTGGTTCCATTCATAAGAGGGTTCACAAACTCTGATACTCCCACCACTCTCTGGAAGAGGGTGGCTTTGAGTCATGAGTTTGCAACCTTAAAATGTGGCATGCAGCTCAATACTGGAATGCCAGGCCAGTGAATAGATTAGCAGCTCCATAAGGAGCAACACACTACACCTACAAATGCTCAGACTGGCCAATCAATCACAGACACAAGATCATTTACTTTCCCAGCTGCTGCATTGCTGCTCATATTGTGCAATCCTTGGCAGTGATCTATATCACAGTGACAAGACGCAGAGCAAGGACTGCAAGAGCTACCACTTCTGGACACCACATGCTCAGTTGCTGATTTCTGCTTCAGTTTCCTGCACAAGATCTCCAAGAAATTATTACTATCTGCTGTTATTTGGCCTCCAATTCTCTTCAACCTAAAAAAAAAAAAAAAGTTCACTGAATTTTCCACTATATTTCATCTCCAGTATATAGACAAGACATGCATGTTTACGTTTAAAAAAAAAAAAAAAGATTGCTTTATTTCCCCTTTTAGAACGCTGCTAGCGGAGACCCCCTCTCCTGTAGTGTTCTGCCATAATGATGTTCAGGAAGGTAAGCGTTCGATTGGTGGGTGCGTGATGCATACTTTCCCTTTCTGCACTAATTTTGGTCACTTGATCCACTTCAGATGACCAGTCACTTCCTGGTAAAGTGGTTTGCAGGACTGTAGATGGGGTGTCTATTTAAAGGGATTGTTCGGAATCTTGGACATAATGTCTCAATTACGACTTACCCATGATGTAGTTGATTGATGGAAACCATTTTCAGCTAATTCCATGCTGTCCCTTCTTTTGGACATAGAGTGGTGTTAAAAAAAATAGCAGTACAACATCAGTAACCTGATGAACCACTGTTATTAGTAGTAGTGATATTTCTGCATGGCAAATAATTTACTTGTAGATGTAGTAGTGTAATAGAAAAACAACAGACCCAACTGTCATGACATGCACGCTGCTTGTTCTGAGTAATTGACTCATTCATTGAAAGGGGCGTGTTCAAAATAAAAGCAGTGTGGAGTTTAATTAGAGAATTCATTCATTCTGTGAAAAAAAAACAGGTCAAACAGGTATTCCACAGGTAAACAGGTGATGCCATCATGATTCTGTATAAAAGGATATCAAAAGACTCCTGATATCTTATTTCCAGGTACTCTTAGAAGCAATACTATAACCTCTCTGCATTTGAATGGAATTGGGGGGTGGGACTAGATTAAGCTGTAAATTACACGGGAATAGTATGGAACACATGGTTGGCTAAATGGCTGTAAGTCAACAAGGGTCTGAGGTATCAAACAAGCCTTAAACCATCACTCTGCTGCCAGAAATACAGTAGATATAGATGGATAACTTGAAGGGTTTCTTCTCCTGACTTATTTTTTCCATAGAGTTCAATAGGAAAATTTGTCAGGAGAAACAACCCTTCAAGTGATCCATCCATATCTACTGCATATCTGGCAGCAGAGTGATGGTTTGAGGCTCGTTTGATACCTCAGACCCTTGTTGACTTACAGCCATTTAGCCAACCATGGGTTCCCATAGAGATCCATTCAAATGCAGAGAGGTTATAGTATTGCTTCTAAGAGTACCTGGAAATAAGATATCAGGAGTCTTTTGATATCCTTTTATACAGAATCATGATGGCATCACCTGTTTACCTGTGGAATACCTGTTTGACCTGTTTTTTTCACAGAATTAATGAATTCTCTAATTAAACTCCAGACTGCTATTATTTTGAACACGCCCCTTTCAATGAATGAGTCAATTACGCAGAACAAGCAGCGTGCATGTCATGACAGTTCGGTCTGTTGTTTTTCTATTACACTACTACATCTACAAGTAAATTATTTGCCATGCAGAAATATCACTACTACTAATAACAGTGGTTCATCAGGTTACTGATGTTGTACTGCTATTTTTTTTAACATTAAAGAGGGTTAATCCCCCCCCCCCCCCAATTAAAGCAAAGAATAAAGAGTGTCCAGAATACATTATAACATTTAAGAAATATTTATTTTGACTCATTTTATTTTAACATTTATTGTGTTTCTGAGCACCTATTGTTTATGTTGCGTAGGGAACATTCTTGTGTTGGATGAGGCTGCACGGGACCCGTCTTCAACAGAAAAGCTCATGCTCATAGATTTTGAGTACAGCAGCTATAATTACAGGTAAAGACGGTGACTTATATTCACGCCTTAAGCATCACCACACATGCAAAGTCTGTCTTTGCACGTGGCCTGTCTTTTCTAATGTACTAATGGCACAAAGATTCTGCTTTCTCTATAACAGGTGCATACTGCATCCCTGTTTTGTGTTTAATTTCTTTGTCTTTATCAGGCTAGACAAACAGGTAATATAACTCATTAGTGAGAGAGGTGAACTGAACTAAATACTTTTAATGCTTCTCCAAGACTTTGTTTAATGTACAGCAAATTCCTCGAAAGGCAGAGGTGGAAATCCAGAGGACATAAATTAAAAGTCCTACCATGTGTTTCTTCCACCCATAGACTCATAGCCAGCTGATTTCACTAATTAGTTCTACCTCCTCGCTGAAGAATTATGTTAATAAGCAAATCCAGTTGATTGGAGCAAAATACTGGGGAGGACTTTTACTTTATGTCCCCTAGATTTCCACCTCTGTCGAAAGGTTAGGGACAAGTTTAAAGTTATTTAATTCAGTTTACCTCTCCCTGGTCACCCCTCTCACTAATGGGGTAATATACTGCTTTTGTAAGGGCAACAGCAATATTTCATGGTCAGTCGTGAATAGCCAGTGAATCACATTAATTGTATGACAGTTACATAACGTTAAGATTTTGCTTTAACAAAAAAAAAAAAAAAAAGATGTAATGCCGTACTTGATTTTTCTTAAAACATATGTGCATGGATACAACGATGTGCACAGATGCAGCGATGTTGTGTATGAGATTTGTGTACAAATGGCTTAAGTGCACACACTTGTTTTTCAGGGGCTTTGACTTCGGCAATCACTTCTGTGAGTGGGTGTATGACTACACCTACGACCAGTGGCCATTTTACAAGGCGAACATGGAAAACTATCCCAGCAGGGAGCAACAAGTCAGTCTACCATGGTCAATGCATCTTATGTTGGAACATTAACACTGAATGATGTAGTTATTTTCTCAGTACTACCACCTAGTGGCAAAGAGACCTGCAGTCTGCAGACACAGTAGTTGAGGACATTCAATTCAATTTAACTCTTTGGAAACAACTCTTTCAAACTGATTATCAAATTATAAGGGCACGGTAGTTTAAATACCAGACCTGGATTCTATGTTAAATGCGATTTTGAGAGGTATATACAGATCCTTTCCAAAAAATGTGAATATCATGGAAAAGTTTTTTTTTCTTCATAATTCCATTCAAAAAGTGAAACTTTCATAGATTATAGATTCATTACACACAAAGTGAAATATTTCTAGCCTTTATTTGTTTCATTTTTCATAATTTTGGCTTACAGCTCCAGAAAAACCCCCAAAACAGTATTTCAAGAAATTAGAATAGTGTGTTGAAAATCAGCATTTACTTCAGTTATTTCAGAGAATGAATGTTTTAGACTGAGTGTCACACTCTGTACGTGGTGGTTTTTGAAGCACTGACTCCAGCCTCAGTCCACTCCCTCTGCATCTCCGCCAAATTTTGGAATCGTCTTTGCTTGACAATCCGCTGAAGCCTACGGTCATCTCTTTTGCTTGTGCACCTTCTCCTGCCACATTTTTCCCTTCCACTAAATTTTCTATAGATATGCTTGGACACTGCACTCTGTGAACAGTCAGCCTCCTTAGCGATGACCTTTTGTGGCTGACCCATCTTCTGGAGGGTGTCAATGATGGTCTTCTGGCCAATTGTCGTCTGCAGTCTTCCCCATACTGAACCAAACTGAGATACCTGTCCAATTTAACGACACATCTGTAGAAAAACTTTGCAGGTGTTTTGAGTAAATTAGATGATAGCGTGACACTCAGTCTAAAACATTCATTTTCTGAAATAACTGAAGTAAATGCTGATTTTCGACACACTATTCTAATTTCTTGAAATACTGTTTTGGGGGTTTTCTGGAGCTGTAAGCCAAAATTATGAAAAATGAAACAAATAAAGGCTAGAAATATTTAACTTTGTGTGTAATGAATCTATAATCTATGAAAGTTTCACTTTTTGAATGGAATTATGGAAAAAAAAACAACTTTTCCATGATATTCAAATTTTTTGGAAAGGATCTGTATATATATTTTTTTGAGCAGTTGAGCTTGGGTCAAATAGGCTGAAATTCCACATGCCCCGTCTGTCACAGAGACATGAAAAAGCTATTTTATCCCTGAGCTATTTTTTATGTGTTTATATTTTTCTATAATTTATATGCTGACAAAATGAATATATTTTAGAGATTCAAAGTTTTTTTTTGTACAGATTATATAGGTTTCGCTGAAATAATGCATCCAATGTGGCAGGGCAACGCATTGTGTTCGGGGCCCAGAACATTTTATCTTTAATATTAAATCCATGCTTACAGGTTAATAGTGTATTGATCATATGTCATTGGATATGTTTCTCCATCCTCATTTCACCATTCACAATAACTGTTTTTGTATCAGTTCGTTTTCCTTACCCCTATATGTATATGCCACATACAGTGCAGTACCAGTTTGAAAAGCAGTGTGTATTGGAAAGCAATGTCATATATAGTCTTTTATATGTTTTTTTCTTTTTTGCAGTTGCATTTCTTTCGGAACTACCTGGCAGAAAGTGGAGGATATTCCGAAAGCACAATGCATGAAGACCAAGCGAGGATTGAGGAGGAAATGATCACTGAAGCCAACCGGTATGAACGGTGTTCTGACACCATTGATGCACAAAAGTTCATACTGTAGTATGGCAGTCTCTGTACTCAACTTACCTGAACTTTTCTCTCTTATCCCAGCTATGCTTTGGCCTCTCATTTCTTATGGGGTTTGTGGTCCATTATCCAAGCGAGACTATCTAAAATTGAGTTTGGGTATATGGTAAGTTTGCCAGCAACAGTTTCTGAAATCATTGAAAACCTGAGGAACAAAATAACAAACTAAAAAAAACTTTTCTTTCACCAAGACTATGGCTATTAGAATAGTGCTAAGAAAGACTGAGGTGTCATATTGCTCTGTTTATTTGTATGGTAGATGTACTAGTGTAGATAGCCTCACCCTAAAGACCAATGAGAAAGTGTTTGTTCAGACAATGTGTGTGTTTATTCAATGTGTAGAAATGGTCTTGAGGCTTGAATTTTTCCCAGCTGACTTGTCATGAGGGTCGCCAGTCAGTAGTATTGTCGCTATCGTATCGCACTTAAGCTACTCCTCTGGTCGATCAAGTGCCTGCTGTGAGCTGGAGCTCACTGTGCATGAAGTGTACTCCATTGACGCAATGACTTTATCACACATTTTGGAAAACGGTGCATGCTTGTCTGCGATGTCTCCAATTGTTAGAAGACATTACTATTGATACAGTTGGGGTTTCCATGGGTGCATGTTCATCTAACTGTTGATTTGCCAAATAATCTTGTTCTGGTGTAGAGAGTGGCAGTTTGCTTTAGAAATTGATTTACAAGGCTATTTAAACTCCAGATATTTCTCTTTTGCCTTCCAGGACTATGCTCAGTGTCGATTTGATGCCTACTTCAAGCAAAAAAAGATTTTCACCTAACTTGCCCACTGTCCATAACCCTCTCCCCACCAACACTCTAAGCAAAGTGAATATCGTTAACTGTAACTGACAGTTAATAGTATCATCTTTTTGTGACCTGTTGAGTTTTCCTGTTTTCAAAGCACTATCAACTCTTTGATTTTAATTGGATGGCTTGAACTTGGATCCTAAGCGGTAGAGGAAAGCACAAACAGCGTTGACCTTTAAAATGGCACGTGGAAAGAGAATACTGAACTCTATGCATGGAAAGGTCCTGCATAGCTAGACTGATAAATTCCAAAGCAACTGTTAGGTGTAGCAGCCATTCCAATAGAACATGGATATTCAAATCTGGACCTGGAATGGAAATCCGGTTTTCTTTCTCCCAGGCAATTAACTGAACAATTAGTGTGACCGATTGGCCGCAACTCCCAGGTAAAGGGAGGGTGGAAAACCATCAGTTCTAGGACCGTGATTTGAATATCAGGGCACTAGAACACCAGCACTTAAATATACCATATGTACTGTACATACAAACATTTAATTAATAGCATTCATGTTGATCCATTTTATATCAACTTACGACCCGAGATTCTTGTGGACTAATACTATACCAAATATATACAGGATGTTTTCATTAACCTCTATTGTAATACAAAAAAAGAAAGCACTACTGTTTTTTCTAATACTTTCTTTACACAACATGTATTTATTGTATTCTTGCACATGTCGATGTAGATAAACACACAGGAAGAAAACAGATTTTTTTTTGCCTGGATTCAAATTCACCTCCAGAGAACACATTGTTGTAAATTGTCCTGTTATTCATATTTTGTAATTTCACATTTAATATTCATATTCATAGTTATTAATACTTCGTAATTTAACTTGGCATTATGTTGTTTGCAACGCTGCAAAGCTAAGGGTCCAAAACTGTATCATCCAAAAACTTATTCATCCATGTTGTTTTGTGAATCTTTATCATTTACGAGTACAATCTTTATCTCATATCTTACACCCGGCGCTAACCCAAACGCAAGTATCTTTGCTATCTTACACCCGACGCAGGGTTCATTATAGCCCCTAGCGCTCACGTCGGTTAAATACCAAGTGATGTTGCGCCCATAACAAGTGAACTGGGCGTGTTGGTCTTAAAATGAGGTGTGGCCAGAATGATTTTTGCCGTATTGCTATCTTGAGCCAGCAGAAAGCACTTGCGCTAAAACCACCGAAATCCTGGTCTAAAGTCATGTCGCAGTTGTTTACCTGTTATTTTAACGGCGCTTTTAAGTGCGTCTACATAGGTGTGTGCACAACGCGTGTACACCCTCCTGTCTGTTTCACACGGGCGCGCACAAGCATGACTAAAAATATCAAGATTACAATGTGAAATATTATTCTTGTGTAGGCTATATCAAAAAATGCATAATAATAAAAGGGTCCATAGGTCAAAGACCACATACCTGTCCCTCAGTGAAGGGGAATGGCACATTAAATTGCTTTCAGCCCACTCCATCAACATCCAGGCGATGTGCGATGGTACGTGTAAGGTTACATGTACTATTCGCAATTGTCCTGGTTCAAGCTATGACTTAGCCTATATTTGCCAGTAGTTCCTGTAATCTTCTGGGGGGACAATCTTCTGTTATGGGACAATGGCTATCCATTAAAAACTTTGCTGATAACACCTATATCAAGCCTAATGCGTGAATTGTCATTTACACCTAATGCGTGAATTGTCATTCAATGGAAAACTTGCGCACTGCAATAGACGGACATTTGAGTTCTGAAAATGTGCTTCAGATGTCATTACAATACAGCTCTCTAGGCCTACAGCCTCTAAGTAAATAGAATGGTTTTGACTGAAAAAAGTTCAAAACCTTGTTCAGGGAATATTGCATTTATTGTTTTTCAAATAGCCTAGGCTACAGTGGATTCGCTGTGCATAAAGTTTTTTCGATAACCTACAGTTAAAAAAACTGAGATAAATGTCATGTTAACTGAATTTGAATCTTATTATTTGTCCTTCATATTTCTGAAATTACAGTGACAAAGTTTCCATACTCTCGGCTTATTAAAACCCCGCTGATTTCACCTGTTATTCCATAACTGAACAAAACGACTAAAGAGAACTAAGCGTCTAATTGGAAACGAAAACTAATTTGCAGCACGTTACACAATTAATTCCCAATTAATTTCAATGCCATTCTCTGCATGTGCGCTTTAACTTCATGCAGGATCAGGTCTGTTTCCCCTGCTGTAAATCACACACGGGTCTTCCTGGGAAAGTGGATTGTTTTACAGCATTAATTTACGCTACCAGTAAAATAGGTTGGTCACATTTCCATAAGCAGGACATATGCGTGAACCTATGGGTTGCCAACCTGACAGCTTTATTGTATTTAGTGTCATCATTAAGGCAAAATAACGGTATTTATGTTATTAGGCTAATCAATATTAGAATGCAGGTAATGAACTTCTGATGAAGCTTGAACTTCGACAACTCCATGAGAACATCCTCATGGAATTGTTGTTTGACAGTGCTTCATTGCATAATCAAATGAAATTCGTTAAACAATCAGGCTAATTTGGTGTTTTTTTTAAGGTGAGATGGAAGCCAGTGGTAGCTTATTCTCAGCTGTTACAGGTGCTTTTAACGAAATTTAACCGCATATATTTTGTAGAATAACAGCACTGTCGGGAATTACCCGGAACTCATAATGGTTAGTCCGAATAATATTGATCATACTATTGATCCATATAGCCTATTCCTTGATCACACTAAACACGCACGAGCATGTCAGTTTCGCCATCATGTAAGCAATCCGCCAAGGTGGAAAAGCAGGCTTTTAAAGGGAATGGGATATGACATTTTGATTGGTTTATTGCATGTCCTATAACATAACTCCTAACACACCTATAATTAATGAAGAGACTCGGTTCAGCCCATTTCCACGTTGCGCCGTGTTTAGCGCTAAAAAAACATGCCGTCAAACTAGCAAAAGTGGACGTGGACACGCCCTAAATGGACTTTACGCCATGCCATTTAGACAAAGCACTAAGATCGCCAAGATAAAGCCCATGGCCACCATGGGAGCTACAGACCAGAATCGTTTGCTGTGCTATCAACGTGCACGTACTACAAAAATTGTGATCGTCGTTGCGTGGTCTTCACCTGTAATATGCAAATGAAAGTTGTTATCCTGCATATACATTTTAAGTAATCCTGGACTGCTACTGTTCCACGTGTTTGGCCCGCAGGTTGAATCATTGATACATGAGCATGGTAGAGCCTAAGATATTGCAGGAAGAGCATGCTGTTTATTTCCCCGTATCATGTGTTGGTATCAGATATTCCAAAATGTCAGGCATGTTTACATTCTTCTTAACATATCAAAGTTGGGCTAATTATATTAATTAGATTGGCACCACGTATGTCTCAACAGTGCTTTACTATAAGTTTCATCCACCAGCCTTTTAAATACACATGCAGTAACATCACTGTTTTTCACCAAATACTGTGCATGTTCGCAGCACTCATGATATCAGGTTGGCTTATAAGGGCATTCATAGGCCTGTGCTTATATTTTTGTATAGCGCTTGGCTCAGTAGTGTACAATTGCCTTATGAAGTTATGATGCACAATGCAAACTGTAATGGTGTGTACGCTGTAGGGCTGTCATACGATGGTTCGATATTCGAATGCTATTCGAATTGTAAAAAAAAAAAAAATGACGTTCGATTCTGAAAATTAACATTCGAAAAAAAAAATGCAGCGTCTCTTTATCGCAGATAAAAGTGTCTGTCTTCCTTTCAACTTGGGTTGTGTTAAACCAAAAATACATCTAATTTTAGCGTCTCTGTTGAAAACGGAAGACGCTGCATACGGGTCATTGCTATGTTTGTACTGGACGGACACGGCACTTTCATTTAATAGCAGATTGAAAATCAAATGTAGGCATATTCGTTGAGCTGAAAAGAGTCAATAATTCAACAGCAGCATGGCAGAGAGTTCGGAAACCAGCTCGGCCGCGGCGAGAGTGATTAGCACTCCGAGCAATCTTAAAAAGCCCCGTTTGGAAGGAAAACTAGCGTTTTGAGAGGTTAACATTAAAACTATGCTGATCATAGTTCCCTCTCCAAAAGGTCAAAGATGATACTTTTCTGTTTTTAATAGCACTTTAATGTAAATGATCCAATCCTCAGGATCAAAATTCTTTTTAGTAACATTTCTCGAATTTGTGCCTTCATTTTATTCAAACAAAAGCATTATAAGTATGTAGATTAGGGTTGTCACAATATCCCTTTTTCATATCGTCGATATTCTTTTAAGGAATATCGTGATATTCAACATTATCGTTTGTATATAATTATAGTGGATTAATGACAACGTGAACAGAAGTAATTACCACGTGTGGCAGCATTGAGTTCTAATCGCAGTAGCCTTAGCGTTGCTTCTGGATACGTGTACTTTTTGGCCAATCGTTTCCCGTTTCAGAAACAGAAATTTAAAAACAAATGGTTATGCTATATTCATTTTATACGAGAATCAAATGGTTATTCGTTTTGGATCCGTGTATAAATGAATGCCAACTGCAATATTCCGTAGTGTCACTCATCTCACAAAACAGTTTTTTTCTTGTAACTTAGTAGCTAGACACTTCATAGACCGCTCCAAAATGAATGTGACGACAAACATGATGACGATGAGCGGCCGTCAATTTATTACGTTTCGAACTATGTCCACAAAACAATGTTGCGATGCAATGTTTGCTGCTATGTCTGCATATGACAAATTATTTATTGCCATCTCCTGTAGGTTCTCATAGGCATAATGTTATAATGCACTCTGACAGTGTAGTTATCGAAAATGTTTTATGGGAAATGTTTGTTGTATTCCCATCCTTAGTTGTGACGACTTTTTTTAATGCATTTACGGCATGTTACCTCGTCGACATTTGCCGGTTCTCCGTTATCATTGGGTTTGTAGCCGAAAAATTCCGAGGTTAGCAAAGTGGTGTTTTTCTTTGAAACAAGATCTGCCATCTTCTCTCGCTTTCCCTTAACTAATGATGACGATTAGTGGTGTCGTTCATGAACGATCCGATTCTTTTGAACGGCTCTTTGGTAGGAACGAAGGGAACCGAGTCTCGTAGGTATCTGAGCCGTTATTTTTTGCCAAGTTTTCCCATCAAAAATATTTCATAAAACGCGACCATGTTTTTGGTATATTATATTTTATATTAGAGTACATTTCCATAGCCTATAAGATTTTAGTCACGTTAACCGTCGCTGTTAAAAAATACAGAGCGAAGTTCACAAACTCCGTTGGTAGGTTTAAATACATTTCCCATGCACCCCTACTGGGGGATGACGTTGTCGAATGTGTTGTTTTGATACTTGTGTTGCTTTCAAAATAAAGGGAGAGTTTGCATTAGCTCTTCAACTCGCAAATTATTCGTCGTCTCTCTATCGCTCAACTTCCACAACCTTGCATAATATATTGACAAGAAGTCGTACGTCTTGTAAAGTGAGTGGGAAAATATTATACATTAGGCTATATAGCCTATATTACATTTAATCCATTTCTAATTATTATTATATTCTAATTTAAGTGCGTGTGTGTGGGGGCAGTAGAAAACCGTAATGAAGTGAACGTAAATATGAACACAAAAAAAAAGATATGTAGGTAGAGTATCATATATGTTCACGTGTTATTTATGTCTTCTGCTAATGGGCAGATGTTTACAGTCCTCTGCCAGACATTTGGCGACTAGTATGTGTATTATTAGATTTAGTAGTGTAATCCTGCCATTCGAGTCGTAAAGTGCCCCCCTCTCACACATGCATGCATGCACACATACACGCAAAAAGAACGAAGAGCCGTTCTTTTGAATGGCTCTCGGAAACGAACGGAGCCATAAAATCCGGTTCCCTTAAAAGAGCCATAATTCCCATCACTAATGACGATCAGTCACGAGATAGGATAATAAAACCGTGGCTGTTACATCTATTGCACTAGCCCCCTCTGCAAGGAAGTAAGCGATCAGACGTTGTAATTTGATCCTACCTTACACAAACCTTCCACCGGAAATGGGAAAATCATGATGATGATTATTGTAACAAAACAAAATGTTTTTATTGGAAAATGAAATTTAAAAACCAATAAAGGAAATGGGAAAATCGATGTAATAACCATCCTCACTCTGCTGTTAACATTGCGCATCAGATAATTAATTAGTACCAGTATACGAATAGTCTAAAGGTAACAAAATAATAAATACAGAGCAAATAAGGCTCGTTTGATACCTTAGACCCTTGATGACTTGCAGCCATTTCACCAACCATGTATTCCATGCTGTTCCAGCATAATTTACAGCTAAATCTAGTCCCCCCTAAATCTAGAGATCCATTCAAATGCAGAGGTTATAGTACCGCTTGTAGGAGTACCAGAAAATAAGATTCTTTTGATATTGTGGGTTACAGACATCAGGAAGTCATGACATACAAAGGATATGCAACCAAATATTAAGAATGATTCCTTTATTCTACATTATGTTAAACCGTCCAATATTTTTTGATACCTGAAAATGTGGGGGGGGGGGGGGCTATGTACAAAAGGTTCCATAATTTCTAAACGGTTCATCCGATATGGATGAAAATACCCTCAAATTAAAGCTGACAGTCTGCACTTCAGTGTTAAGAGTACAGAACCAAAATAACAAAACATTTGTCACTGTACAATTAATTATAGTGCTCACTGTATGTAAAAGTTACAATTGGCCTCCAAAGTAATCTCTGGGCAAGTTTAGTAAAGCACAGTGGTTATAAAGGGGATGGTTACTGTGAAGCGGGTCTGTTTTTATGTGTCTGTTTTAGAGCTTGTCTTCTGCATATGTTGCCCAATGAGAAATTAGGGGACAGCTAGTTCACATGGATTCATTTTCCTCTTGTTCCCAGTCTGTGCAGACTTTGGGCCATCTTCTTAAAGTTTGTTCCATGTGTTTCCATGCGCTTATTTTTTATGACTGAACTAACATTTCTCGGTTTCAGGCTATTAACAATATTTGCCAGTAAACCCATTTGTGGTACAGTTGAACAAAAAGAACACATTCAAATCTCACATTATAATCTAAATAAAAGAAGCTTCTCAAAGTATTTTCATTAAGTGACCACAGGAACATATGAAAATTCTTGTCAATTCTGAATATTTTTATGGCAGCCCAAATCTCCGCTTTATTAATTTTGTCTTATTTATGTTAATAAACTCAGTTTGCTGCATCTGATATACGTGTTTTCTTATTACATGCTGGTCCACCCTAATCTAATAGTATGGGCTCGATTTTCCGGCCGGCGCACGGTGTGTGGCGAGCTGTCGCACTGGCAAAGTGAACATTTTGTCATTGACACTAATGTTCGCAGTATGTTATGAACAGAAAGTGAAGCTTGTTTGAAAAGATGTAACTACTCACTGTAGGCTACAAAACTAGAATTTGAAATGGTCCAATTATACAAACTGTTAATTCAACTGATATCACCTGGGGCTGCATGGGTACCTTATTTGTGCCATATTAAAATGAATCCATTGAAAGTTGAGAGCTTTGAATGGTTTCTTGATTTGCAACAGTACTTTAGTGAACCTCCTAAATTTTACGCAGACTGCGCTAGCACCTGCTATGCCGTAAGCAGCACAAACTATGCTGTGCACTTTATCTTAGTGGATCTACCCCAGAGCAATACTGCAGCAGTCCTGAAAAAGATTGCATCTTAATGCAAATGAAACCTTTACTGAGTCATAGGTGACCCTAATAAAATGTATAGCATAAAGGTCAGGTGGAAATAAAACAATTTTTAAATACCTTCATCACATAAAGCACCATTCACTTCACATCGTTTAAACCCACAGTTGAGCCAAGATGGCAGAGAGGGACTGACACCAAATCATCAACACTGAAACGATGCATCGAAAGCGCTACATCCTCTGTGCAACACAGTCCATGTAATGTGCACTCAGTTCATCATGGGGAAAAGCATATTCCTTTGCCTACACAATGAACATGCCATCAGACCAGTTAAAGCAGTACTGTATAGAGAAGGGCCTTGTACCGATGTATTTTAGAGAACATTTAATACCAGACATCCATTAGGATCAACAACTTTGAAGTCATCCAGCGTAGGCCCTGTATCCTTAAGCTTCTCAATATAAAAAGATAAATGCGTCTTGTACAAGAGCCATACAAAAAATTATATATTTATTGGGGCAAGTGTTACCATGAGCCGCAGTGTTGGCAAGTTGAACAAGCGAGTGCACATCATTTTGATGAACAGAAGGGAAGGACAGTCAAGAGACAATCTAAACACTGTTGAGCTTATGGAAACAGGAAGGAAGGGAAGCCTATACAGCAATATACAAAGTATAAAATGTAAAACCAAACTACTGACCACAGGAAAGTTCATTATTGATTATACTATATATTAAAAAAAATGTACTTCATGTCTCAAACAGAAAGTGTATTGTACAGTAGCATTATTTCTGCCATTACATTCTCTGTAAAACTACTACAGATAAAGACCAATTCTGCACATCTGCAGTGGTCAAGGCAGAAACATACAGTAAATACACAGACATACAGTCAAGCCGGAAAGTCTGCACACCCCTTTCACCTTCTCCACGTTTTATTACATTACAGACATATTCTACAATAGATTGAGTTCATTTTTTGTCACAAAATAGCCCATAATGACGAAGTGAAAACAGGTTTTTAGACATTTGTGCTAATTTATTAAAAATCAAAATGTAAAATATATATGTATTTGTTGATATGACACCCAAAAGTGAGCTGAGGTGCATTTTGTTTCCACTGATACTGCTTGAGATGTTTCTACAACTTAATTGGAGTCCACCTGTGATAAATTCAATTGATTGGACATGATTGGGGATTGCCAACACCTGCCTATATAAGGTCCCACAGTTGACAGTGCATGTCAGAGCAAACTCCAAGCCATGGGGTCAAAGGAATTATGTGCAGACCTCAGAAACAGGATTGTGTCAAGGCATAGATCTGGAGAAGGGTACGGAAAAATCTCTGCAGCTTTACAGGTCCCAAAGAGCACAGTGGCCACCATCATTCGTAAATGGAAGAAGTTTGGAACCACCAAGAATCTTCCTAGACCTGGCCGCCCGGCCAAACTGAGCAATCGGGGAAGACGGGCCTTGGCCAGGGAGGTGAGCAGGAACCCGAGGGTCACTCTGACAGAGCTCCAGCGTATCCTTGTGGAGATGGGAGAACCTTTCAGAAGATCAACCATCCAGGCAGCACTCCACTAATCAGGCCTTTATGGTAGAGTGGCCAGACGGAAGCCCCTCCTTAGTAAAAGGCACATCACAGCCCGCTTGGAGTTTGCCAAAAGGCACCTAGAGGACTCTCAAACCATGAGAATCAAGATTCTCTGGTCTGATGAAACCAAAATTGAACTTTTTGGCCTGAATACCAAGGGTCACGTCTGGAGGAAACCAGGCACCGCTCATCACCTGGCTAATACAATCCCTGCAGTGAAGCATGGCGGTGGCAGCATCATGATGTGGGGATGTTTTTCAGCAGCGGGAACGGGGCGACTAGTCCTGATAGAGGGAAAGATGAATGCAGCTAAGTACACCGAGATCCTTGAAGAAAACCTGCTCCTGAGCGCTCTGGACCTCATACTGGGGCGAAGGTTTACCTTCCAACATGACAACGACCTGAAGCACACAGCCAAGAGAACAAAGGAGTGGCTTCGGAGAAAGTCTGTGCATGTCCTTGAGTGGCCCAGCCAGAGCCCAGACCTGAATCCAATTAAACATCTGTGGAAAGAGCTGAAAATGGCTGTGTACCGACGCTCCCCATCCAACCTGACGGAGCTTGCAAGGATATGCCAAGAGGAATGGGCAAAAATGTCCAGAAACAAGTGTGCCAAGCTCGTAGCTTCTTTCCCAAGACGCCTTGAAGCTGTAATCGCTGCCAAAGGTGCAGCAACCAAGTATTAGGCTAAGGGTGTGTACAGATATGTAACCCCTAAATAACCTATTTTTGTCAGTAAAATAAAACTGCATATTTTCTAAAAACCTGTTTTCACTTCGTCATTATTGGCTATTGTGTGTAGATGTTTGAGGCAAAATATGAACTCAATCTATTGTAGTATAAGTCTGTAACGTAATAAAATGTGGAGAAGGTGAAAGGGGTGTGCAGACTTTCCGGCTTGACTACGTACAGTGCATCCGGAAAGTAATCACAGCGCTTCACTTTTTCCACATTTTGTTCTGTTACAGCCTTATTCCAAAATTGATTAAATTCATTTTTTCCCTCAAAATTCTACACACAACACCCCATAATGACAATGTGAAAAAAGTTTTTTTGAGATTTTTGCAAATTTATTCAAAATAAAAAACTAAAATTTCTCATTTACATAAGTATTCATACCCTTTGCTTTAATGTATTTTTAAAGTATCATATTTCATATTTGGTCGCATATCCTAGAGTTCTATAGGAAAATGAGTCCGGAGAAATAACCCTTGCAGTGATCCATCCACATCTACTCCATATCTGGCAACAGAGTGATGGTTTGGGGCTCGTTTGATAGCTCAGACCCTTGATAACTTACAGCCATTTAGCCAGCCATGTGTTCCATACTGTACCAGTGTAATTTACAGCTGAATCTAGTCTCACCCCCCAATTTCCATAGAGATCCATTCAAATGCAGAGAGGTTATAGTATCGCTTGTAACAGTACCTGAAAATAAGATATCGACAGTTTTTTGATGTTGATGGTCACAGACTTCAGGAAGTAACAGCATGTAAAGGATATGCGACCAAATATGAAATATGATACTTTAAAAATACGTTAAAGCAAAGGGTATGAATACTTATGTAAATGAGAAATTTTATTTTTTTATTTTTAATAAATTTGCAAAAATCTCAAAAAAACTTTTTTCACATTGTCATTATGGGGTGTTGTGTGTAGAATTTTGAGGGAAAAAATGAATTTAATAAATTTTGGAATAAGGATGTAACAGAACAAAATGTGGAAAAAGTGAAGCGCTGTGAATACTTTCCGGATGCACTGTACATATACACACAGTTAAATGCAGAAGTATTGGGACAGTGACACAATTGTTGTTGTTACTGCAGCATGTTGGATTTGAAATAAAACAATGAACATGAGGTGAAAGTGCAGACTGTCAGCTTTATTTTGAGGGTATTTACGTCCATAGCGGGTTATCCGTGTAGGAATTACAGCCCCCCCCCCCCCCATTTTAGAGGAGCAAATATAATGGGACAATTGGCACAAGAAAAGCTAACAGAAGGTCCAGAGTTGATTCGCTGTTTGGAATTTGCATTAAGAGTCTGTTTTCTGTTGTCTCTAAACATGAGGACCAAGCAAGTGTTAATGCCAGTAATGCCATCATGAGTCTGAAAAATTTGAATCAATCGATCATAGACATAGCCAAAACATTGGGTTTGTCAAAATCACCTGTTTGATACATTGTCAAGAAGCAAGAAGCAAGAACGCAATGGTGAACTCAGCATTAACAAACCTGCTTGTTTTTCAACGGTTGAACAGATCAAGAACAGTCTCCAGGATGCAGGCATAGATGTGTCAAAGACTACCATAAGGAGAAGACTACACCAGCATAACCTCAGGGGCTTCACTGATGCAAGATGCAAACCACTGGTAAGCAAGAACAGAATGGCCAGGTTAGAGCTTGCTAAAAGGTACATTTAAAAAACTAGTTCTGGAACAGACAGATGAGATTATTAACCTGTATCAAAGTGATAGAAAGGGGAAGGGGTGGAAAAAGAAAGGGACAACTCATGAGACAAAGCTTTTAAAGGGTTCCACATCTGTGAAAAATGGTGGAGGTAGCATTATGGGCTGGGCATGTGTGGCTGCCCCTGGCTCAATTCATTTGTGATCCGACTGCTGATGGCAGCAGCACAATGAATTCTGAAGTGTACAGAAACATCTTATCTGCATAGATCCAAACAAATGCCTCCAAACACATGTGTTTCACCCTGCAGCAGGACAATGACCCCAAACATACTGATAAAGCAACCAAGGAGTTTTTCAAGGCCAAAAAGTGGAATGTTCTTGACTGGCTAAATCAATCACCCATCCAGAATCCAATTGAACATGCTGTTTCACATGCTGAAGACAAGTCTGATGGCAAAACGCCCCAGAAACTGATGATGGCTGCAGTACAGGCCTAGCAGAGCATCACCAGGGAAGATACCCAGCGTCTGGTGATGCCTATGTGTTGCAGACTTCAGGCAGCCATGGAATGCAAACGATTTGCAACGACGTACTAAATATAACAACATTATTTCACATTATGTTAATTTGTCCTACTTTGGGTCCCCTAAAATGGGGGGTGGGGGGGGGGGGGGGGGTGGGCTGTGTATAAATAGGGCTGTATTTCCTACACAGATCACTCAATATGGATGTAAATACCCTCAAAATAAAGCTGAGTCTACACTTTAACTTGACATTTCAACATTGTTCCATTTCAATCCAATGTGGATGCTGGAGTACAGAGCCAAAACAACAAAAACTGTCACTGTCCCAATACTTTTTGGATTTAACTGCATATAGCCAGAACGTTAAGTAATACTCTGTTATAATATTTATGGAGAATCAATCCTTCAGCTGATAGTGGGGCCCTGCTATAGTTGCACTGAAAACTGATTTGCAGAATGCATGGGATAGTAAGAAAGACAAAAGAAAAAATTATTACAAAACCCTTTAAATTTACCCCCATTTCCTTCTCTCTCAAAGGTTCCTGTCACAAGGCATCTGTTACAGATTTTACACTAGTCCTGGCTTTTAACTGTAAACAAAGTGAAAAACAGAAAAAAATACAATCACCCTACTTGTGATTAAATAGGCGCCTGGCGTGAAAGCACCTTTAAAAGGAGGCCTATGCAGCAACAGACGAGTAATGTCTAAAGATTCAAAATGAATCAAACGTATTGGATAGTTCCCAACTTAGATGCCACCTTGCAGTCTGGTGCATCTTCAGTTTAAGTAATGGAAATATAACACAGAAGGTAATGGATTTCACCTTTTCGTTTTTTTTTTTTTTTTAAACCGTGTCCATTGTGATCTGCCCTAAGGACAAAGTGTGGGTCGAATAACAGAACAGTTATTCTGTTAACAGTTTTTTTTTAAAAACATACGCGAGGCTGGTACTTAGAACATCAGCCTAACAAGGGATCAAGGCCACGTCCCTTGTTGTGCCCTAAGAGGTGGCCCCGGGGGTGGGGTTGACATTCTGCGTGGAGACCTGCGGAGCCACCTCGATGATCCGCGGCTTGTCGATGATCCTGGCCGTGCGGTTTCCCTTCTCCACGATTCCGATGATCCAGGCCTGGTGGCCCTCGCCGTATTTGGGGGACTTGATCTCAGCGCAGAAGCGCGCCGCCTGCTCCCTGGGCAAGCAGATCAACAGGCCTCCTGTCGAACAGACGGTGAGGTGAGGGCGAAAGTGTCTGGATGGAGGATCCATGCATTCTTAACAGAGCTACTTACTTGCCGTATGCTTGGTACATCCAGTTTAACACTTTCCTGAGGTTCATTCCGACATAAACAACCCTCTTTTTTGGAATGTTTTTTCAAAATTCTAAGTCAGTGTTCTAGAACTCCATGTAATGATTGTTACATCAGCATTAGAATGTTCAGTTAAGAACATTCTAATCACATATTTAGAGGGTTAAAACCTCAAATCAAGCTCCGGTCAGCTGTACGGGTTCTTGAGTGGCTTTTTTCTGATTAAAAAGCCACTTATGAGCTCGAGGTGTTGTTTAAAGACCCTGTACGATGAAAGAAAACAATGCTATGATACTAAGCTTATTTTATTAACTTGAGCTTTTACAGCTTTTTTAATCTCAGAAGCAACAGTTCATATACTGCCCACTAGAGGAGAATTTGGTACTTTTCGACTGGGCATTACGTTGTGTAACGGCAGTTACATTTTAACCAATCAGCGGTTCAACTGTTTAACTGGCTACTAATCAGAAGTGAATTTGATGCAAATATCCATACAGAATGTTGACACCATGCCATGTTAAGACTAGCCTCACTTGTCTGGCTTGTAATATGAGATTAAGCCTTCTGGAGTTGAGAATAAGAAATGGCATACTTAAAATCAAAAGGAAATTTTATTATTTTCTAAATAAATTCATTCAAAATAAATAAATAAATAAATAAATTAAGCCCATACATTTGAAGTATATGTCTTCATCTTGTGGTTTAACACTTTAAATGCAAGAAGTAATTACACAGTGTGTACTACACTATCATCGACGCCTCATCAGCGTCTAGCCAATATGGCTGCTGACATTAACTTTTTTTAGATTGATCCTGTCCTTGTGCAAACTTCTAATAAAACACATCAAACAATACTGAAGGTAATATAAATAATATATTTTCAGTGCTTTTCATTTTGGTTAACAGGATCTTACATTGGTGATGTGTAATTGTGAAAACAGTTTTCCATAAAAATCAGCTCTTGCATAACTATAGATATGTAAAAATGAACAATAAACATGATCACTGGTAATTTGTATAGAAATGTAAAAGCTATACGCGTGAATTACTTTGTATCAACAGTTTCAACAGAAAGTTCAACAAAACAGTTTTCCTGAGGCAAAAGTAACATGGTGCAGAAAGTGTTATTCCCACACCCCAATGTTGGTTGAGGTCAGGGGTGGGCAATTCCAGTCCTGGAGGGCCGGTGTGTATGCAGGTTTTTGTTCCCACAATTACCCCAGCTAAATGAGCTAATTGGCTGTTTACACCAACACTGGTAGATTAGATCACATTAAAATGTTTCATACAGGGACACAAGAAGTCTTCGGCTGTCATTCATGCGCTTATTAAGAATTGTAGTTAAAATGTCAGATGGCGTAAATATTAGGGCTAATTAGGTCATTAAGGCCAGAAGTTGGCATGAAAACCAGAAACAGATACGGCCCTCGTTGCCCACCTCTGGTTTAGGTGGTCTGTTATTCTAGACAAATTTTAAAACATAGGCTAAATATAACTTCTAATATTGCCATCTAGAACCCTTTAAAAAAAGAGAAAAGGCTGTAAGAGAACGTCAGTGAAAATTGGTCATTGTTAAATTTTTTAGACCGTTCATATTTTTGTCGACTTTTGTCGTCCCATGGCACTGAACGAGTTAAAACACTTTCCAAGGAAACTTGCAAAAGAATTGCAAATTATTGTAATAGATTTCCCGTTGTAGCTTTCCAGTCAAAGAAGGGAGGGTAATTAAAATATGGTTTTGAAGGCGTTTCCGTCCTCTCCCATTCTTACCTGATGTCTCGGGACAGGTACCATGCATGAGGCCAAACATGTTCCCACACGCTTTGCTCACGGCAGCCATCTTGGCCAGCACGGGCAGGTTGTGGATGACGAAGGACACCTCGCTCCTCTGTTGCTTTGCCAGGTTCTGGGCGTGTCCCAGGATCCCGAATCCCGTTATGTCCGTTGCGGCGTGGGCATTGAAGGTGTGCATGAGTCCGGCCGCTAAAACGAATGAACAGTGCTTTTACCATAACCCTCTAGTCCACTTAATATCCATTTCACACAAACAGTCAAATTAACCTATACAACTGTGGAGAGGAAAATATGGGTTGGTGTAGGTTGCCAGAGGGCAAGTAGAAAAAATAAATATTACTTCCTGCACATAACACAAGTGGCACTGACATTCATTTCAGCCAATTTGAATATTTAATGCTCCACACTAATTAAATTACCCTGTATATGCAGTTGTGGCACATGCTCAAACATATTAATAGCATATTTGAATACAAGCCATAATAAGTGGTGGATCACAAATGCATTTGTTCATTAAAGGAAACAGTAACCTTCCTGTACCTGTAGAACCTGAGATACCAAGTTACAAGGGTATAAGTTACAGGCTTATAACGTTACCCCAAACTGCCTTTTACAATGTATGACCCATATTTGACTTCTGTTTTACCCATTTTTTTTCTGTTTTACCCGTTTTTAACTACTTTTATTACTCTCTCGATTTGGTGTTTTAATAACCTGTTCTATAATTTTAAATGTATTTATATTTATTTTATTCTATTTTATAAAATAGAATAAAATATTTTATAAAATAAATAAAGAATAGACTACAGCTACGAAGTTGACCAGGAGTCACTAACATGCGAAGGGACAAGAACGATCTTGCTGAATGGAAACTCTTAATTCCTGGGTGAAGCGACAGCCAATTGTGCGCTACCCTGCTGAGCTACCGGCCACATTTAGCAATAGCATATTCAGGATCCCATACTAGTCTGTGAGGGGCATTCACACATTGCAAGCCAGTGTTCTGACAGGAGGACAGTGTTCCGGTTTTGTCCTCTTACCGGTTCTGTTGAGCCTTGCCATGTTCATCATGGCCTCCTGATATGCCAACTCCACATCCTCTTGCGTTACCACAAGTTTTATTTTGTTCCATTTCTCCGGCTGTCGAAAAACATCACAATTAGCACATGCTAGTCAGTGATTAGCTGGAGTGATTTGCTTTTACTCCACTCTGTTTATGATTATGTTTATGTTTATGAGGACCTCTGATTAAAGGAACAAGTGATGAAAACTAATGAAACCATCAATACAAAACAACAAAAAAGAGGTAGTGATTAGTGATTATCTCTCACAATAATCTTATGCTGTAAAAATGTGAGTATTACTCGGAAGTGTGGCAATAAATGTATTTTTCAATGGGGCCCACAGGTAAAGCAATTTGTTTTAACTTACAATGTCTAACCACTGGTGGACGGCAACAGCTACTTGTGTCCCGAGGGGTTTCGTCAACACTAAAACATCTCCCGGTACAGCATTGTCTGGCCTGTACGTGGAAACAAGAAATATTCAGGGGCACGACCAGGCGGTTTATCGGTGAAGATCAGAAGACAAAAATGGGCAGGAAATCAATACATTTGTACATTACATGAAAATGTCCAACACATTGTTTCCCCACACATAGGGTTTACCTGTGCGGGCCACAGGGGATTCATGAAGGGGAATTAAGGAGTTAGCCAGCTCCTTAATCCCGCTTCGAGAAATACCCCCCTGGTACATTAGCAGCCGTTCAGCTATATATGGAGACCAATTTTAACAAGCAAAATCAAAAGTTTTTAACAAAAGTCACAAATGCCCGCCTCTGGTTCACTCCTGCCTATTCTAATACATTATAGATTACTTGATTTAAGAAAACTACCAACTGTACGGTTCCGATTCTGAAATATGTTATAGAATGAAGTGACATTTCTTCCTCAACCAGACATAGAGTGCAGTCCAAAAGTATTTGGACAGTGACACATTTTTTGTTGCTCTACTCCAGTGCATTGGATTTTAAATGGAACAGTGACTATGAGGTTAAAGGGCAGACATTCAGTTTTAATTTGAGGGTGTTTACATCCATATCGGGTGATACGTGTAACAATTATAGCCCTTTATATACATTGCCCTGCCCCCCGTTTTAGGGGACAAAAAGTAATTGGACAAATTAACATGAACATAAAGTCATCATATTTAATATATGGTTGCATATCCTTTGCATGTCCTGACTTCCTTATGTCTGTGACCCAACAACATCAAAAGACTCTTGCTATCTTATTTTCAGGTACTATTACAAACGATACTAGAACCTCTCTGCATTTGAACGGATCTCTATGGGAATTGGGGGGTGGGACTAGATTAAGCTGTAAATTACGTTGGAACAGTATGGAACACATGGTTGGCTAAATGGCTGTAAGTCATCAAGGGTCTGAGTTATCAAACGAGTCTAAAGCCATCACTCTGCTGCCAGATATGCTGAAAAGCCCTAAAAAAAAGTTGGTGCCCGCAGCTGCGTACATTGCCCAAACCCCACTACCGATTCAGGAGAGTGTAGACGGTTCTCCTCTGAAACATGTGGTGTCGGCAGCAACAGTGTGTGTTCTTTTCACAACACAGTCTACCGCTAAGACCGCATAGAGCGGAGTCGGGCAAACAGTGGCAAAGCCAGAAAATGGGGTGGCCAGGATGGGACCAGTAGTTACATTGGGGTGGCACAGAATATGAACATAAACTGTGTTCCAACTAGAGGCTATTTTAGGTGCCTACACAACACATAACTACAATATTTGGCACACTAAGGACCAGGCAGTACTACCCATCCATTCAAACATATGCAGAATGCAGCTGCCCGGCTTGTGTTCAACCTCCCGAAATTTTCCCATGTAACCCCCCCTGCTGAGGTCACTCCACTGGTTGCCAGTTGCAGCCAGGATCAGGTTCAAAGTTCTGACCCTGGCCTACACTGCAGCCAATAGGACAGGCCCCGCCTACCTGCAGGACTTAATCCAGAACTATGTTCCTGCTCGACCACTTCGCTCTTCTACAGCAGGGCGACTGGCACTTCCCCCCCCTCCGTGTCAAAGGCTCTCGCTCGTCCCGACTGCAGAATTTTTCCACCTTAGCTCCTCAGTGGTGGAATGAACTTCCCATTCCCCTACGTTCTACTCCAACCCTGCCTGCATTCCGTCGAGGCCTGAAGACACATCTGGGGATATTGAGAACACTCAATCTGGCCGTGCAGGTAAGGCTAGCCTAATTTAACAGCTTTTCAAAAAAAAAAGAAGTATGCTCAACTGGCATACTCAAATAGTAGTGTGTGCTGATTCGGACTATTCGGACACAGTTGTAGTTGTGTTTGTAGAAAAATATGGGTTCATACAATTTTTGCCTAGGTTTTAACCAAATGCTCATCTACTGATTTCTCCATTTTATTAAACAAATCTGATTCCGATTACAGATCTCACCATTTTGTGAAGTCCAAACCACATGTCCTGTGCTGAATTCAGCGTTCTATTCAGCCTACCTAGCCTATCGTTTGCTAATAGTAACTTCGTTTAACGTTGTTGACTCGCATACACTTGAGATTATAACCCAATCACGTGTATATATTTTTATTTGCTGTAGCTATAATCGATTGCATTTTGCTAACGTAGTCTACTAGCACCGGTCACCTTGGCATTTTCATGCAGAGTGAAAGGTTTGTTTTTCCTGGTAGCTTAACCACAGTACTCTAGCTAGCTGGTTTATGCTTTTGTCATGTTTTGTTAGGAAGTTGTCTGTGTTAACGTTATTAAGACATAAATCAGAATTCGTTAAATAATGTTGAATGGAGTGATTAGTAGGCTAGATGAGCATTTAGCTAAAACATAGGCAAAAATTTCAACAGCGCTAAAAATGTTTTGTTAACAATTCAATTGTAGCCTATTTTGTAACTTAGACAACATAACGTTACGTGACAGCATTTGGATTTGGATCAGAGACGGGAAGCATAGGCGGCATTTGCTATGTTTAATTCGTTTCACCTGAAAAGAGCCTCTCAACTGAAAGGGACCTCGCCTCAATCATAAACTGAAAAAGTATATAATTTAAAAAAATAAAAATCAGTGAATAAAAGAACCGCCGATCCTGTAGTTTTCCCATTCAGCCACTGTAGGCGCTGTTCCTTACTCAAGCTATTTCAGTGCTTTCCTTATTTTTCTAGTCTGGATCTGCAGATACCACAGAACTGTGGCAGATGCTTATGACTATTTCCACATCAAAACACTTGCTCATAGCTAGGATGTCAGAATGATCACATACAGTACATTCATAATACAACGGGACAGTTATGTGCATAATTCGGATAAAATACGTAGCCCAATGTATTTATATACCTTAAAAAGTAACGTTACGTGTGTTTTTACATAACAGCATCGTAGGCTATTATTAGTAGCCACGAGTGCGATAGCGCGGTGGAAACATCAACGTTGCTGGGCAGTGGCAAAATGGATTAAGAGAATCTCTTCAACATTCAACAGAAACCAGTTAGAATCGTTACGAGGTAGGATATTTGGTTCCTTAATCTGTTTATCAGAGATTTGTATAAAAAAATGTTAACGCTACATTGGGTAGGCGAAGCCTACGCAAAGGAAAATGCACCGAATGTTTATGTGTAGCAGTTTCAACTTTTTAATAATAGCCTAGTAGAGGCTAGCCTATATCGGAACAAACGTATAATTGGGACATTGACGACTAGGCTAGCACTGTAGATAAGGCCAGTAACCTGCATGTTCGTTGCGAATGATGCAGCATTTGTTGTAGTTATAGTCCAATTGCAATGATTATTTTTGAAAGCTAAAGTGAGTATGATCATTTCAGTTGCAGACGGAAGTAGGCTACGTCATTAGCTATGGAATTTCTCGTCGGAATTTTTCCAAGGTTGTTGACAGAACGTTAAGTGATTCAAAATCATTCTCACCGTGAGCTAGCCTACTGCACGTGCCGATTGACCCCCATTAATTTTTTGGCGATAAAATGTAAAATATCTCAAAAAGTGTAGATGCTATAAAGGTAAAAAGTAATAGCAACCTGGAGGGGGTATAAAGGTATAATATGAGGTATGAATGGTGTCGATGGTGTGAACGGTGTAGGAGGAGATAGGTATTGAAAAATCGGCGGAAGAATAATAACGGTCAGTCTGAGCGATAACAGGTTTTTTTTGGAGTGATGCACTGTTCCTGGTTTTACTCAGTGCAGTTATCTAGCTTGGATTGAACCAAATTGGGTTTGGTTAATTTTGATTTTAATATCAAATGCATTTGGTTTTAGATTAATTTTTAATGAACCAAATTAATTGAATGAACCAATGGCGTTCCAAGCACCTGAAGAAATCACAACAGCCTCTAGAGGTATTGTACTACGAAGGACAGAGAATTCTTTACATTGTGTACTTTTAAAGTGTTTACATGTTTATACATTTTAAACCATAAATAATAATGAAAAACCTGGCTTTGTAGGTGTACTCAAACTTTTGACTTGTACTGTACGTATACAAAAGACAAAGGCCAGACAATTCTTTACATTCATTTATTTGATTCATGAACTTCCATACCCATCTCTCTGTACAGGTACATACAGTGCTAGTCAAAAGTTTGAGTACACCTACAAAGCCAGGTTTTCCATTATTTATGCTTTAATTATATAGGTACTTTGCATCTGACGCTGTGCGTCCTTGTTAATGAACCAAATTAATTGAATGCAGGGTTTTTCCTGGCTCAAAAAGAGGCTTAGGTGGTGCCTAAGCACGGCCGGACTTGGTCATCGCGGCTATCTTAACACCTATACCGCTTCTATTCCAATTTTATGCTTTGATGGACACCAGTTTTTGACATATATTAAGATAACACTGTCCTAGTTTATGCATTCTGTATATTTTTCAATTTTATGAATTCTTCCATGGATAACGGGACCAGAGGAGGCACAAGGGTTTGTCAGAATTAATTCATCACTTTATTTGTTCCCAACAGGGATCTTGATAAGTGGCTGGGATCTTACTTTAATTCCAGTAAAGATTGCCATTGCCTTCACAATCATTAAGGTCATGAATGATACAGAGGCACTTCTTGAGGCAGTGCAAATGGGCAATTTTGCCCACAAATGTGACCGACAGTATTTTTCACCACATTAGAGCCCACCATGGGTGCGTCCCAATATTCTTCACTCCCCACCTCCCGTCCTCCACTCCCCCACTACCACTCCTCGACTACCCGGAGGTATGTGGAGAAAGGGAGGGGAGAAGGGGAGTGGAAGAAAGGAGCCATGAAGAAAATTGGGACAGCAAATCTGCTTCACCGTCATCAAAAACGCCGTCGACTATTGATGAAGTTGCCCTATCATAACTTTGACTGACGCCGAACCCACAAATATTCCCAAAGCCAATCACAGATCTTCCACATGGTCAGTCCATTTAAAGCTGCAAAAGTTGCATCAGTGTAAACAAGCCTGTATTGCGGTTCGCATTGAGGCACTAAGTAACATGTAATCAGCGACATTAGATCAAAGTAAACATGTAGTATAGGCTACGCAAACATAATTTACTGTAATTCCAGAATCACAATGTCCCAGATGTCTGAACATACCGAGCACTAATTCACCTATAGGCATAGGCTACTGTCATTTCTGAAATCAAATAAAAAAACATCCTTTGGAATGGTTGAATAAATTCATTCATGCATATTCACATAGCTACTTAAATGGTATCTTAAAGAGATACTGCAGAGGCTTTTCTAAGGCATTTTTTACCGCTTCAATTTGAACTGGAACTCGTGAGTGGGTGTGGTCATATGACGATGGTGCCACGTAGTCATATTATGAATGTTCATACAGTCAAGGAGTGAAAGGGTGTGTCTTGGTGAACTGACTCAGGCCCCCACTGAACTTAGCCCCCTTCCTGCTCTCTCCTCACAACTACGTCTTCGCGATCGAGGAGAGGACCGGGGATGTAACCGATTGGTAGAGCTAACGTTACCTAGCTAAGTTAGCTTGTTTTTCTGCCTAAAGTAACGTTACTATTAAATACATTGAAATACACAGCAAAACCCAGTCACACAGTAACGTTAGTATATTGAACATAGCTGGTTGTAGCGCCCAGCTCCACTTGGTCCGGAGAGAACTGTTATCATTTATTAGCTAACATTATTCATAAATGATAGCGATAACTAGCTATCTAGCTAAGTTACCAGTTCTCTGGACCAAACGGGGCTAAACTCACACACAATAGACTGCTTTGCATTGCCTAATTTATCGATACATTCCGTCTCTCGGCAGATTATGAAAGCTAACATTGCCGGTGGCATTACACCGAGGAACGATATATATCTGACTCCTTGGCATAATGCAGGCAAGTTAGCTAAAGATACCAAAGTAAGACGTAGATGAATAACTCTCTATGGCTACGTTCACACTGCAGGTAAAAAGTGGCACAGATCCGATTTTTGCCTCAAATGTGACACAGATCTGATTTTTTTTTTATGGAAGTGTGAACAGCGAAAATCACATTGAATCTGACATTTCCAATTCTCATTTGGGCACTTTTGAATGTGGTATTAGATGCCGATACATAACCGATTGTGTCAAAGCGACCGCAGTCTGTCAGATCGGAATTAATGTGACATTTTACGTCATTTTTGATGCAGCTAGCTGGGCATAAGAACGTGTACGCACGGGCTAGTTAACTCACTATTGTACAGGGTAGGCTATCAACAGATTCACATTATATTATCATGTGTTGTCATTTTAGATAAGTGGTAAATGTGCAAAGCAGTGGATTTTTTTGGGCACAAACGATACACCATAATAAGTCGGAAGTAGGCAACGTTTTTATATCAATCGCGGACAGCTGCGTTACCCATTTTGTGATTTAAAATAATGTTAGAACTGTCCATATTATTGTCTTGGTTTGTTGCACGGTATTCATTATTCACGGTTTTCTCATGTAGCTGCTTACCGAACGTTATGGTTGTCGGTCCAATAGTGTGTCAATAGTTTAATCTAAGGGTGCGCAGTGATGTTAGGCTATACGTTACACATGAAGTTGAACAGATGTGTCGTGTGATAGCTTTTATATACTGTGTATTTTAACACGGCTGGAACGCTGTATTGGCCAATCTGCATCCCGGAACTATCCGTTTTATAAATGTCATATCGACTGGTCTCACTAGCCAAACGGCCGAGCGCTCCATTTTCTTAACTCGCCCGTCCTCAGAATCACTAATTTCATGCCTTGCTTGAGTTTCACTGAAACCGCCCATGTCACGGTCCCCCCATTCCTGGCTCAGATCTCGCATTCACGAGACCCTCTGCACAGAAGTAGCAGCCATGGCAGCACAAAAAGCTAGGCTTTTCCCCCCCGTCTCCTCACCCTTATCATTAGCTCCACTGCACATCAACTTTAAAATCAACGCAGAAGCTGTGACTTTGATGACTTCCTTTTTGTTGTTGTTTATTTCTGCAGGCTGTGTAACAGGCGCTATGTCTTTTGTTAATTTGCACGGGTCATTTGAGCAGAGCAATCGGTTCACACTGGAATCAGATATGGGCCACATTAAAAAATGAATGTGAACAGCCAAACAAAAAAAATCTGATCTGAACAATAAATCGGAATTGAGCACTAAGGCCTGCAGTGTGAACGTAGCCTTAGTAGCTCGATATAAGTCGTAATATTAACGTTAGCAGTAATACAAAGCAATTCGCAGTTGAACTTGAACTAGCTAGTTAGCAGTACAAGGGTCTCAGTCTCAGAGGGGGGAAAAACTCAGATAAAACTATTTTGACTAAACATGAGATTTTCGGACATAGACAGTTGTGTATGATTATAATCTAACCCAAAACATCGGTTTTCAACAGGAAAAGTCGGTTTTTGACTGCAGTATCACTTTAAATGGTCATGTTCGTTAATAAGCAACGTTAATGTGCAAGCAAATAAATAAAGCCGTTTCCCCGACTTAAATTGCCAAATTTTTATGTAGGATATGAACCACAAAAACAGACTGCCATTTTGTTATCCGTTGTAGGATGCTATGTCCTTTGTGTGCTAATAGCCTACTGAAGCACACACAATTTAGGCTAAATATCTTGCATTGGGGCATCATTATCTTGGAGAAATTCATATAAGGCATAGCTACGCATCATCACTGTTGCCTCTGTGGGCGTGAGCGTTATGATGTCACCCAAAAATGTGAAAAAACTTCCGGCCGGGTGGAGGAAAAGCCGAGTTTTTCCGAGTATGTACTGTATGTCACTTTGGCTGTGCCTCAAGTTGCATACTTGTGTACGTGTAAGTCCAGGTGCACTAAAATGTATGTACTACTAGTATGCAAGAAACCAGAGCGCTTAAAAACCAGTTATTATTAGAGACGTACTACTTGAAAAAGGCATCCAAGCTCAACAAACGACGAGATTCAATTCTCAATGGCTGTGCGTGCGTTCATCCCCTTATCGCACATTGAAATAAAATTATTTATTTACCTTTATTTATACAGGGTAGGTTGACTGAGCACACATGCTCTTTTATTAAACCTAAAAATAATACTTTTTACGGACAAACACCCTACCTTCACTAAATTAATACATTCATGGAGTAATTAAAAGCAACCAATCATCCTGGTTTTATTAGCTTACCTGTAATAAGTTGGTGGTACATTGCTAGTTGGCTAGTCAGTCATCAGCAATCACATGATTCGTGGATGTCTGGACGACGGCACTATAGCAAGGCTACGCCTTTTCCCCTTAGCTTTTCCCTCTGGTAGGCTACTACCACAGAGGTAGCCTACTAGCAAAGATTTTACCCTCTTTGGTACTAGTGAACGAGTGGAAGTCAAGTGGAGTGCATCCCAGAACCATCCGGATTATGCTGCGGCTTTGCACGTTTCCACTGCTAAAAACGTCATTTCTGCTCAAGAAAAAAATATGCCGAAAATGCGATAGCGAGTGGGGTGACCAACGGGGTGGCCAGGCTTCAGCGCGGGTGGGCCGTGGCCACCCCTGGCCATCCCCTAGCTCCGCCCCTGTGGGCGAAGGACCTTTGACTGCAATCTACGGGCGCCTGATCGACCAGCAGGGGTCGTTAGACAGCAATGCACATGGAGCCCTATCCAACTGAACCCTACCATTCCCTTGGTGACGCAATTGCCAATTGTCGCCCTATGGAGCTACTGGCCACAGTCGGCACTGGCACGGTCCGGTTTTGATCCGAGGCTGTGAGGCTCATCCATGGTGCTTTAACCGAATGAGCCATCCAGCAGCCCTGTTGACTTCGTATTTTGACCGCATTGGTACCATTGATTTACATTAAAAAGGGGGGCTGAAAGACCTATACTGGAGCCAACCACACTGGCGCAAGTGAGCAACGCTCTCAACAAGACCAGGAAGTGCGCCTCAAAAACGATGCCTGGTCTTGGCCCCTTGGCAGAGACCACCACCATAAGTATATTTCAGACCTGTGGGAACCACTATACACATTCCTTCTCACACACAGACACGGCAACTTCAATCCAAAACCCGTCGGAATTCCCTCTAAGGAATTTAGTTCAAGGGTAGAGGGAAGAGCTTTAGACTGCAGGGCATCTACAAATGTGCAAAACCTGCAAAGCAGGATTCAGTAATCTTTAAATCACTTCTATGAGATCAAATAGTAAGACTTGCCCACCTGGATAACCTGAAGACAAGTGGTTGTATGGAGTTGGTGAGTGAGGCAGACAAGCATAGACAGAAAGAGAAAATAATAGAGATGTTCTCACATGATGAACTCGTTGGGCTGACAAACCGCTGTGGCCACTCCTCCCAGGACAATCCATGGATTTAGCACCGTTTGGCCTCCCGTTATCGAGGTTCCGGCCTCTTCCGACGCATCCTTGAATCCCTGAACTATTAAAGGTATTACTTTGTCCCTCTCCTGTAAACGGAAATGAATCACGTCATATGATATGTACAGAAACCTGAAAAAAGACAACGGTGACTGCCAAATAAACTTTGTTGCACTGTATGTGAAATCTGGCATGCAAATCAAAATTATATTTAGCCAACAAATAGACTTTTTTGCTAAATGTATAATAAAAATCACACCCAGGTGGTGAAGTAAGCGGTGCAGTTTTATGAGCAATCATATTAAAAAATGCAATAGAAAATGTGTGTGTTGTTTACATGTACAAAAACAATGGCCTCTGGTTTGGTGATATTTATTTACATAGGCAATATACTCTGATAACAAACAGGAAAGATTACAGTTATTACTTGAACAATAACAATGGAATTCCAAACTCAACAAGGGGGTGCATGGATTGTTGGGCCGTTCCATAACTGACTGGATCCAGCAGAACACTGGTGGTAGATTTTGTATTGATTTTGCTTCGGGGGTTGCTACGGCGACTCACCTTGCTAACAGGTGGAATGTTCAAAACTCCACTCTAGCGGCAGTTGGTCATTTCAATTTCAAACCCATTTTCTAACTTGTGACGACGACTACAGTTTTTAAGGTACACAGACATAATATGTATCAAAATGTTCATGTGGTTCCCAGGATTCATACGGTGTGAATATCTCTGTGACGTATATTTTTTGAGATGGAGCTGTCTGAAGCTGGGCATGTGATGCATAGGCGACTCCTGATTGGTTTAAATCTCATGCTACGAACGGACGGACGGACGGACAGACACACGTCACGTATAGAAGACGCTGCACCGCTTAAAAACTGTAAAAAATTTATTGAAAAATTGGTTGAAACGCTTAATTCAGAAAGCAATATCCATAATTTAAAAGTGTATATCCCTGAAAATGTATTGGCAGCCTAATTTACAGCTTAAGCTCAACTGAACTCAATCAACTTCAAAATCCATTTAGAACTTGAATATCTGTGTGGCTGCTCAAGGTTCGATACCATCGGTGACCTTATTGTGAACAGACTCATGCTAAATGTGGATCTAGCCTGGCTTTGTTTCCCCTTAACCTTGATATAAAATCGGTCACAATCAAAATTTTGCCAGTATTTAGCTGGTGGCGGGTGTTAATTTCACACCCTGGCTTTGTTTCCCCTCAACCATGATACCAGCCTGTGTGTTCAGTTTGTCATCTTATGAATCTGCTTTTCCCATGATTATCCATAAGCTGTATTTTAAGTGCCTTATTCTGTCAGTCTTATTAAGTGGGAAATTACCATTTCATGGTGGGTTTAAAAATGAACAACAAGCCCACACAAGCACTACTCCTTGGTTCCCCCCCCCACCCCCCCCCAACCTATGCCATTCAATAATATCTTCAGCAACACTACTTGACCGAATGGTGCAAACTTTGCCTTTATCCATTTCTGCAGTTAAAATAACCGACTTATTACTATTACTTTAACTGTATGAAAAAACACATTATATAATTTAATTAAAAATGACAATGATGCAGCTTACCTTGTCTGACAATTTGTTACTGATTCCAAGCAACATTAACATATTGTCACATTCTGTGACTCCCATGGCGTAAAGGTCACTTAAAACATTGGCACATGCAATGCGACCCTGGGGGGGGGGGGAACAAAAGGGGGGGGGGGGAAGTTCAGTATTAGCATTGACGGGGAGAGGAGAGGGACAGGGAAATCTTTTGCATAAAAGCATTTCAAACGCATGGCAAGTCCCACCATCATGTAGGGATCGTCCACGATGGGGTAAATGTAATCTGTCGTCTGGACGAGCGAGAGGCCACCGTGTCTCAGCGGAATGACGCACGTGTCCATCCCGATGCCTGAAAACATAACAGAACGGTTGGGCGGGTCAGAGGGATGATCACAGCTCACTTCTAAGACAAACTCTTAATGAATAGATAATGACACTCACATTCTTATATTATCTTATAAGATGCAATACATTGTTAGACTTGCATTGAGCACTGTACTTCTTGAACTGATGTAATGTAATCAGGGTGTGAATGTAATCGCAATGTAATCAGGGTGTGAAATTAACACCGGCCACCAGCTAAATATTGGCAAAATTTTGATTGTGACCGATTTTATATTCTAGCAGCCCCTTTGACAGGTAATCAACCAGGTTGTGTTATATTGTAAAAAGTAATGTGGCCGGTAAAATGTTGAAAATGGCTGGTGACTTCCACAAGCCACTCTGGCCAGTGGGTGAAAAAGTTAGCCACAAGTGTAATACATTGTATCGCAATGGTAGCAAAAATCTTACGAGGTAGCAAACAGGTTTTCCAAGAGAGAGGTCGTACCCAGTCTGGGCATGACTGCCCCGAGGAACTGCTCATCTTCCTGGAAGTGGTTCTCCTGTAGGGACTCCAACAGCTTCTGCAGGACGTCTTGCGGGACCTTGCAGCCCGTTCCCTTCAGCTCTGTGAATCGCGTCAGGCGGAAAGCCGCGTCCAGTTCATAGCTCTCTGGGTTGAAGGCCTCCCGAACAGACATGACTGGGGAGAAGAAGGTGCCAGACTTTTACCCGTGATCCAGCCTGCTCTTCTCGAGCGCAAGCAATCTGAGGCCAATAAAACAGTCGATCAAACGGCAGCGGGATATCCTGTGTGCGCCGTTTTGACCGATGAACTACCTCTGAGATTTAGCAGAGAGGCCTTTTGTTGATGCTGCGCAAAATTAGCACTAGCCCTCTCTCCCCCATTTGTAATGACCAATAGCAACGTGCTTTCATTGCCATGTCGACTGCACCTGCCCAGGAAGCACTGCTACTGGAGCATGTGTACTCATACAAAAAAAGATTTCTTCAATTTCCTACATTTAATAAATAGCCATGAATATTCCTAGCCAAGTATAACATTTGTACATCATTTCAACAATCATTGCCTTCTTATTTGACTCAATTCAGATGAGTAGGGCCTGTACATTCCATGATTATTCAAGTATAAAAAGTGTGCAACTGGGGACTTGAGATGTATATGAGCTTAAATGTACTTGAGTTTTGGAACTTTACTATGGCAGCCAAGACCTTTTAAACTACAGTGTGTTTTAGGTTGTATGGAAGCATGCGTTCTGGAAATAATATGGTTTTGAACCCTGCCATAGAAATCACAGGCTGAAAATCCAAAGGTTAAAATAGAACTGTCGCCCTCTTTCATCTCCTGGAAGATTTTATTTCAGTCAGACGTTTGTGGAATATTTGGAATAAAAATGCAAGAATGACTCCACGACAAGGGTGCAAATATCAAAGTAGACTGATATTCTTAGATACACATCTTAATTATTAACTTTATAAATATTACGATTTCGAGATTTCAAACACTTCTCTGACCAAGACTACCTTTACCCGGTTGACACACATCTGTTTATTCCAGAGAAAGATACAGATGTTACTTAATTTGCATTACATTACTATACACATCTAACGAAATGCATTCAAAAGCAGATTTCACCGTCGTATAACGTCAAAAATTTACATGTTTTCGTGTCTGCAGGTTATCTTAAGGTTACTCTCAATTTTGCGCTTCTGCAACTGCCCCATGCTGTGTTAAACAGTTACCAGGGGTTACCTTAAATTTTTTTAACCTGCACGCTTAACGCTTTGGGGCGTGAGGTCGGTGAGGATCTTTTTCTCAGTTCTGTGCTCCCTAAACACGGAGTGCAGTTTGTTTGCTTAGCTATTGTGTTCAGTAGTATGAATACGTAGATCTCTAATGTGCATGTGTTATTACATGCACAGGCAATAACAATGATTTAACTTACCAGAATACAACACATTTGTGTAGTGCAACTGAACATGTGCAATCAATCGTTCATTTTCCTGCTGCACAATGCACGGTCCATACACTCACTGCTAGCCATCTAGCAACTAAATAATGACTCGTGCAAAGCAAAATTATACACACAGTATTTTTTTAAGCATACCAAACTGTAAAGCAATACATTGCTTTTTAAATATGCTTATCAATCATTAAATAAAGTTGATCATTGGGAAGAAACCCGGGGAGTTGTATATAAAAATGTCGGCGGGTGAAAAAATTAACCCTTTAGCAACCCATGCAAGATAAGCTCAGTCATACTCTGCTTGTTACACAAACAAGAACATTTCTTACATTCAGAACCCGACGCGTGTACTTTACTGTGGGATAAATCTTTAAAGTAGTACAGTTCGCATTTTACTTAAGAAGAGTGGTCGTATTCATATTTCATTTCCCCTTTAATTCAATGCCCTAGCTTTGCCTTACCGGTTTCGCTTTGGCGGGCGGCGCCTCCAGATACAAGAGAGGGGATCGTTCCAGAATGCATTGGGAACATTAAAGGTGCCTTATAACAATGCCTGAAGATAAATATCCTTAGCATGTTTCTCTTAAAACAATTTATACATGTTAATTTATTAAAATACGTTTATATATGCAAGCATTACAACATTTTTAAACCACATTTTGTGTGACATAAAATCGATAAGTACCGTTATATAAATTACAGGTCTGGATCGGTAAGGGTCCTTTACTAACTGGACGGCGCCTTAAACTCCCCTTTAATACTATTTTGGAGTATGGCGTAAAAAAGTAAACAATGGATTGTACCTTTAAAATCTGCTGAATGGCCACAATTTTGGTATAGCACCTGTAATGACAATGGTCTTGTGAGTAAAATACTCATGTGCCATGTGTTTATGGATGGCATGTCCAATAATCCTGAGCGATGTTTTCTTGTCCGACCAACATTCGCAGTTATCACATGGAACTAACGTGGAAATGTACCTACACTCGCTGTGTGACAAAATAAATGACACTCTTAAAATAAGGATGTTTCATGTTACGGCTATTTTTGCACGTTGTTTACCATACATCAGGGGGATCACGAAGCAGGATTACTGAGCTGGATAACTGCACTAGTAAAACCTCTTCCAAATCTGAGACTGAAGTAAAAATAGCTGTTCCAGGTTTTTAGGCTACTCAGTGCACTTATCCAGGAGCTAATTCTGTAATCGTGCTTCGTATTATACTCATTTATTTACAATGACAGGATTTCATGTAATTCAAATTTTAGCGGTTGTCTGGAAGATACCGAACACCCCAACAGATCAGGTTCACTTAATTTAAAGAAAAATATCATTATTAATATTATTATTTTATGATTAGGAACACGCTCGGCTATTATTCAGTCAGGATGGCCGAGCGGTCTAAGGCGCTGCGTTCAGGTCGCAGTCTCCCCTGGAGGCGTGGGTTCGAATCCCACTTCTGACAGAGATATGTTTTTACCTCTGAAGCGCATCCATACAACGTTACTGCTTATCTGATTTACAGCCACCGTGTCAATCCCCTTCTCATCACCTTACATGGGCTCCCAATATGAGCTTGCATCAAAACCATGGTGCTAGCCTATGAGGCAGCTAAAGGGACAACTCCGTCTTCAGAAGATTCCCCCGTACATGCCTGCACTTCCAGGTCACATCTCTTGTCTGTTCAGGCCCCCCGGTGGTGAAATGGGCTCCCTACTACAGGTAGGACAGCAGAGACACTGCCCTAAGACGCACATCTTCACACTGCACCATGGCTCACCTGATCCCCTTTAATGACCTTTCTTTCATTCTTTCTGACATGACTCATATCTATTTACAATTACACAATCTTATTATTTTTAGTATTTGTGTCACTTATTTTTTGTGACATCCAACACCTTAAAATGCATACCAAGCCGCAGGACTGCCTAATAAAACCTCAGCAGAAAACAGTTTTAAAAATTAAGTTATTGAAAAACATAGCAAACATGCTCAATGGCCTTTTAAAATGACTTATAACGAGGGTGTTTTAAACAAAACAACATTGTCTCCATCTAGTGGGAAGGTTTGGAGAAGCAAGTGAATACAATTTCTGAATACAATTAGTTTTCAGGAACTCGCACAGTATGTACAGGGAAAATATATCTATATATGCACTAAGAAGAACATTTCATGCAGTTTTGTTCATAGGAAATTATTCCCTGACACACACCTTAAAGAAGATCTGACATATCAGTGTGCTATTGACAGATTAATTTGCGTTAGCATGGGGCTATTTGTGTCTTCACAACCCGCAGAGCACATTACAATCGTCAAGTACAAGCATGATGAGTAAGAACATCCTCAAATGAAATGAAGAAAAGACAGGTTCTCTAAATTGGCTTTATATTTAAATTTTTAATCTCAGACCTGAAATGTGACCTTAGTTTTAAATGTCACATCTGAAATGTGACCAGAAGCACCATCTTAAATTTCAGGAACATTGCACTGCATAGCTGCAGTGATATATATGAGACCTGGCTTAATGACTAGTCAGGATGGCCGAGCGGTCTAAGGCGCTGCGTTCAGGTCGCAGTCTCCCCTGGAGGCGTGGGTTCGAATCCCACTTCTGACAGAGATTTGTTTTTTTATCTCAGAAGCGCAATACCAATGATTTAACTTACCAGAATACAACACATTTGTGTAGTGCAACTGAACATGTGCAATCAATCGTTCATTTTCCTGCTGCACAATGCACGGTCCATACACTCACTGCTAGCCATCTAGCAACTAAATAATGACTCGTGCAAAGCAAAATTATACACACAGTATTTTTTTAAGCATACCAAACTGTAAAGCAATACAGTTTCTCATCACCTTCCATGGGCTACCTATATGAGCTTGCATCAACCTTGATGGTAGCCTATCAGGCAGTTAAAGGGACAGCTCCGTTATATCTTCAGAGCCCAGTATTTCAAAACTTTCAATCTAGATCAGAATTATCTGAAACATTGGGTAGCATTGATTTGGAATAGAGCTTGTTTAAACTGCTTGAGCTGAGATAACCAATATTGTTTGTTGTAACTTGACCTCATTTTGATATCAATACTTTTAATGGCAGGCCTAATTTTTGAAAGCTTTAATGACTTATAGACTTGTATGCGTAAGTAACTTGGTATTTTATTTTACATTGAAAATGTTTTTGTTCAGATTACACAATACATAGGCCAAAGTCAGAATTCAGTGTCTCACTATATAATAAATATATATATATATATATATAATAAAATAATATTTTAGAATGGATAACAGATTATATTTTCAGATAATATCCCAAGGCTTTTACACATTCTTTTAAAGGTTGCAGTTTTCTTTAAAACACTTTTAGATTTGTGGGGTTTGAAATAAAAATATTTTATTTTCCACTTAGAACGGATATTGTTTTGGGAGGGTTTGTGCAAGCATTGGATAAAACAATTAATTAAAGATGTGCCATGTGTCCCACATGTCTGTAGATCAACCTTGAGTCCTTATCCTGATTTTCAGTATGATTACTGAAATCCTCTCCAAGTAAGTTTTGAAATACTGGGACCAGAAGATTCCTTGGACACCTGGCCACTCCCCCCTACTTGCCTGCACTTCCAGTTCACATCCCATGGCTCCCCTGACCCTTTAGATGACCTCTTTCTTTCTTTCTTTCTTTCTTTCTTTCTTTCATTCATTTTTTCTGGAATTTTCCTGACATGACTCATGTGATTTACAATGACACAATCTCATCTAATTCAGTTTTAGCCAGTTGTTTCTGGAAGACACCTAACACCCCAACTTCCCATGTTCACTCCAGAAATTATAATTAAATAATAATAATAATTATTATTATTATTATAAGTGTTTGTGTCCGTTATTTTTTGTGATGTCCAACACCTTAAAATGTGTACCAAGGCGCAGGACTGCTTAATGAAACCTCAGGAGAAAACAGTTTTAAAAATGAAGTTATTGAAAAACGTAGCAAACATGCTCAACGGTCTTTTAAAATGACTGATGACGAGGGCGTTTTGAATAAAATAACAATATTTACAGACTCATCGCCTCCATCTAGTGGGAAGGTTTGAACAAGCAACTGAATACAATATTTGAATACAATTAGTTTTCAGGAACTCGCACAGTATGTAGAACATTTGTAGAACATTTCATGCATTTTTGTTGAGAGGAAATTATTCCCTGAAACACACCTTTTCCAAAATATTTTGACTATCACCTTTTTCAAAATATTTGTACTGGATGTAATGGTGTATGGTGTTAATAAAAGGAAAAAGTAAGCAAAACAAATAAATAAATGAAAATACTAGTTAGCAACGTTTGTGTATTGGGAACATGGGATGCAGTATCGTGACTGTCCTCGAAAGTGCTAAATCTACACAGTATTTAATACACGATACTTTGTGGCTGTGGTAATAGCCACTTAGTGATGAGGGTGGTGACAGCTGATAAAGAGCATTTTAATTGTGGAAAGACCAGGGTTACTCTTGGTCTTTCTCCTTTTATTATCACTGGCAGTGGGTCACAAATTTCACATGCTACTCAGAAACTAGTCGTTGTGGGAGGTGGAGCTTATATGGGTTCAGTTACAGTATGCTGGAATATGACAACACAATGTACTCTTGTTGGTAGTTTGTGTCATCTTTGGCTTATTTACAGCCAGTATGTATTCAGTAGAACGGCTAAAAGAGTGAACAGTTCTCTTATCATTGTCAGATCAAAATAATTTAGCAATGATATAATATTGAATAAGCCTGTGTTGTTTGAGAATTGATTAATTTATTTACGGATATATCCTTTCTTTGTGAATACATTTCTTTGTGCAGTTATCCCACTAACTCATCCCGCTTCATGAAATACCTCCCTGGGTAGCTGGATAACTGCATTGAGTAAAACCCGGAACCTTCCTAAATCTGGAACATGGACTGAAGTAAAAAGAGCTGTTCCGGATTGTAATCAGTGCAGTTATCCAGCTAACTCCGTAATCCTGCTTTGTCGAATACCCCCCTGGCCAACTGGCTCTACTGAGTAAACATGACGTAAGCAATTTAATGGTTATTTTAGATTCTGACCTTAGTTGTAAATCTCACATCTGAAATGTGACCAGAAGAACCATCTTAAATTTCCGGAACATTGCACTGCACAGCTGCAGTGGTATTTGTAAGGCCGGGTAGAAAGACCAGTCAGGATGGCCGAGCGGTCTAAGGCGCTGCGTTCAGGTCGCAGTCTCCCCTGGAGGCGTGGGTTCGAATCCCACTTCTGACAGAGATCTGTTTTTTATCTCAGAAGCGCATCCAGAACATTACTGCTTGTCTGATCTACAACCACCCTAGGCTCAGCAATGTCAATCCCCTTCTCATCACCTTCCATGGGCTACCTATATGAGCTTGCATCAACCTTGATGGTAGCCTATCAGGCAGTTAAAGGGACAGCTCCGTTATATCTTCAGAGGCCAGTATTTCAAAACTTTTAATCTAGATCAGAATTATCTGAAACATTGGGTAGCATTGATTTGATTTGGAATAGAGCTTGTTTAAACTGCTTGAGCTGAGATAACCAATATTGTTTGTTGTAACTTGACCTCATTTTGATATCAATACTTTTAATGGCAGGCCTAGTTTTTGAAAGCTTTAATGACTTATAGACTTGTATGCGTAAGTAACTTGGTATTTTATTTTACATTGAAAATGTTTTTGTTCAGATTACACAATACATAGGCCAAAGTCAGAATTCAGTGTCTCACTATATAATAAATAATATATATATATATATATATATATATATATATATATAATAAAATGTAAAAGTAATAAAATAATATTTTAGAATGGATAACAGATTATATTTTCAGATAATATCCCAAGGCTTTTACACATTCTTTTAAAGGTTGCAGTTTTCTTTAAAACACTTTTAGATTTGTGGGGTTTGAAATAAAAATATTTTATTTTCCACTTAGAACGGATATTGTTTTTGGAGGGTTTGTGCAAGCATTGGATAAAACAATTCATTAAAGATGTGCCATGTGTCCCACATGTCTGTAGATCAGCCTTGAATCCATCCTGAGTCCTTATCCTGATTTTCAGTATCAAAACGATCCTATTCTCCACCTTAGAGTTTTGAAATACACCAAAACAACATTTTAACTATATTATAGGTAGGAGTGGATTACCAAATCCTTATCCCGATTTATAGAATCAGGATCACAGCTTCTAGTTTTTAATAACCCAATTTTGAGATGATTACTGAAATCCTCTCCAAATAAGTTTTGAAATACTGGGACCAGAAGATTCCTTGGACACCTGGCCACTCCCCCCTACATGCCTGCACTTCCAGTTCACATCCCATGGCTCCCCTGACCCTTTAGATGACCTCTTTCTTTCTTTCTTTCTTTCTTTCTTTCTTTCTTTCTTTCTTTCTTTCTTTCTTTCATTCATTTTTTCTGGAATTTTCCTGACATGACTCATGTGATTTACAATGACACAATCTCATCTAATTCAGTTTTAGCCAGTTGTTTCTGGAAGACACCTAACACCCCAACTTCCCATGTTCACTCCAGAAATTATAATTAAATAATAATAATAATTATTATTATTATTATAAGTGTTTGTGTCCGTTATTTTTTGTGATGTCCAACACCTTAAAATGCGTACCAAGGCGCAGGACTGCTTAATGAAACCTCAGGAGAAAACAGTTTTAAAAATGAAGTTATTGAAAAACGTAGCAAACATGCTCAACGGTCTTTTAAAATGACTGATGACGAGGGCGTTTTGAATAAAATAACAATATTTACAGACTCATCGCCTCCATCTAGTGGGAAGGTTTGAACAAGCAACTGAATACAATATTTCAATACAATTAGTTTTCAGGAACTCGCACAGTATGTAGAACATTTGTAGAACATTTCATGCATTTTTGTTGAGAGGAAATTATTCCCTGAAACACACCTTTTCCAAAATATTTTGACTATCACCTTTTTCAAAATATTTGTACTGGATGTAATGGTGTATGGTGTTAATAAAAGGAAAAAGTAAGCAAAACAAATAAATAAATGAAAATACTAGTTAGCAACGTTTGTGTATTGGGAATATGGAATGCAGTATCGTGACTGTCCTCGAAACTGCTAAGTGCTAAATCTACACAGTATTTAATACACGATACTTTGTGGCTGTGGTAATAGCCACTTAGTGATGAGGGTGGTGACAGCTGATAAAGAGCATTTTAATTGTGGAAAGACCAGGGTTACTCTTGGTCTTTCTCCTTTTATTATCACTGGCAGTGGGTCACAAATTTCACATGCTACTCAGAAACTAGTCGTTGTGGGAGGTGGAGCTTATATGGGTTCAGTTACAGTATGCTGGAATATGACAACACAATGTACTCTTGTTGGTAGTTTGTGTCATCTTTGGCTTATTTACAGCCAGTATGTATTCAGTAGAACGGCTAAAAGAGTGAACAGTTCTCTTATTATCATTGTCAGATCAAAATAATTTAGCAATGATATAATATTGAATAAGCCTGTGTTGTTTGAGAATTGATTAATTTATTTACGGATATATCCTTTCTTTGTGAATACATTTCTTTGTGCAGTTATCCCACTAACTCATCCCGCTTCATGAAATTCCTCCCTGGGTAGCTGGATAACTGCATTGAGTAAAACCCGGAACCTTCCCAAATCTGGAACATGGACTGAAGTAAAAAGAGCTGTTCCGGATTGTAATCAGTGCAGTTATCCAGCTAACTCCGTAATCCTGCTTTGTCGAATACCCCCCTGGCCAACTGGCTCTACTGAGTAAACATGACGTAAGCAATTTAATGGTTATTTTAGATTCTGACCTTAGTTGTAAATCTCACATCTGAAATGTGACCAGAAGAACCATCTTAAATGTCCGGAACATTGCACTGCACAGCTGCAGTGGTATTTGTAAGGCCGGGTAGAAAGACCAGTCAGGATGGCCGAGCGGTCTAAGGCGCTGCGTTCAGGTCGCAGTCTCCCCTGGAGGCGTGGGTTCGAATCCCACTTCTGACAGAGATCTGTTTTTTATCTCAGAAGCGCATCCAGAACATTACTGCTTGTCTGATCTACAACCACCCTAGGCTCAGCAATGTCAATCCCCTTCTCATCACCTTCCATGGGCTACCTATATGAGCTTGCATCAACCTTGATGGTAGCCTATCAGGCAGTTAAAGGGACAGCTCCGTTATATCTTCAGAGGCCAGTATTTCAAAACTTTTAATCTAGATCAGAATTATCTGAAACATTGGGTAGCATTGATTTGATTTGGAATAGAGCTTGTTTAAACTGCTTGAGCTGAGATAACCAATATTGTTTGTTGTAACTTGACCTCATTTTGATATCAATACTTTTAATGGCAGGCCTAGTTTTTGAAAGCTTTAATGACTTATAGACTTGTATGCGTAAGTAACTTGGTATTTTATTTTACATTGAAAATGTTTTTGTTCAGATTACACAATACATAGGCCAAAGTCAGAATTCAGTGTCTCACTATATAATAAATAATATATATATATATATATATATATATATATATATATATATAATAAAATGTAAAAGTAATAAAATAATATTTTAGAATGGATAACAGATTATATTTTCAGATAATATCCCAAGGCTTTTACACATTCTTTTAAAGGTTGCAGTTTTCTTTAAAACACTTTTAGATTTGTGGGGTTTGAAATAAAAATATTTTATTTTCCACTTAGAACGGATATTGTTTTTGGAGGGTTTGTGCAAGCATTGGATAAAACAATTCATTAAAGATGTGCCATGTGTCCCACATGTCTGTAGATCAGCCTTGAATCCATCCTGAGTCCTTATCCTGATTTTCAGTATCAAAACGATCCTATTCTCCACCTTAGAGTTTTGAAATACACCAAAACAACATTTTAACTATATTATAGGTAGGAGTGGATTACCAAATCCTTATCCCGATTTATAGAATCAGGATCACAGCTTCTAGTTTTTAATAACCCAATTTTGAGATGATTACTGAAATCCTCTCCAAATAAGTTTTGAAATACTGGGACCAGAAGATTCCTTGGACACCTGGCCACTCCCCCCTACATGCCTGCACTTCCAGTTCACATCCCATGGCTCCCCTGACCCTTTAGATGACCTCTTTCTTTCTTTCTTTCTTTCTTTCTTTCTTTCTTTCTTTCTTTCTTTCTTTCATTCATTTTTTCTGGAATTTTCCTGACATGACTCATGTGATTTACAATGACACAATCTCATCTAATTCAGTTTTAGCCAGTTGTTTCTGGAAGACACCTAACACCCCAACTTCCCATGTTCACTCCAGAAATTATAATTAAATAATAATAATAATTATTATTATTATTATAAGTGTTTGTGTCCGTTATTTTTTGTGATGTCCAACACCTTAAAATGCGTACCAAGGCGCAGGACTGCTTAATGAAACCTCAGGAGAAAACAGTTTTAAAAATGAAGTTATTGAAAAACGTAGCAAACATGCTCAACGGTCTTTTAAAATGACTGATGACGAGGGCGTTTTGAATAAAATAACAATATTTACAGACTCATCGCCTCCATCTAGTGGGAAGGTTTGAACAAGCAACTGAATACAATATTTCAATACAATTAGTTTTCAGGAACTCGCACAGTATGTAGAACATTTGTAGAACATTTCATGCATTTTTGTTGAGAGGAAATTATTCCCTGAAACACACCTTTTCCAAAATATTTTGACTATCACCTTTTTCAAAATATTTGTACTGGATGTAATGGTGTATGGTGTTAATAAAAGGAAAAAGTAAGCAAAACAAATAAATAAATGAAAATACTAGTTAGCAACGTTTGTGTATTGGGAATATGGAATGCAGTATCGTGACTGTCCTCGAAACTGCTAAGTGCTAAATCTACACAGTATTTAATACACGATACTTTGTGGCTGTGGTAATAGCCACTTAGTGATGAGGGTGGTGACAGCTGATAAAGAGCATTTTAATTGTGGAAAGACCAGGGTTACTCTTGGTCTTTCTCCTTTTATTATCACTGGCAGTGGGTCACAAATTTCACATGCTACTCAGAAACTAGTCGTTGTGGGAGGTGGAGCTTATATGGGTTCAGTTACAGTATGCTGGAATATGACAACACAATGTACTGTTGTTGGTAGTTTGTGTCATCTTTGGCTTATTTACAGCCAGTATGTATTCAGTAGAACGGCTAAAAGAGTGAACAGTTCTCTTATTATCATTGTCAGATCAAAATAATTTAGCAATGATATAATATTGAATAAGCCTGTGTTGTTTGAGAATTGATTAATTTATTTACGGATATATCCTTTCTTTGTGAATACATTTCTTTGTGCAGTTATCCCACTAACTCATCCCGCTTCATGAAATTCCTCCCTGGGTAGCTGGATAACTGCATTGAGTAAAACCCGGAACCTTCCCAAATCTGGAACATGGACTGAAGTAAAAAGAGCTGTTCCGGATTGTAATCAGTGCAGTTATCCAGCTAACTCCGTAATCCTGCTTTGTCGAATACCCCCCTGGCCAACTGGCTCTACTGAGTAAACATGACGTAAGCAATTTAATGGTTATTTTAGATTCTGACCTTAGTTGTAAATCTCACATCTGAAATGTGACCAGAAGAACCATCTTAAATGTCCGGAACATTGCACTGCACAGCTGCAGTGGTATTTGTAAGGCCGGGTAGAAAGACCAGTCAGGATGGCCGAGCGGTCTAAGGCGCTGCGTTCAGGTCGCAGTCTCCCCTGGAGGCGTGGGTTCGAATCCCACTTCTGACAGAGATCTGTTTTTTATCTCAGAAGCGCATCCAGAACATTACTGCTTGTCTGATCTACAACCACCCTAGGCTCAGCAATGTCAATCCCCTTCTCATCACCTTCCATGGGCTACCTATATGAGCTTGCATCAACCTTGATGGTAGCCTATCAGGCAGTTAAAGGGACAGCTCCGTTATATCTTCAGAGGCCAGTATTTCAAAACTTTTAATCTAGATCAGAATTATCTGAAACATTGGGTAGCATTGATTTGATTTGGAATAGAGCTTGTTTAAACTGCTTGAGCTGAGATAACCAATATTGTTTGTTGTAACTTGACCTCATTTTGATATCAATACTTTTAATGGCAGGCCTAGTTTTTGAAAGCTTTAATGACTTATAGACTTGTATGCGTAAGTAACTTGGTATTTTATTTTACATTGAAAATGTTTTTGTTCAGATTACACAATACATAGGCCAAAGTCAGAATTCAGTGTCTCACTATATAATAAATAATATATATATATATATATATATATATATATATATATATAATAAAATGTAAAAGTAATAAAATAATATTTTAGAATGGATAACAGATTATATTTTCAGATAATATCCCAAGGCTTTTACACATTCTTTTAAAGGTTGCAGTTTTCTTTAAAACACTTTTAGATTTGTGGGGTTTGAAATAAAAATATTTTATTTTCCACTTAGAACGGATATTGTTTTTGGAGGGTTTGTGCAAGCATTGGATAAAACAATTCATTAAAGATGTGCCATGTGTCCCACATGTCTGTAGATCAGCCTTGAATCCATCCTGAGTCCTTATCCTGATTTTCAGTATCAAAACGATCCTATTCTCCACCTTAGAGTTTTGAAATACACCAAAACAACATTTTAACTATATTATAGGTAGGAGTGGATTACCAAATCCTTATCCCGATTTATAGAATCAGGATCACAGCTTCTAGTTTTTAATAACCCAATTTTGAGATGATTACTGAAATCCTCTCCAAATAAGTTTTGAAATACTGGGACCAGAAGATTCCTTGGACACCTGGCCACTCCCCCCTACATGCCTGCACTTCCAGTTCACATCCCATGGCTCCCCTGACCCTTTAGATGACCTCTTTCTTTCTTTCTTTCTTTCTTTCTTTCTTTCTTTCATTCATTTTTTCTGGAATTTTCCTGACATGACTCATGTGATTTACAATGACACAATCTCATCTAATTCAGTTTTAGCCAGTTGTTTCTGGAAGACACCTAACACCCCAACTTCCCATGTTCACTCCAGAAATTATAATTAAATAATAATAATAATTATTATTATTATTATAAGTGTTTGTGTCCGTTATTTTTTGTGATGTCCAACACCTTAAAATGCGTACCAAGGCGCAGGACTGCTTAATGAAACCTCAGGAGAAAACAGTTTTAAAAATGAAGTTATTGAAAAACGTAGCAAACATGCTCAACGGTCTTTTAAAATGACTGATGACGAGGGCGTTTTGAATAAAATAACAATATTTACAGACTCATCGCCTCCATCTAGTGGGAAGGTTTGAACAAGCAACTGAATACAATATTTGAATACAATTAGTTTTCAGGAACTCGCACAGTTTGTAGAACATTTCATGCATTTTTGTTGAGAGGAAATTATTCCCTGAAACACACCTTTTCCAAAATATTTTGACTATCACCTTTTTCAAAATATTTGTACTGGATGTAATGGTGTATGGTGTTAATAAAAGGAAAAAGTAAGCAAAACAAATAAATAAATGAAAATACTAGTTAGCAACGTTTGTGTATTGGGAACATGGAATGCAGTATCGTGACTGTCCTCGAAACTGCTAAGTGCTAAATCTACACAGTATTTAATACACAATACTTTGTGGCTGTGGTAATAGCCACTTAGTGATGAGGGTGGTGACAGCTGATAAAGAGCATTTTAATTGTGGAAAGACCAGGGTTACTCTTGGTCTTTCTCCTTTTATTATCACTGGCAGTGGGTCACAAATTTCACATGCTACTCAGAAACTAGTCGTTGTGGGAGGTGGAGCTTATATGGGTTCAGTTACAGTATGCTGGAATATGACAACACAATGTACTCTTGTTGGTAGTTTGTGTCATCTTTGGCTTATTTACAGCCAGTATGTATTCAGTAGAACGGCTAAAAGAGTGAACAGTTCTCTTATTATCATTGTGAGATCAAAATAATTTAGCAATGATATAATATTGAATAAGCCTGTGTTGTTTGAGAATTGATTAATTTATTTACGGATATATCCTTTCTTTGTGAATACATTTCTTTGTGCAGTTATCCCACTAACTCATCCCGCTTCATGAAATACCTCCCTGGGTAGCTGGATAACTGCATTGAGTAAAACCCGGAACCTTCCCAAATCTGGAACATGGACTGAAGTAAAAAGAGCTGTTCCGGATTGTAATCAGTGCAGTTATCCAGCTAACTCCGTAATCCTGCTTTGTCTAATACCCCCCTGGCCAACTGGTTCTACTGAGTAAACATGACGTAAGCAATTTAATGGTTATTTTAGATTCTGACCTTAGTTGTAAATCTCACATCTGAAATGTGACCAGAAGAACCATCTTAAATTTCCGGAACATTGCACTGCACAGCTGCAGTGGTATTTGTAAGGCCGGGTAGAAAGACCAGTCAGGATGGCCGAGCGGTCTAAGGCGCTGCGTTCAGGTCGCAGTCTCCCCTGGAGGCGTGGGTTCGAATCCCACTTCTGACAGAGATCTGTTTTTTATCTCAGAAGCGCATCCAGAACATTACTGCTTGTCTGATCTACAACCACCCTAGGCTCAGCAATGTCAATCCCCTTCTCATCACCTTCCATGGGCTACCTATATGAGCTTGCATCAACCTTGATGGTAGCCTATCAGGCAGTTAAAGGGACAGCTCCGTTATATCTTCAGAGGCCAGTATTTCAAAACTTTTAATCTAGATCAGAATTATCTGAAACATTGGGTAGCATTGATTTGATTTGGAATAGAGCTTGTTTAAACTGCTTGAGCTGAGATAACCAATATTGTTTGTTGTAACTTGACCTCATTTTGATATCAATACTTTTAATGGCAGGCCTAGTTTTTGAAAGCTTTAATGACTTATAGACTTGTATGCGTAAGTAACTTGGTATTTTATTTTACATTGAAAATGTTTTTGTTCAGATTACACAATACATAGGCCAAAGTCAGAATTCAGTGTCTCACTATATAATAAATAATATATATATATATATATATAATAAAATGTAAAAGTAATAAAATAATATTTTAGAATGGATAACAGATTATATTTTCAGATAATATCCCAAGGCTTTTACACATTCTTTTAAAGGTTGCAGTTTTCTTTAAAACACTTTTAGATTTGTGGGGTTTGAAATAAAAATATTTTATTTTCCACTTAGAACGGATATTGTTTTTGGAGGGTTTGTGCAAGCATTGGATAAAACAATTCATTAAAGATGTGCCATGTGTCCCACATGTCTGTAGATCAGCCTTGAATCCATCCTGAGTCCTTATCCTGATTTTCAGTATCAAAACGATCCTATTCTCCACCTTAGAGTTTTGAAATACACCAAAACAACATTTTAACTATATTATAGGTAGGAGTGGATTACCAAATCCTTATCCCGATTTATAGAATCAGGATCACAGCTTCTAGTTTTTAATAACCCAATTTTGAGATGATTACTGAAATCCTCTCCAAATAAGTTTTGAAATACTGGGACCAGAAGATTCCTTGGACACCTGGCCACTCCCCCCTACATGCCTGCACTTCCAGTTCACATCCCATGGCTCCCCTGACCCTTTAGATGACCTCTTTCTTTCTTTCTTTCTTTCTTTCTTTCATTCATTTTTTCTGGAATTTTCCTGACATGACTCATGTGATTTACAATGACACAATCTCATCTAATTCAGTTTTAGCCAGTTGTTTCTGGAAGACACCTAACACCCCAACTTCCCATGTTCACTCCAGAAATTATAATTAAATAATAATAATAATTATTATTATTATTATAAGTGTTTGTGTCCGTTATTTTTTGTGATGTCCAACACCTTAAAATGCGTACCAAGGCGCAGGACTGCTTAATGAAACCTCAGGAGAAAACAGTTTTAAAAATGAAGTTATTGAAAAACGTAGCAAACATGCTCAACGGTCTTTTAAAATGACTGATGACGAGGGCGTTTTGAATAAAATAACAATATTTACAGACTCATCGCCTCCATCTAGTGGGAAGGTTTGAACAAGCAACTGAATACAATATTTGAATACAATTAGTTTTCAGGAACTCGCACAGTATGTAGAACATTTGTAGAACATTTCATGCATTTTTGTTGAGAGGAAATTATTCCCTGAAACACACCTTTTCCAAAATATTTTGACTATCACCTTTTTCAAAATATTTGTACTGGATGTAATGGTGTATGGTGTTAATAAAAGGAAAAAGTAAGCAAAACAAATAAATAAATGAAAATACTAGTTAGCAACGTTTGTGTATTGGGAATATGGAATGCAGTATCGTGACTGTCCTCAAAACTGCTAAGTGCTAAATCTACACAGTATTTAATACACGATACTTTGTGGCTGTGGTAATAGCCACTTAGTGATGAGGGTGGTGACAGCTGATAAAGAGCATTTTAATTGTGGAAAGACCAGGGTTACTCTTGGTCTTTCTCCTTTTATTATCACTGGCAGTGGGTCACAAATTTCACATGCTACTCAGAAACTAGTCGTTGTGGGAGGTGGAGCTTATATGGGTTCAGTTACAGTATGCTGGAATATGACAACACAATGTACTCTTGTTGGTAGTTTGTGTCATCTTTGGCTTATTTACAGCCAGTATGTATTCAGTAGAACGGCTAAAAGAGTGAACAGTTCTCTTATTATCATTGTCAGATCAAAATAATTTAGCAATGATATAATATTGAATAAGCCTGTGTTGTTTGAGAATTGATTAATTTATTTACGGATATATCCTTTCTTTGTGAATACATTTCTTTGTGCAGTTATCCCACTAACTCATCCCGCTTCATGAAATACCTCCCTGGGTAGCTGGATAACTGCATTGAGTAAAACCCGGAACCTTCCCAAATCTGGAACATGGACTGAAGTAAAAAGAGCTGTTCCGGATTGTAATCAGTGCAGTTATCCAGCTAACTCCGTAATCCTGCTTTGTCGAATACCCCCCTGGCCAACTGGCTCTACTGAGTAAACATGACGTAAGCAATTTAATGGTTATTTTAGATTCTGACCTTAGTTGTAAATCTCACATCTGAAATGTGACCAGAAGAACCATCTTAAATTTCCGGAACATTGCACTGCACAGCTGCAGTGGTATTTGTAAGGCCGGGTAGAAAGACCAGTCAGGATGGCCGAGCGGTCTAAGGCGCTGCGTTCAGGTCGCAGTCTCCCCTGGAGGCGTGGGTTCGAATCCCACTTCTGACAGAGATCTGTTTTTTATCTCAGAAGCGCATCCAGAACATTACTGCTTGTCTGATCTACAACCACCCTAGGCTCAGCAATGTCAATCCCCTTCTCATCACCTTCCATGGGCTACCTATATGAGCTTGCATCAACCTTGATGGTAGCCTATCAGGCAGTTAAAGGGACAGCTCCGTTATATCTTCAGAGGCCAGTATTTCAAAACTTTTAATCTAGATCAGAATTATCTGAAACATTGGGTAGCATTGATTTGATTTGGAATAGAGCTTGTTTAAACTGCTTGAGCTGAGATAACCAATATTGTTTGTTGTAACTTGACCTCATTTTGATATCAATACTTTTAATGGCAGGCCTAGTTTTTGAAAGCTTTAATGACTTATAGACTTGTATGCGTAAGTAACTTGGCATTTTATTTTACATTGAAAATGTTTTTGTTCAGATTACACAATACATAGGCCAAAGTCAGAATTCAGTGTCTCACTATATAATAAATATTATATATATATATATATATATATATATATATATATATATATATATATATATATATATATATAATAAAATATAAAAATAATAAAATAATATTTTAGAATGGATAACAGATTATATTTTCAGATAATATCCCAAGGCTTTTACACATTCTTTTAAAGGTTGCAGTTTTCTTTAAAACACTTAGATTTGTGGGGTTTGAAATAAAAATATTTTATTTTCCACTTAGAACGGATATTGTTTTGGGAGGGTTTGTGCAAGCATTGGATAAAACAATTCATTAAAGATGTGCCATGTGTCCCACATGTCTGTAGATCAGCCTTGAATCCATCCTGAGTCCTTAACCTGATTTTCAGTATCAAAAGTAGAGTTTTGAAATACACCAAAACAACATTTTAACTATATTATAGGTAGGAGTGGATTACCAAATCCTTATCCCAATTTATAGAATCAGGATCACAGCTTCTAGTTTTTAATAACCCAATTTTGAGATGATTACTGAAATCCTCTCCAAATAAGTTTTGAAATACTGGGACCAGACGATTCCTTGGACACCTGGCCACTCCCCCCTACATGCCTGCACTTCCAGTTCACATCCCATGGCTCCCCTGACCCTTTAGATGACCTCTTTCTTTCTTTCTTTCTTTCTTTCTTTCTTTCTTTCTTTCTTTCTTTCATTCATTTTTTCTGGAATTTTCCTGACATGACTCATGTGATTTACAATGACACAATCTCATCTAATTCAGTTTTAGCCAGTTGTTTCTGGAAGACACCTAACACCCCAACTTCCCATGTTCACTCCAGAAATTATAATTAAATAATAATAATAATAATTATTATTATTATAAGTGTTTGTGTCCGTTATTTTTTGTGATGTCCAACACCTTAAAATGCTTACCAAGGCGCAGGACTGCTTAATGAAACCTCAGGAGAAAACAGTTTTAAAAATGAAGTTATTGAAAAACGTAGCAAACATGCTCAACGGTCTTTTAAAATGACTGATGACGAGGGCGTTTTGAATAAAATAACAATATTTACAGACTCATCGCCTCCATCTAGTGGGAAGGTTTGAACAAGCAACTGAATACAATATTTGAATACAATTAGTTTTCAGGAACTCGCACAGTATGTAGAACATTTGTAGAACATTTCATGCATTTTTGTTGAGAGGAAATTATTCCCTGAAACACACCTTTTCCAAAATATTTTGACTATCACCTTTTTCAAAATATTTGTACTGGATGTAATGGTGTATGGTATTAATAAAAGGAAAAAACAAATAAATAAATGAAAATACTAGTTAGCAACGTTTGTGTATTGGGAACATGGAATGCAGTATCGTGACTGTCCTCGAAACTGCTAAGTGCTAAATCTACACAGTATTTAATACACGATACTTTGTGGCTGTGGTAATAGCCACTTAGTGATGAGGGTGGTGACAGCTGATAAAGAGCATTTTAATTGTGGAAAGACCAGGGTTACTCTTGGTCTTTCTCCTTTTATTATCACTGGCAGTGGGTCACAAATTTCACATGCTACTCAGAAACTAGTCGTTGTGGGAGGTGGAGCTTATATGGGTTCAGTTACAGTATGCTGGAATATGACAACACAATGTACTCTTGTTGGTAGTTTGTGTCATCTTTGGCTTATTTACAGCCAGTATGTATTCAGTAGAACGGCTAAAAGAGTGAACAGTTCTCTTATTATCATTGTGAGATCAAAATAATTTAGCAATGATATAATATTGAATAAGCCTGTGTTGTTTGAGAATTGATTAATTTATTTACGGATATATCCTTTCTTTGTGAATACATTTCTTTGTGCAGTTATCCCACTAACTCATCCCGCTTCATGAAATACCTCCCTGGGTAGCTGGATAACTGCATTGAGTAAAACCCGGAACCTTCCCAAATCTGGAACATGGACTGAAGTAAAAAGAGCTGTTCCGGATTGTAATCAGTGCGGTTATCCAGCTAACTCAGTAATCCTGCTTTGTCGAATACCCCCCTGGCCAACTGGTTCTACTGAGTAAACATGACGTAAGCAATTTAATGGTTATTTTAGATTCTGACCTTAGTTGTAAATCTCACATCTGAAATGTGACCAGAAGCACCATCTTAAATTTCCGGAACATTGCACTGCACAGCTGCAGTGGTATTTGTAAGGCCAGGTAGAAAGACCAGTCAGGATGGCCGAGCGGTCTAAGGCGCTGCGTTCAGGTCGCAGTCTCCCCTGGAGGCGTGGGTTCGAATCCCACTTCTGACAGAGATCTGTTTTTACCTCTGAAGCGCATCCAGAACATTACTGCTTGTCTGATCTTCAACCTCTGGAAGATCAGACAAGGTTCTTCAGAAGATTCTCTGGACACCTGGACCTTGACCGAATATGATCCCTGTTCCCTGCCACCTGTCTACTATGTGTCCTGTCCCCTCACTTTGCAAGCAGTTGGGCGAAAGAAATCCTGCAAAACTCTTTCCAAACTAGTGAGGAAGTAGTTCGTAATATTTATTTTTATTTTTATTGAGAATATCAATCAGTTAACATATGACAATTGTTACAAAGTGTAGATTATGAATGAAGATAGAATTAACAAAAATAAAAAAAGAGTAGTTTGTAATATGAACCTATCTTGTACCATAGATATGCATATCTGATATAACTACAGGTTATCCGTCTTGTGGTACTGTCTTTAGTTTGCAATACACATTGTTGGTTGTTAGGTTAAAGGTGCACTATGCAGGATTTTTAGCCTGTCTGTAGTGCTGTGTTTACAATCAAAAAAGTCTCCTCCTCCGTTCTAAACCCCACCCACTCCCCTCCGTTGAAGCAGAGATTGTATAGCACAAGCAAGAAACAGGTGAAAATGTCAAGCAAAGATGGGTAGTGTTATAACGATTAAACAAACACTTTTTTAATCGTTTTGAAGTCATCAGGTCCCCAACATTGACCCCTGCTTCATAATGTATGCATTCATATACTGTATGTCGCTTTGATTAAAAGCATCTGCTAGGAAGCATGTATCTGGCTCGTCGTTACTGCCGGTCTCAGACGAACACAGTTGTAATTGGCGATTCTATGTTCCGAACGTAAATGTTGCCAGTGGTTTCATGGACTTTAACGTGAAGCCTACTGTTTTCCTGGTGTGAGAGTGGATGACATAGGACGGCAGAGCTATTATACGTCAAACCATCAGAACAATTGTACTGAAATTAGAACGCACCGGCTTTAAAGGGTTAAAAGCACTCTGGAGCTGTAATCATTCATGCAGGCAGAAATTACACTAGGTTGAGAAAATCATAAGTTTTAAAGACTGCTTTTATTTCTTTATAGGCCTATAACTGCATTAAACCCATTTGCAAGCTTAATTGTGATCTCAGGACTGCTTCCTGTTTTAAACCATGGCAGTGAGAAATTCAACCAGCTCAGTGCCCTAAATGTCAGTGTTTGGCTAACATTATTTTGAAATGTAAGACAACAAAATTCCTTTGTTTGAACGATGTAACTTTAGCTAGCTAACGTTAGCCTCGAAAGAAAGAATACTTTACCTAGACGCTAGCTAGCTAACGTTAGCTACATCGTTTCACTAAAATATCTAGGCTACCTAGCAATCTAACGCTAGCGAAATTTTAACACATTCATTGATTCAGTCACAAAATTAAATAAACTCTTCTAAAACAGGTATCTGGCTTGCATTAGATAAGATAGATAAGTAGCTAGTAGCTGTGATAAATTAGCTAAGGTTAGCTAACGTTGTCATAAAATTTCTTCTTACCGTGAAAAACGACGACATCTGACAGATGTTTAGGTAAATGTATCACCACGGCGGCACTTTCGTCACAAGTCAGCAATTATACCGGGGAAATGCCCTCTTTGAAAACAAAAAATGAATGAATATAAAAAGGTTAGTCTGTTACTGCATACCCGTTTTTGCTAAAGCTGCATCATAGCTATGATAACGCGGAGCTGTCAAAACTATAACAGCGCGGAAACCCTTAAAAAATAAAAAATAAAAACCGTAGCTAGGCTACACGTAGCCTATGGCTATGACATATTATGGACTAAACAAGCCACATTTTAGTTAATAAAACTCAAGTAAGCTAATTTAGATATCCAGTGAGCACAAGTGGCATACAGAACTAGTTTACTTTTTTTTTAGCAGCATTTTTTTGTAAGTAGCCTATAAACCGAACTATTTTTTTTTTAAATACAATTAGTTTGATTTATTTATTTAAGTATGAGCCGAAGTATGGCTTCCTGGCGTGTCTCCCCGTGGCGCAGTCTGTAGCGTGTCGTAACTAGGATTCCGTGCTCTTTGCGACATTGTCGGTTCGAATCCGACCTTTCCTCTTGTCTCTACACTGTGCTGTCCAATAAAGCTCAAAGGCTATTACACCTATTTTAAGAAAGTATAGTCCATTTTAGTACTTATAAACTTTTGTAGCCACAATTTCCTCTATATTCTCAGCTACCTTGAATTGAGAGAAAATGCTGTCAGCTATAAGTTAGAGTGAAGGAAATGTAGAGACCTAGCTACTCACTCCAAAAGTCTCTGGGACCTCAGATGGATATCTGGCTTCTCTGTCGAACATGAGGTAGAATGGGGAGTGCTTGGTGGTGATCTGTACTTTGGTGCGCAAGCCAAACATGGCTGCACTGAGGTCCCAGTTCCAAGGATTCTCATCCACCAATTTGGTGAGAATTTTGAAACATATTGACATTGTTATAAAATACTATTTCGATTGTAAAGCATAGCTTATGACTGCGATGTGTGACCCAAATCACACTGCTTAATACAATACGAAAATAGAATACTTAACACAGTGACTATAGTACCATTTAGTGGTGTAAATGGGTCAAGGTCAGTTTAGTGTCAAGTCCACATTACTTTTTCACTGTCCCATTCATTCTTTCAACCAATCCACTGGTCTGTGGATGGTAAGGTGTGCAGAAGCTCCTCTCGATGTCCAGCTTCTGGCAGAGAGCCATATTCAGCTGAATTTAATGGACAACAGTCAGTTAGTACAAAAGAAAACTGAGTGAAGGGAGCCTCAGCCATGTTTTTGGGTAATGAGAAGGACTGCACAGGGACGTCATGATTGACTACAAGACCAAGTGGGCTGAGGCATATCCGCTGAAGTCTTAAGAAAGCCGAGGATGTAGCACAGTGCATTGTAGAATTCTTTGCACAGTTCATTGTAGAATTCAAGTTTGGGGCACCAAAACACATTCTCACCAACCGAGGAGGGGAGTTCAGGAATAAGGTGCTGTCCTATTGTCCTATTACAATGCATTTTCAATCATTTCTCAATATCTTTCCCTGTGCAGTCCGTATCATTACCCAAAAACATGGCTGAGGCTCCCTTCACTCAGTTTTCTTTTGTACTAACTGACTGTTGTCCATTAAATTCAGTATTGTATTAAAAAAAAAAAAAGTTCGGTTTATACTTACAAAAAAATGCTGCTAAAAAAAGTAAACTAGTTCTGTATGCCACTTGTGCTCACTGGATATCTAAATGAGCTTACTTGAGTTTTATTAACTAAAATGTGGCTTGTTTAGTCCATAATATGTCATAGCCATAGGCTACGTGTAGCCTAGCTACGGTTTTTATTTTTTATTTTTTAAGGGTTTCCGCGCTGTTATAGTTTTGACAGCTCCGCGTTATCATAGCTATGATGCGGCTTTAGCAAAAACGGGTATGCAGTAACAGACTAACCTTTTTATATTCATTCGTTTTTTGTTTTCAAAGAGGGCATTTCCCCGGTATAATTGCTGACTTGTGACGAAAGTGCCGCCGTGGTGATACATTTACCTAAACATCTGTCAGATGTCGTCGTTTTTCACGGTAAGAAGAAATCTTATGACAACGTTGTCATAAAATTTCTTCTTACCGTGAAAATTGACGACCTTTTTTTACCATTTCGGACAGATGTTAAGGTAAATCTATCACCACGGCGGCACTTTGGACACAAGTCTGCAATTATACCGGGAAATGCCCTCTTTAAAAACAAAAAACGAATGAAAATAAAAAGGCTAGTCTGTTACTGCATACCAGTTTTTGCTAAAGCTGCATCATAGCTATGATAACGCGTCAAAACTATAACAGCGCGGAAACCCTTTAAAAAAACAAAATAAAAACACGTAGCCTATGGCTATGACAACTTTAGGACTAAATAGGCCACATTTTAGTTAATAAAACTCAAGCTAACTTAGATATCCAGTGAGCACGAGTGGCATACAGAACTATTCACTTTTTTTTAGCAGCATTTTTTTTGTAAGTACTATAAACCAAACTATTAAACCGCTACAGGCTGCGCCACGGGGAGACACGCCAGGACGGTGTACTTCGGCTCATACTTAAATAAATAAATCAATAAATAAATTATATTAAAAAAAAGGTTTATACTTACAAAAAAAATGCTGCTAAAAAAGTGAATAGTTCTGTATGCCACTTGTGCTCACTGGATATCTAAGTTAGCTTACTTGAGTTTTATTAACTAAAATGTGGCCTGTTTAGTCCTAAAGTTGCCATAGGCTACGTGTAGCCTAGCTACGATTTTTATTTTGTTTTTTTAAAGGGTTTCCGCACTGTTATAGTTTTGACAGCTCCGCGTTATCATAGCTATGATGCAGCTTTAGCAAAAACTGGTATGCAGTAACAGAGTAGCCTTTTTATTTTCATTCGTTTTTTGTTTTCAAAAAGGGCATTTCCCAGTATAATTGCTGACTTGTGGCGAAAGTGCCGCCATGGTGACAGATTTACCTTAACATCTGTCCGAAATTGTAAACAGGTCGTCGATTTTCACTGTAAGAAGAAATTTTATGACAACGTTAGCTGAAGCTCAATGCTTACCTGTTCAGGAGAAAATTAGCCAACTCGGCATCCATCTTGAAATCCTTCTGGACTCTAAGCTGTCTCCATCTTTCAAATGCAACTCCAAGATTTACCTGTGTTTTAGCACGGCTCTGGTCTTGGAGCTTTTTAGGTTAGGTAGAATCTAGTACAATCTCAGTTGATCCAGTTAGTTTGCTTGCTTCCATGGCTGCAGCGTGCTGTATTTGTGTGCCAATTTGTTTCATATCTGGCAACCCGGGGTGTCGAAATGGGCAGTGGGCGGAGTCAACTCGGAGAATATTGAATCGCACGTTCCGACCCGGAATGGAAATTTCAAAGGAGAACATACTGGCTGTAGCATTGTTGTCGGAGAAGCCAGTATTTCGTCTTAGCATGTTTCCTTAATCTCTGATGACATATCATGGTAATTTTATGATTTAGTACAGTAAGTATGTTACATATAGCTCCTTTAATATTACACTTACTGATATAAATGGGCCTCTCTGTCTTGGTGATATTACAATTTTTGTATTCCTGAGAGTAACACTGATGTTCTCCACAACTGTATGTCGCTCTGAATAAGTGCATCAGCTCGGTGCTTGTAATGTAAATGTTTTGTGTATTTCACAGTGCTGATCTGAGCGATCCTTTTGTGACTGTACACCAGGAGCTACTGTGTCATTTTTAATAAATATATTTTGCCACGGTGCACATTAGGCTACAAGGCTTCAGTCTTCATCTTTCATGTGCAAAAGCTTCCATCCTTGAAAGTATCCATGAGATTTCTCACTAACCTTTCAATGGATACACACTTTAATTGATCAAACGGAATCTTGACAGGATTACGATCCTGCAGGCCACTGTCATCCTCTGCGTGTCTAAATCCTTGCTTTGTGGTAATGATGCGGATAACCTGCTCGGTTTGGCTCGGGACTGTTTTGGCACTCTATCTTAATAACATCCCCAAAGTAAATGGACCCCATATGCATTTCTTTTTTTTAATCAATGATGCCACTAAGTGGTGCACATAACTGACCCCATTGTATCATGTAACGCAATCTTTCCCCAGCGAAAATCACACTTTGGGGCCCTGCCATCTGGATAGGCTCCAGCCCGCTTGGTCCCTCTACTTTCATTCTGATCCCCTTGGTAGCTGTGATAGTCTGCCTCGGGTTGCGTGTTACACTGAGTCTTGCCTGCATTGTGCTGTGGCTCAAATGTGTTCCTAACTTTAGGCCCTTGGAGGAAACATGAAAAGGCTACTTTAATAACTGGACTTGTTGCCCGGGCCCTGATTTAGCAGATGCTGGCTTTTCAGGCCTGCAATTCAGATGAAATCCATATATCTATAACCACTATCCCTAAGCACAACACTGGGTAATTTAATGTCATGATTACATCATTATATCAGATAAATATATCAGGTATATGATTATAACACATGAGGATATACCAATCAGAGGGAATTCTGAAAATACAAGACACACAATCTATAAGCCCTGGCCCCTAACATGAACAAGCATATACAGTACATGACATGTAGGGCTCTATTTTAATAAACCAAACGCAATTGTGAACGCAAGAGTAAGAGCTTGGCGGTATCGCTCTGAGGGCGTGTCGGTGAGAAATTTGGTAATTTCATGACGGCAATCTTGGCGCACCTTATGGCGGTATTGCTAAAAGGCTGGGTTTAAATGTCCAAGGTGTGTCTCTATGGTAGCCAATCAAATTGTTGTTCTCATGCTTTAAAAAAAAGCCAGTTGGAACACAATCGCTCCATGCAATTTCATAATGAGCAACCCAAACGCACTGGACCATCAACTTGGATGTGTGTATGATTCTACGTGGGAACATGCATTGAAATGTTCATTTTAAAAGCTGATCCGATACTTACCATTTATCTAGCCCTATTAAACCACTCAGCCAGTTGATTTCTCTTTGCTCTGGCTGTGATGGGGACCGTGACCACTGGTGCAGGTGGGGCAAGCTAATTTTGTCGCATGTCACCTGGACATTGATGGAATGTGTTCCTTTGCGATTGACGAAAACTATTGCATGCTCGGGTGGTGCGCGGATTTGTATGTGCGTGCAGTCGATAGCACCAAGCACCCCGGGGAACCCACACTTGAGAAAAAATGCGAGTTTTGACTTTTTACTGCATTCATTGTCCGTATAGTTGAGGAAGGACACCCACTGAAAGTATATCCTTTCTGTGCATTGTGTAGTGGTAGGCTTATGATTCAACTGTGCCAATGTGTAATTTATATATTATAGGCTATTGGCCTACATGATCGCAAGTTTCTTGTAAGCTGTCCTGTTTTATTCTAGTAGTTTAAATTAAAATTAATTAATAATAATAATAATAATAATAATAATAATTATTATTATTATTATAGGCTATTTGTTCATTAAATGGAAGTGTAATGTTGGCATCACCTATAGACACTACATAGAACTACATGACTAATAAGTTGCCAAATTGCCAGTCTATTGCGTTGCCGCTAAGAGGTGGTTCCAGCTGATCATAACGCAATGGGTTTTCGTTGGTTCAAATTGTCACTGCGCCAAAAGTATTTTAGAACACGCCCCAGACAGCGCCACCCATCCCACTGCAGCGCAAGCGAAAGGGTGTTATGTTGAGAATTTGTTGATCCTAGCGGTATTGCTGAGAAACGCCATAGCGCCAGTTTTAAGACGTTGATGCTGTCAACAAGCTTGCGTTTGACTATACCGTCCCCTTGCGCTGGTTTGCGCCGGTTTGAAAATAGAGCCCGTAATGTACTATGTTATATGTAATTCATTTTACACAAACTGCAAGGCCTCACAGAAAAAAATCCATGTTCATAGAATAGGTTAACTACGTGCTGATGTTGAAGGCCACGCAAAATTCATGGAACCATTCTGTTTGTAATGTCTTTGTAGGCCAAATATTTCAGTGTTCATGGGTATTTCTGTTTTTTTTTTTCATGTTACTTTACAGTAATCATTTTATCGTATCAATAGGTACAAAGGTACAAATAACCAGCATATTCACTTCATTCACTTCTCGGTAAACAATTTATTATTTATATTACTGATTAAAACTGAGATGCATCAGTTACCATAAACACAAATTATGTAAAGCAAAGTGCAACATCATTCTAATTCATTCAATTACTCATTAAGATGATTCACATTCCGCAAAAGAATGATTGTTAATGATGGCTCCGAGCAAGTTGCAGCAGACCAGATTGTCTTGGCTCTACATACAAGTGGAGATTAACCAGTTGCAGTTGTGCATGTCCAAATAGGAAACTGTATTACATTGCATTCCGTTGATGTAATCATTTGTTGGCTTGTATCAAACTCACGATTGGTCTTTCTCAGTCAAAGCTTCATCATAGCCAATAACCTTGTTATGTACTCAATCAGAAAGGCATTTTCTCTGACACAAACCCTTCTTCTAAAGAAAGGGTGGCAGTCTGGCAGACTTTCTATATTGCCGCTTGTGATTCCAGTCATGGAGTGCAATAGCAGGATGTGTAATGGTATGGAAGTAGCTGCTATTGAAGCGGACTGAGTGTGCACTGTTATGTCTGTATTAGGTGGTAAGAAGCAATTGAACAATGCAGTATTCTCAGTGTGGATCTATGGTAAACAGATTGACATTGCTGAACTCTAGCAGGCACAGGGAGAAACAATAACTGATTAGCTAAATAGATTCCTCAATAGATCTTATTTGTTGCATCTTGTGCATATAGTAAATAGAAACATGCATTTTGTCTTGCAACAGTGTAGATTTATTCAAAAAATGTAAATAGAAACATGCATATTGTCTGCATTTGTCCTTGACCTTAAGCTTATTTATTTCCACATAAAAATAAAATGGAGAAGCAGTTTCTGTTTTCAAACTATTCATTTGCTGTTTTTGTCCCATGATGTAAGTTCCAGGAGGACATAGAGGGGCTTTTATAGTGCTTAGAAAATACCTTTAAGAATTCAAACTCTTACAATTGTTGTACAAATTTAGCAAAGTATGTAAATTGTGCCAAGCCAATGGTAGCAAGGTAATCTCTTGCTGACAGGCCTAACACGCTTTCCAACAAGAAGGGTGGTGGGGAGGGCAATGTCTCTCTTCTGCATTTGGAAATGCCTGACATTATGAATACATCAGTCACTAATACCACTATTATGTAAAGGTGTGGCATAAGTATGGTACTTGCTCTATTGCTGACTTATATACTGAATATAAACTTTCTTGAAAAGTTGCTCAATGACCCTGAATGAAAGTGTGTGTGTTTGTGGAGGGTGGGGGGTTCCCCAAATGTGAGGAGTTCCAGGCTTTCTGATATAGAATGGTGAAAACCTAGTCTGCTTTACCAGTTGGATTTGCACAAATTAAATGTCAAAGCCCCGGATTTGTCCGACAGTCTGCCTTCGGAGAAAACGTGTTCATATAGGCAGATATATTTAGCATGTGAGGCTATGCGCACCTGGTATTTATACTATCCAAGGAACTCTGTTTTACCCTTCCGGTCAAGGTTCCAATGCCCTGTCTCAAGGTTACACACTGTCTGGGCTGCCCCGGCGAAACCTCAAACCCGCGTCAGCTGTTTCACATCCAAGAAACAGACTAGTAAGTCACTATGAAACGAGGGGACCTGTGTTCATTCCTCATTTGTTCCACTGTGACAATGTTTTTTTTCAAGCCACCTGTTTTTATCCACCATGCAAAATGACATCTGTTGTAAACCTCTTTGGTTCTGATCAAATAGAGCAATGATTTTTGAAGTGAAGATTACACAGCTGATAATATAGGTCTCAGGCTTTAATTAGTTTGCAAAGAAGGGTGATTGTGGGAAGGGAGGCTTTCCTGTGGCTCCCAGAGCAGAACATTCTGGACACTTGACTACTGGTGGGCTTTCCACACCCATTGGCTTCCTGGAAATGTTACATGGTCCTTGATCTACATAAGAGCTGAATCGACAGGAGATTTAAAGTATAGAACAAGATATCCGTCCCTGATCTCACAGGTTCACACCTACTTGCTTCACATATGATTGACGGCAGCCAAAAATGTCTACGTATAGAATAATAGGAAACGTAAAATTATTTGATCAGTACCACAGATTCAATTTGTGTTTTGCCCTGTTGTGCAAATGAAACACCAACTGTTTGAGCCATTTTTTGATACACAGTCTATGTTGTGATATTTTTGTGTGAAAACTGTTGTTGAGCCTCTTTAATCATTGGTCTATATTAAATTGTTTCCAAAAAAAAAGAAAAAAGTTTGGAATGGAAAGTTGAGCCATTTTTTGATACACAGTCTATGTTGTGATATTTTTGTGTGAAAACTGAGTTATGGACTTTGGACAGGTAAGTTTTAAATGTGTTGACATTATTTGTTTGGCCAAGTTGTTGAGCATCTTTAATCATTGGTCTATATTAAATTGTTTCCAAAAAAAAAAAAAAAAAGTTTGGAATGGGAAGTTAAAAGTGACTTTTCCTGCTCAAACAAATGAGGCACAGTGATTTATTATTACGTTGGCCTGTATTGTCACAATGTCACGAGAGGTAATATGTCATGGTTGGCTAGGAGTCATGCCATTCCACTCACAGGGCGCTATATTTATTGTCCAGTAGCCGCAGGAGCATATAAGCCACAATTGTTACAGCACCCTCTTGTTAACAGTACTCAATCGACCAGGCAACTAAGGTAATACTCACATTTATTCATTACATTGGGTCTCAGTTCTAGGACATAATTGCAGATGCTTTCACTATCACTTTGTTAATTTTGGCTTTAATAATTACCGAGTACATAAACTGGCATTAATAGCAAAGGGTTAAACTGCAAGTGGCTGTGCATAAATCATCATCAGCATGTCTTTGAAGTGTCTATCAAAAATTGTAAAACACAAATACATTTTTTTTCAAAGGTTCCAAAATGGCAGATGAGTAAGTATTAATTTAGATAATGTTATTTTCAAGATTTCTTTTTCAATTAAGAATGTTTCATATTTGACTTATCACTGTTTAACTTATTGCCTTATCCTCCTCTTAAAATAGTAAACATTGTTTTGTTTATGTCTTAATCCATCACCACAAGTGATTTAATATTCCAAAGGTGCATTACTGCTAATGAGACGGTTCTACACAAAATTTAACATCCTATAAAATTTATTATGTGTTTACTGTACAATTCTACTACAAATTAATATGTGATTGATGTTTTAAGAATGACCTTTATGTAGAGAAATATGTCCAAGCTATTTTCTGTTGATGCATTAACCTTTATTTATTTGTACACCTGTTTGTCTATCCATTTCTGTCTCCAAAATGGTTATTGCAGTGAGGTAAGGATACAATTGTAATTCCTAAAATGGCATTACTAAGAAATAGTAACTTTGTAAACTCACACTTGCAAACCACTGTTGCTAAGCCCTTTAGGTTGTATATAATGCAAAGGTAGGCATTACCTTTGGTTGTATTTGTGTTTAAGCACTCAATATTCTTTTTCTTTTTTAAATATAAGTAAGACCAATGTCACTTGCAAATTAAATATACCACAGTCACTTGAGTAAAAAAGAGATTGGGCATTGCACTATGAGCAGTTTATAAGAATAAGATAAGATGAAGTTGGTACTGAAACCCTGAAGATCTTCATGTAATACCATATTGCTAGTTATTAAAAGAATGAAAGAACTTAGCTTTTGAAAGGCATTTAAAAGTAAAAGAAAGGAAAACATTAAATTGAAAATGTATAGGTATGTTACACGTTACTTCATAGTTTATCAATCAATGACATTCAATGCCATCCTGATTTTTCAATGTCACCCTGTATGTTCGAAGAATGTTCATGTTGGTGTACTGAGTGTGTCTTTGATGGTTTTTGAAATGGCTCTTGTGTTAATCTGCTTGTAGGGCATTACGTTTTTTTCTTCAGAGCCTTGATATGTTGTCCATGTGTCTATCAGTGGCCAGGTGGTTATACAGTACTGTGTGGGTGTAGACATGTGACTTGCGTGGGTCTTGCTCCATTGCATTTCAGGAACCCAGAGCCCCAAGGCCCATGCCTCCCAGGGATGCCAAGGTATGTAGTATATGTGTATATGAAACATATACACATATAGTATCCACATACACATTCCCATTAGAGGAGGGCAAAGTCATGTTCATATATGGACGCATGTACATCTCAAAAATGTATATTCCTCACAGTCTGAATTACGGTGGACAACAATCAACTGATAGGCCAGCTGAACTCCCTAAAATGGAAATATTATTCTACCACAGACCGAAGCAGAATTCTTATTGTCATACCATCCAAAGATGGTTTTACCCCATAGTTAGTGAAAGTTTTCGGGTTACAAAATCGTTCAATACAACATGAAAAATATATTAGAACTATTTAAAAAATTTTATTATTTTGTTGCGCATACCAAAGCAATGGCTATATGTATTCAAATGGTTGTTGCCATCGTAGGCCTACAGAATCTTAAGAGTGAGTTTAGGTGTCCAGTGGGGATGCCAAAATCACTGTTATCCATCACTGTATAGGATACACAAGTTCACAAGCAGAGACATGAGATTGTGTTTATATTTGACAGCCAAAGTCGAAGATCTCGGCTTCCCGCAAGCTTTCTCTGAAGGTAAGGGGCCTGTCCAATTCAGTGTCATGTACCTGCTTCACAGACCACAAAATCCAGGGTAACTTGCATGGTGAAGCTTACAATATGCATATTATTTATTCATATTGATAGATATGTGCTGATTACTGAAGCAATTTAATAAATACTCTATTTGGGAATTCCCTCAGGCTGAATCAGAGGCTGACTTTACTTGAAGATGCTGGAGTTGTGACAGGAATAATGAATAGTTAGGCACTGTAAAATAGCAGATCTGGGTGGCTTGCAAACTCAGCTTCTTTGGGGCCTTCTCAATCCACCCCACCCCAATGTTCCCTCCCCCACCCCAGATTCTCCTCCTGAGCCGGGCAATGGAAGACCTGGAGAAAGAGAAGGTAGATAGAGATGAAGAGAAAGTGCGCTACCTAAGCGAGAAAATGCCCCCACTGGAAATGTCTGGCCTCCAATTGGATGAGCTACAGGTGAGAGACAAGGGGCTTGTCCAGTAGGTGGCTACATGGCTCTAATGAGGAGGACTGGAGTAGGCAATACAGATGGGAGAGTGGGGTTCATAAAACTAACTGAACTAATGTAAGTGAACTAACATACTGTACATATATGAACAAACAAAAGGACACCAAAAGACTGGTTTATAGAAATCAGAGACTGGCAGTACACATTGGCTCTATACATTGTGAGGTTAATGAAGCCTAGCTTTCCCATTACTAGTAGTCGGCATGGTTCACAGTCAAGACCACATCACACAGCAGATTTCCTTCTGTAACAATACAGTCTGCTGTATAACTACATGCAGTTACTCGGACCTACCCCAGGGACGTGGTCACCAGAAAGTGCTCATTGTTCACCAGTTTCATTGCAAATTACTTTACATTTCACCTAATTCTTTCCCTAATAAGGGTGACAAATTTCAAAGGTTTATTCCTTCCTACAGAAACTCTGCAAGAAACTTCATTCAAGAATCGATAGTGCGGATGAGGAACGGTATGACTATGAAGCGAAAGTTGTCAAGAACAATCGAGATGTATGTATATTTTCAACCTACTCAATCATGCAATGGCCAGATTTAGAGAAAATAACATGTGACATATGACGTATTTTAATAAATGTTGCCTTGTTCCTGTGAGTAAGCGAGCTTTCAATGCCCTCCAACAGATTTTAGCCAAGATTTTGTGGTTTTGGAGTAGTTCTTGGCAAAATGAATGACGTAATGCATGAATGAATGAATGAATGAATGAATGAATGAATTTGCATTTATAGTGTCCGACACTGCTTTCAGGTTTCCCCTAGCTCTTTACCATGAGGAAGAATGACTAACAACCTCTGTTAACACCAGCATGTTTGATTTATAGCAGCTATTTTGGAACCTCACAACACATCAACATGTGTGGTTTTGATTTATTTATGAAATGGAATGTTTACGCACCCAAATTTAGAAAGGCATACTGGGAATTTTGAGAAAGACACCAGAGATCTCCTTCTTCAAATAAGTGCCATTGGATCGTTAACAACCGCAGTCAGAGGCAAAACATGGTTCTACAATCAAAGATAGTATTTCTGTAGGGACAGAGACTCACTTGTTTGTTGTGGTATCGCCCCCTGACATAGTGCACATGTTTCTGACCTGGCCCAGATCCAGGAGCTGAAACTGAAAATCCAGGACCTGGGAGGGAAGTTCAAAAAGCCAGCGCTGCGGAAGGTTCGCGTGTCGGCTGACGAGATGATGCGCGCCCTGCTGGGCTCCAAACACAAGGGCTCCATGGACCTGCGGGGCAACCTCAAGTCCGTCAAAAAGGAAGACATCAAACAGGAGAAGGTATGGGCCAAGGGGCACTGGGTACACAATATACTGTAGATCTGCAATGATATGCTGTATATCTGCAATGATATGCTGTAGATCTGCAATTATATGCTGTAGATCTGCAATGATATGCTGTATATCTGCAATGATATGCTGTAGATCTGCAATGATATGCTGTAGATCTGCAATGATATGCTGTAGATCTGCAATGATATGCTGTATATCTGCAATGATATGCTGTATATCTATAGATAGCTAGTCAAGGTTAAGTCCTCTGTCATCCATATATTCTGCCATTACATACTCATTGAGATAGCATATTGGACTGGCAAGAATGACTATATAAGAAAGCTATATAACAGTGTGGGACCACAGTCCACAATACAGAACACTTATCCAAAATAATTAGCACTTTACTATAAACTAGCTGGAAAACTTGATAGACAGTGGCCCTCCAGCACTAGATCTAGACTAGACTCTATTTATATAGCAAGCCAAACTTCTTCACATAAAAAGGTCTATGGCCTGTTAATGATTTATTTATGCCAGGCAAATGGCATGCAGGCCTATCAAGCAAGGTCTGGCTGTTAGGCCTAACTGTGGGCACCATTTTGAATGGCAGGTGCTCACCACTGAAGTCGGTGACTGGCGAAAGAACGTGGAGGCCATGTCAGGAATGGAGGGCAGGAAGAAGATGTTCGATGCAGCAGGTGGTGCCCAGTAAGAGCTCACTTGATGGTGAAGGAGATACACAGGCTTCTGTGAAGACCTTAGGAGAGGAAGAAGTCTGAAGGGGTTGAGTATTCTATACAGCATATAGAAGATGTTTGTATCCTTGGAGTATACACTCCCAGACAAATCCTATCATTGCATGAGGAGGGAGGGCTTAAATTGTGCAGTTCTCAGTGTTTACATTAGTGTATTGTAACCCAAATTCAACTTAGCTCAATTCTTAGAAGAATGTTAACTGAAAAGGCACTGTCAGATAATTGGGTAAGTCTCACTCCGATTCAGAAACACTATGTGGATGGTATAGGGAGATTCCGCAGTGACCACTGTAGTTTTCATTCGCTACTGATGGTCTTAAGGGGCTATATGTAACATTCAGAAAATCCTTCTCATTACTGACATCGGTGGCCGTAAGTGAACTGCAGCCAGCAGCCTGCTGCTACCATGCTTCCTCACACTCGCGCAACGATCACGTTTTTTTTTACTCACTCATACTTATCCTATCCTGGGCACCACTCAAAACAGTGACATACCCGACTGAACGTGACCGGCCTCATGTTGACAGATGAGGTAACTAACATTACACTGTTATTATAGGTTGGCTATATATTTTTTGAAATGGGATTTATAAACTGTCATATTGTTATTAGTTTGCTAGCAGAATATAGGCTAATGATGTTGAAATAATCCACTCTCTCTGAATGATAGCTACATCTGTGTTATGGGTCTGGCGTGGTGTTCTTTATAGCACAGGTGAGACAAGCTGGGGGTATACCACGAAGCAGGATTACTTAGTTAGCTGGATAACTGCGCTGAGTAACAGTATCCACTCAGACAGTATTTTGCTAGTGATAACGTTAGCAAGCAAGCTAGCTAACGTTAGCCAGCTAGATGCAACTTAGCGATCTTAGCAATCAAGTATGCAACATCTCACACATTCCAAGCTAACATCGGCATCAGGAACATCACAATATATTTAACATGCTTTGCAGTAATTTACCTGTCCAATAAGAAGAACGCCAGCTCGGGTTCGGTTTTGATCCCCAACAACAAACGTAGGTCTCTCCATGGCTGGAATGCCCGGCCAATGTTCAACCCTTGTTTTTGCCCGATTTCAGTCACACTGTCATTTGGCCAAATGGGCTTCGGTCGATAAAACTTTTATCTTCGCCTTTGGTGGACTCCACTAAGGTGTTGGGATGTGAGCCGGTCGTTTTCTGGTTGACTGGTCCATTTCTCAGCAGCTAGCTAGCTAGTGTTGTGTTACAAGACTGTTCTGTTCGCTAGCCCTTATCTTATGTTGTGGTGCTGTGGGGGGCGGGCCAGCTAGAGAGAGGGAAGCTATTCAGGAGCACGCTTTCATGTCACATCCTTCATTCACATTAACATTTTCCCGGCAAATCCGACCCGAATTCTTTATGTAAAAATCAACCCATAGGTTCTTATACGCAACTGAGAAAGTCGGGGAAGGTCTAATTTTTTTAAGTCAAGTTACAATTTGTTCATACATTGGCAATTGAAAGCATGTAAAAATCTTACATATAGCCCCTTCAAAGGAGTGGTGAATATAACCCTGGTAATTAGGGCCATAAGTTTGCCATATTTTATTTTTATCCATTTTTCAAAATGACTTTCACTGAGAACTTACTTTAAACTGAACCTGACCTTACTGGTGCTGGGTTCAACAGTGTGTCTGTACAATTTAACATACACAACCTTACGCATAAGGAATTGAATTGCTACATAGTTGGTATAGTCTGTATAGGCAAACAATCTTAATGCAGCTATACCACTTTTCATATATCACTATTTATTGCAAAAGCATTTAAAAGTGAGGTTGTGTTATTGTGTAATGTACATTCTTTAGTTTTTAATGACACTTTCAACAGTATGATGAAAGCAATAGACAGATTTATCTTAAGCTAATAAATATGCTTATATTAATTATTGTAGTCTTATTTTATTTTTGTACCTTACTGCTTATAATGGAAATATGTTATTTAAATACTGTATGTTGGCCAACGAAAACCACACTGCCGTAAGAAGGTTTGAATGTAGATAAAAATGACAGTATGTCACTGAGGACAGAAGCAGAGCGTATATACAGTGCCCTCCACAATTATTGGTACCCCTGGTAAAGAGTAAAAAGAAAATAGAAAATTCACTGTTTGGTGAATTAGCTTACTCTCACATTAAAAAAATTAGAAAAATCCAACCTTTAATTGAAGTAAATTTTTTCTGAGAAAAAAAAAATCCCTTGTCAAGAAATAATTATTTTTAACAAAATCACATGTGCAACAATTATTGGCATCCCTGCATTTAATACTTTGTACAACCTCCCTTTGCCAATAAAACAGCACTGAGTCTTCTCCCCTAACATCTAATAAGGTTCGAGAATACAGAGCAAGGAATCTGAGACCATTCCTATTTACAGAATCTCTCCAGATCATCCAGAGTCCTAGGTCCTCTCTTGTGCACTGTAAGAAAAAAAGGAACGTCTCTGATGTTCGTTGAAAATGACAAAGTTTATTCTTTGTAACAGCAGTTGTCAGAGATACAGCAATGCACTCTGGATTCAGCGGAGTCAATCAGAATCCTGTTCTGTGAAATGGATGACTTTAAATACCATTTTCGGGCTTTGTTTTCTACAGGCAGGAAACAGAAATGTATATTCAAAATGATGTGATTGATTTAAGGAAGCCACTGTCTGGCTCCCTTAAATCAATCAGTCTGTCCATCAGTAGGGGGTCTGAAGGTTCAACTTCCTGTGGTATAACCAGGAACCTGTCTATTGTATTGCTAATATAGTCTCCTTGGTTGAAATAGGCCTTGATCACTCACTCCCAGCTGCTATTCTATAATTGAAAACTATGCCTATCAGTGGCGACGAGTCACTGCTTACACTTATGTTTTAACCTACATTGTATTTATGATAGGTTGGTTGATTCGGCCGGTGGCGTGGTTGATTTGCCAGTGTTTGAGTGGATCATGTCAACTTAGAATCTTACAGCACTCTCCTCTTCAGCTCAGCCCACAGGTGTTCAATGGGGTTTAGGTCAGGGGACTGAGATGGCCATGGCAGAAGCTTGATTTTGTGTTCAGTTAACCATTTTTGTGTTGATTTGGACGTATGTTTTGGATCATTGTCCTGCTGGAAGATCCAACGACGACCCAGTTTTAGTTTCCTGGCAGAGGCAGCCAGATTCAGATAAAAAATGTCCTGGTATTTCATGTAGTTCATGATGCCATGTACCCTAACAAGGTTCCCAGGGCCTTTGGAGGAAAAACAGCCCCACAACATCACGGAACCTCCACCATACTTAACAGTGGGGATCAGGTTATTTTCGGTATAGCCATCCTTCTTTTTACGGCAAACCCTTGAGTGTTGGTTGCCGAAAAGTGCAATTTCCGTTTAATCTGACCATAGAACACTGTTCCAGTCAAAGTTCCAGTAGCATTTAGCAAACTCCAGGTGCTTACGTTTGTGGTGAAATGACAGGAAAGGCTTTTTTCTGGCATGCCTTCCAAATAATTTGTTGGCATGGAGGTGACTGGAGGTCCTCTTCCAGGCAAGTTTGTAACAGTTCCAGTTGCTTTGAACTTTTTAATTATTGCCCTAACGGTAGATATGGGCATTTTCAGGTGAGTAGCTATTTTTTTATAGCCATTCCCCGTCTTAGCTTCACGCACGCATGCTAAACTTCGATATGCTAACCTGGGGTGCACAATGAGGGATGACCCGTTTGAGGATTTTGTGCTAACTTCTGCTCTTGGTTATTGAATTATGTCAATCACATGTTAAGATAACATTTTTTTAAGCATCAAGTACAACTACAGACTGCATCTGTATCCTAATAATTTTTTGTGGTCCAATATGGGAGTCAACCAGCACTGGTAGTTAGACCTACAGCTGTTTAAAAAAATAAGACAGGGTAATTGATTGAAAAAAAAAAAAAAACAGACTGAAGTTCCGCACCCCTGGGCACAAGTTCTCAATTTCGGTCCGAAGATTAAAGACCAGTATACACAGGGAGCTCCAGGGCCCTGTTCCTCATAGCTGGCTAACTGAGTTAGTTGGAAAACTGTGCTGAGTAAAGTCTGGAAACCCCCCGACTATGGAACATATGAACTAGAAAAAACACTGTTCCCAGGTTTTACTCAGCAGTTAGCCAGCTACAAGTAACAGGGCCCAGGACTGAATTTGAGAGGCCCGCTTAAGATGTTAGTGATATAAATCACATGAAAGGCTACTCTGGACTGAAAGTATGTTGCTCGCTGTTCCGACCCAACATCACAGGGACCTTAGGCAGCATTGTGTTCGTTGACAATTTAAACAACAATAAACCTTTGACACCAGCCACAAAGGCTGCAGAAGTATTCTTGGCGCCATTAGCCGATGTAGGAAACTGAATTCATACCTCGACAGGAACACATGGACCGTGGCCATAAATTCTCCTTGGCCTGTTGAAGGCTGATAGGTTGGCCCCCCGCAATGTGCGGGGGCCAAAAAAAGAAGAAGAAGCCCTGGTGTGAGATTGTGATGGAGTTACACCCACAGTTTCACGTCAATAAGGGGGTATCAAGTGACTGGCGTTCACTGTCCGGTCCTGGTAAACACAAGAGTCAGCCTGTGTCAAAACAGACAATGCCAAATCTGAATATACAGTTCCCTTTCACGGAAAAAGACACATGGCCGAGCTGGCAGATAAACCAATTAAGAGTACACGGCATCTTTTATAAGGCACCTTGGTGGAAGAAAGTGTAGTGAGGTTTGGTCACTTTTATTCTGAATTAATTAAGTTCAACACTCAATTAGAATTCTAAGTCAGTAGAGCCCAACTTAGTGAAATAACATAGACACGACAATGGGTTGGAAAAATGACATATGTTTTATTGGCTACAACTATGAATATGTGAATAATAGAAACAATAATTGATATAACATTCTATGACAATCTTAATCAGAGGAAATGATAATTATGTGATGGCTAAATATAGAAGCTAATTCTAGAAGCTAAGTCCTTCCATTAACAAAGGTTAGAAATGGGCTATTCCCGACCAAAACGTGCATAGCAAAACAAAATACAAACAAAAGTAGGAACCTCAACTGGGTATTACAGGTTTTATGCTAGCCTATCAATTGATGTCAGTGCTAAATAAAATGCGTTTCAATACTTAACGGTAACAAAGGGAGGCCAGTCCTGATTCCGTAAGTGATGTCAACTCGTCAGCTGGTCCAAGGTCCCGGCAGGTGCGTGGACTCCTGGAGACTTCTTCTCTGAAGTCGGGTCGCGACAGGTTTCCAGTCAGGTCGACGTGGACGTGCACAGATCTCCACTTGGTTCCGGCCACAAGGAAGATAGTAGAGGAACAGTTTGAAGAAACGTGTCCTCAAAACAGCTGTTGAAAATAAACCAGCTTGGTTTATTCTGTGGACGGTGGCAGGCCAACTCTGTCTCGGTGATCAGGCGAGAAGCGGGTTTGGAAACGTAGAAGTCTGTCAGGATTTCAGTGGTGCGTCTGGTAGGCGTAAGACAGCGTCTTTACCATCAGAGCTGTCCGGGTTCAGTGGTGCGTCTGGTACGGGTAAGACTGCGTCTTTCCCATCAGAGCCGTCCGGGTGCGTCTGGTAGGGGTAAGGCTGCGCCTTTCCCATCAGAGCAAAGTTGGTAAAGTTACATGGGTTTTTATGGTCAAAATCCCTTTGATCCCAATTGGTAGATGGCTTTAGGGCACCCATACAATAGATTGGTTAATTCCCTTGGAACCATAGATGGACCAGCTATTTGCAATCACCTCAGGGTGTGTGTGTGTGTGTTAAATTGGGATCTCCCTCAAAAGAGAGGGGGGGGGGGGGGGTGGGGGTGTTCCTCCCCAAACTGGCGCCTGATCGATCAAGCAGTCTGTGTTCATCCCAAAGTCACATGAAGAATGTGGACAGACCCTCCATTGAGCCTCAGTTGATCAGGAGTGTTAATTGTGAATGACTTCGCAGGAGGCCCAGTCTCATGATCAGAAAGCCAGAGTCGCAAAATGTCCCTGTGTAACCATTACAAAAGAAACCTAAGGAATCTATCATACCTGGAAGGAAACGTTACCCAGTTCTATCCAATGTTTATATGCATCTGCCCCACCCCTCCGATAAGTGCTATTGAATTCTACTGTGCTTTGTAGACTGTGAAACTGTGACTGAGTTATTGTTGAATAGGTCTACTTTACATAGACCTATTAAAACTCTTTAAAGGATATCCGTTTAAATTCAATACACATAAAATTTCTAAATCTCCTTGGTTTAACTTACATCAGCCCACAAAATCCTTTTTGGGAGCCTCTTGTCCTTCCCCAGGATAGATATAACTCAGAGGGGACATGTACACATTTAAGTAGGGTACAGTGTGCTAATGCTGGAGAACTGAACCAGTCTTTGTTCCAAGTAAGGCACACCACGTTCCAGTATTGTCTTTCTGTTGTGAGAACAGCTTCAATGACCTCAGACCGAGGTGACAATATACTAATAATCTAGAACACTCGAGCTCTCCCTTTTGCTATGCAACAATGCCTCTATTCAGGTTTGGATACACCTGAAGCAAGCACATCATATTTTATGAAAGAGAGATGCAAACATGTAGCCTACAGTAACCTATTAATAACAATAAAAATAACCTACTTTTTAGTCAGAGATTTATAGGGACCTCGATTTTTCTAGGAACCTTCACAGGACTAGTGGCACAATAAATCTGTTCTCAAATGCCAGCTTTAAAAAGTGCAGAATATAATGCTCTACCATCAAAGCACGATGCAGTATAATTAGAGCTCATAGTTAATAGTGAGCCTTTCCCATTGCACATGCCTGAATGATTTACAATGGAGAACTTGCACTTGTGGCTTAGGGTTAGGGTGAGGTTGTGTTATTTTGCACAATTTGTATCATAACAGAACTAAGAATGAAACACACAACTGATAGATTTAAAAGACTTTATGAGGACCATTGGGGGGTGGGGGGGGGAGGGGGTATAGCTGCACACAATGACACAAATTTCACAGAAATCAAATTCAGGTAAGGTGATTTCACAACAGCTGAGTTTTCTCTGAACGGTGCTCTCACAATACACTCAGTCACAAAAGACGGAGGCATATACACATAGAATAAATTGAATGGTGAAAAAGTTCCCTTCCATCTGCATTATACAACTAAAAATTGCTTCCTTAATGAACTACGCACAATGAATTGCCTCCCGGTGTTTTCAAATCACACCCTCTATCAGAGATATAATCTGAATCTGAAACAATTCAAATCTACCTGGCTACCTTGTTCTTTTTGCCTCCGCTGTTGCTTACATGCACCATTCTAGTTACCTCATATCTATGTTACAATGAGCAGCTTCGTGATTCTGGGTACAACAGAGAACACACAAAACAGTGTAGTAGACTACAGAGCAGAATACAGTCATTTTCCAAATGCCAAAAGAACGATACAAACAGGAAACGCAGAAAAGAGTTGAGACAAAAAGACACCACCTTACAGAAGATGAGCAGAACTAGTTGTCAGCTCTGCATCCACTTCAGTACGTTGGTAATGTTTACTCTGTTGGGAACCATTAACAAAAGTTACCTGAAACTGTGACATGACAGAGTCATTATTAGCCACTATTCCTTTAAGAGAAAACAACGTTGAGACTTAAGTTTATGAGATACAGGAACATACCGAAGAAACAAAAAGCATACAAGGTGTATCCTATGTTCAACCTTTGACATCACATGTCACCATAACAGCAGCTGTTTGTGTTCAACACAGCAACAGTGGAATGCCCTAATGTATTCCCCCGGAAACCACACAGAGACAGACAGACATACAAATATGGGTAGTCCCAGGAGAGGAATGAGATGCCATACCACGTGACCATACCACACACCTGAAAAGGCTTTGTTTCTCAGATTCACCTAATTAAATTTTGTACACAAATAAGACGTCGCACGAGCACTTGATGAAATGTTTAAAAGACCATTCACAGAACTGTGTGTCCACAGCAACACAAGAGTTCTGGTATGTTGTTTTATGTTCCAAACTCTTGAAAGGCACTGAATAGAACAAAATATATGTTCAAATATAGAGTTTGTAACCTTGTTTGCATAATACATTATAAAATGCACAAAAGGTCTGGAAGGCTGACAGGCTAAAGAGGACATTTTTTCAGGTCTGTATTCATCTGCCCTGTGAGAAAATGTAGAAATGTCTCTTTGGTCTGTGTGCATAAGCGTTTTATTATTCAGTCAGGAAATGCAAAGGGAAGCTATATGTTAAAATTTTAAACACGATCAGAGTTGTTTTTTGGCCAACAGCCTTAAATTAAAAAAATAGTGGAAGTCTTAGAGACATGGCCTCTTTCTCGCTATGTTCATCTCTGTATGACTTCTTTTTCAGACAAATTTATGAACAAGTTCTTTGGCAATTCTTCCGTTCTCAAGCAATGAAACAGACTAATAGCTTTACAGTTTGTGAATCTGGTACTGTAGATATTTAACAATATCAACCAATAAACAGAACTAAACATTTCCCAAAACCAAAAATGAAAGAATATACACACTGACCATCACTTCCTAGTTTTAAAACTTATTTCTGTTTCCCCAAACAGTATGTTCTACTGAAAATAAAATAAAATAAATACCACGAAAAAATAAAATAAAAACAGCATAAAATGAGTTGGTGAAATAAATATCCCTAAGAGAAAATGTGATAATCCCTGGAGTTTGTCATCCACTATGATTTATGTGAATGAGTATATTAAATAACAAAACAATACGCCACTTACTTTAAATGCTTGCGAATTCAAACAGATATAGACAAAGCAGTAACAAAGTACTGGTCAAAAGACACTATGCGTTTTCCAGTATAAACCTAGAAAACTTGATTCAGTAAAAAAACTGAACATACATAGAACTTAAATAATGTGCAAGGAAAACCATATTAAAATGTTAGAAATCTTTCAGGAGTGGTTATAAAACAGTGATCCAAATTGCAAAAAGGAAAAAAAAAAGAAAAGAAAATCCACGTGTTGCACATTTATACATTTTACATATTTGCATTTATATACTTTATATCACAATGCAGGCTTTCAAATGAGATATTAAAATGAAGGTCCTGATTCACTTCAGTCATTACATTTATCATAGGAGTAGCAGTATTAAAAAGATGCTCCAGGTCAAATTCCTAAACTGCCTCTCTCTCTAGCCAACAAACCTTATAGTTGCTTGGCCAGAAAATCCCTTGTTATTCCTAACCGTCTCACTTCCCAGAATGTATTTTGTATTGTATTTTAAATATAAGCTCTCCGTGAACTTTCCTGTTTAAATAAAGGTTAATAACATCAATTGTCACTTCACAATGCATACATAAACTATTCCAAAGCATTACATACGAGTATGATAACAGCCACCTTAATTACAGGCTGCCAGTATAGAGATTTTAGTTTTTTTCCCCCCCAGCAGAACAGAGCATTAATAGTTTTTCTTTCTCACACATAGTTGACCATGTTTGATGACTACAGTATAGGTCAACAAAGTATGTATTTGTAAAATCAATTTAACTTAACAGAGAGATAAAATAACGTAAAATTATGAAATCAAAACTGCTTTAAAACTTCAAATTGTCTCAAAGGGAAAAAAAAGAAAAGAAAATTACTTAAGAATGTGAGTTAGCAAATGTAAATAATCACCCTGCAGCCTTTTATTATCAGACTCAAGCTCTTAGGTAAAAGTCTGTTTGAAGTAGCACATCTTGTTGCATATGCATAGGTTATGGTACAAGATGACAAAGTCAAGCCCTGATTTGTCTAAGCAAAGATAATGGCTTTTAAGCAAACAATGAGTGTTCTTGCTTGTACTCTCACTTGTACCATTTAATAATAATAAAAAAACTAATATAATAAAAATACTTTAACCTCATGAAAATCGTATTATAATAAATCAGTGTTGTACAGGGTAGTTCTTACATAGGGGGGTAGTGCTTAAATAGGGAATACCTGCTATCTTCATGTGTAAATTAATGAATTGATATGAACTCTGCATGTCACAGCTATGACATCTGCAAGTTGCACTTATGAATGTTATACGTATGTGCTCACTGAAGATGCAGTTAACATAAAGCAGTACTATTTGAAACTGCAAAGACAACAATAACAATCATTAAAGTAGGTCTGGACCAACAGATGGATTCTGAATAAGAGATATGAGCAAATCTGGTTAATGGGCTGAGATCCCTCTATCTGCGGTCATGGCTGCCTGTTAGGGTTTGTGGATGGGATTCCACGCTCAGCGGCTCAGAGGGGGGTAGCCAGTTTTAAGCAGTTGGATACAGGACTTTGACTGCCTGTTCCACGGTCACTTTGCTCAAAGACAAATCCGATTGGGGGAACTGGTTATTGGCCCATGTGACAGGGAGACAGACAATCATGCCTGAATTCAATTTGGCCAAAGGAAGAAGGTGTAAAAAAAAAAAAAAGAAGCACTTCAGTCCCTGTCAAACAAGCACCTTTCATACATACTGTAGCTAGTAAGGACCCCTGCTAAAAGCCTAGCAAAATCCACTAGCAACCTTTTATAAAGGCAACTACATAAGCGTACCCGTCATATCGTTATTGTAATCAGACATTGCTTGTAATCAATAGCAAAATACATAACTGTCCATTTAAAAAAAAAAAAAAAAAAGTATTAAAAATCAGTAGTACTTTCTTTTTTCCACCCCTCTATAAAATATCCTATTCCAGTACACGACCATGGTAGAAACTGTTCCTAACCGAGATCGCAGCCTATGGAGGGCTTGAGTGACAGGGAGCCTCACTCTCATCAGAGTCTAGACGCCCCTCTGCCCCGCCCCTTCCATCGACGCCCCCAGTAACGTAGGCAGTGATAGGTGAACGGCGCCGGGGAGGGCGAGGGTGACCGAGGCGCCTCGGGAAATGGCGTGGCGCGGCCCTTTTGTTTCCGCGGTTATGTGGCTTTGAGGGACTGTCTGTTCCACATGCCTCTTTTGGAGTGGTAGTGGTGCATGAAGTTCCTGAGGTAGAGTCGCTCCACTTCCAGTCCGGCCTGTAGGATCCTGGGTGTGAAAGAGGAGAAGACCCCAGGGATTAGGCTATACCTCAGTAATGGCACGAGTCCTGATAAAGGAATTTCAATACAGATGACAGGTGGCATGGATGGAGTAAGGCTTTAGAGCATCAGAATGGAGCCCCCGGGGTGCTTATTAAACAGACTGCAATATCCTGCATGAGACAAATGCTAGTATCATTTACATTTTTTAAAAACATTTTGGGACTTATCCAAATTGGGATGGCAGGTATGCCATCCGCCAAGTTACGGCTTGGTGGGGCATGCCCCATACCTATACAGCACAGAGAGTTTGGCACTTTTCAGGGTTTCCTACAGAAGTAACCACAATGACCATAGACTCTGAGCCCTTAAAAACATTAACTTCTGTATGTTCTGACCTTATGTAACCACACAGCATTCAGATACAACTTCACACATCCACACAATAAAGCCCCAAACTTGGGTTATTTTGCCGTTTTTCTCCTTCCTCTTCCGCTTCTTCTTCCCATTCTCCTGCCAAACTGCCTGCCTCCGTCGCAATGTTATCCAATGGGGAGAATTATTCTTTGAGGGTATGGTCCGTATACCTGCTCATCAAGCTTATCGCCCAATACAAAAGCTTCATACTAATGGTTTTTTAATGTTAATAGAGCTAATGGCTTCATGCTTTCCAAGAAGTTACTGTGGCTTAATGGATAGAGGTGTCGTCTCTCACACAGAGGATTGTGGGTTTGAGCCCAGCAGGGCACATGTATATTTTCCACAAAAACTGTGCACCTGTTAAGTACTTTTCATTTATTAGACTGTTATTATTTTCACATTAACACATTAACGTACATGTATTTTTATTGCAAAGGCAAAAGAGGTTTCCAATATTAACTGTTCAACGTTTCACTGACACTTGACGCTAGCTCTTGTCTGGTTTGGGGAGCTGTTAAGCTCTGCTCTTGCGGTCATGACTGACTGACTGTGGAACCGAACCTCAACGTACCCTTTCCTTCGCCAACATTTCTTTATTCATTAATTTCTTCACTTCAGCTCTGTTCACTTTATCCTTTTCACACATAACACAATGTCACCATAAAATTAACTACTAGGAAAATTAAGAATTTACGATAATAGCCTACATTAAGAATTGATGATAGCCTCATTTAAGCTGCAATCCTTCAAGAGATCGGATTTATAAACCGCTAATTCCCGAATCATATCTCATTCATGGTTAGTCACTTAAAAAGATAAACAACAATAGCCTCCAAATGTGGCTCTAGTCTACGCTACTCTGCAGATAATGTAGCTTACTACAAACAATTTTAATAATAATAATAATAATAATAATAATAATAATAATAAGAAGAAGAATAATCTCTGGTATGTACTTTCTTAGTAGTATCTATTTTCTTTCTGGCTAAGATTCCTGGGAAATATGCGTTGTCCAATTAAGCTTGTTAGCCAACCTTACTGTTGCCAGAGAAGCGTCAGTCTGCTTCTAGTCAGGAAGCAGATACAAGCTAGGCTACTACGAAGCGAATCAACATGCCTTATAGCCTACATTCATTGCACTACAGAAAACTAAACTAAACCTAGCTGTCCAGTACCAAAACATTTCCCGCAGGTAACGTTCTACACTACCGGAAAAAAAACTGTGAAGGAATTTCTGCGAATGAACTCACTTGCTCGCTCGCTAGCTCGTAGCCCACACATGGACGGTTGGAGTTACGCATCCGGCAATCCAGTGTTGAATAGCCTAACGTTAAATGTATTTAATTTTCTATAGAATACTAATAGCCCTATTTTAAAACTGTATTTCCATATTTTACTGATGCAAACTATTTAGGCTGTACTGGCTATTTAGGCTGTATGTCTTTCATGTGTTTGCGTCTAGCCCGTTGTGCATGCATGTCTCCATGTAGACTTGGTTCATTCATTTACATGCTTCTTCATGATCCATAGCTCAGGTGGTGCTGTTCATTGTATTTCATTACACATTAAATACTGCTCATCTACAAACTCTTTTAATGTAATTGTGTGCTGTCTGTAATAGGATAACTGTTCTCATTCTTGTCAATAGAGGGTGTTATGGTTACGCGAATGTCTGCATGCATTTCTTTGGAATGCATGTCTCTGTGTTTATCTTCATGCATTATTCATCATTAGTTAGCTATAAAAAATAAGTGATATCAGATCAAAAACGTCTACGACGTAAAAAAGCCAAGTTACTCATGCATAGCCTACATAGCGCTGTCCATCAGTTCTTAATTCCAACTTGCAAAAACTAGGCCTGCCTTTAAAAGTCTTGATATCAAAATGTGGCCAAGTTACAACTAACAATATTGCCTATCGTAGCTCACACTAAATGAACTAGCTCTATTCCAAAGTAATGCTATCCAAACTTTCCTAAATTATTTAGGTACTCATATCAGACACTTGTATAGGCTATTTGGTTATGGCCATCAGCTGATATTTGGCCCTGAGACAGACGACAATGGTAATCCAAAAAATTTGGACGAGGCTCTGTGTCAGGTATGCAGGGTAAAAAAGAATGTTATGAGAGTATAACACCACAAATCTTGCCGTGCACCTCAAAACCACTCATCAGCTGTTTGGGCTACCATCTGGTTGGAAGCTCATATTGCTTATCAAAAGCCTGGAGCATGGCTTGAAATGCTGGCTTCTCTACTGTACGGAACGGCACCGTCTATTTAGGAACCAATTAAACATTTTATAACGTTCAAAGTTTTTCGTTATTTTATGGCGGTTACCGTTGTGGTAAGACTGATCTCACTAATTCATGTGGTAAGGAAAAAAGCAAGGACACCAAGTGGTAGCAAAAGGGTTGTGAGAAGCTCACCATTGGTTGCAGAGGCATACAGGTGAGTCACTAAACATAACAGTTGTCAGGCTCATTTAAATGACAGTATCCCAGGACAATAAAACTGTGCCTGAATAGTAGAGTTAGAGCTGAGAGGCTTACAATAAAGGCCCCGCCTTTAGCTCCTCCTCCCTCTGACCAAAAAGAAAGAGCTTCTGAGGAAATGAAGGGATGTGCCTCCGTTCGGGTCCCCACGCCCAGCTCACCTGTCCAGCAGCTCCCAGTCCTCCCCGCCCCAGCGGTCACGGAAGTCTTTGGTATTCATCCCGCCGGCAGCGTCCAGGTCCGACTTGTAGATCCCGAGCAGGCCAAAGCCGTTGACCTCCCAAAATCCTGTGGGGAACAATGGAGAGGAGTCACAAATCCTGTCGTGAATGAAGAATTATCAATAGAGCAGAGGACAGAGAGGAAGGGAAGATAATGTGATGTTGAAGGGTTTTGCACAATTACAACAACGGGGAAAAGTGTTCATGTACCTAGTCTAATTTACAAAAGTGAATGCAGCAAGCTAACAATAGCCAGTGTACATGGTAATACACCAAATTATCCTTTCGGTGTGAGAAATAGAGTCAGCGACTTGTTTCCTTCATCATTCATGGTCGAACAATGCAACAACGTCATTAGCTAGCTAGCTAGTTACATTGGCATCTAGCCAACCAGCCGACAGGGAAATAATTTATTTTGCTATCTGCTGGTATTGTTTATTTTCTTAGCTAGTTAGTTAGCATAGTAACACAAATAAAATCAACATGCTACAACAATGGCTGGAGTATCGTGTTATGCTAGGAAGTACATGCCTCAATAAGTTTCTGCAGAGAGCATCACTGCTACAGAAGAGTGGTCAGTGATCTCCAGATCAAATACAGCCTCTATGAGAGAGGAATCGCTAGGAGATTAGCTGCTAGGCGCATTTAAGATGAAACGCGGTGCGAGGCAACACACCGTTAGGCTCCCGTGGCGTGGCCCCACAGTTCAGCCGCAAGACGATGGGGGCGAAGGCCATCTTGCCCTCCACACAGTGCTTGCGGATGCTGTCGATGATGTACTGGGGAAAGTGGATGTGCAGGTCGCACAGGAACACGATGCTGTGGTCGTCCTGGAAACGCACACGGAAGGCAGGCCTTGAACCGCGTGGCACTCGAAGAGGGCTTACAGTTGCGAGCTCTCTTATTAAGTGATACTGTAATGGCATTATTCATACAGGACAATAACAGCCCAGATGACACTCATGATCTCCTTGAAGTGTCTACATCAGTACCTTTGCTTTTTTAAAGGTTTTAAAGAAGAAAGAAGAAATATCACTGATCAAATCACTCTTTCGCAAGCAAGTTTTTACACAAAAATTAACCAAATATAACAAGATATTTTCAAGACAATAATGCATTAGTATTTTGTCAGCAGAAAGTATTTAGCAAAACATTCTGTGCATCTATACATTGTTGAATGAATAAAACTGCAACAAGAGACAGACCACCAAGATACCATTACTGCTAACGAGATCAGGATATGTTAATGACTGTACTCACTGCACGACGAGTGAGAAAATATGATTTGTGTGTCTCAGTCTGTATCTGTGGCTTAGTATAACTACATACCTTACATCTCTGACTGACTTTCTTCATACTCACAGTAATGAGGTCAATTCCGGCCTGAAGGCCCGCTGACCTCTCAAAGTTTCCACTCAGTTTCATATACTGGTACCTGGGGACAGGTGGGGACACCATTACTACCTTATACAACCTGGCTAAATTAGCCATTGCAACAATGTAGCACTGTTTGAACACTAAATTGTTTGTGTGTGTGTTAGTTTGTGCACGCGTGTGTGTACGCACATGGAGAAAGCACTTCTGACCATTAATATTTTTGAGCTCAATCCTTTGACCCCTATAAAAACCCCCCCCTTCACACTTCCTGTTACAGCTGCACTTTGACCTCACCGCTGATGAGCCACAGCCCTGCCGACCCCCAGGGTGCGCTGTACAAGAGCAAACCGCTAAACCGCCAGCCTACCTGGGCAAGGCCGAGCTCTTGAGCTCCTGCTCCACGTCCATGTCCGTACTATCGTAGTCTGTGATGATGATGTTGAAGTTTTTGTCCCCGGTGTCCTTGTAGAGCTCCTCCATGTCCAAGATGAACTGTCTGACCCACCGTGCCTGATTCTTCACTATAAAGGATGAGCAGAGATAAAGAGGTAAGTGCACTTTCCACAGCACTGAAACTTTTAACAAACGTGCTCAAGTCACAGTCACTGAGAACTTAAAAATTCAGGTACCGTGCCCATAAATCAGCCCACTCACGTCATCTGTAACGGTACTGGCTGTCATCTGTCGCAATGCACTTGGATGGACAAGCTAATGTAGCGTTACCTTAGCCCAACTGTAACACGCCCCGACGACTTTACCCCGCGCGCGAAAGAATCATGAATTGTGGGTAAGCGGCCACCGCCGCAGTGTCTGACCTGGGACGATGAAGTGGACGGTGGCGGTGGGGTTCCATACGAAGCCCCGGGGGTCGCACAGCACCTGTTCCGGGGGGCCGTGGCCGCGCCCCAGGGCTCGGGGGCGGTTGCGGCGCTGGATCAGGTAGACGTAGCGGGACAGGCGCACCCGCTCCCCTCCCCGCTCCAGAAGCTCCAGCTCCAGCAGGTAGCGGCTGCCGTAGGACGGGTCCACCCGCTTCTCCACATTTACCACCCGTAGCAGGGAGAAGCGCCTGGGGAGGAAGACATTAATCACAACACAAAACACATTTAAAAAATGCTTAAAGACCGCTTGTTACTTTACTTGTTAGTTATGTATAAAATTAGTGTTTTTATACTTTGTTTGCTGGTATACTTGTTTTTGTACTTTATTACTTTGTTATTATTTAATGTATTAATGTATATCATTATTCTGCTATATAACATTAGGGTGAACACTTCCTTGTGATGTGGATAAAGACAAAAAATTATGTTGAATTAACATCATTTAAGATGAGGAGAGACAAGTTATTCAAATTGGAAAAATTAGTGCTACTGAAGGGGAGAATGTGAATGTAAACTACACATGGGGCTTGATTTAAGACCTTTAGTGGGAGCAAAAACTTTTTGCACATCATGCAAAACTAATAACACAACCAATGATTGGTGCAAAACAAATACCATGACCAATCATTTGTCACGGCATTGGTTCTGCGTGTGCTGAAAGGGTTTGCACCCGCTAAAGGTCTGAGTAAATCAGGCCCTTGGTGCCAAAAAAAAACGGAATTACTTCATTACATCTACTCTTTTGTTTTACCTGCTATACACTACACCTTGCTTCACCTCGCTTTACCGCTCTACGCTACTCAGTCAAGAGGTCAAGGGGTACTCTTCTGATTGGTCAACATCTGTAGTGCTTGCAAGGCGTGCATGACCAGAGTCAAGCACATCACTCCAATAACCACACATATCTCCATCTCTCCTTTTGTATTGTGTAAAAAAATGCCAAAATCATGACCGTTCACGATTGCGAAATTGTACATATTCAAATGGCAATTTCAATATGAATTGGTTTCATTGTTCAGCCCCGACAGACACACGCTGGCACACGTTCACATGCGCACGTTACCCTGGATTCTTTTGGTTGAGTTTCTTCATGAAGCGCTCCACCACGGCCAGCGCGTCTTCGGCCTTCAGCAGCAGGTTGCCCGACACGTTGCAGCTCAAGTCGATCCAGTCCGAGCGCAGCGTGTGGAAGTCCAGCGGCTCCACGTCAAAGGTCTGATCCCAGTTCACCTCCTGGTCGAAGACCACCTGCTCGGTCGGCTCGTACTTCAGGTCGTCGTACTCCTCCGTGTCCGTCTCTAGCTGCCAAATGTCCTCCTTCAGGTCTGAGGCTCCTTTTTCTCCCTCCTCCTCTCTCCTGCCCCCGTGAGCTCTCACGGGTGGGGGCGGTTCCAGAATGTGATGTATGGTGTTGTCCTGCTCCGGCTCCGCCCTATCCTCCACCTTGCTCGCTTTGAGATCCTGCCACCTGTCGTTCGAGACCCTGCCACTCCGGATAGCATTGTCCCGAATCTTCATCTGTGGCACCGTCGCAATCACCCTCGCCCGCGACCTCAGGCGGTTCTCAGGTGGGACAGGGGGGTGTTGGGTGGGCACCTGCAGGTTTGCGGCAGACAGAGGGGCCAGCCCTTCCGGGTTACGGTGGAACGTCCGGTTTTTAACAGTGCGCGGCTTTTCCAAAGCCGCCATGTTGTCCTTTGGTCCACCAGCCACCAGGTGATGCTCCACCTGAGCTGCATTCATTCCATGCGCTTGGACCGGGATTGCGCGCTTACCCTGCCGTGCCCGCTCAAACTGCGATCCATTATTCCCCAGAGGTAGGAGGCTGTGAGGTAAAGGGTCCAGTCCCTCATTTGGATCAATTTCGCTTTTCCTTCTGGATTTTTTTCTCCTCTGCACTTTGACCTCTGGGTCTTCCTGTTGACCCACCTCAGGCACCTGGGCCAGCACTTCCTCCTGAATGCTTGCTTTGTCCCGCCTCTTCCTTTTCTTCATTAGCCTGGGCTTGTTGGCCAGTGGCACAGAGAAGAGCTTCCTTTTCCGCTTGAAGGTGTAGTCGTCGTAGTCATCGCCGTAGTCAGGATGGTCATTGGACCTCTCTTGGGCCCCGTCCTCAGCCCCTTCCCCTGCAGGGTCGTCATCATCTGGGACATCGTCGTACTGTATGTCCTCTTCCAACTCTTCAAAACCTGGAGACAGAAAGAAAAAGAGATTTTCAGTATAACCAACTTTACCGAGTCTCCCCTTCTGCAAGGCAACTTATTGCACAGAACTTAAGCTGGGGACACATTACACGATTTTTCCTATCGTAAGCGACAATGAAAAGATTTGATATGCAGATTTTCACTCTCTTTCGTCGCACACACACAACGATGGCTGTCTTTGAGGAGCACAAATATAAACACAGAGAATAGACGGACGCAGTTATCTCGCAAGAACATGATTTTTCACAGTACATCTGCACTCGCGAGAATATCTTTTTCCTCAGATATTTTAAAACCAAAACAAACATGGACTCCATACAGATTGCAACTTTGTCAGTTATGTTGTGGTAACCTGCAGTTGACATTGTACAGTGTCTGCCACAAATCGCTCCTCATTTTTAGCACTCCAGAAAATGTGTTTTTTCGGCTCAACCATCCCACACGTTGGATCTTGTGTTTATTGAAAAATCCTGTTGCGACTCAGTCTTTGACAAGCACAAACCACAGGATTATGCCAAGACTAGCCCCTATAATATCAAACATGTTTGATAAAATCGTGGTGTTTCCAACTGGGATTGCATGAGAGATATTTGAGTCTTTCACTCCCACACACATAATTACAGCTGCTACTATACAGTGCGACTACCCTGGGCTATCGCAGACTCTGACCAAATTCAAATCGTTGCCAAATGGGGCTAAAATATTGTGTAATGCGTCCCCAGTTTTAGAAGAATGGAAGTGAAATATACAATTAACATAGTGAAAGACCAGCAAACAGGAACACATTTCACAAAAACACAATCAATAAACCCAGAGCAACTTTGTCAGTTCCAAGTGAATAATGCTGCTAAATTCCGGTAACTAGGCGTAATATTCAACATTTCCTGTCACAAAGTCATTCATAGCAGTTCAAAGCACCCATGAAGATATGGACAACATTGATAATCATTATTAATGTTTTAATGTGTTGATACATTATTATGTGAAATCCAATCTAAAATCAGATTTTTCCTGCAGGTGGCACTGCCTTGTGAACCAAAGGCTAATATTTGTACAGTAATATTATTTTATACCGTGACAGCTGGATTGCCACAGCAGGTTGCTGAAATTGTATATCTTACTATCAATGGGCACTGTTTTATACAGTGCACTGGTCATTTGTATCTCCAAGCCCTGGTCGCTTGAATAGTCTCTCAACTAATATGACGGGTATGTGTGGTGTGGCTATTCACACTGTGAGTAATGAGTAAAACTGGTGTCAATAGAAAGTACATACTACATGTGTACACACTCTGGAATGCACAAGTACAAAATGTTTTTGTGGAAACTGCACTACTGATCTTCTATCGCAAACATGAATTTACAATTAGCTTACTTCATCATGAGAAATATGAGAAAACATATGAGTTATAATATTGATGGTAACGAATGAAGAACAGGACGTGTGCTTTCTCTCTACCTCGCTTGTCCCACGGAACACGTCGATCTTCAAAACCTTCAGGTACATCCAATTTCATGTATCTATAAAACCCATACCTGCCAAAATAGTACTGAAAGGTTAAATGATAACATGACAAATTTTAAATGACATTAACTTCAACAAAAACACTGACAACATTATTGTAGAAAAATAATTGCATTGTTCTTATTTAGCTGCTAAGTTTTAAGTCTGTATGTTGCTATACTTTACTTATTTTCATATACATATGCAATGTATGACATATTTTCTATGGTCACATTTCACTCAAATTTTATTTCCATTAATGACATATAGGGTTCAGAGTCAGACCATACTATATTTTTATACAATTATCAGCTATTAAAACTGGCAGGCTAGGGCTGCCGAAGGAAATGACTACCTGCCTCAACTCCTTTGGTAATATGGTGCCAACTTGTGGTGTGGTGTGGTACTGCACTGAACATGGTCTCATTTAACCTCCCTTAGCAGGCCTATATTGGGCTTCTTCCTATCAGCCTTCCAGATAAATTCCATCTCAACAAAAAGAAACAACTCCATATATTCAGGGAAGGACATTGCTGATCCAATTGCTGATTGCGGACAGCAGGATTAATGAATCGCAGAAGGGCAGGCAGTATTTCAAATCGGAAAATAACCTTCCATCGGCAATCTATAACCTCAGAGGGTTCACTGCAAGATGCATACCACTGGTAAGCCTCAAGAACAGGTTAGAGTTTGCTAAAAAAGTACTTTAAAAAAAACTGTAGAGTTCTGGAACAAAGTCTTATGGACGGATGAGATTAGTATTAACCTGTACCAAAGTGATGGAAATAGGAAAGTGTGAAGAAAGAAAGGAACTGCTCATGATCCAAAGCACCCCCCTCGACTGTGAAACATGGTTATGGTTTGGGCATATTTGGCTGCCACTGGAACTGACTCACTTGTCTTTGATGATGTGACTGCTGACGGCAGCAGCAGGATAAATTCTCAAAAAGTGGAATCATCTAAGTAAATTTCTTGACTTTATTTAAGATTATGTTCATTTGTCCAATTACTTTTGGTCCCCTAAAATTGGGGGAGGGGGTATGTAAAAATTCCTACACAGATCACCCAATATAGATGTAAATACCCTCAAATTAAAACTGACAGTCTATACTTTAACCTCATATTCATTGTTTAGTAGAGAGACAAAACAACAAATATTGTATCACTGTCCAACTACTTGGACTGCACTGCATTACATTATACATTATAATGGCATTAATATATGTAACTTAAGAAAAGGCAAAGCTAAACTGACAGCCATTGTTCATGTGTATGTGTGTGCTACACATCTAGGTTAATGTTTCTGAATTTTCAATGAGGTTCAAGTGCAGACTGTCAGCTTTAATTTGAGGGTATTTTCATCCATATCGGATGAACCGTTTAGAAATGACAGAACCTTTAGTACATAGCCTTTAAAATTTTAATATTTGGTCACATATCCTTTACATGCCATGACTTCCTGATGTCTGTGACCCAACAATATCAAAAGACTCTTGATATCTTATTTTCTGGTACTCTTACAAGCGATGCTATAACTTCTCTGCATTTGAATGGATCTCTATGGGAATTGGGGGGGCGGACTAGATTTAGCTGTAAATTATGCTGGAACAGTATGGAATACATGGTTGGCTAAATGGTTGTAAGTCATCGAGGGTCTGAGGTATCAAATGAGCCTTAAATCATAACTCTGCTGCCAGATATGCAGTAGATATGGATGGATCACTTTAAGGGTTGTTTGTTGATGTACAAAAGGTTCTATAATTTCTAAATGATTCATCCGATATGGATCAAAATACCCTCAAATTAAAGCTGACAGTCTGCACTTCAACCTCATTGTCATTGTATCCTTTCAAACTCAAAGTGCTAGAGTACAGAACCAAAATAACAAAATATGTGTCCCTGTCCAATGAATTATGGTGCTCACTGTATATAGCTGGGCGACAAAGGGATTACCTCTTTATGTACTGTGGATTTGCGTGGTAGAAGCACTTGTTTTCGGTCTCCATGTGAGTTAGTCTTGTGTAGTCATTGGGGTAGATGTAGGACATGTAGACCTGTTCATGGGAGAAGTTTGGCCCTCAATCACCAGTATGACATCATAGACATAAACATACCTTATAACAATGTCTATAGGACCAACTAATTTGCGATAGTATGAGAAAATAGCCTTAGCCCTGCTTAACTGACCTTCTTTGTACTGAATATTAGCACGTGTACAGGAAAACGGTGGCTGACAAGGGAACCAAATCAAGGCACAAAAGTGCCAATGCCTTCTTCCCCTTGGTAACAAAGTTAAACGTCAGTTCAGCTTCAATCACAATGATAAACAATGGTTCCAGCAGCTAACACAATACAGCCTTTTTAATCAGTGAGCTCTCTTTCCTGATTGGTGCGGTTGCACTGTGCAACATACCAATCGCAGAAAAGTGTGTGCTGCCCGAGGAGACAAAAAGCATCACTTCCGTACTCTGAAGAATACTGGTACTGCCTGGAATTTTGTGCACAGATGCAATGAGACGGTCAGTAGCGTGGGGGGCATGCAGAGGTCATACTCACAAATTGCAGGCCCTGGTACCTCAGCAGGGGGAAGCCCTTAATGATGTAGCTAGGTTTGTAGGTGCAGTCGGGCAGGAGTTTTTTCAAGTACGTCTCATCGATGAGTGGAACTGTGCAGAGGTACACATAGCGGATCTGAGGACTTGGTGAATAGAGAAGGCCAGAACTCTCTGGGCCTTCAAGTCCACAGTCCTGCAGGGCTCAATAAAATCTTTAAATCATTTAAAAATAATTAACTGGAAAGGGTTTATTTGAATCATGATGCCTGTTAGTTGAATTAGGCAGTTCCTGATTGATCAAGAGACCTAGAGACAAATCCTAAAGACACCACTGAGTAATGTTAAAAACACTCTTGCCCTCTACCACCATGGTTGAGTAGCCCTGCAGACACTGCGGCCTGCCAGAACCAGGGTTCATAGCCCTGCAGACACTGCGGCCTGCCAGAACCAGGGTTCATAGCCCTGCAGACAAGAACTCGAGCAAGGCGATGGCGATGGCGATGGCACTCACGTTGGTGCAGACTGTCCCGGCGGTCCTCCCGCAGCATGTCTGCGCCATGACTGGAGCTCTCGCCGCCCATCCTCACGTGACTGGCGGCCGACTGGGGGACGTGACCCACCTCGCTCATTGGCAGACCCGACTCATCTGATAAGAAGGCAGGCAGCATAACATAACATAATGTAACATAACAGGCAACAGGCCATTCTTCCAAACAATGCTCACCATCGCGTTACATTACAGTTGCATAAAACCTGGCGGTAACATTGTCGTTTTGCAATGAGACATTAGTCTGTCAAAAAAGAAAATGAGGCAAAACTTCAAAAAGAAAGGCAAACATGTGCGACCGGGACTGGAGTGGCTTTCACACCTCCGTTCGACTGCTTCTCACGGGCGGGAAATGCCGCAGACAAAAGCCAGATTGGTCTCTGAACACTGCAGCCAACATCAGCAAAAAGTCTCCACTGCGCCAACTTACTTGTGTAGAGGGAAATGTGCTTGGAAGTGATGACGTTAAATCTCAGACCACCTGGCAGCACTTGCCACTGTGGAGAGTAAACACAGTCAGAGAAATATTATTAGACATTATATTTACATGCGACTTTCAAAAAAACTCAAGGACACTTCCAAAGATGAGGGGAAAACTCGCCTCAACCACCACCAATGTGTAGCACCCCCCTGGGTGATGAAAGGCAGCCATTTTGCACTAGAACGCTCACCACACATCAGTTGAGGTGGAGGGGGAGAGGATAATTTTTAGCCAATTAAATTAGGGGATGATTAAGTGGCAGGTTGAGAGAGCCAAGTTGAGAATTTAGCCAGGGCACCAGGGAACCCCCTACTCTTTGCCAAGAGTGTCATGAGATCTTTAATGACCACATTGAGCCATGACCTCGGTCTCATACTGGACCACACCTCATTCATAATTTTAAAAAATGCATCCAGCACCTGAAAAAAGAGCTAACTAAGGGGCTGCACTTTGGCTGGCTACCACACCCCTCACCACAATGTTTTGAACCTGACCTCTCTTTTTACAATGCGTTGCCAAATGATGATGAAAATCAACCCCAGACTGGGATCCCAGAAGTGGGAGACCTGCACCTTTGTATTGAACAGTTGAGATTTGGATCCCTGGCATTCTAGTGTGGTCCAATGCATCACTTATCAATTAAAACAAGTTGTTTCAGTGCTGGGTTTCACTTTAAACCAGTAGGCACGAATGCTAGTACTGAGAACATAGTAGGGGTGTGCGTAGATTTGAAACAATCTAAGACTTAGTAAAGCTAAGTGTGCCTGCGTTTCTGCGCTAATACATGTGTGTATCAGTGTTAATTTTGGCAGTGTTTTAAACTTTTTTGGTTTAGTCATGTGAGAAAAGTGCAAGTGTGTTTTAATCACATTTAGTCAATTTTATCTTTCATAGTTTTAGTTTATTTTAGTTGACAAAAAACTATCTGGACATTTCAACTCCTTTTAGTCATCAATAGCTATGGACATAGGGTCGAATTTTAGTCCACAAACATTCTGTGGACATTTTCGTCTAGTTTTAGTCAACAACAAATATGGACATATTGTTCTAATTTTAGTCAACAAAAACTCTGGGCATTTTAGTCTCATTTTGGACAACAATAAATCAGAACATTTTAGTCTAAAAAAACTAAACATTTTTGTTGACAAAAACTGAAGTCTAATTTTCATCAGATGTAAAAACAGGCTGTTCAAATTGGACACAAAATGGTAGAAGGTTGGAGGCAGGTTGTATGATCAGGTACACTATTTTTCAGTGAACGGGGATACTATTCATTTTAATAATTCAAATGCGTTACTTATATCACCACAGACAGCTGAAGTAAATATTTCTGAGTGTTTGCTACTTTCTCCGTACAGCAAATAGCCTTGCCCCCTGTGCCCACTAAATGGTAAATATTATATTACATTATATTATATTTTATGTTCTCCTATAATATTTGTCCACGCATTTAAACCCAAATTAACTTTATTTCTTACACTGCTTACACATTGAACTAGTAAATTAAGGTAATTTGGATGTAAATGTTCAAAGGTTTAGCTCCCATTGAGAAAGTTCACACCATTACAGACTAAGGGATAGGGATAACTATTTTCTCTGTCTTGAGGGATAACTATTTCTGTCTTGAGGGATAATGTAATACATATGCAGAAATATTTATTCAACTGTCCAACACTATATTTTAGATTTTATAGATTTCATGATATCCCCCTTTAAGTTGTAGGCTAATGCTGAGTGGCTAGCTGATGCAGCATCTGTTTGATTATTAATAAGTTGAGCCAAGTAACATTATTTCTTTGGCATATTTGTATTGATTTATTGAATCCACCAAAAATGCCACACATCAGAATAAAAAAAAATAAAAAAAACCTGAAACATAAATCAATTAATGGCCTTGAAATGCCAACCACACCCAGTGCTCACACAAGTAAATTCCCCCATCACCAGTTCCATTCATTACCATTACCTCAGTGATTAATTTTAAGGAAAGCACTCCTTTCCAGGGTGAGCCTTGCCCTGTTTCGGTGGCCACAGGTAAGGCCACCTGTGGCACTAAAAACCCGCTCTGCAAAGGCCTGGGATGCAGGCATCGCTAACAGGTCCAGGGCAAGAGGTTTTAGATGAGGATAAATAGTTGAACTCTGCTTATATCCTACAGGAGTTGTCAAAATGTTGTTTCGTTTTTAAAGTAGTAAATTTATAATTTTAGAGAAATATGAATAGGCTATTATAATTGGGACATGAACTACTACCACTAGGGGACGACCGTGGATAGGGTAAGCATAATTGACAAGGAGTAATAATGAACGCAAATCCATAGTTTTCTTATTCCAGGACATGCCATTCTGCAGAAATATAGCCCAGCTATAATTACAAAATGAGCTGGAATTCTTAGAGCAAGTTGCAAGTAGGGGAGAACCGGGACGAAAGAATAAAATCGATTTTCGCGAAAACTACAGAAACCCGAATGCCGTAGATCAGTCAGTATGTGACACGTGTAATAATTTCACTCTGCAAAAAAGTGTGTTTATGTTTATATATTTTCCAAACATGCATAATTTTCTTAACACAACTGTTGACTAAAGGACAGCATAGGTTTTGAACGGCATGCTTGCGAGACTTAGCTGCTAGCCAAGTTGAAAGCAAGCGAGACACGAGCGGGACGAAAGACACACTGTTAAAAGGCCGTGGTGAAAATCAATGCACAACCTTGGAATGCGTATTGACCCTATCAGAACCGAGTATTCAACAATGCCGTGGTATAATAAGCATCAATAAATTATGTCTAGTAGCTATTAATAAAGGTGAGTTGCTATTAAATCATCAATTTCAGACAGTTTAATGTTGCGATGCAAAATTCTATTAATTATACTCTTGACGCATGGTTGATTTTCATGGATTTTAAACTTATACCATTATTCATTGACTCGTCCCTAACATGGCATTTTGCCTGACAGTACATTTGTTGAAAGGAATGAGCATAAAAAACAACAAGACAGAGATAAGACCGCTAAAGCACACTTTTCCTCACGTGATTCTTTCGTCCCGATTCAGTGTGTTATTCGTCCCGCACGGTAGGGACGAAAGACACATTGCACTCATCCTGTTTGCGGCCAATTTATATCCGACTTGTTTATGCTGGTAACAAAATTCCCATTGCTATTAGTGAGGGACACATACAAGTTGTTTGTCAGAAAATATGGCCTCTCTAGCTCTATTTTCGCCTTCGAGTAAACCGGATGAATGTAAAAAGTGAATCTTTCGACCCGGTTCTCCCCTATTCGCCGTGGCTTTTTACATGTTTAGATTCCTACGCTTTTCTTATCAACTCATAGGCTACGACTAAACGTCCCATTGCACAACAGTAGGTCTATAGCCTACATAGCTACAGTATTTGCTGATGTGTCCTGATGGAGATATTGCATTTATGCCAAAACAAGAAATTAATGTATTCACTTATATAATGTAGGCCTACTCACATTCTCAGTTTGTGCAGAAAAATACCTAGATTTTTTATTTAGGTTTTATTTTTATAATTTTTTTATTATTTGGCTTTTTTTATTATAAAATCAGCATTTACTTCAGTTATTTCAGAGAATGAGTGGAGTGGCTTGACTCGAGGAATCCGACAGTTGTAGCCCATGTCCCGGATACGTCTGTACGTGGTGGTTTTTGAAGCACTGACTCCAGGCTCAGTCCACTCCCTCTGCGTCTCGCCAAATTTTGGAATCGTCTTTGCTTGACAATCCGCTGAAGCCTACGGTCATCTCTTTTGCTTGTGCACCTTCTCCTGCCACATTTTTCCCTTCCACTAAACTTTCTATTGATATGCTTGGACACTGCACTCTGTGAACAGCCAGCCTCCTTAGCGATGACCTTTTGTGGCTTACCCATCTTCTGGAGGGTATCAATGATGGTCTTCTGGCCAATTGTCAAGTCTGCAGTCTTCCCCATACTGAACCAAACTGAGATAAACTTTGCAGGTGTTTTGAGTAAATTAGATGATAGTGTGACACTCAGTCTAAAACATTAATTCTCTGAAATAACTGAAGTAAATGCTGATTTTCGACACACTATTCTAATTTCTTGAAATACTGTTTTGGGGGTTTTCTGGAGCTGTAAGCCAAAATTATGAAAAATGAAACAAATAAAGGCTAGAAATATTTCACTTTGTGTGTAATGAATCTATAATCTATGAGTGTTTCACTTTTTGAATGGAATTATGGAAAAAAAACAACTTTTCCATGATATTCAAATTTGGAAAGGATCTGTATAATCACTATCATATCTCAAAATCCATTTATAATGCGTTGAGTGAGGTGGGATACTGTGCAAAAAAAAGTTCAAATGCAAACTGAAATGTAGGCCTATTGAACATTGTTAGTGATGTTGACTAGACAATAAACAATGACGTACAAAATACTTCACAAAACAATTAATAAATACGCCTAATACAAGATTTAGAACACTGCCCTAAACTCTGGCCATCGGCTTGGGGAATCAGGGTAAAAGCACTCACCTCCACATCAGGGAACTTTACCATGTCATATCAGATAACATCTAACAAAACCAAACGTTGGCTTTATAGATCCTTTTTCCTTATTCCGATATGAATCCAATCATTTGCGCTATGCTACAGTACAGTCTAAAGCCGGCGTCACTATATAAACATTAAACATACAAATATTGCATGGCCGGCAGATATTCTGACAATGTCGCACCCAGAGTTAGGCCTAATAGAAATAGATATTGACCTTGGCATAAATATAAATATCTGCGTGATGTAACTTTAGGTGCCTCTTCAGATTTGTGGTGTTTTTCCCCATCTGGTTTATCACCGCATATTTCTTCTCCCACTACAACAACAGTACATTCGGGTTTCCGTTCCTTCTCATCGTATATGAAGTGAGTCCATATATCCATCCTTTTCTTCCTTCCAACTTTTGACATACTAGTGTAGGCTTATGCTTATGTATTACCTGTCACTCCCTCACGTTAGTTGCTTTGCTTTTTTGAAGTTCGCGCGAATAACAGGTAGGTAGGCAGAAAGAGGAGTTTAAACTAATACAATTAATGACGAGAATGCATATTCGTCAATTGGTCACCTCTCTCTTTTGAGGTCTAATAAATATTAGATTTCGTTACTGTTTTTATTTAGAAATATACATTTTCATCTATTTTTGCTTCAACGATAAACAGATTTGGTCACGTTTTTATTTTGAAATATATGTTTTAATCTTGTTCTTTTCCATCAACGATGATAAGAAACAGATTTAGTCACAGTTTTTATATTCTAATATCCTTTTTCATCATAGCTTTATTTGTCAACAATATTAGGAAGGGATTTAGTCACAGTTTTTATTCTCTAAAATCAATTTCCTCATATAACATTTTCTCGTATTCATAAAAAAAATTGCCATTGACTAAAATGTTTTACATTTTTTCAGGTTGACAAAATTAACACTGGTGTGTATGTTATTTGCAAATATGCTGTTATTCTGTGTGGTATATTCTGTAGTATTAAAAACATCAAATTGGAAAAATAAGTTAACAATGGTGAGAATTAGCAGGACACTATATGTATGCAAGAATAACTGAGTGAATGTGTTTGTACACATAAAGGAACATATAATTCCTGCATATTGTGCATACACATTTAAAAGAATGGTAATTTTACCACGGGCATAAATATGAGCTGTTAAAAATATCACAAACATTACCGTAGAACATACTATCGGTTTACCGATTTCCACAATTGAAAGAAAGATGGATATACTTTGTGGTCTCTGTTAATGTGTTTCTGTTAATACGGTGTCTAAAGATATGGCCACTTTCTGAATGAGCTCTCAACACCTTGGGCCTGAAGAATGGCTAGCCAACAATGGCTTTGTCCCCCATTGAACCCTGACACAGTGCAAAGTCACACTGCAGTTAAAGTCAACATTTTTCAAGCAGCATTTCCTGGTACAGCTAAGGCAATGTCAATCGTAAACACAGGGCCTGCAGTAAAGGCAAAAGTTATGAAAAGTACATGAGAATCCATTTACCTTCTATAAACACTGTTTAATGTATTTCTGGAGCACTGCATTGCAGGAATACAGTTGACTAAATGCAATTTTACAGACTAAGAGAAAGAATGGCTTAGATGCAGTTATGTCCTTCAAATTTAAGATGAATATGGTTGCATAAATCGTCAGAAGCCTTTTCAATGGATGTGTATATAGGAAATTGCTATTTATAGATGCTTAGAATCTTATCTAGTGCATCTGAGCTACATGCATCAGGTCATACATTCAAAGGCATATATCTACAAATAGCTTCAGTACTGTAGACCATTTTTATACATGCACCCCCATACATAGGAAGTACATGTGAATGTAGAAATAACCAAATGTTCATGTGTTTCCATAAGAAAAATATATCACTATATTGTACAACTGGGTAGGGGACCAAATGCATTTAAACGTAATGTACTGTGCATTTAACCATGTGCATTAATCTGGACATGTTGCCGTATAACACAATGCATTTTCCAAAGTGGATGCTTCGCAAAAAAAAGAGCAATAATGTGCTCATTTTTCAGTTCCAAACTACAGGCAGTCAAATGCATCATGATGTATGAAGCGCAATTGCTTTTAAAACACTAAAAATGTCTCAAACATCCTTGAAAACTAAAGCTCTCCCCACATAAACTCATAAAATAACTGTTTTAAACCTGTTACACTCCATTAACCTAAATAGGTCCATATGGATGTTTTATGGTGTTTTTAATTCCATAACGGCTCATAAAATCCGTCATGCATCATGTAAATTGGCGTCGTTGGTACAGGGCAATAAAATCATTTTTCTGTATGCCGAGGTTGTGATTACTCATCTCCTTCCGGCCTCAAATCCACTCTTGTTATAAAGAGGGGGGTGGGTTGGGGGGCTGGGGGATTTTGAGGTTCTCTACAGTGAAACAATGATGATACATTGACTTCATATTGTTTGCCAGCGGGGGGCAGCAACAGGAACCTGGTAGAGAGTCAGAAGGAGAATGGAAACCTCCCCCACAAATCTTTGGATCTACAGGGAGTCAATCCCACGAGTTCCTTGCAACATGAAAGCCAAATATAAGCCAGGTCCTGCTTCTCTTGTTCAGAGAGACCCACTGTGTGGAGTGTAAATCAAGGGGAAAAGGCTTACTGCTACTTCCACGTGGTCTGTGCCCTGGTCATTCTGTTTGTGGATGATTTCAAAGTAATAGCGCTTCGATGACTTCAGCCTGTGGGGAGACAAAAGCCATGTTATGTGCAATGTCCACATGCCCTCTGCAGTAACTTAAAAATGCTGCCTCATAGTAATACGCCCTTAGAACTAGGGCTGCAACTAACAACTATTTTGATAGTCGATTAATCTATCGATTATTGAAACGAATAATCGACTATTCGGATTATGAATCGCACAATTACTCAATGGCCCTTATTTAGCCATCAGCTTTTAAATTTAGCTTGAGGTTGTTTTAGGCATGTGCTAACTAACAATGAAGACAATAAAGATGAATACTTCATTCAAAAATACGTCTTTTAATTAACTTTGCTGCTGATACGAAAGATAAATAAAAATTCCAATATCCATTTTTTTCTGTCAAAATTTAAAACCAAGGACAGGCAAAGTAGCAGCAATAAAATATAACAAAACTACAGTGGTTTTCCCTTAATCAAAGCATATTTCTGGCATCAATACAACATACATTTTAAATTTATAGTGCGGCTGCAGTACAAAAAACTTATTACTGGACTATCATATTAGGCCGACAGTAGTGGTGTAACGGACCGCAGTTCAGGCACGCGTGAGAACCGCAGATTCATTTCAACGTTTTTAACCATCATAGTGTGAAATACAGTTTTACTGGCGCTGTTACTTTTAAAAGTAATAATTCCCTAAATCTCGATGCAGAGTTGCAGTGATTTGATTATTTAAAAAAAGCAGTTGTGTGTTCACGTGAACGGGGCATATTGAAAAAGCGAAGAAAAAAGAAAAAAAGCGCAGTGACAGTCATGGCTAGCGGAGGAGCGGAAGAACTTGAGGCCTCCCGCATCATTTAAGTCGTATGTATGGGAGCATTTTGGCTTCCCTGTAACATATAATGAAGACGGAAGAAGGGTGGTGGAAAAAACCGTTATGGTATGTAGGCATTGTGTCACGAGAAAGCCAGTTACTCCATTAAAAAAAATCAACATTCAAGCCATATTTTTTGTTCTTGATTCTAGAATCCTGTGTAGATATTTAAATGCACATTGAAATGCGTTCTAAATAAATGTTGCCCCTCTATATGTCCACTTTCACGATAAATGGAAATTTATGAGAGTTATTAGGGCTGTCACTTTTTCCAAAAGTCAAGTTTGAATGAGATCAAACAAACCCATAAATCGTTGGAATCAATTCGAATGCAACGCACATTGGGCACGCACGCATAGACAGTAAAATGTATTGCCATTTAGAAAGTATCAAATTCTCCGGTGTTCTCTAAACTTGTGCACTCGACAGCAACACATTCTCCGTAAACGTCGCCATGATGACAATGATGCAACGTTTAAGATTGTAAAGTTACGGGCACATTTGGAATGTGAACTGGATCATTGTGAATAATAGGTTATTATTTGCTACAGTATGTGTTGTGTCCTATGCTTTTAAGAAGTGATGACGTAGGCACGCACGTTGTTGACGCTAGGGAAGCACGATTAACAAAAGGGTTGGACTGTTGTTCAGTGTGGCTTGGACAATAAAAAACGCCGTTTAAGTAAGCTCTGCTTTGCTGCTTTACTTATTCAAGAACATAACAAATTGGCGACGATGATACGGATTTACTGAGAGTTCTACATTTTGTTAACTTTACAATGGCTGCAACTGCGCCTTTTCCAAGTTTTTTCCTGCCCTGCCCCGGTGAGCCTGCGGTCCCGTTTAAGACATGGCGGAAAATCTTTGAAAACTACCTCTTGGTCATCAATGCTAGGGGTAATGCTTGGCCATCTGCACGGCGAAGAGCTGTTCTATTGCACTGCCTGGCCACAGAGGGACAGCGTCTCTTTTACTCGCTTCCAAACACGGGCACGGACTATGACCCGGCAATAGCCGCGTTGGAGGAGTATTTCGTGCCAAAGACGAATGTTGTCGCTGAACGCCATGCTTTTCGCAAGAGAATACAAGCGCCGCATGAAACGGTCCTTCAATATGTGGCTGCACTACGTGAACTGGCATCGACGTGCGACTTCGGTGACCGTGCAGATGAGGCGATCCGTGATCAGCTAGTTGCAAGCCTACATAACCCGCGGATACGTGAAAGGCTTTTGATGGACAATGCACTTACTCTAGAATGTGCCATGACGACTGCTACACAAATGGAGGCTGCCGCGGAGCAGGCTAAAGCCTTCTTTGAGCCACAAGCCGTGCCTGTGCAGGCTGTTCAACACATGCAAAGACGACAAGGGAGACAGAGGGGTGACCAGACAAATACTGGCGATGCTTCTCAACAAGGGAGAACGTGTTACCGCTGCGGATTGGAGGGACATTTAGCCAATGCACCTAACTGCGCAGCTGCATCAGTTACATGCAGACAATGCAAAAAAGTGGGACACTTTGCCAAGGTGTGTCGCGCTACACAGACACGCTCAAGAGAGGTACGTGAGGTTGACTTACCAGACGTCGAAGTGTTATATGCTGAACACTCTGCACATACTAGTGATAAGATCACATGCACTGTAGATATCCTCACAAAACAAGCACGGTCCTGTACAGTGGACCTGCTCGTGGACACTGGTTCATCCGTCTCTATACTGCCACAGAGCATCTATGCACAGTACTTTGAAAGCGTTCCACTTACTGAACCCACTGTCAGGCTGGTGTCTTATTCTAAAACAAGCATACCAGTGCTGGGGTGCATGTCTGCTGATGTTTCACTCCATGGCCGCACTGCTCCAGGAACCTTCTTTATTGTGGAGAATGGAACCCCACTGCTGGGGAGGGACTTAATGACTGTGTTATGTGTGCGTATTGCAAACAACAGACTACTGCCTCCAGACACCTCCTCCTCTGCCTTGCCTCCAGACACCTCCTCCTCTGCCTTGCCTCCTGATGCCTCTGCTTCTCCGCCTGCACCTGTGCTCCAGTGCACTGCTGCATCATCTACTCCTACTTTCGGGTGTGCGAAAAGCTTTGTGCACCGTGTGAAAGTTGACGCCTCTGTCACAGCAGTTCCTCGAAAAACTGCGCCGGCTACCGCTGTCTGTCAGAGGTGCGGTTTCTGATGAACTGAAGTGTCTGCTTGCGGCTGGAGTGATCGAACCCATCGACGCCTCTGCTTGGGTGTCCCCCATTGTCGTCATACAAAAGAAGTCTGGCAAGATACGCATGTGTGTCGACCTGCGTGAGCCCCAATAAAGCAGTCATCATTGACGCGTTTCCACTGCCTCACATGGACGAACTTCTCTCCAGCCTCTGAGCGAAGAGTCTCGCGACCTAACGGCCTTCATCACCCACGACGGACTGTTCCGGTTCTGCCGTGTGCCATATGGACTGGCATCAGCACCGTCTGCGTTCCAGAAAATGATGAGCATCGTCCTCGCTGACCTGCCTGGCGTGGAGTACTACATCGATGACATCATCATACATGGCAGTGACATGCACACACATGACAAGGCCCTTACAGCTACCCTACAGCGTCTGAATTCTGCTGGCTTGCAGCTTAATGATGACAAATGCCGTTTCCATGAGACCAGTCTGCCGTTTCTGGGTCACACTGTCTCTGCTGACGGCCTACTCCCAGATGCTGTACGTATACAGGCCGTCGTCGACGCTCCTGCACCCACTGACGCTACTACACTGCGCTCCTTCCTCGGTCTGCTTTCCTGGTACTCTAAGTGGTACTCTAAGTTCCTGCACAACCATGCTACTGTGGTGGAACTTATGCGTGTGTGCCTGAGACAGACTGACAGTGCATTCGAGTGGACGGACGAAGCACAAGCCAGTTTTGAAACGGTGAAGCAAATGCTGGTAAATAGCCAAGCCCTAGCCTTGTTCGACCCTTCACGGCACACCATCATATCAACGGACGCATCTGACTACGGGTTGGGTGCTGTTATGTCACAGGTGGGCCCAGACAACGTTGAAAGAACTGTTGCATTTGCATCTCGGACTCTCTCTGCTGCCGAGCGCAAATATGCTGTTGCGGAAAAGGAAGCCCTGGCCTGTGTCTGGGCTGTGGAGCGGTGGCGCATTTACTTGTGGGGACGCCGTTTCACACTGAAGACGGACCATCAGGCACTCACGACACTGCTGACAACGAAGGGCGTCGGACGTGCTGGACTACGTGTTGCAAGATGGTCTGCCCGTCTCATGCCCTACACCTACGATGTCATCTATCGCCCAGGCTCTGAAAATGCACCTGCCGACTGCATGTCCCGTTTGCCCCTGCCTGCTGCTTGCTTGGCTGACGACTCTCCTGCTGCTGCTCCTCCAGCTGATGACGACGCGGATTGGCTGACGACTCTCCTCCAGCTGATGACGATGCGGAGTATGTCGCTCTTCTCACCACCGCTCATCAGTCTCTCTCTGCTGCTGACCTTGACTCTGCCTGTGCCTCATGCCCCGAGCTCGCAATGCTCCGTACCATCATCACACGTGGTTGGCCTCCTTCCCCTAAAGGCCTCGACCCTGTACCGCTGCCATACTACCCACCCCGCCTGGAACTGTCTGTCAAGGACAATTTCGTATTTCGTGGCTCCCGACTACTTGTGCCTGTTGTTCTCCGCCCTGCGCTCATCTCCATTGCTCACGAGTCCCACCAAGGGGTGGTGCGGACGAAGCAGCGACTTCGTGAACTGTACTGGTGGCCCAAAATGGACGCTCAGGTGCTCGGTGCCGTCCGTGCCTGCCACTTGCGCCAGTCAAATGACAAAACAGCAAACCCACGTCCAGGCCCACTACAACCCGTGCCGCTTCCTGAAGGGCCGTGGCAAAAGGTTGCCATGGATATAGTCGGGCCCTTCGACACTGCTGCTGCAGCCTGCAGGTACGCCATCACTACTATAGCAAGTGGCCTGAGGTGCCCTTCACTCGCGACATCACTACTGACACCGTGCTTGCATTCATGTCATCTGTGTTCAGTCGGCATGGCAACCCGCTGAACGTCGTCACTGACAATGGTGTGCAGTTTACCTCTGCATCATTTGCATCTTTCCTGAAGGACAGACAGATCTCCCACAACCGCCCTTCTCTCTACTACCCTGCTGCTAATGGGACTATAGAGCGCTTCAACCGCGTGCTGAAACAAACCATACAGTTGGCCATCCAGCAGCATCAGCCGTGGAAACCAGCTGTGGTAGACTTTCTGCAGGTTTACCGTGCCACTCCCCATGCCACCACGGGTTCGTCTCCATTCGAACTGCTCCACGGTCGACCCATGCGAACCAAACTGACTCTGCTTACCCCTGCCCCTGAATGCACAGCAGCGAAGATGGACATTCGCCACAGAGTCAGTCAACAACAGCGCAAGATGAAGGCCTACACTGATGCCAAACGAGGTGCACGTCCTCCTGCTTTCCAAAAAGGGGGCAGAGTGCGGGTTAGAAACCCTTTGCATGTGCCAAAAGGTCACCAAAGATTCAGTGCTCCTCTCACCATAAGGGAGAAGGTTGGGGGACAGTACATACATTCTGAGCAATGGTAAGACTTGGAATGCCTCTCACCTTACTGTGTTCCCAGATACCGCAACCACAGACGAAGACAATGTGGAATCTCAGGTTGATCGTTCACCCAGGCCTAGACGTAATAGCTGCCTGCCTGGATGGCTCAGGGACTATGCCACTTGAATCTAAATGTAGCATGGTTAGCCTTGGAAAGAAACATGCTGAGTTTCCTTAGAATAGTGAATCGTTGCACTTACACTAGTTGCATTACTCCAGTCAGAAGGTCTAATTGTTTATACTTTTTTTTGTTACATCAGTTAGTGTTCTACTGTCTAGACTGACAACAGTATGGATTCCCTTATGTGATAATAGTGATACTGACTGGGTATTGGTGATATTATTTTGATTATTCTTATGGTGGATACATGCTTATTTTGTTTATACTTTTGATCTAAATGCTTTCTGTTAGTACAAAGTAATCCTTTTCCAGAAAAGGGAAAATGTTGTGTCCTATGCTTTTAAGAAGTGATGACGTAGGCACGCACGTTGTTGACGCTAGGGAAGCACTAGTAACAAAATGGTTGGACTGTTGTTCAGGGTGGCTTGGACAATAAAAAACGCCGTTTAAGTAAGCTCTGCTTTGCTGCTTTACTTATTCAAGAACATAACAGTATGTTCAACGCCATTAACAATTAATTGATCAAGAGAAAATGTGTTTCAAAATAGAATACGTTACAGCTCATAACGTGAAGTAACATGGCTTTTAACATCTTCATCATCCAGAACGTGCCTCCTCTTCAGATGCTCCAGCAAAACTGATGTGCTCCCATGCCAGGCAAGGTCAGCTTTGCAGTTGCAGTTCACAGCCTTTTTGGCTGCGTTAAGAGTGAAATGGGCATGTGCACCTCTCAACAAAGATGAGAAGGAAGCAAGATGTCTCACTCCTTAGCTACTTCCATCATCAGCTCCGGAAAAAACGATGTGTTTAATTCAGCTCCATAGCGTGAAAAACACACGCGATGACGTCACCAACGGATCGACAATTAAATTTGTTGGCAACTAATTTGGTCATCGATTTTCGTCGACTACGTCGATTATTCGTTGCATCCCTACTTAGAACCATCAAAAATCACTGGCCTTGTGCTTCAAAATAAGAGTCTTGTGCTTCAGTTGTGGTTCAGCTGCTCATTTACGTGTAATTCTATCCTCCACCACAAAGAAGGCTGGCTTAATCTACATCACATTCCAAACTCAAGGCCCGCAGGCCAGATACGACCCCCCATGAATTTCGATCCGGCCTGCATATCAATCCAGAAAATAATTAAATCTGGCCCATGAAAACAGTGCAGACATTTAGTCCATGGAAATATTAATTTTAAACGCAAGGCGTGCTTGCTATGCAACACTATGCAGCATTGACGAAGGAAAGGCCCCCACCCCCTTAAAAAGCGCTTTTGACATGATGTTCCACTTTTGGCAGTGAAACATTTTTATGACAGAAGACCACAACATACAGTAACTCATGCTCACAACTAAGTTTTTAGTTCTCTCATTTCACCAATACATACGACTAAAATCTTTCTAAGAATGAAAATGAGGTAATATGTGGTACAATAGCTGAACGTAGAAAAGACACAAACATGAAGTTTATTTTGGCTTTATTATATATCAGTATAAGAGTGATAACTGAAATTAGTGTGCAACTTAACGTAGGCAATAAAACAGCCTTACAAAAGAATATACTGGGCACGGGAGACTGTCAAAAGGCAACTGCTGCTTGCTGTGTAGTGGCAGAATTGCACTTCACAAGCACGCAATGCATTTCAAACGCATGGAGCAGCGTTCTCTGTCCTTGTGTCCTTGACAAGAACATTCTTCACAAGGGCTGAATCCCATTCTCTGGACTCGTGGACTCAAACATGCATTCTCGTCAAGTCTGTGAGAGCTTAGGGCTGAGGCTGACCCATTGTGAAAGCATTGTTTTCGGTAAGTGCTCTTATGCGGACATTTCGCACCCTGTACCTGCCCTTTTTACAAGTCCACATCAATGCAGACTTACCTGCCCCAGGAAATACGCCATTAAAGTCTGCAAGTCCACAGTCCACGAGTCCAGAGGGCTCAGTCTGGGATTCAGCCAAGAACTCAAGCCCAAACCTGACATTCTTGGTATTGAGAAACACCCTTTATCTGGGTTAGGACCCGAGCCAGAAGTCATAGAAAATTTTTTTTAAATGCTAAGCTAGTGCTACTGAATGGCTTTACGCCGTCAGCCATCGTATCTGCTCCTGTTGATCTCCTCATTTATCAAAACATCTCTGACCTTTCTCATGTAATCGCTACCATCCCGGAAGTTTACAACATCTTCTTTAATATGTAATTCAAATATGTTTGTAAAGTAAGGGGTAATTTATATTTTAATGTTCGTAATTGGCCAGAACAGGCTAGCCAGCTAGCGTTAGTGGCGTTTTCCCTTCTGTTAAATGTGACGTTAATACTTTTGAGGCTTGCACCTCTGCAACAAACATTACATGAGAGACTTCCTTGTTCTTTCAATATGTGTTTGTTTGCATGCAGTAGCTATGTTTGTAAAAGAAAACAGAGAAATCATTTATATTTTTAATGTTTGTAATGATCAGAACAGGATAGCCTGCTAGCTTGTGCCGTTTTTCTTTCTGTCAAACGTGACGTTAATACTAAGTTTGTCGCTCCTGTGCTGTCAATTATGACTGTTTAAATATTCTAGTTGAGCATATCCCTTATGGAAAAAGAATATACTGCAGTATATTGTAAATATATCAAAATTATCTTCACAATATATTGAAAATATACTGCAATATATTATATTTCCATGAGGGTAATGGTACACTACACATACTGGAAGCTTTGCTTCATTTTTGTCAATCGGTGTTAACAGCTGGCGGAATTTGTGTTGCTATGCTACTATTTTTAAACGTCTGGGTTGGTAGTGCTTACGCAAGAAAGGTCAATTGATTTACAGGAGGAGAAACAACCCCCTCTGTCCGCGATCACACACAATCCACCTCCACCCCCACCTCCCCCCGTGTGTGATCACATTCCATAATAGTACTACATGTCCACCCCTTGATTTGATTCAAAGATTCTCTACATGGCTCTCAGTATGAGTCAGTTTGACACCCCTGATCTACATAGTCACACCAAGGCAATACTTTCTGAACTCTTATGCTACTGCGTTCCAAATCCCCATAGCCTCATTTGAACCTCACGGAGTGCAGATTTTCCTACTACTGCATGTGCAGAGGTGCAATATCTTGAGCTCCGGACTGATTTTGGAAGATTTGACAGCAGGCTTTGATAAGATCACCCAAGCTACCATTCCTTTTCCCGTTCTGACAGGCATTGCGTCCTTTCTTTTCCCTTCTCCTAGGAAATTCTTCACAAACAGACAATCTGAGGCCCACGCTTGCGTCTGTTGTGCCAGTGCTCGGAGTGGGCTTTAATTATACCTGGCAACTGCGTTTGACCTGCGCTGTAAGGGTTGCCAGAGGGGTGAGGCGCGGATAAATGCACCATCTAAAAATACCCTCCTCACTTCCTGCCTATCCGTCGTTCGTGTGAGGCCTCAGATGCCTTTCGGCTCACTAAGTTCAGATGTGCGGTGTGTAACAGAATGTGGGCTTTGCTTGTCTGTATATAGCTTGGCTGGTCTATGGCCCATCGCAGTCCCATCTCCTTTAACTGCAGGCACAAAAGGCCACCCTCACTTCTCATGCTCTTCAATTAGTGACTCACTCGACTGGGTGCGACGTCTGACTGACGTATTTCCCAAACTCCCCTGGAGCTGTCCATTCCGCGCCCGTCTGCAAGAGAAATCAACGGAAACCAGCCATGGTATTAAAAAAAAAAAAACTAAATTGATAAAACAACATAAGACATGAGAGAAGGATGAGGACAGGAACAGACTAAAAGGTAGTCGTCGTCATAGTCATCGTCATCATCATCATCATCATCAGCTTTAAAAGCGGTTCAGTAGGCTTTACTGACTGAAAACTATTTAATGTTTTTTTGACATGTTGCAATGTTCTTATCAGCAACAACATTATCATCATGATAAATTATAATGAATCAAAAGCAAAATTATCGCACCCTGATATTTTTAACAAATATTTGTACCATCCGTGAGCCCGTGACATGTCACTATAATCACATTTTAGTGTGCACGTTAGTATTGTGCTAACACTGAAAAGGCCTGTTCACACTATCCTTAGCCCCCAGGCTAAGACCTTCCTTAGCCCCAGACTAAGAGAGATTTTAGCCCAGGGCTAAGCAAGTGTTCACATTAAAGTGGACTAGCACCAACCTTAGCCCTGGGCTAGCTGACCCTGCACCGGAGTAGGGTTAGCACCGCCTTTTTGGGGTTAGCCCCAGAAATCTCCCCAAACACGGTGCCAAAATAGCCAATGTGAAATGGGGCCAGCGATTGTGGCAATGCATAGAATTTTCACTGTCCAATCCAATAGTGTCGAACGGACGTTAGCCCAGGGCTTAGGGGTACAGTGTGAATCCTTAACCTAGGCCTAACGTTCAGCCCAGGGTTAATAAATGCTTGTGTGAACACAGGATGAGCTAACCCTGGGGCTAAGGATAGCCCAGGGCTAACTACAGTGCAGTGTGAAAAGGCTTAAACTGCGTTCAGGCTTCTCAATGGTGACATCTTTCTGCCAATCACAGAGGCGGCATGACATGTGCTCAACGAGACAGTTGTGTCAGCATACAGTTATTTCTGCTATGCCGACAGGGACGCGTGAAGGAGCCGTTAAAATCAAATTTCTTGGCTTACCCGTACTTTGCTAATAGCTGTTTACGCATTTCTTCAATTAAGGCTTGTTGCGACCAAGGAGGCTTTATTTTTGAGGCTAAATCCTTTGAGATGGCAGAGTAAGAACATGTTGTGGAACAAAAGAATTGAGAGTGAAGCCTTTCGAGGAGACGGGACAACCCAGTTCTACTGCATTCCAGTCTACTGCCCTGCACTTCACATCTATTTTACAGAACAGCATAGCATATTTATTCAGTAGAAGCTTATATCCAGAATACTGCAGACAATAAGCATATAGGCAACAAGTGAATAACACAAAGCAAATCATTGTACTACATTGTGCCAATAAACATACTGTCATGTCATGCATAACGGCCACTATACAGGAGACAAATGAAGGCACACACCTTTCCCACTAGGGCCAGCAGACGGACGTTCACTGGGCTGTCGTCCAAGCTCAGCCAGAATTCGGAGTTGTCATCAGAGGCCACAGCAAACAGGTACTTGCCTGAACCGCAAGGGTAGGGAAGGGCCGGCGTTACTCACAGAGTCTCTTGGCTGGTTGGCCAAAGGTTCAGGCTGCGGCGGCCTTTAATTCTAGATGGGGTGAGGGTTTTCTCCAAAATAATACCGCAACCTGAGCCGGGAAGCTTACAAACATAAGCGTGTTATTATTCTTTAAAAAAGTACCTTAGGGCAAATTGGAGTTTATGAAAGCGTTTGGTTAAACATACACTGCATTTACTATTTTTTCTTAACCAGATGACAAGAGAAAGAAACATAGGGAAAAGTCCCTTGAACAAATTAGGAAAACATGAGCAGTGTGGCTTTGGAACAGTGCTTAGTTTCAATTCTGTGAAACGCATTGGTCAAAGCTTGACGGCATCATTTTGATTTGCATAATTGTTTACACACAGATTTTAGGAATTGCATTTTTTACACAAGCATAGAGATCATATACTATGCATCTATGAGTACTGTTACTTGGGTTTTTCTTTTGGAATTTAATTTAATTTAATGTACCACATCTGCTCACATTTGCAATAGAATTAGAGTACTCTGTATAGTAATAAAATAGCCTAGTAAAAGATAATCCATTATGCAATGATGTAGTTAATAGGGATGTTTGATTCATGATATAAAATCTTATAATTTTTAGACTCCATGTACAGTACAAAAGTTCATGGAAAATGAAGAGACTGCAAGGAGCAAAATTAATAAATAGTTAAATATTTTATGTCAGGTCCTTGTCATGAATATTAATGAAAAACTGCATCCCGTTTTAATTACCAATGTGAACACTGATAGTAATGTCAATATCAACTACTTATCTTATTTTTAAACTATAAAATATATGGTCTCCTCCCTTGTGGTTAAAATCAAATGTATAGAGGCTATCAGTCAGCCAACTACAAATCTGCTGTGCGCTGCAAATATAACTGTTGTGAGAAAAGGTCATGCATTGACAGCATTTTTCAAATATGAACCCTGCAAAGTGCTCTGAAGCCCAATCAATATGTACTGCACACATCTTTCACAGGAAGATAAAGAGACCACTTTTATTTTGTTTGCATGTGATAAGGGAAAGGCATGGCATGGAGATTGATCTTTTAAAGATGAGGTCGATGAACACATTCAAAAACTTAGCAACTGTTCAATCGCAAATACTATAAAAAATGCTACCAGTGTCTGAGAAAACAATTTTTCCGATATTGTGTGTGCTGAACTGCTATGCTCGTGGCAACAAGCAAGATGCTTAACATAGGCTAGATGAATCAGGGAGCTGCAGCATACCAAAACTGGCTAGAATAAGAACAAATGCGAAGCAAAGAAATTACTTGAAAATAGATTTAAGAAAAACCCCAAAGAAATTAAATAGCTCTTCGGGAATAACCACAACCTTTAAATACCAGATCACACTAGAAGGCTTCAAAAAAAATAAAATAAATAAATAAATAAAAGGAAAAATCAAAGGTATACACAATCCATTTTTAATGGAAACGTGGGAAGGCCACCCATACCCTCGCCATTATTCGTATGCATTTCTTAGTCTCTGGATATCAGACAAACAGCCGGTCCACAAAGGAGAGTCCTGTTTCGTGGGGGCGTCGGGTTACGGGAACAGCAGCAGCTGAGAGCCGTAATCACAGCGTACGTGCGTGGAGAGCGGGGCCCGCCATCGTGACTCGGCGTGCGCGCCAACGGACACTATCCAGAGGCCGTGTGGGGTTATGGAAGCACGCTGGCCTGCCAGCCAATCTGCCTTTTAACAGCACGAAACCTGTGCTTCCAATGGTTTTAAAGGGAATAATCATTACATTCAAAGCAGTATTAGATTAATTTAAACCATGCAATGGCATTGTATAATTTGCCCCACATAAGCAAACGCTTAACAAGCCATCTTTCCTATCTGGTTTTACAAACGTATCTCCGACCGGCGTTGTTGGATGAAATGCTGCATCTACTGAAACATTCTATTATGTGTCGCTCAAACTCTTGTAATTGTTAAATTATTTACGGTCGGCGTCCGGCTTATTAGGTGTAATGCATGTTTGGGAAGTTTTTGGTTTGCCGTAATTAATGAAATACACCGTCTGTGTCATGGCTCCTGTGGTGAAAGCAAACTCGCTCATGTTATCCACACCAGCCCGAATGGAATGCTAATAGTTGAAACAGTATATCAGCGAGCAACGGGCAAAGTTTTGCCAAATTCTCTTTGCCAGTCTCCCGTTCTACGTGAAACACGAACCGTCCGAGTGAGGGTGGAGGTAGCCAAAGATTCTCAGGCCGTAGTTGGTCCAACGGGGCGTCACGGCAAGCTTCTTCACCGTGGTCCGTGACTGGAACAGAAAGCGGAATGGGGTTAGCTGTGGCGCCGCTGATCTTGGGATTGAACTGTTCCACCCTCATGGTCATAATTTCAATCTACGAAGAGCAAATCACAAGGCAAAATGCTACACGGTAAGGCTCAGGCATTATGGGCAGACCCGCTATGAGAAATGTGAGATCGGGCTTCTCAGCACATAGGCTACTTCAGTTCTGTTTAAGTCATTCCCATTAGCAAGAAATCAACAACCTTTTAACAGAAGGAGGTGCTTCTTTAAGAAGACAACGGTGTATAATACACTGCCTGGCCAAAAAAAAAAGTCGCACACTGTAATATTTCGTTGGACCGCCTTTAGCTTTGATTATGGCATTGTTTCAACAACCTTATGCAACGTCACAACATTTATTTCGTCCAGAGTTGCATAAATTTTTGGCCGAGATCTTGTATTGACGATGTGAGAGTCGAACCATCCAGCACATCCAAAAGACTTTCAGTGGGGTTAAGGTCAGGACTCTGGTGGCCAATTCATGTGTGAAAATGATTCCTCATGCTCCGTGAACCACTCTTTAACAATTTGAGCCCGATGTATCTTGGCATTGTCATCCTGGGATATGCCCATTGATGGGATAACCTGGTCATTCAGTACATTCAGGTACTCAGCTGACTTAATTGTATTGCTGCATAACGTTGCTGAGCCTAGATCTGACCAATTGAAGCAACCCCAGATCATAACACTGCCTCCAGAGGCTTGTACAGTGGGCACTATGCATGACGGGTGCAACGGCGACTTTTTTTTTGGCCAGGCAGTGTAAATTAAAATTAACTGGAAAATAAATTAATTTATCAAATTAACTGGAAAAATAAATTAATTTATCAAGCTTTGGTAGATCCACAAATACCAGTTTGAGCTTATTAGACAACAGCTGCAAGCACTTAAAAATCTATTTATTTATTTTAACGTATTAATGAGTGGTTCACTAATGTATGTGTGCAAATCAAATAAGTAACTTCTCCATACCAAAATAGTTAGCAAGCACAGTTCACAAGTAAAATAGTTCACTTTTAGTTGCGAAACATGTTTAGGCCATCGGATCAGCCTTTTGAGTGAGAGTCACACAAGGTTTGCTGTCAAGTGGTGGTTAATTTTTGATGCGTCTGTGTGTTTGTGCATTGTGTGTGTGTGTGTGTGCAGGTGTTTGTGTATTTGCTTCCCCTTGATGGCAAGAGGAGGAAAAAGAGACAGACAGAGGAGGTTCTAATAAGGGTTGTGACAAACGGGTGTTTGACACTGCTTTGATGTCTCATAGTGCAGTAGAAACAGGACACAGGTCAAACACCAGTGTCAGTGGGAACAAGCTGCAGTCACAAGCGGTAATTTAAAACCCACACAGACATGAGGCTTTGGGCTGGTTTATGCTTTAGGCTGAATGTCTGATTCTCACTGGCGGTCTAGGGACATGGTGTATTATTCTTCCTTCAACTAATGAACGTGAGTGACGGGGAACATGTGTGCATTGGTGTGAGAGTGCGTGCGTCAGAGAGAAAAATAGAGTAAATGTATGCGAAGTTATTACCTGTTTTAACATGAATGTTTGTGTGAAAGACAGGGGGAGATTTTTATATGTTAAACAATATGTAATAAGTTAATGTTAAATTTCATACTTCAAAAGCTTTGCTTTGGCAATGCCACTCAGGTTTTTCTGCCAATAAACCACCAGTGTTTTCAATTGAGACCGAACAAAAAGAAAAATGAAAGATTGACTTTTGATTTTCCTTTATTAAACAGAGAAGGTGAGAAGGAGGGACAGGAGTAGACATGTGCAGTCAGTATAGAGAGACAGAGCATGTGTGAGTGAGCAAAAAGGTAGGCATGTGTCAGTGAATTATTGTATCTGGAAGGGTTAACAACAGTATCCAATACTCAGAAGGACTCACATGGGGATAGAGAGGGTAGTGAAGGTTCTTCCGGAGCTGAGCAATGGAGCTACCACACCAGTCTTCAAAAATGTGCAAATTCGCTTGGCCTTTATACTGGAAGGGGAGAGACATAAAACGCCTTAGTAATTTTTTCAATGGCAGCTCCGTAAAATCACGTCATATAAATCACTAGTAACGATTACTGTATGAACTAAATTGTCATAGCAGGCTATAAAGCCATTAGCAATTCAGAAGCTCCAGGAAACTATGCCTGGCTGAACAAATATGCAGCTGTAAAAATGTAATCTGTGTAAGTCAGTCTCGAATCTGCTAAACGCCACAATGTAAATGTAAACCCATAACAGCAGAAACACAGCATAATTAATACACTGACCAAGTAGGGCTCAAAATGTAAAAAATAAATAAAATATTTAATACATAAAATAAAATATTTATTTTTTTATTTGTTTCAGATTTTTTTCCAGTTTTTCTCCCAATTTGGTAGCCAATTGAACCCCTATTCTAATTCAATTCCCTCCGTGTAGCAACCGCTAGAGAATCACCGCTGCACAACCCCTTCAGCCGGTAGTAGATGGAGGTCGCCACGTCCTTATTCAGGGCGCGACTCCTCCAAGACTGACCATGATTCCAACTCGCCCAGGGCCGCTATATGCGCAGCGATTCTCTCTGAGCCCCTCCCCCCACCCGGGAGCAGCTGCCAATCGCCGCTCCCACAAGGCACAGGCCATGCTCGGATCTGGCAGGACCGGGGCGCGATCCCCGATCCTCGGAGTACAACTGCACCGACTGAAAGTCCCCGCTTTTACCGCTGTACCACCGCGAGGCCCATACATAAAATTTTAAGTTGAAATTCAAATAATTGACATAAATCAAAGATTTTTATAAAACAAAATCTAACATTTATTTTACAGTACTGATGCAATGACTTTAGTAGTTCAAAATAAAATGTACTCCATTTTTGAAAAAGCTTTTCCTGTATTAACACAGAGGTTTAACAGCCATTATTGTTTAAAACGTTTAGACTAATCAGTTAAGATACAATATAAGCTAAAAAAAACTTTACAAGAGAATTTTAATATCAATCACGTGGTACAGTACACTCAAAGGTACCAGAGGGGAGGTGGACACATGAATTGGTGGATAAACGGGTAAATGAAGCATGAAATATAAACAAAAAAAATGGACATTCCTGTTTTTGTTTTCATAGACATTCAATTATATGCGGAATGGGAGGTCCAACAGTCCCAGCGTGCACCAAGAGCACATTATGTATGTAACGTTAATGTTCTACACTAAGTTGGCAATTCACTTGGCCCTCGATAAGAAATTGACATTAACATGTAAATGAGGGTGTCAGACAACCCGGTTGGGTTCTTAATGCCAGGGGTGGTTATGCAGCAGGAGTTTACTATAATTTAATTTCATGGCCGGTGATAAAGGGATTGTTGTTGTTTTTTGTCTCATGCCTAATATTAACGTGAAAATAGAATAATATGTAGTTGAATTACATTTACATTCTGTTACATGATTTTCTTGCTTAATGCGGACGCCCATATCCTGGACTTACATTTTTACATATTATCATACGAATGGTTACTGAAGCAGTAGTTTAGTATCATACATATACATAAGTATGACCACACTGTTTGTTTTTGGGTGTGGTATGGTGATGCAGCAAGAGGTAATCCCTCCAAAAAGGGATAAAAAAAGGGGGATTTTGATATTCTGATCTCCTTAAAAGTTGTAGTTTTGGTAGAAATTCAGGTTGTGATACTTTGTGGGTTTATTAGAGTGAGGTATGATGTTCGTGTTTTTTCATCCACATGCTTTGTTTGCCAATCACTTCAAGGACTCAGACTTATTCGCTCATGTTCTGCCTTTAGAGTCGTCTTCAAATAAATAGCAAACCGTTTGCATCAGCTGAGGGAATCAATCCAGTGCTGGCTGTCTGCAGAGGCTGAAAGTGCGAGTTGCTCGAGAGACAAGAGCGTTTGACCACAGACTAGTCAATATTTCTTCTTTATTTCATTGGGATGTTGACTCCCTCGCCCGTCTCGTGCTACATAAAGCACTCTTGTTGGTTAGGCTCTACCCCTTGTATTTTAGTTTGCACGTTTAGGAACTATCAGGCTATTTTGCCGTATCAAGGTTTTGCCCGTATATTTGGTGAATTTGTATTACCAAGCTTAAGTGCACAGCATTGGGGGTTAATGCCATACTGCTCACGTGAAAGGTTATACATACACTGTATGGTGATGATAACCGACCAGCATACTTTCATCAAAATGCCTCTGGATGTGGAGCAAAGTGGCTTCCCGTTGAACACAACCCCGAATTGTCCATGAGGACAAGAAACAAAGGCTTGATTCACTAGCGGCAGAAGGCCATACAGACTGGGGGCGGGCGATCATGAGGAAGCGGATTGAGGAAAGGACTGATTAAGAGGAGGGGGCAGGGGTTTTCTTCCTGATCAGCAAAGGCCACAGTCTGTCACAGAAATACATGCGCCGGTACCCCGTCCTGCGGGGATTTAAAGGTTATAAAGGAGACGCCACCAATGGGATTAGCAGATTAAGAAGGGAGGCCTCTCCCCTCATAATTCCCTGGGGGAAGTGTCTTAGACCACCTGTGACCCCTGGAACCTCCCCCTCCCTACCCTGCTCCGAGTCTGTGTCCCTGTTCACAGGGCCTCTTCCGACAACCATTTTCACGAGGCCTCCCTTGAGCCACTTTTTGGCTTTTGTCCTCAAATACCTGGGCTCGGTCACTGGCCAACGCTCCAAATAAGCATTGAGAGCCAGAATGGCGCCTGGATCTGACAGGGTCATGTCAGGTGTGGGTTAATACCATCTTAGAGCTCGTCGGTTCCAAGCATGCGCAGGAGTTCACGGCTGGGGAATTGGCGTGTGCAACAGCACGAGACGCGTGGACGAGCCCCCCCGGGAGCCGGCGGTTGGATCCCCCGTGGGAGCGGATTCTGACTGGGGGCTGGTGGTTAGGCCGGCGGAGCTGGAGCAAGGGCAAAAACGGCTGATCCCCCACGCTCCGAATATAACAGATGACCCCCCCCCCCCGACAGGAATGGCTACGCCTCCCCACAGTATGTGCTGCGACCTGGAAGCATGGGGGCAGGGGGGTGGCGGGTTGGGGGTGAGACAGTTTGTGGAAGGGGGAAAGATCCCACACTCGGTACAGTAGAGAACGCCTGCGGTTCTGCAAAGCGACAACAGGGAGGGGAGCATGAGGCATTCAAAATGCAAACGCACACACGCAGGTGGAGGCAGGTTTTACCACTTTCATATTCAAAGCAGGCAATCAAAACAGATGCATTTTTTTTAGTCAGCCAAAAAATAAAGAGGAAAAACCCTCCCAGCAGCTTCAGTGTATTTCCGAGCAGACAGAGCAGCAGGTTTGTATTTTAAAGCGTCTATGGCAGGGGTGTCAAACTCCAGTCCTGGAGGGCCGCAGTGTCTACAGGTATTTGTGGTTTCCTTTCAATCAGCACCCAGTTAAAGCATTGAGAACAAGGTGTGTGGACTTCTTAGCCAATTAGTGACTTAAATTAATCACTTGTGCTTAATCGCACCAAAAACCAGCAGACACTGCGGCCCTCCAGGACCGGAGCTTGACACCCCTGGTCTATGGCATGCGCCACACAATTTGACAACTTTGAATATGAGCGCTCCTCAGCGGTTTCCTGTGGCCGAAGGTTGATAATCTAAGCCGCCGAAAAACAAGGTAACGGTGGTCAGCAAATAACACGTGCAGTGAGGGAAAGATGGACTAAAGAAAATAGAGCGCTTTTCATGCTGCTTATTGCACAATAACGGCAACTGCAATCTGTGCTATATGAGCAAATGATTCACTAAAGTATTGAAGCAAATCGGGTAACCGTGCAACTGTAGTTACGGAGTGCACTTCACAAGTACAAGAATACTTCACGTTTTTAGATGTGAAAAATTACATTTTGCACATTAGATCAGCCATATAAGATCGAGTGAGGGTCGCGCCAAGTTTTTTTATTCTCTGCTGCATTAGCTGACATTTGAGGCTACGCCGCATCTCAGTTGTACTTGTACGAGACTTTTTATAAAACTCAAAAATGTATGAAGTTATCTCTGAAGGCTGGTTTTGCTAGCACCTATTTTTGAAGTTGAGCAAGTGCTGATTCAGCAACATTCATTGAAAATGTTCCTATCATTTTACAAGTGATTCATTTCAATTTGCCACGTAATTAACTGTGCAGGAATAATAATAACTAAAAAAGGAACCATTAAGCCACAGATAAGATCGTTTGAATCAACAACTTACCATCTAAATTCATAGAATTGGAACATATCGAATTAATTATTTGTATTAAAGTAACATGATTATTGGAGTTGAACTATTTGTCACCATACAATGAAATGGCCTACTTTAAATTATAGCAGAAAACAAATTACATGGGGCAGGTTCAATGACATCTCTGTTGTCAAGCAATTTTAGTATGCCTGTAATGACAAATAATTTATGGCAGATCTGCTCTCTTGTACGGCTAACATGTTAGTAGTGTCTCCCTCTTGCAACTATGGCAGATCTGCTCTCTTGTACGGCTAACAGGTTAGTAGTGTCTCCCTCTTGCAACTATGGCAGATCTGCTCTCTTGTACGGCTAACAGGTTAGTAGTGTCTCCCTCTTGCAACTATGGCAGATCTGCTCTCTTGTACGGCTAACAGGTTAGTAGTGTCTCCCTCTTGCAACTATGGCATATCTGCTCTCTTGTACAGCTAACATATTAGTAGTGTCTCCCTCTTGCAACTATGGCATATCTGCTCTCTTGTACGGCTAACAGGTTAGTAGTGTCTCCCTCTTGCAACTATGGCAGATCTGCTCTCTTGTACAGCTAACATATTAGTAGTGTCTCCCTCTTGCAACTATGGCAGATCTGCTCTCTTGTACGGCTAACAGGTTAGTAGTGTCTCCCTCTTGCAACTATGACAGATCTGCTCTCTTGTACAGCTAACATATTAGTAGTGTCTCCCTCTTGCAACTATGGCAGATCTGCTCTCTTGTACGGCTAACAGGTTAGTAGTGTCTCCCTCTTGCAACTATGGCAGATCTGCTCTCTTGTACGGCTAACAGGTTAGTAGTGTCTCCCTCTTGCAACTATGGCATATCTGCTCTCTTGTACAGCTAACATATTAGTAGTGTCTCCCTCTTGCAACTATGGCATATCTGCTCTCTTGCACGGCTAACAGGTTAGTAGTGTCTCCCTCTTGCAACTATGGCAGATCTGCTCTCTTGTACGGCTAACATGTTAGTAGTGTCTCCCTCTTGCAACTATGGCAGATCTGCTCTCTTGTACGGCTAACAGGTTAGTAGTGTCTCCCTCTTGCAACTATGGCAGATCTGCTCTCTTGTACAGCTAACATATTAGTAGTGTCTCCCTCTTGCAACTATGGCAGATCTGCTCTCTTGTACAGCTAACATATTAGTAGTGACTCCCTCTTGCAACTATGGCAGATCTGCTCTCTTGTACAGCTAACATATTAGTAGTGACTCCCTCTTGCAACTATGGCAGATCTGCTCTCTTGTACAGCTAACATATTAGTAGTGACTCCCTCTTGCAACTATGGCAGATCTGCTCTCTTGCACGGTTAACATGTTAGTAATGACTCCCTCTTGCAACTATGGCAGATCTGCTCTCTTGCACGGCTAACATGTTAGTAGTGTCTCCCTCTTGCAACTATGACAGATCTGCTCTCTTGTACAGCTAACATATTAGTAGTGACTCCCTCTTGCAAATATGGCAGATCTGCTCTCTTGTACAGCTAACATATTAGTAGTGACTCCCTCTTGCAACTATGGCAGATCTGCTCTCTTGTACAGCTAACATATTAGTAGTGACTCCCTCTTGCAACTATGGCAGATCTGCTCTCTTGTACAGCTAACATATTAGTAGTGACTCCCTCTTGCAACTATGGCAGATCTGCTCTCTTGTACAGCTAACATATTAGTAGTGACTCCCTCTTGCAACTATGGCAGATCTGCTCTCTTGTACAGCTAACATATTAGTAGTGACTCCCTCTTGCAACTATGGCAGATCTGCTCTCTTGCACGGTTAACATGTTAGTAATGACTCCCTCTTGCAACTATGACAGCTGCCATGGAAATTAACACATTGTATGTCTTTTAAACACTTTGCTCCATCACTGCCAGATTTCATGTCATCTTTAAAAAATCAATGCTTATTAGACGTGGTAATTTACAATCATCTTCGCAATTGGGCTTGCCCCCTGCATTGAGCACCATTTGCATAACAATTTGTAATTTTGACACTGAAATTTGCATAGATAACGATTTAAATATGCATGACCCAGAGCACACTGTCACCATTTCCCTGGTAGAGCAGTTGCGTGCACTTTCCACCCACTGAGGCCACTTTGTGAATGATACACAATTTGTTTCTGCTACTTGCGATGATTTAACGGGTACAAAAGCCTCCCAATGGAGTTTTTCAGTGTCTCTCGGCATTTCCAATAACCGATAAATATCAGTCTGGGACCGATTCTTGGTGCCTTAGGGGCTAAACGAAACGACAGCACTGCAAGTGGCCTGCTACTCCCACACGCCTGTCTATATGAGGCAGTGTTTATTTACCTTTTTCCAGTGTGCCATATCCTCATACTCCCACTCACTCCTCATTTGCTGCAATTGATTCCTAAAGTGGACTAGCCATTTCAACTTCAGAAGGACACCAAGGTATTAGACAGTGGTTTTTATAGCAATCACGACAGTCAGCTTCAAGTTTCTGCAGAAGCTAATTATGCCGCCTCGGTTTCAGAAATATTAAGAAGCTTATTTTAGCGGAATGAAAAGCGAAGCTAGGCATGCACTGGCAAGGCAAGTAAATCCTCTGGAACCGATCACGCATCTATGCAGTACACAGTATGTTTTCTATAGATTTGTCTTTAAGGGGAAGGGCCCGTGCAACTTGATGTGAATTCCAGCTGGCCCTAGGGGTTTTGAAAGAGCATGTGGCGCTCTTGAGGATTTTCCTACAACTTCAAAAGCGAGTGATTGGGTCACAGAACAGAGTTGGGGCGCACAGAACTCGTCAGGCCTGCTGACAGCGGCTGGGTGATTTGTGTGCCTTCCTGGAGGGGGGTGAGGGGGGCAGTGCGCGAGTTCCTGTTAGGCCAGAGGGCCCACTTTGCTTACCTCGGGCCTCCAGGGCTGCGGTATGAAGCTTGACTCCCATGGTCTGCCCTTCCCCCGTGCTCGCCCAGACTTGAGAGAGAGAATGAGAGAAAGAGAGAATGAGAGAAAGAGAGAGATGGAGAGAATGAGAGAGAGAGACAGGGCGAGAGTCAGAGAGACAGAGAGAGAGAGGGGGGGAAAGAGAGTGACAGAGTCAGAGATATTTTTGTATGTCAAACAATACATTTTGTGAGCAAATGTTAAATTTCATACTTCAAACGCTTTGTATATGCTTCGGCAATGCTACTCTGGTTGTTCTGCTAATAAGGCACCAGTCAATTGAATTGAGACAGAGAAAATTGAATAAAAAGATTGACTTTTGATCTCCCTTTATTAAACACACAACACTCCAGTCACGCAACACCAAACCTTAATGTATCCATCCAAACACTCCTCAGTCCCAGACATCCAACCTGCACATAGTCCAAATGTGTCTCCATCTTCTTGTCATCTGCCAAACAAACACCCCCGACACCCCCTAACCCTCACACCCCCCACAGTACACCACATTCTTTTAAATGTTGCCACATTCTTATAAACGTCATCAATCATTTCACAGCACTCAAATGGCACCCTAAGGCACAGGGAGAAACATCCCCTAAAAACAAGTGGACCCACAACCTTGAAGCCCGTTTCTCCACATGAGCCACGTGGCAAGTGTTCCCTGACCACACATAAAGTTCGGCTATACCACCCTTACCGCTGCTGGTAATATGCCTCTGCCCTGACAAAACCTCCGCAAAAGACAACGGCACTCCCAGGCGCAAAAACGCCTTTCACTTTCAGCAAACAAAAACCAGGCTTCAGCCAATCACAGCAGACAGGTCTGCCCATCTCTAACATGTCACACCCTGGCTGTTGCAGGTGAACCAGCCTACAGACTTCTGCTGTGCAGGGTGGCTGACCCTACAGGTTCTGACCCAGTTAATGAGTTGTGGAGAATAACTTGTGCTTTAACTTGAATTTTGATTTTGAGAGAAGTGGACCAGAGAGAGAGAGAGAGAGAGAGAAAGAGAACTGAACAGTAAGCCTTTGAACAGTTTTCGCAGCACAGTTGCTTCACTTCAGCGGTATCATTTGGGTCCACTCACTATTGCTGGACCGCAGGCAGCATTCTCTCTCCATCTCTCCATTTTACTACTGCTGGACTGGTTCGAGTCTTACTCGACTGATAGGTAAGACTTTGTTAAATTGGGTGCCTTCAAATTGCCCCAGGCCCCTGTCACTCAGGGTGTGCCTCAGGGCTTAGTGCTGGGACCATTGCTTTTGCTCATCTATACGCTTACTCTTGGCTTGAAAGCATGGTCTTGGTTTCCACTGTTTTGCAGATGACACAGCACTTCTCCTCCCAATCTCCCTCCTCCATCACTGCTCACTTGCTTCTGAGATTTTAAAGCACTGGATGAACATTAACCTCCTACAGTTAAACAGTGATAAAACAGAATTTTCGCTCATTGCAAACAAAGCCCAGCAAGCCAAACTCAACCACTTCACAATAGAAATTGGTGGTTTTGTGGCGTAGCCTGCAGAGCACTGTCCTCATGCTCATTGCAAGACGCGCTCAGCAGTTCGAATCCGGCCATGCGACCTTTGTCGCATGTCCCTCCCTCTCTTTAGATCCCATTCTTCCCGTCTCTGTACACTTTGCTGTCCAATAAAGCTGAAAAAGCCCTAAAAAAATAAAATGATGGGTTCACTGTTCAAGTCTCAAAGACAGTTCGAAACCTAGGGGTTGTACATGATCAAACATAATTTTTTCATCTGAGAATAATTGCCCCCCTTCGACTTTCACTATCCACCTCTGCTGTTGAAAGCTTAAATCATGCTTTTGTTACCTCTCGGCTTGATTTCTGCAATTCTCTATTCTATGGCCTCCCGAACACCCTGCTGAGCAAACTGCCAAAACGTCCAAAACGCTGCTGCCAACCAGAATGCTAACCCTCACAAGATCCTGCCAACACATCACCTCCCACCTTAAAAAAACCTATACTAGATTCCCATAAAGGTGAATATCAACTTCAAAAATTCTTCACCAACAAGGTAATGACCCTCAATGACCTGGCCCCTTCCTACCTAACTCATTCACCTGCTAACTGTGTACACTTCCCATCCCACCACCTGCTCCACTAATACTGACATTTTACTCTCCACCCCCCAAGACCAGTCTACATATGTTTGGTGAAAGAGCTTTTTCTGTGGCTGTACCCTCTTTGTGGAACGCTCTTCCAAAAAACATCAGGGAAACAGAGAATGTTGCAATTTTTGAATCCCAACTTAACACCCACCCCTCCAGAATACAGTACACTTAGCTTCCACTACTGCTTTCATACACTCCAAGGGCCGGATTCAGAGATGGCGAACTTAAGTAATGCGCTTAATTGCTTCTTTGCCGTGGATTTAACATGGACTGAGATACGCCGTATTCCAACCTGCGCTACGCGGGTGCGTTTCTCAAAATGTGGGTGGCACAGGGCATGATATTCCAATGTCCTGTTTCTTGTACCTGCCCCCTGGGTTGCCAGCTTTCTACAAAAAAAATGTGTGTGGGGGTATACATTTTCAACTTGTCAGTGACATTGCCTTTAATAACCGCATTTGCCTTTGTGAAATCCTACCTTTGGCATCGTAGTTGCTCTTGCGTGATGGGGAAGGCAGTGAACGGTATTAATCCGTCAAATTGATAAAATGATTAGGGGTGGGAATCGGTTCCAAGTTCCTCAGAATCGTACGCCTTCGAGCTTATCAATTCTCTTATCGATTCCAACATGTATTCCCGACAGCTACGCAAAGCAAAACAACGTCACGTCATGCGCGCCGTCGTTTTTCATTCAGTCAGCGCATGATGGCAGGCAGAGTTTGGCGAACCGTCAACCATATAAAATGAAAACGTCATTTTTTAAAAACTAATTTAATCTACTATCATTTAAAAATCAGTAGAAAATGTGTTCGCGTAAGCTCCATTTTGTGATCCGTCTTTGGAAATGATCAACTATTCAACAGATTTGTGGAGTGTGTGGACTTCCCTCGGGAGCCTATAACCAACTACAAGTGTAAAACTAGCTACAGTGTTTTGATTGGCGGTAGACTAATCTGACAACGATTGCCTCCTTGGCGACGCACAGATGAGTAGCCTAGATTTGGAAAGCGAATAACTAACCTAAATTAGCTAAATGAGAATCTTCAATCTTCGTCATCTTCAGCTAATAAGAGAAGCCAGCTTGCCTCAGGTAACATTAAAGATCTCATCTTTCTTCCATGTAAATGTAGGCCTATAGGCTAAATGAGATAGGGGAGAATGGTGACAGTTGAAACTGTTCTGATAATAGCCTACAGAAACCAACGCAAATGCTACGGTGCAGCTTTATGAAACACGCCTAGGAGCTAAAAAGTTTGCGATCTTCATTAGAGAATGAAACTACTAAATATCCCAATCACAGAGCAGCGGTTAAATAACAATATTTTAGCCATCTTTTTTGACATAACATTAAACTGATCATTTATCCTCTCTTCTCGCGTCCTTTTTCATTATTTTCCGGTGTCTCTTATTTTCTTTGATGTCTTGATTTTTAAGCACTCGTATTGATCAAGCTAAATGACATTTATAATGCCATTTCAATTTACAGAATTATACAATTCTGACTTTTATTGGATTCTCTGCCACTTGTGCAGGCATAAATATAGCAGATAAATATTTTCCATGATATGACTAAGAAATATTAATGAAAAACAAATACTTTATACTCTATAAATATTGTGTCATTGAATCCATTTTAGATGACCACCCAATAGTAATAGTTGGTCTTTTAATATCCTGGGAGCAAATAATATTTAAGGAATCGATAAAGGAATCGATAAAGAATCGGATCGATAAGCGGAATCGATAATGGCATCGGTATAAATAAACTCTAACGATTCCCATCCCTAAAAATTATCATAGCTCCTATTGATGACTTGGATATACCCATCATACAATCAAAAGAAATAATCGCTGGACAGTGGTTGCACACAATATTATTAAGTAAACAAATACATCTTTGGATTTACTGGGAAAAAAATAAAAAATGCAAAAATCAAATTTATTTAAATTCTTTTTTTTATTATTATTATTTTTTAAACGATTTACCTAATAAAGGCATGTACATAAAGGCATAATATTGGTCTGGTATGATATACCAGACGGCAGACGGTCAATCATAGCCTACTTTTACATATTTGTCTTGTTATGACAGCTCTTTGATAATTGCAAGTTAGCTTAGGTATGAAGATATGACCAATATTACGTCCAAATAACATATCTAATGTTCTAATATTCATTTATGCAAAAGATGCTGGATTTTTCATAATAATCTATTAGCGGCGCGAGACAAAAATAGATGCAAGAAGGGGCTAAAGGCATGTGCAACTCAAACCAAAATAAACCTGGGCTTAATCTGATGCCATATCTCAACATACCTCAATACGGTGCCAGAACTAAGAGGTTTGTACCAATGAAAATTTGTTTTTACCATGTGACTGACACAATAGATTGTTTCTGGCAGGTACAGCAGTAGTAAAAATAGGTCTGTCTGTTTGGGTCGCTCAGTGCCTGCATGTTTGATCCAATAGTGTTTATACAGAATTAAGAATATACGCCACCACTCTATTAATGTGCTTTCTCGTGGAAAAAAAGCCCTGTTATTGATATTCTCCCGTTACAAGAAGTCTACAACCCATGTGTGAATTTCACGATATGTCCCTGTGATGTTTAAAACCGTTGGGGATTGTAAAGCTGGGGACAGGCAAACAGACTATATGCAATGGGTAAACTCAGTTTCTCTTTAAAAAAAATCCAGCCTGGGACCCATAAATTTCAAGCCACACCTTTTCAATGTGGATTTTAAACCTTAATAAATTTTGTTCGATTGACTCTTGTCAAATCTTGTTTGATTTAATTACATTATGCCCTTTAACTGGGTTAATTGCTTATATTTAATTATATTTCAACATATTTAACTTAAAATGTTTATTGTTTATATTATGTGCTATGTTCTCATTATTCCGAAGGGCAGTAGGCAATGCTACTGAACCTTACGACATCCAAATGCATTCCCAAAATGTCATACCGTCACTGTCTCCAGAAAATGGCTGCCCTTACCTCTCGCTCTCCTTCATGCTTGTATGGGTTCATGTCATTCCAAGGACTGAACTCTGAAAGGCAAAGAAAGAAACTCTTTGAAAAACTATTTAAAAGTTTTAAAACATTTGGGTTTATACCTAAATAAACACAATGTTGGGAAATCACACGGTACTATGAAAAATGCATGGTTTAGTGAGAAAATTAAACTCGTTGGGAAAATGCCTGGTTGAACAAACAGAGGGAATCCATGAAAATACTGCAATGCTTTTGTGGCCTATTAAACCATTTCAAGTATATACACAATGGGTGAAAAGTTCACACAAATGCACTACTAGGGAAATAGGGACACACTGTACTGTCTGGGTCATGCACTTTTTAATTCTGTTATCTACATAAAATTTCAGCACCAAAATGACAATTTTAAGGCAAATGGTTCTCAAAGCGGAGCATGTCCAAGTCACAAAGATGATCACAAATTTCTACTCGCAATAAGTATGGATTTCTTAAAGGCTACCTGAAAACTGGTGGTAATGCGGTGCAATCTGTTTAAAAGCCATGCAAGCTTTAAACTCGTCAATGATCATGACTGGTCTCACGGCTACAAGAGGAAGACACCACTAGCATGTTCGGCATACAGGAATGTAAATTATCAGTCATTATAAGCAGATTAGACGACAAAGATGACATTGAACCTGCTCCCAATACGTGACATATTATTGTACTTGTGAACTGAGCTCGCTAACCGTTTGGGCATAGTTGCATGGTTACTCGATTTGCATAAAAACTTTAGCGAATGATATGCAGCTATTGATCAATTAACAGCAATACACAGCAAGAGCTGCGTTCAATATTTTTCTAAAAGTAAAAATGCTAAAAAACACACTAAACATAGGTTATGATATCAAAGTTTTAAGAGAGGTGGAATTATGGAATGGCTACCCAGACCTGGCAGAGACAGGGAAGTGGATCCGAACTTCAGTCTTTATAAACCAGCTTCATTGGGTTTCCCAGGGCTTCAAATACTTGTGATTTGTGTCTGTAAGACCTAAAGTTAACATCAAGTTAGCCTACATTCTAATGTACTGCGCAGGGCAAATAAGGTGATAATTTTCATCAGAAAAAAACACCCAAGGGGCTCTTTAAAATAAGTCGGGGTAACAGGTGACAGGATGTTAAAATAAGCAGGATAAGGGCCTATTTTGGCAAACGGCTCCAAATTCTCTCACTGTGCCAGCTGAAAAAAAGCATAATCTCCGCGCTTCCTAAACAAGCGACGACAAACTTTTCAGCAGAACACATTTTAGCAAAGAACCAACTGACTGATCCAGCATAAAACATAGAAAGAAAGGGCAAAGTGAGCGACACAAGCCATCCCGATTCAGGTTACTCCATCCTAACCAGGCCAGACTGCCCCATTCAGATAAGGTTTACGTCCAGGGTTTCCGATGGGGATTGGTTTCCAGATGAAAGTGCAACAGAGCGAAGAGGCAGAAATTGAACTGGGACTGGCCTTCGGAGCCTTGTTACCGACTCTGACCCACATCAACGCGGCGCCTTCCAGCATTCATCAAGCCAGAAACACAACTGCCACTTAATCGACCCCGCTTCGCTTCCATCTCTAGTTCCGAGGTCTCACCTGCACCACGAGTGTAGCGAAGCCGTGCGTACCAATCACAGAACCGTATACGGTTCTGTGTTGCCAAGCCTGTCAGTGAAGCGTAACCAGAGCAAAGGCAATGAATGAGGCTGTCAACACCGGAAGCGAACGCGGCGAGGACCGGGGCGGACCTGCGTCAACGCGGCGAGGAGGTACGAATCTCATATTTTCGCCCCTGTGCGGCACAGAGAAGCGTTGACACGCATCAATTTCACATTTCAGCCCTCTAGAACTGGAGTTAATTCAGCTTAGACTGTAGGTGGATAGCATGGAGAATCGCTCAAAACTCTTTTCAAAAACAGACACTACAGACAAAATCAGGAAACCTGAATCAGGAAACCTGAAAAGTCAAGACAATTTTTGAATGCACTGAAAAGTCATGCTCACCTTCACAACACTAACTCTGTCACACATCTTGTTATAGGGCCTAACTGACAACAGCTGGTCTGTGCATTTATAGATCAACTTTCCTTTTTGCCATAAGGACCAATTATAGTAGGCACAACTTATACTGCACAGGCCAGGTTCCAGTAGATGCAAGTGGAATGACTAAAATAGACAACAGAATTCACTACACTGCAGCACGTAATGCACAGCTTGTTATCTTAAAACTGTAATTAAGGTGATTTAAGCCTCACCTAGCCTAAACAATGGAGTAAAGGGCACAGATACACAAGAGATGTATACGTATACGTATAATGTAAGATCCATGTGTTATTGAAAACACTTTATTTTTTTAAAATTTTTGCACTGTATGAAATCATTCCTTTGTTTCAGTCTTTTTTAATATATTCGATGTTGGTCAAACTCAAGATAACCGTGCCTTACATTTTACTTGCAATCTCCTGAGCAGAAGAGCATTGTTTTCAGTTTTTTCTGGGTCAAAGCCAAATATCTCGATAAGTAGTTCTGGCTGGTTTCAATGCAACACGTTTGTGTGGTTAGGATTTTCTGTCTGACACTTCACCACAGAGGTCACATACAACCTTCTTGTCAAGATTCAGTTCACTTTAGAGTAAAAAAAACTGAAAACCTCAAGCCCAGGTTGCCTTGAATTTCTAGGCTACATTTTGTCAGTCGCAGGTTTAATACACTGGCACTATAGAACTATATTCGACAGAACAGTTCATTTTCATTCATTACCGTGCCATTTTAAAATATGGCACACAATATTTTTTCTATTGTGACATCAGCACTCCTGGAGAGGTTCAATCTGCTAAGAAATACAACACATTTTAAGTTTGCTGTTGCTGAAATAGATGCGAGCAGGCTATTCCTCTCTCAGTACACAATGACTAATCAGGGGCCGATGGCTGCCACTGTTCGCGTTTTATGCACAGACTCACTCTTTTTACAGAGTTTCCACTGAAGCAAATCAGATACCTGCCACAGTAGCACCTATCAGTGCTTTTAACACATCACAGTGCTTGCATACTAGATGCATTGCCCTAATAACTATCCGGATCGGTTTCTTTGTTCCCACACATACCATGTAGAGTATTTTTTTGACAACAGAAACATGCCCCGGGGGCACTCTTTCCAATACCCTCCCCTGAGCATAATGTTACAATAACATCTTGCTTCTTTAAAGCCCCTGTAAACATGGCTACACTCACTGCAAGCCTGACCAATCCCAAGAACATCCTGCCTTGGCAGAGGGGCTGATGGGAGGGGAAGTCCGGAGCCCCTTAGTGGGCATATGAAATCGTGGAGGGGGAGGATGAGTCAATAGAGGAGGTGCAATCTCTGGAAGCATGTCAGTATCCTAGAAATCCGATGGGTGCGGGAAAGGGGGGTGGGGGGGGGGGGGTGCTGCGCGTTCCACCTGCATGCCTGTCTGACACAGTATGTTCACCCCTTAAGGTAAATAAATACTTTTAGGAAAACAAGGAAGTCCTCCTATGATGTTCTTTGTATTTAATCGCCCTCAAGATTATTGTCAAAACTGTTGGCACGCTCACTTGTGTCTACGTGAGCAAAATGCCCCCCCCCCCCCCCCCCCATTCCTGCCATTCACTGCATTTCAAAGAGAGCCACCTGTGTACCTTTGCAGTCACCTTTTAGTGTTTGAGGAATACAAAATCATGCTGTGACAATAATGAACGTTGATATAATGCTTTCCATTAACTTGAGTAAACAAGTAAAAGAAAATGGCCTGACCTGCTGACAATCTCCATTTCAATCGAGGACAAAGCGTTTAATCCTGAGGTAACGGGTGTCTGAGTTTATACACATTGTGTTGAGATTCCTGTCTTTGTTAGATTTGTAAGTAAACCCACACTATGGCACTAGAATACCACTCAGGCCTGGTTCATCATTCAGCAAGACCGTTTTCTATAAGGTTATGTGCGAACGGCTCTTTTCAGAAATTCAAAAATGCTGAAGTGTAAATAAAGGCTTGCAAATAAAAATTCAAATTAGGCTCAGAGACAGCCTATTTATTAATATGATAATGAAAGTAGTTTTTATATAGATTTAAGATTTAAGCACAGGCAGTGTATTTCCAAGTGCATTTGAAGTGTTCTTTTTTTTAAGAACAACTCCATGAATATCACGTGTTTCATGACAAAAATGTAAAAATAAAGATGAGAAGTTTGTTTTATTGTATTCCTTTGGGGAAGCAGAGAAAGGGGGAAATTCAGCACATTCAAACAGCTTCAACAAGCAGCCATTTTGTTTGTGCATTTACACTATTATCCAGCAAACAGCATGCCACAAGCAGTGATGTCTCATATGGTGAAAGAGACATACTATATAGAAGGAAAGATACAAAGTAAGAAAAACATACTTTGTATAACACACAAAAAAACATACTTTGCCCTCATATCTTATTTCATGACATCCAAAACCGTCTTGATTTAAAGGAGTGGCAAACTGATAATGTCCTGACTATGCAAACACTCTTTTAGATCAAATACAGGTTTCTGTCTCTGGATTTTGAAGCATTATTACCACATGTTCACGTTTACTGACACAGGTTCAGACCATAGACTGTATAAAAATATGGACAAAGCCACTGTGACGTCACCCATTGCCTTTCCACGGCCTCGTAAAAACTGAATTGAAGCTCGGATGTCTTTTTCGCCGCCCATTTGTACAAAGAGGACTCTGATTGGTCCTGAACAAATGTTAATACCCTGTCCAAACGACACAATATTTAAAAAAATCAGCACATGCAGAGGCATTAGATGAAGGAAAGGCACCTATTGCAATTAAAAAAATTTGTGTATTTTGACCACATTGCTGCCATTGACTTACATGGTGAAAAGACCTATACTGGAGCCAATTGCAGTGGCGCTAGAGAACAACGGCACAATTGCTGCTCCCAGCCCAACCCGGAAGTGAGCTTCAAAACAAAAGCCCAGTCTTGGCCCACTTGAGACAGGAGGTTCTTACTAATATGGAATCAGGGGACTCTCAGAATGACACACGTGAATGTAAACTGAAACAGACAATGCCTCTGGTCTAAAGGTATCCATGCACCGTGCTCATCAAACAGCCTAACGTGTTCCATTTTTCATACATGCAACACATGAATTTACGTTTGTTGGTACTATTAGTCCAAATCACCTTTACCCTTAACGGTAATAGTTTCGCTTCCTCAAACTTCCCGTTTCCTGCAATTACGGCACATTATACTTCCTTCAACTGCTGTCCAAGGTTGTCAAGAGTACAGGACAGAGGAATTGTGGTTAGTGCGCTTGGTTTGTCATCAAGGGCTTAAGGGTTCATCCAGCACTAGGTGATGCTACTACAGCTCCTCATTTGAAATCCCCATGGGGATTACACTGTAATACTAGTAGTGGTCATCTGTTCCTCAATACCCTTTTGGTTGTTTACAGACCTCTCAACTGTAGAAGAAAGCCATGCAACTTTCCACATAATTAAAGTTGCTTCCCTTCTGCAAAACAGTTATGCAATTCTTGTAAGATGCGTGGTGATTGACAAATGACATTGAACCATTACCTCTGTATGAATCTTGTTGTTGAAGGCATAGGCATGTTAGCCTGGAGGAAGCCTCTCGATCACTGCTAATATCAGGTCAATTTGCACTTATTAAATATATGCATATTTTTACACACTTTAAATAACACGTCATATTTTGTCATCAATGTCATCAATGCTAAACTATAGATGAATATACGTTTCAGAAATATCATATTCATTTCAACTGATATTCATATTTGTCGCATAGGTTACAATTTTAGATACAGGTATTGGGTCACACGAGAGGTCAGGCTAGAAATTAGGCCCGAGCCCGCTATGCCCGCAGTTTTCACGGCCTGACCCAAACCAGCCTGTCAAGCTCTCAAATTTTAAGCCCGAACCCAGCCATTGTTGTCAATCGTTGTTAACAGCTGGCGGAAGCGTTGCTATGCTACTATTTGTTAACTTCAGCAGGCATGTACCCAATCTGACCTGACGACACAGAGCTAAAAATAGACCCGATACCGAGCCCAATCACAGAATACTTTTGGGCCCCATTGAGTTCGGGCCAGGATGCAGACCTCTAGGTCACATTAGCTTGACTACCAACTACCTATCGAATTCATTGATTTCTGCTCTGGAACAAGTGCAAGCCACTTGTCATTTGCCATGGCACTAATTGGCCATATAGTGGAGTTGGTCCAGACAAAGGAAAATGCAAACTTTAATGCAAACTCCTAACCCTTAAGATTTTGTGTCAGAAAATTCTGTACATAAAGTGCATGCCCTCAAATAGAACAAATTTGCCTCAAGGGCCCATAAAGGCTGCCATATGTGATTTTCTGCAAAACTGCATGGCCTCCGCTCCAAGACTGTTTGACAAATCGACAAAGCATGACTTCCAACATCAACACAATGACTTTGGGACTGATTTATAACATTGTATTTTCTGTATTTTCATTGGTTCCATTGTGGCTATTAGTACTTGGCCCTGTAATGGCTGCTGGCAGCTATATTTCTAATGAATCTGGTACTGTCATTTCCTATTAGTGGGATCTGTGATTAAGCTTCCGAATGTGCCCATGTATGGCCCTTCATCCTCTCTTTAGGGGTCCACATTTATAAAAGACAAAAAAGGACCACTTACACAAGTCTTACATAAAGAGAACAGAAACACCACATGAAAAAGGACTTTTTTAACTTTGAAGTAACTAAATCACAATTACAAGGCAGCTACACGGGTGAGTCATATACAGTTGAATGCCAATTAGCAGTATGTGTCAGGCTGTCAGCTATAAAAAAGGTGTCAAAAACAGAACTTTGATATGAGAGTTTCCAAAGCAATATGCAACATTGCAAGAGTTCCAAAGAGGCTGGTGCATCGGTCACAAAACCTGGAAAATGATTTAATGTGGCAAGGGGAACGATGTTGAAAAATATGCCAAATATGAACAAAGTGCATTTGGCAAAGAGATATAGTGGTCGCAAGTTGAAGCTCACCAACAGGGACAGACAGACACTTGACAGGACAGTTGCTAAACGTCCCAAAACTATGGCCTCACCAACAGAATTTAAGAAACACCTCTGTGACCCAGACTCAAGAAAAATTGTAGGCTGTGAGCTTCACAAAGCGGGTATTTATGGCAGAGCTACCAGTTGGAAACCATGTGTCCAAGGCTAATGCACAAAGACGCATAACCTGGTAAGGAGCACAAAACCTGCATGGACCCATGAGCATTGGAAAAAGTTATATGGTCTGATGAGTCGTCTTTTTCTGTTTTTTCTACATCTGGACGGGTTTACATTTGGAGAAAGCCAAATGAAGCCTTCAAAACACCATGGGTCCTATCTTACACCCGGCGCTAAGTGGTGGTAACCCAAACGCAAATGTCTTTGCTAGTTTCAGACCGGCGCAGGTGTCATTTTAGCGTCCAGTGCTGATGCTGTTTAATTACCAAGTGAACTTGCGCCCATAGCAAGTGAACTGGGTGGGTTGCTCCCAGATGTCGCCAGGATAATGTTTGGTGTACTGCTATCTTGAGGCAGCAAAAAGCATTTGCGCTAAAACCACCATAAACCTGGTCTTAAGTCATGTCGCAGTTGATTCAATGTTATTTTAACGGCGCAATATAAGTGCATCTACTACAATGCGCATACACCCTCCTGTCTGTTACACACAGGGGCGTGCACAAATATGCATAAAAATCAAGATTACATTGTGAAATGGAGATTCATATTGGGCTTGTTTTAAAGCATTAAGCTACCAGTAAAAACGCGTTGGTCATATTTTCATAAGCAGAACATTATAAAACAATGGAAAATATGTGTAAACCTATGGGTTCCCAACCTGACAGACCCATGACAGAACATGACACCTGAACCAGCTCTCTAGGTGCTTTAGTTTCTGAGATATGGGTGTTTTAATTCATGAGGTATGGCTAATTTGCTCAAAATTCCTTAGCGTGTATCTCACTAATTAAGAGGCCTAGTGCAATAAAAATTCAGCTTCTCAAGGGTCCCAATCATTTCCTAAAATTTGAACAAAATCTGAGAAGTCAAAGGAAATTCTTGGCTCATCTGACGTGGAATGACTAATTTATTTTATTACTCAATATTAGAATGCACGTAATATGAACTTTGGATGAAGCTTGAACTTCGAGAACTCCATGAGAACAGCCTCATGGAATTGATGTTTGACAATGCTTCATTGAATAATCAAACGAAATTCATTAAACAAGCAGGCTAATTTGGCGTTTTCTAAGGTGAGATGGAAGCCATATTATGGTAGCTTATTCTCAGGTGTTGCAGGTGCTTTTAACTAAATTAAACCGCATATATATTCTAAAATAACAGCACTAATAGAAACAGTAGGCTAATGGAAAATATTTTCCTGTTTTCCCCATTTTCATATTTCTGGGAAACGGGAAATTGTTTGGTCGGGAATTACCAGAAACCCGTACCAGTGTTAAACCCTGATGTTTAAGATTATTATTGTTTGTTATATTACCAATCCGCCAAGGTGCAAATGCAGGTAGCTTTTAAAGGGAATGGGAGGGGAACACTCTGATTGGTTTATTGCATGTTATGCCCAAGACACACCTATAATTAATGAAGAGGCTATGTTCAGCCCATTTGAACCTTTGCGCCTTACTTTGCACTCAAAATATGTGCCCTCTAACTAGCAAAAGTGCCCTAAAGACACACCCTAAATGCACTTGCGCCATGCGTTTCAGACCATCCGCTAAGATCGTCAATATAGAGCCCCATGTCTGTTGCCAACTCATATTAGGAGCTGCTTTTAATCCCATAACGTTCAGACAGTTTAAAATTCAATAACAGGTAGACCTGACCCGAGTCCATAAAATACATGCCAATCTTGTTCTCATCATTGTGATGTATTTCAGAAAATACTGTAAATTTTGAAAATTATCGTAAATCATTATCAATTAAATTCTATTTTGAAATACAAAATAACTACACACCTGTGTTAATAAATGAATTCATGCCAACACACCCCGCAACAAGACAAACTAGAATTACACATGCAGTCATAAAACACAAAAATCCACCACCTCATTACAAAGACAGATCATTTTTTTTAGTCATACTTTCATGTGGAATGCAATTCCATATCATAAATAGTTGGTCTCCTATACTAAGATATATACTGTCCTAATTTCCTTCTTATCTATCCCTGTGTGTATCTTTTATTAATGTATTCTATTCTCATTTATTCCATCTTCAATTTTCTCCAATTTGTTTCATTTCCTCCTTCCTTCCTTTACCACTGCAGGACAGGAACCCTCTGCAAACCAGTAATTTAGCGGAGTAGGGCCAAAGATTTTTTAACTATTTGTTAGTGTATAGATTTTTTCCTGAATAATAAATGAAATGAAATGAACCGTTAAACGTTTGGGCAGCCATCTCATGGGAGTCATTGGGTTCGAAGATTACTCTTGATCCCAGTTAGTCAAATCATGGTCCTCAAAGGCCAAGTAGTGCTGGTTTTCCCCAATCCCTTTACGTGGGTGTCAGGTGTGAAGCTAGTCTGGCCAATTAGTAGCACTAATTGTTCAGTTAATTACCTGGGAGAAAAGAAAACCAGAGCCGGATTTGGATTTGAGGGCCAGATTTTAGTATCCATGCTCTACATGGTCGTATAACGGCAAAAAGACTGTGTAGTCATTTTACAAGACCAGGTTCATACCATTGTCTCCTCATGATGTCCCCATATTCCAAGATAACACCCCCATACACGCTTCTAAACAAATTCAAGAGTGGTTCCATACCATGGATATAGTCAAATACCAGGATCAAGTCAAAAGCCTTCCATGACTTCCACAACCTCCAGAACTAAACATCACTAAACCCTTATGGGAAACAAAATTAAACATTTTGGGTTACAGTCCAGAAGAACTGACATATAGTAAATGGAAACGCCAAGCAACACATGAATATCAAGATACCACTAAAGCATATGGCCACCCTTCTCCCTCAGAACAGATGCAATCTTTATTTATATAGCCTACGTCAGTTCCTCTGGAATGCAACCAATACACATTAGACGTTATACGTTAGACATTATGGACGGACAACTGGCAAGATTCCTGCCAGTTGTCCGTCCATAGCTGAAGGCCTGCTGGTATGTAGTGTTACCTGATCAATGATAGCCAATTATCCATATCTCAATGCTGGATCAGGTACATAAAAACCAAGCCATCAGTTAAAACACAGATGAGCTGGACTGCTGGGAGGCTCATCCTGTTAAGGCACTCTTCTATGGCACGGATGCGCTGGGAGGCTCATCCTGTTAAGGCACTCTTCTATGGCATGGATGCGCTGGGAGGCTCATCCTGTTAAGGCACTCTTCTATGGCATGGATGTGCTGGGAGGCTCATCCTGTTAAGGCACTCTTCTATGGCATGGATGCGCTGGGAGGCTCATCCTGTTAAGGCACTCTTCTATGGCATGGATGCGCTGGGAGGCTCATCCTGTTAAGGCACTCTTCTATGGCATGGATGCGCTGGGAGGCTCATCCTGTTAAGGCACTCTTCTATGGCATGGATGCGCTGGGAGGCTCATCCTGTTAAGGCACTCTTCTATGGCATGGATGCGCTGGGAGGCTCATCCTGTTAAGGCACTCTTCTATGGCATGGATGCGCTGGGAGGCTCATCCTGTTAAGGCACTCTTCTATGGCATGGATGCGCTGGGAGGCTCATCCTGTTAAGGCACTCTTCTATGGCATGGATGCACTGGGAGGCTCATCCTGTTAAGGCACTCTTCTATGGCATGGATGGGCCCCATGGCCTGGTGACCTTAATTCTCCGTAATATAATAACTACCTCCTCTTTTTTTGCATGTTAAATTATTGCTTCCATTATTTTATTCTTGCGATTACCTTTGACCACACTCGTTAAATATGCTACATGAATAAAGCCCATTTATTATTATATATAATAGTAATTATTATGACTATTATTATTATTATTATTCATGGAAAAGTAATGCTGTACAGAAGTCATGTATCGTATATATGCGACTCATTCAGCTGTTGTACTGCAATGCTCAAATGTTGTTGAAGCCCAAAAGGGCATGCACGTGAAGTCCCCACATTATTCCATTCCGCATTGTTCTAAAGCACTTCTTGTGCCCTCCCCAAACCCCCCCGAACACCTCCACAGGCAGGGTGCGGGCAGGCCACAGGCAGAGAAGGGTGCGGGCTTGTGAGGACACATGGACACACGCACACACACAGCCCTGTCTGTTATCCTCTGAGCAGCTGCTGTCTCGAACTGGGGCCCTCGCCGGGGACTGAAAGGGAAGGGAGGTGTGCTGACAGAGGGGCACGATTCCACCTCCCCCGGCCAGAGCGCCCCAAACTCTGCCTTCTGCGTTGCTGCAGGGGAATCGGGTTGCCGCTCTGCCCTGCCCTCGTAGGTCCATAAAGGAACAGGATTTTCTGCATTGTTTGATAACAAGGAGCGTGTGTGGGTTGCGTTTCCCGTTTCACATTTGCCTTTACCCGTGTGCGCTTTCACCTTTCTGCACACAACTGATTTCTCGTTCACCTGTGCGGCGAAGAGTGCACACAGGAGGCCAAGACTGACAACCTATTAATCCATCAATAGCAGGCAGAGCTGGAACGGAACAATTTCCTCTTACAGGCACTGAGAAGAAAGCACAACTGAGAGGCCTATATCAGTGCAAATGAACATAGGGGTGGAAACAACTTTTTCTGTGATTGCAATAAAGGCATAACCACAGAAGACAGGTTTCTGGAAGTGGAAGGGAATGCTGATGGCACAGTTTCCTGGGAGAATGGGATTGTCTGTAAGAGACTGGTATCTCTGCCTCTCATTGGCATTATAGTGAAAGTATGGCTCCAGTGGGAGGATTAACTTACATGTAAATGCTATAGTAAAACTGTACTGAGGCACGATTGAGCCTCAGTAGAAGTTAGAATCATGGGGAATGACTGGGGAGTCACACAAATTCACAAACCATAGATGTGAATGAATCCACAATAAAACCCATTCACAATGCACTACATTCTTGACTGCGAGAAGCCGGGGCCACAACTGTTCATACACATTATTATGATGATCATTTTACTAGTAGCAGTTGTTATAATTGTAGTTGTAGCACTTAAAAGGTGCACTACGCAGGACTGTAGCCTTGCTGTGGTCCTGTGTTTACAATCAAAGAAGTTGCCTCCTCCATCCTCAACCCTGCCCAGTCAACGGGTTGAGGTAGCTAGCGGTAACATTACTTACAGGTCCAAAAGAAAACACGCCAACTCCGCGTCGCTTTTCATCCCCTTGCTAAACTTCAGCTGTCGCCATCAAGGAAAAGCTTAGCTGTACTTGTGCTTCTTCACCTCCGCCATTGCAGTAGCTAGCTACAAACACTCCGCTGAAACTTGATCCCACCCCACAGGGTCTGTAGCCACACCCACCCCTCCCCCACACAGAAAAGAGCGTCATGCCCAGAAACGTCCCAAACACATCTTAGAATAATACATACAGGCAGAGGAGCAAGGATTTGGCAAATAAAGATAGAGTGTAAAGATAGAGATTGCCAGTGCATCGTCTGTGCATGGTTATTTTATAATATTGTCAAGGTAAAAATCCTACATAGTGCACCTTTAATAGTAATTGTCATTACTAGACTTACTTAATTTTGTGAGGGAATTAAACTCCAAAAACACCCCATTAAAAAAAAATACATGAGGCCTTTTCACACTGCACTGTAGTTAGCCCAGGCTAAGGATAACCCAGGGCTAGCTCATCCTGTGTTCACAAAAGCATTTATTAATCCTGGGCTAAGCAATTAAGGATTCACACAGTACCCTTAAGCCCTGGGCTAATGTCCGTTCCACACTATTGGATTGCATTGACCCCGTTTCACATTGGCTATTTTGGCACCGTGTTCGGGGAAATTTCTGGGGCTAACCCCGAAGAGTTGGTGCTAACCCTGCTCCGGAGCAGGGACAGCGAGCCGAGGGCTAAGGTTGGTGCTAGTCCACTTTAGAATGTGGAAGTGTGAACACTTGCTTAGCCCTGGGCTAAAATCTCTCTTAGTCTGGGGCTAAGGACAGTGTGAACAGGCCTTTGGATACTTACTGACCTGCTCTGATTTAAGCACTTAGCTAAAGGGAACCATAGCAGTGGCCCACACAGAATTGAACCCTGCAGCCCCCTGGTTGCAATCCCTATGCACTGTGTCTTAGGGCTGTCATGAGCACCATATAACAGTCATACCGGAGGTTATTAAAATTTTAATATTATTTTTATTTTTAATTTTTTAAACCATTGTTCAGTTTTGTTTTACGTAAAATGTTGCCTATTAAAAGTAGAAGTGTGTACATTTTTTCAATTATTGAACTGTAATGCCATCTCATTCTATATATGCATCTTCTAAAATGCGCTGTCTTCTGCATACACCTCTCCCCCTTCTTGACAGGAGTCATAGCCTACACTACGAAATGCCAACTCCTCAGCACTCGTAGGAAAGAGTAACAAAGTTCTTAGCAGAGCCGGCCGCTGGCATAAACGCTGGCATGCAGGCCTTTAGGGTCACAGCCATTCCTGGGCCACACAATTCAAGTTTTTCTTTTTTCTGTTGGAGCACTTTGGGGCCACAACAACATCCATTCTTGTTTAGGGCCACCAAAACCCTAGGGCTAGCTGTGGTTCTGAGCGTGAGCCGTTTCGAAACTGAAAGTAGTCCATTAATCTTTTTTATGGTAGTACAAAGACAAGTAAAGTTGAGAGAGACAGTCCATACAGATTCAGATAACAGCCTGTTTTTTCCTACAATAATAAAACCTCAGATTCTTAAGTCAAATTGTTTACATATTGTGGTGGCAGAATAACCATTCTAGCGTTCCTTCATTGGAAAAACAAGCAAGGAACTATACGTCCATTTGTGCAATGAGCACACCGAGCAGGTATTCAGTATCGCAGGAAACATAATAACCCCTGATCTGTATTCCCTGAAACCTGATAAACTGCTTGTCTTCCTTGCAGAGAACCTCAAGGAAGCCACCTAAAACATACAAATAGGCAATAGCCTACAACACTATTGGATAGCATTATTTATTCTTAAGGATTAGGCCTATAGGCTAAATATTTCTATTTATTTTATACTAATGGTATATAACTAATTTATTTTACACTAATGGTATAAAACTAATTTATTTTACAAGGGTGGTAGGCTTAAAGTGTCTGTTTTTTAAGTAATAGGCTGTTTATTTAAGAAAGCAAATGCTTGAACACTAAATTAATGAATAGTATTGAGTGAGAATTGTCTTGAAATGAGTAGGTTACAAAAAATGGCTCCAATATGACAGTGGGTAGATCCACCTACTGGTTCCATATGTAATTGCTCAGAAACAGATTACAGGGAAAGCTGTAGTTTAAGTAGGCTGTAGTAATTACTTTGTAATAGCACCCCCCGCCCCAAAGGTAATTCTGTTTGCGATTTGGCTTACTCTTGTTCGTTAACACAGTCGTGACGGCCCTACAGTGCTAAACTGCCGTCCAGACACTGAAGCGTTCAAAACCAGAGCTCATTCCTTTAACTGTTACTACCGGCAGCCTGACCCATTTCCACTCATTATTGTTTCTCTGTTAACAAGGGGCTGGAGAGACAGTGAAACAAAGCGCTCATTTAGCAGAAAGAGACTGAGCCGAGCATGCAGGCTGTGCACAGGGCCTCGCACACTTGAGATGAGCTATTGGGTGCGCACTTCTCTTGGGGCAAGGGGAGGTCCTTCCAAGGCATAACTCATTCCGCTGTCATTAACATCTAAAGCAACTCACGTTTACATGTTCCAGAACCCTTATTACAGAAGGAGTTTTCCTTGTCCCAATGTTGTCACGACAACCATGCTGTTTTCACCGTTTGTACACGCCCTGAGAAGGTAAATCATATTCCTGGAGTGCCACAGGTCTTAATGTTTTTGTAGGACCCTCTATGAAAATATCCATGTATGGCAACCTGCATTTGTTAGTCTAATATTAGCAATTATGGGTTCAGACCATCTGTGGCACTGTAGGACCAGGATTGCCTACCACTGCTCTATACTACTCTACACTACTGGTCACATGACTAATAAAACAAGAAATGAACGTCCCTCTCCATGCCATTGCTTGAAACAGCCTATTTATTTATTGAATTATTAACAGTTGTAACACACAGAACAGAGTTTTACAGTGGTGGAATGCCACTTTCTGGTTATAATGGATCCATAGTAATGCAAGTGATTAACTCAAGTCAGCTGGTTAAACATATTTTTCTCGGTCAAAGAATACACACATACATAGACAGATATAAAAGTAATACATCGAAGGAGACCATGAGGAGTTATGAAATCATAACTTGACTTATTTAGGAAACAAATACAGAGACACTAAATATGCTGGGCTAATATGTAAGGACAAGAAGCATATTTCTGAGGTTAAAGAGTGAGTTATACATATACACGTGAACAAAGCTTCACTGGATTGAGCAGGCATGCATAACTTCAGAGAAACTGCTCAGCACATCCATAACTCATAAGGTGGAACAAAGACACAGTAAGCCCATGGGTGGAGTTCATTACATCTTAATGGGAGCCCCCAAAGAGGTCTTCTCAGGTACAGACATGGGATCTGAAGGACTTGGGCTATAATCATCTCAAGGCTGACCTTCACAGCACTCTTAACTGGTCCATGATAATTACACGTTTGAAAGTCCAGGTGCCACATGACTTTGTGCATAGGGATTGCCACAAGACTAGGGAGGTGTCCTGTTACCTCCAGGGGAAAGTATAATGGCCACCACTCTGGTGTTCAACACATCTCAAGAGGGATGCTTTCAAAGGAAGGGGTAACAGAAGTGGACTTAAAGGCAGGGATTTCAAAGTCTTCAAAGTTGTTGTCTTCAAAGACGTTGCAACTGAGATTCAGGTTTTTTTTTTGTGGCCAACAAGTGTGCCACGTTACACTCCATTGATCTCTCACATCGCCAACTTAGGCCTTACATGGGCACGCCGTTGAACGCAGACAATGAATGTTGCAGTGAACTAAATTGAACTTAATCTTATCACCATAAAAACCACAGCAGAGGTGACAAGCCAGGCAATGTTGGAATGGTACTTAAAAACGTTCCACCCTACGGCCCATATGAATCCATCAGAGGCTCAATGGGCTGGTCTCTGGAGGGAGGGTCAGTAGTGGGGGGGGCATTAAGTGTTACCTGCAGCCATTACGTACCATAAGTCTGATGTCCCTGGTTAAGAGGAAGAACATTTCTTACTTCGATTTCAAGAAAATCACATTGTGCTTTTAGATTTTAGGCATCCCTAGTAGCCAAATATGTAGCCGAAGACAAGAGACATTGGACTGCGCATTTCACATCCAGTCCGATATCAGAACCTTTGCATGGCAATTGGACTACAAACCCTTTCCAGATATACAACATTCAGTTAATGAGACTTGAGCATTATAGCTGTAATCACAACAAGGATGAATTGCAGGATTAAATAAATTAATTCTGATGGTAAATTTGTTGTTGGTTTCGTTTTCAAATTGCTTCACGGACACTGCATGTATTTTCCAAGCTAGTCATTTTACTTTTGAGAAGAAAATTGAATTACTCCAAAAACTGCAAATGACTGCTTTAATAAAACAAGACATTTAATCCTTCTAATCATGCCTTTCTGAGGATCCAAACAGTGACTTTATGCAGCAGTGTCAAAAGGCTACAAAGAAAGGGCTAACCTACTCTGTTTGGTGATGGATTCTGCACAGTCTGCTTTAACAAAAGCAACAAAAATGCTTTAACGTCTCTGAAACCAATTATTCCCAGAAGGATAACTGGGTAACATATGGACTAAAACCTCTGGAGGCATTACATCATTGTACAAGCAGTTTTGGAGTTACCTGAAGTGTATTGTCATGATGTAGACCATAAACCCCCTACACCAGCCATGGTAAAGCGAACAAATCAACAGAAACTTGTGGAAGTATCTAAAATATCCTTCAACACACACAAAACTGTCTGGGCCAATCAAAAACATACACTAAAAATTAAATCATGTCAAAATAATGTAAAAAAGCCTATTCCTTTAAGGGAGGACAATATATTGCATGTATTGTAATTTGTAACTGCATTCTGTAAAATACAAATAACAAGCGCAAGCTGATGTGTAACTAAATGGCAGGATATACATGGCAGTGTATACTAGCTTCCAAAGCAATGAGCACTGACTGCTCAGGCCCCAGTGACACATAGGCACTCATTAAATGAGTCAGTGGCTTTTATAAGTCACTAAGCTAATTTAATAAGTCCTCCTGTCGGCTGTAGCTTCTTACGGTTCCATTACTATTTCCTATATTTAATGTGATAAAACACTAAGGTGGAAAAGTCTGAAGGCTCATTATTAGCAACAGCAAGTCATTTGACCCCATTTTGTTAAAAAAGCTGTACATCCACATATTTCAGAAATGCAACAGCACTGCATATTACGAAAGGCAGCCGCTGAAACCCACGAAAGCCATTTTTTCTGAAAATGTAGGTGGCCGGAGCTATATTCACTCTGTATATATAAGTAAACTGAGTTCCAGGCAGATCATCAGCAGACTTCGGGTAAGTCTGTTATCACAGTGTCATAAAAGGCGGCGCCACACCTTTGTACTTAAGGCAAAGGCTGCTGCACTAGTTAGCAAAGACCGTAGGGAATACCTATTTTTTTCCTCCAATTCCTTTGGGTTCTCCACAGCTTAGCAGGTTACGCCTGCAAATTAACATGTGAATTTCTGTTATCTGTTGTTATTCTGTCATCTGTTATCCAGTGGTGTTTCCAGAATTGTCCATGCACCGTGTCCGATGTTCTTAAAGGGTTAGTTTGGAATTTTGGACATATCATCACATTTAGGACTTACCCGTGATCTTGCCAATGGATGGAGACCATTGTCAGCTGATTCCATGCTGTCCTTCGTATGGACGTCCAGCTGTTGCTAATGCTAGCGCAACCTAATGGTATCAGTTAGCATCCACTACCAAACGCACTTAAACACACTCCATGGTGTTCCCCAAGCAAATAAAATACCACGGCAGACTATCGGGGTGTATTTGAGTGTTTATACCATGATTTTGAAGTCAAACTATCGTTGAATTCTTTATTTTGTGCTATCGCCTTATGTGCTTGTCCTTGCCCTCTCAGGATCCATCTCCTTTAGCTCTTCATCCGTATATTCTGGTTTGTTCATGTACGGTTCGCCAGATAAACTAAACTCTTCATCCTCTTCAAAGTCAGACATGTTTAGCTATCTAACGTTACCGTTTTTTGCGCGTGGAATATTGTTTCTATTCCAACATTGTCGGAACTACTATCGCAGGTAACGTTACAACGTATTGCTCCACCGCCGCACATCAACGCATTGGCTCCTTCCACAGAGAACATAGGGTGATAGCACAAAGTAAAGATTTAAATGATAGTTTGACTTCAAAATGATGGTATAAACACTCAAATCCACCCCAATAGTCTGTTGTGGGGTGCTTTGGGTGGACCGTGGACTGTGTTTAAGTGCATTTGGTAGTGCATGCTAACTAATACCATTAGGTTGCGCTAGCATTAGCAACAGCTGGACGTCCATATGAAGGACAGCATGGAATCAGCTGAAAATGGTCTCCATCGATTGACAAGATGACAGGTAAGTCATAAATATTGATAGATATGTCCAAAATTCAGAACTAACCCTTTAACTCGGAAGCATGTACCATGATTAAAACTAATGAATCATTAGCTTTCAGATATTTTAGTGTATTGTGGGACAGGTGTTAAAGGAAAAGGGCCAGCTTTCCTGCCACACTGAATAGGACAGTGGTATTAGAGCTGTCGGCACGCTCAGTGGCCTACAGAAGAATGAGCTGCTTCACTGAAGGTCAGAAGAAAACTTGACAAGAATGTGATGTTTGCATTGAGGGAGGGTGCTTACTGCACTGATTTTCTATTGGCATTTCCTTCATGGTCTAGAAACCCCATAGCTGTTAACCATTTGTAAAACAAGAAATTGACCTGAAAACTGTCAACTGGCACTGGCAGAGCATAGTTTTCCCAAAATAGAGACTTTACTACTGTAATTTACATTTTGAATGGTAAAGGCTTAGTACAATTCTAGATTATGTCTTGAGTTCCCGACTGGAGGGTCACTAAACAGCTAAATAAAATGACTTCAGAATTATATTAGTCACATCAAGGAAGTAGCTACCATGAAACAAGCTTTGAAATGCTTACCTTGTTACCTTGAACAGTGCATGTTAAGTAAGTACCAAGCGGCACATGGCTGAGTACTTTAGTTTCTGTCACAAGGTGTTCCTTGAGAACCACACGGACCACATGGTTTTTATGACCTTCATATATGAATTAATATCTTTTTGAAACATAGTCCTGAAAGCAAAGGCAAACAGCCGTGTAAGTGGAGGAGGAAAGTTTTTTTGAGGCACATACATAGCGAGTGTTACACAGGAAAAGGAGAGCAGATGTAAAAGTAACTCTAGTTTCCAGGCTGCCGAAGTTATCCGTGAATTCCTCCTGAATCTTAGGCAAACCACCCCAAAGGTATGGAACTCACAGAGCAACGTGAAGATTCACACCTGGCCCCAGAGCCAACGCCCCATTCTCCCCCAGGTAAAATAGCTAGGAAAAGATGTGTTGTAGCCTACTTTGGGAAAATCAGGCTATTTTAAATAACAGAGGTGATGTTTAGCGGTAGTGTTGGTGCTGGTGAAGGGGTTGGGGGAGGGGTGGGGTCACAGGGACATTGTCCTCAGGTTGGCCCATGCAAACTGACCTGAAGACGTGAATAAAAAACCCACATAACGGCTCTTGGGAAGATAAGAACAATTGGCAAACAAAAGTTTGTGGCAGCATCAGGTGCACCGTGGATGAATGGTCTTTCAGAAGGAAGCAGACAAGTATACAGGAATACACAATAGATCTTTGGTAAGATGAGGAACAAAAGCCTGAGATGAGTCAACCTGTAAAATAAAAACACCACAGACGCATCTGTTCTGAGAAAGGACTGACCTTCCCCCTTTTTAATAAAGGCTCAAAACAGGAAACTTATGTTTATGTGTTGGCTTAGGAATAGCAAAGTCCGACTCAGAGTCCAATTACAAATCACACCTCAGTCATCCTTTTTATAACTTAAACATACTGAGATAAGAAGCATAACACACATTTAATTATTTGGGTTACAACATGACACACTTTTACAGCTAGATATTTACTAAGGCAATGCAGGTACAATACCATGCACGTGGGTCCAACAGCAGTAACTCTGCTGGTTTAAATTTAAAACGGCAGGCTCTTAGGTTCCAAGCCCATTTCCTTAACTAGTAAATTACACTGCTTCCCACAGACACAGCTCCTCCTGGTGAGGCCAAGGTTTCCTAGTTTCCTTCCCTCAGTGACTACTGGAAGGCAGCTGCCACCTCCAAGTCTGCAAACAGCGGCTAGGTAGTTTGCCAATTCTTAGAAGGATTGCCCTTGTGCACATGATGGCTCTTTGTTTTGTTCAGTTAAATAGCAGTACTCGTGCGTAAATGGTGTGCATTTCAAAATCGCAAATTTTTTTCCATATAACTGTAATGCATTTGGAGGTTGCAGCTGGCTTCCAGTAGTCACTGAGGGAAGGAAAGTACCTTGGGCTCCTGGTGAGGTCTGACGCGTGATGTACGACTGTACCTTGCAAGAAGGGCAGGTAACCATAGTGAAGATAGGTTTTTTGTGTGCCTCTCATTGCCAAAGCAAATCCCAGGATATAATTTGATACATCTTATATTATTCTCATTGGCTTAAATCAGATTTGCAAATGCCCACCCTACCACAAATCCACAATGAAACACCAGCCTTCAATGTTAGACAATGTGCCTGTTTAACTGAACTGGCTGACAGGAGTCATTGCTTCTAAACTAATAAAATATAGGCAAAAGAATGGATGCATGATAATTGTATTGAGCTGTAATAGCGTAAAACTAATTTATCGCTATCGGGCAAATGCTACCATTATGGCTGATATAATGGGCCGATATGACGAAGCAACATGTCATGTGCCAGAGAGGTGACGCATTTGATGCACCGCTGATGCTGTAAACAAAGTGAAAATGGCATGCTAAATTTAATTATTAATGAAGTATTGGTTTTCACTAGCGATGCACGATATGGAAAATTCTGGGTCAATATCAGTAACTGGCACTTCACTGGCCACGTTAGCACAAACACCTTAAAGAGAAACTACTGAAAGGTGTTATGCAGGATTTTTAGCCTTGCTGTGATCCTGTGTTTACAATCCTCTGTCCCCAACCCTGCCCACCAACCTCTGTTGAGGGCAAGAAACATCCTTGAGCGCAGAAAGCAAAATGTAATTTATCAACATGCATTGTTCTATATGAATGGTAACAGTAATTAGGCAATGTTATAATGATCTTTACACTATGAGTGCACCTCGTAGCAACATTGTTACTGGAACGGTAGCTACTCCCTAGTGCAGTTGCAGCTATCTTGTGGTGTTTTACCTTGTTCAGTATATAGCTATTCGGAATGCTCATTTAGAACTGGGATGTAAGGATGGAATCGTGTGTGGAATAAATAACATTAGCAGGCCATATCTGGGCTATCATAGCTAGAGGATACCCTTGTACAGTGAATGGCTTCTTCATAAAGTTATTTGTATACAAATATAATTCATTTTCTTTTTCTTGGGAGAACAGAATTCCATAAAAAAAGGTACCTGACTTCGACTATCGAGCTACCCAACGTAGCTTGCAGGAGCGCTAGAGGTAACGTTACTTACAGGTCCAACAGAAAACACGCCAACTCAGGGTCCCTTTTCATTCCCTTGGTGAACTTCAACTGTCACCATTGAGAAAAAGCAATTCCAAGCTTGTGCTTCTTCATTTCTGCCACAGCAGTAGCTAGCTAGCTCTTCTGAAACCTGATCCCACTCCACAGGCTCTGTAGCAACACCCAACTCTCCCCACACAGAAAAGAGCATTACGCCCAGAATCATCCTGAATACTTCTATAATAAATACAGGCAGAGGACTACGGATTTGGCAAATGTGCACAAAGACAGAGATTGCCAGTGCATCATAGATATGACTGAGTATTGCTATTTTATAATATTTCCAAGGTAAAAATCCTGCATAGTATACCTTAATTTAACAGTTGAAAAGTTATGTTAAAAGACACTGCACATGAATGTTAGTCCTAAAATCCACTTTTCTACAAATGCAGTTATATTTGCATTTACGTGAAAATTCCAGACCTTGGCTGATACAAATCTTCCAAGGGGTGGGGCTATGACTTGGCTTTACAACATAGCTAAAATACGTCCTTCGTCAACTACTGCTCCCTACTAATGTGATTGCTACCATTGTTTCTGTGCAGAGTGCTGCGATTAACTACAGTAATGTGGGAATTTGCCAGCATGATTTTGTGTGCTGTTTGTTGTGTGTGTGCGGACGCATGCAGACATATTCCAATTTCATACAACTTTACCACAGACTAATGGCTAGCTACTCAACTTGATGCCATCTAACTAGCAAACACAAATAAAGACCACTTTTGTCATAGAATGCAATCACAATTCTGCATAAATTCAAGACATAAATGCGCAACTCACTTTCAATTCAGCTTGCAACTGCCATCACAGCAAGGTGACAGGTCACAGGCTAACAACGAAGCACAGGCTTAGCCTATATCAGAACTACAGGTAACCAATGTTAGCTTCCTTGTCACCCTCAAAGTCAGAGTCATTCTCCTCGTCCTCTTCTGCATTGGAGCTGTTATGAGTTTAGCTTGCTAACAAGTGTGGGTTGAATGTTTACCTGAAACTTAACACCTGATGCTAACTTTAAATCACAAATGGACAGATGCAAGCCTATAAGAAAGGACTGCTGCAGGGAAATTAGCTTGAATTCATTTAAGATTAAAGGTGGAATAGTATTTCCCGATTTATCAAAGACAGCTAAAGCATACTTGCCAGTTGGCAGTTCAGAACACGATGAGGCACATGTTTCTTCAAGGGCAAGTTTTCACAACATAAAGCCTAAAGTCATATGCCAGAAGCAGGACTCAATAAAATGAAGAAACTGATAAATTTGTGTCAAAACCACATAAAATAACCTACTCTGTGGATTCACGAGACCATTTCCCGAAGGCGGCTTCATGTGGAGGACCTACCGGTGTTTTAATATTAAATGACAGAATTGCAGCTATAACAACCTGTTACTGAAACTTCAGAGGACTCTCGTAACCTCATCTGAGTGGTTTGGAATTATTATATTCTCTCTCTCAATTTTTCCAAGAAAAATGTGGCCATTTATTTGTAAGAGAATGCAACACAGACTTTACAAGAAAATCACATAATAAGTGAGTACAAGGTATAATGTAAATATCCTAAAGGTTAACTACTGTAATTAAGTCATTTAATAAACTGCTCTTAAAATAGGTATGAAAGCCTGTTGAGACCTGTATTCATAGTGCAAGATATTTAAATCCTCCCAAAACACGGTTTCATTTAGTTTCAGGCATGTATCACAACAGAGGAAAAAATTGAAAATGCCCTGAATTCGCCCAGTCTTTCTGCAGATCACCTATCCAGTTTCTCCCTTGGGTGGTGACAACGGGACTAAGGAACTCACTTTCAAAACACAAGAACCCCAAATTATTCACACAAAATCCTAACCCCAGTCATTTCTACTAAAATGCAGGTACGGAATAAGGATAAGAACTGGGGGCTAGAATATAGCTCTATTATAAATTTGAACATACAGTAAGCAACAAGCAAGGGTGCATAGGCTACAACGGAGCCTCCCACCTCAATACTGCAGAGGTGTGTTTTTATCATTTGACAACAACATGAGGTCCTGCTGGTCAACAGGGTCACGTCAATGCCAGTCTATGAGCAGTCGAAATGAGACCAAAACTACAGCACATCCCATTCAGATGATGCCTTGAGAAAATGCATTAACAACGTGTCAGAGGGTCAAATCTTCAGAAAGTTGACCGATAACAAGCCTAAGGCCACTTTAGGCTACTTTACTGGCATTTAGCAAACGCTCTTCCGCACCTGACCCCAAGCAATGCTATCAACAGGATTTTATGCTCCATACATTCTGACATAACTGCCAGTTAGACTCAAACTGTAAATTAGTTTAACAACTCAGTCTTATTGCGACTAAATAGATAGCTACTGCGAAGCTCACAAACGTTTAAGTTTTAAAACAATAAAAGTTACATAGGCAATTTAATAGGCAATTTAAATTCTAGGTTCTGCAACATAGAATTTCATGTCGTATAAACTTTTATTTTTTCACCCGCGTGATTTCCTCTACCGAAAATGAATGTCTACATTAATCTTCCATTTAATCTCAATTCAAATCGATGTCCACGATCTTCCATGAGGCGAGCATACCACAAACTGGCTATAGGTCCAACCCAGGCGTGGATCATAAACAACCCAATTGCTAGCTCGCTAATACAGTGTGAACACCTTTTGCTAACACAACATGAAAGCAACAGTTGCGCGTTAACTCAACCGACAACAGAATTACACGATCAAAGACGGCCACAGTTGCGACTCACGTGTGTTGTCGTTCCACGTATTTGTTGTTGCAACAAATTCTAGATAGGCAGCCAAAACTCCAGTAATTAACACGGCACCAAAAAGAAAATACTTGACATTTCGCCTTAATTTCTTGAGGGGTAAAAAGAAAGTCCTCATCTTCTGAAACCTTCAGTCTCCGCTGAGTTGTTTGCCTCGAGTTTTCTCTTTGGTAACACCTTCGTGTAAATAGTTCATCTGTTATAATAAATACGTATCGCGAGAGAAATCATTCTGTATTTACGGCTGCACCATGCTTATCCCAAGCTCCGGTTGCCCGCGGACTACATTAGTACTTGTGTGCAGTGCTTTTACCCTAATAAAGCAAACACCTTTTGCTCACTAGCACACTATAGCACTCTTGCAAGTCGTGTCGCTTTCTACTAACAGTTGTGGAGAGTGAAACCCAGCACAACATAGTCCTCGCTCGATTCCCACACGCACTGCCGTAATTGAGCCCAGGGAGTGATCCCAGCCCAGGAAAGATTTAAAATGGCAACGCCCAGAACTGGTTCGTAAGCAGGGAAGACGACAGGTAAACGAAGCTCCCAATCGGAGCTGATTAAAACTAAGTGATACATTAGGTTGGTTGATATCTTTTTCCCCATGATTAATTTAATTCGCCTTGCAATTATTCCATATAGATGGCAAGGCCACAATAACATAGGTTATTTCCGACATTATCACTATGACAAGAGAAATGGCTTGAAAACATTTTTTCTGAAGATCAGCTACTTATCATGTATAAGAAAATTAGCATTTATTTATAAGATAATTTTTGGCATAAGAAGGCTAATGGTGTTGAGGCTGGTCCAGTCCGCATTTAGACAAATTTGATGAAATATGGTGAGTATAGGGAATCTTCCTACATAGCCTTTATATTAAAGGGGCCACATTCTGAAGTCATCAGAAGAGAAGAGGAGAAAAAAAGAGGAAGGCACACTAAAGGAACATTTAGCCCACATTCGCAGTGGTTGATTGTATGCCTTCCCTTAATCATAACAAAACCCCATGCTTATTTGTAGCTCCTAAGGCCATTATAATAAAACCCCATGCTTATTTGTAGCTCCTAAGGCCATTATAATAAAACCCCATGCTTATTTGTAGCTCCTAAGGCCATTATAATAAAACCCCATGCTTATTTGTAGCTCCTAAGGCCATTATAATAAAACCCCATGCTTATTTGTAGCTCCTAAGGCCATTATAATAAAACCGCATGCTTATTTGTAGCTCCTAAGGCCATTATAATAAAACCCCATGCTTATTTGTAGCTCCTAAGGCCATTATAATAAAACCGCATGCTTATTTGTAGCTCCTAAGGCCATTATAATAAAACCCCATGCTTATTTGTAGCTCCTAAGGCCATTATAATAAAACCGCATGCTTATTTGTAGCTCCTAAGGCCATTATAATAAAACCCCATGCTTATTTGTAGCTCCTAAGGCCATTATAATAAAACCCCATGCTTATTTGTAGCTCCTAAGGCCATTATAATAAAACCCCATGCTTATTTGTAGCTCCTAAGGCCATTATAATAAAACCCCATGCTTATTTGTAGCTCCTAAGGCCATTATAATAAAACCGCATGCTTATTTGTAGCTCCTAAGGCCATTATAATAAAACCCCATGCTTATTTGTAGCTCTTAAGGCCATTATAATAAAACCCATGCTTATTTGTAGCTCCTAAGGCCATTATAATAAAACCCCATGCTTATTTGTAGCTCCTAAGGCCATTATAATAAAACCCCATGCTTATTTGTAGCTCCTAAGGCCATTATAATAAAACCGCATGCTTATTTGTAGCTCCTAAGGCCATTATAATAAAACCCCATGCTTATTTGTAGCTCTTAAGGCCATTATAATAAAACCCCATGCTTATTTGTAGCTCCTAAGGCCATTATAATAAAACCCCATGCTTATTTGTAGCTCTTAAGGCCATTATAATAAAACCCCATGCTTATTTGTAGCTCTTAAGGCCATTATAATAAAACCCCATGCTTATTTGTAGCTCTTAAGGCCATTATAATAAAACCCCATGCTTATTTGTAGCTCTTAAGGCCATTATAATAAAACCCCATGCTTATTTGTAGCTCTTAATGCCATTATAATAAAACCCCATGCTTATTTGTAGCTCCTAAGGCCATTATAATAAAACCCCATGCTTATTTGTAGCTCCTAAGCCCATTATAAAGGGGGAACCCTCATCATTTATTTCCTTGAAAATCAGATTCTTGGCCAATCACACAAGATCAAAGCTGCTTATTTGGTTCCAGTTTCCTATCTAGACGGCCATCACACACTACAGTAATTTTGGCTTTCCATAAAAAAACCCAACACTCTGCCTTTCTGTTTTGTTTTTGTTTGAACTGATAACACAATTGAGGGGGAAATTAATCAACACAGTCTTGCATAGCGATAAGAAATGGCCAGAACGATGAAATACTATCAAGGGCACTGTTGTAACCTTGTTCAAAGGTATTGTACTTGTACACTGCATTTACAGCTTGTGGCAGGGCTGCCATCGGGGGGGGGGGGGGGGGTGTCTGTGAACGTGTGGTAAGTATTATTGTCCTGGTTCCCGGGAATAATATAATAATATATTTTGTCCCAGGCCCGGGAATTTCACATTTGCATTTGATTGTTGTCTCTTTTAAGCAACTGAAACCAAAACAGTGCATCCACACTGAAAGTCCCAGCTTTGTATCACATAACTGAAACTTACATGGACAAAAACATAAATTAGGGGAGAAAATTTCACATCACATACACAAAATTATGAGGTTCAAGTGGGAGATTGTTAGTTTTGGGGGTGTCTGGCAAATAGAAATTAGAGCCTTTTTTTCAGGGAAAAGCATGCAACTATGTCCACATCCTACATCTGGTAGCTTCTACTTATGTCTGTGTGCTCTTCTTTGAGTAACCATTACTATCCACCAAGCTTCTAAGTTATGTCAAAAATTTGCCTCATTCTAATGAACTATTTAAATTAGACTCAAGGTCAGCAGAGCTAATTTGACAGCTGGACGCTTTCAACATTAGTGATGCCAGATTAAATTTCAGTGAAACAAAAAAATACAATAACATACTGGAAGGGTGTTTCTGAACAAATGACTTCTGGTGGAGTACTGTCATGCTGTCATTATTTAGCTGGGCTGGCAGTGGACATAAAGGCCATTGTCCCAATGGGGGTTGTGTTGATGAACATTCAGCTGTGTTCATTTAGACACTCTGAATGGAAATAGTTGCTTCAAGGGAAGTGGGTGAATGATTGGGAAATTGCCTTTGACTGATAGAATTCTCATTTTTTGTTAGGAAATTACTCAGTTGAAAGCATTATTCAAGAGGTGCAGATGTGTTGTGGCAAGGGTGACAGTTTGTGAATATTGTGCTGTCTGTATGCAAATTTAGTGCAGGGTCAGAGGAGAGGAGACAGGGGAGACTTTCCTGTGTGAAATTAACGATTTCAGGAAATTGCTCTGTTTACATTTTGGATCATTGTGTGAGGTTTGTGTCACATGGCTGGCTGTCTGCCTGCTGGTCTGACTCATGTCTGACATGTGCGTCAGAATTCAGCATGTTACACACACCATACCAACGGTGTATTGCTTATCAGAACACACACACAATCGCACATATTGATACACACATGGGTACAATATGTAGGCCTAAAATGCTCTTGGTTTGAAAGTTGAATTGGCTGGAATGAAAGTTAATTTTCAGGTTATTCTGTGATTGACCCATGTATTTAGTCCATAGTTAATTCTCAGTACATAGTGGTCCATGAATTCAGTCTATAGTTAAATTAAACTCAGGAAGTATGCTTTTCATTGCCTTTCGTATATTATTTTCCATGAATTTATTTGTTTTTCAGACCTTTTCACCAAAAGTTTTTTGTTTTTCATACATTTGAAAGTTTAAATTCTGGGTTAAAATCCAGGGGAGTAATTTTACAAAGCTGAGTTAGCTGGATAACTGCACTCAGTAAAACCCGGAACCCTCCCAAATCTCAAACATGAACTGAAGGAAAAAGAGCTGTTCTGGATTTTACTCAGTGCAGTTATCTAGCTAACTCGGTAATGCTGCTTTCTGAAATACCCTGCAGGTCTGAATACCATTCTATGATGAAAAACTGCTCATGCTACTAGATAAAATATAAACCTAGAGAAAAATATATACCATACAAATGCCTGTATACATTCAGAGTGGTTGACAGAGTTTATGACTTCATATCCTGGAAGTGGAGCCTCTTAGCTTTCATTTCGCACTAATTTTATATGGCACTTTGATTTAAGGATTTCAGTCATCATGCCCTCTTTTGTGTAGAATTGTCTGCACATGTAGCATAGCTAGATGTAAGTGACAACATTCAGGCTAAGAACAATCAAGGATCAGAACCACACTGCCAGATCAGGGGATGACAGCAACCCTTTTGTCACCAGTAAAACTCATTAACCACATTAGATCATTTGCATTTTATGGTAAGAGAAATGTAGGGATTGGAGGATTGCACACCACCACTCCATCAATGTCATTGGGAGTAGTCAGGAATATGAAAGGATTAATCTGACACACACACACACACACACAATATAGCCAAATGCCAAATGTATATGGATACCCCTAGGTCTGGGGCTGTTTTTCATGGTTCAGGCTAGGCTCCTTAGTTCCAGTGAAGGGAAATCTTGACACTACAGCATACAATGACATTCTAGACGATTCTGGGTTTCCAACTTTGTGGCAACAGTTTGGGGAAGGTCCTTTCCCGTTTCAGAATGACAATGCCCCCATGCACAATAGAGGCCCATACAGAAATGGTTTGTCGAGATTGGCATTGGAAGAACTTGACTGGCCTGCACAGAACCCTGACCTCAACCACATCAAAGACCATTGGGATCAATTGGAAAGCCGACTGTGAACCAGGCCTAATAGCTCCACATCAGTGCCCGACCTCACCAATGCTCTTCTGACTGAATAGAAACAAATCCACACAGCAATGTTCCAAAACAATTGTGGCACACGTGGTTTTGTTAAAAATAATTATTTCTTGATGAGGGATTTTTTTTCTTTAACCAAACGGTGAATTTTTTTATAACCCTTTTTACTAATCTTTACCAGGGATGCCAATAATTGTGGAGGGCACTAATATATATATATATATATATATATATATATATATATATAGACCCCGGCTTGAAGGGCCGCAATGCAAAGGATTTCAAACACAGGAGGGAATGGTTACAAATTAGTTCATTAAAATATCAAAATAAACTGACATGAAACAAGGGGAAAGGGTACTGGTAGACAGGATAATGCTCCTGGCAGAGCTAGACGAAAACAAAGACACGAAAAACAGGTTTTACAGACTAACAGATGTTGAGACACGACGGCTGGCGGTTTTTGTACTAGGAAGCGTTGGAACCACTGTTAGCAACGTTCCCGAATTGAGAACAAGCCTCCACAAAACGAAACCAGATCAATTTGTCTGCAATGTCCTCTGTCTGGACCTCCTCTGTTGTTGCGAGTCTCCGTGTTTACACATAGCTACCTCCGGATATCACACATGCACATCCGACAAAAGTACTCCACAAAAACACAAGTAGCTTTCACAAGGGACAGACCACAACATAACAAAGTAGCCATAACAAGCAGCTTACTACTGAACTGTTCCTTCTGGAAACAAGTAGTTTGTCAACTATCTGCATAAACAAACCGGTATACAAAAGACACACAAATATGCTAGCACAAAGCAAAGTTATGCTAGCACAAAGCGAACTCTATGGAAAAATAAGTCGGGAGATGAAACCCTTCAAGTTATCTATCCATGTCTACTGTATTTCTGGCAGCAGAGTGATGGTATATGACTTGTTTGATACGTCAAACCCTTGATGACTTACAACCATTTAGCCAACCATGTGTTACATACTGTTCCAGTGTAATTTACAGCTAAATCTAGTCCCACCCCCCAATTCCCGTAGAGATCCATTCAAATGCAGAGAGGTTACAGTATCGCTTGTAAGAGTACCAGAAAATAAGATATCAAGAGTCTTTTGATGTTGTTGGGTCACGGACATCAGGAAGTCATGGCACACAAAGGATATGCGACCAAATATAAAAAATTATTACTTTATTCTACATTATGTTAAACTGTCCAATATTTTTAGATGCCCAAAAATGGGGGGGACTATGTACAAAAGTTTCTATAATTTCTAAACGGTTCTTCCGATATGGATGAAAATACCCTCAAATTAAAGCTGACAGTCTGCACTTCAACCGCATTGTCATTGTATCCTTTCAAACTCAAAGTGCTAGAGTACACTTACTTTTGTACAAAATAACAAAAAATGTGTCACTGTCCAATGAATTATGGTGCTCACTGTATATCAAGTGTAGCAATCCATTCAAACACAAGAATATGTTACTTGAAGTCTCCACAAATATTACTAATGTAGTGTTACATTTATTTTTATTTAACTTTTTATGATGATGGAGTTTTGCATCAAATAAAGAAATATGTTAAACATTATTTAAGATTCTGTTTTTAGTATGTATGCTTCAGTGTGTCTCATGCGGTGGCAATGTAGTACAATGGTACTACAACTTAAGTAAGGTGGGTTTGATTTCCAGGTGGGTACTGCCCGACCGGTCAGTGGTGTATCTACTTGGTCACTGGTCGCGGGGGAGCGCTGCTCCCCCACTTCTAGCATGATATAATTTTTTTTTTTTTTTACGATTATAATACTAAAACAGCATTATTATCAATGGTACTAACAAGTGCACATATAGACCAAACCTCTCTCTGCCAATACCTTTATCAAAATTATCTCACAGTCACAAAACATTATCTCACAGCGGTTAAAATGGTAAGTAGGCAGAGAAACATCGATTCTTTTTTTTTTTATAGACAAAAGACAAAATGAAACAAACACAGAAAAACACCATCGCTTCTTCAACCATCTCAGCAAACTGACATTAGTACTGTACTAGCAACACCAGCAGCTCATACAGAAGCAAGTGCTAACGTTAGTTAGTGTTAGCTTGGCACCGCTGCTGCCAGAAGCTACAGCAACGACTGCTGCTAACGAGAGTTCTGGGCAGACTGTACCTGATGACCTCAGGCCTTTAATAAATTGCACTAAAGTCATTCCATGCAGCACTGCAGAGTGCGAAAGGGGATTCAGCCAAATGAATATAATAATCACCACGACACGCTCAAGGTTATTGATTGATCGGGTATTGGCCTTGATGTTCATCAGGCTACACGGGACACCTCTAAAAAGCAGTGGGATCCGACAGGATATGTGACAACTTGGCTTAGATACCATCGTTCTGCTGAAGACAGGAGAACGAGACCTGCAACAGACTCCTGCAAGTATCCTCCTGACCCATTGTGGCCATTTAATTTACTTTTTTTTGAGAGCAGGAAGCATTATAGTCAGCGTGAAAAGTGAGAAAAGCTGGTGAATACTCTCACATTGATTTTATTGAGGCAGCGCCGCATGCTGTGCTTGGTGTGGTAACTTAGCTACCGGTATCTTGCATTTTGTGTGTTAGTTCGCGGATCCTGTTTGCACTATAGTTATGAATTGGGGTTATTTGTGTGGTTATGATGTAATCCCATACATAAATACATTATAAAGGCTGTATCCGTCTATATCCGGTGAGGTCCTTCCATATCTGTCCTCCATTATCAACACCTCCTTAACCTGTGGCTATGTTCCTGCTGTTTAAAAAACTGCCTGTGTTACCCCACTCCTTAAGAAACCTAGCTTAGACCCCTCTGATGTCAGAAACTATCGTCCTGTGTCTCTCCTGCCCTTTCTGTCCAAAGCTCTTGAATGAGCTGCCATTAACCAACTGTCTGTTTTTCTCCACCAGAACAACCTCCTCGACTCTCATCAGTCTGGCTTCTGAACCGGGCACTTTACTGAAACTGTGCTCCTGGCTGTGACCGAGGCACTCACCACTGCTAGAGCCTCCTCCATTTCCTCTGTCCTGATTCTCCTTGACCCGTCTGCAGCGTTCGACATGGTCAACCACAAACTCCTGATCTTCACACTGGCTGAGATGGGCATCTCTGGAACTGCCTCTTGGTTTACATCCTATCTCACAGATAGATCCTACCAAGTCTTCTGGAAGGGCTCTGTCTCTGCACTTCATCCACTTTTTACAGGAGTCCCGCAGGGATCTGTACTGGGTCCTCTGCTGTTCTCCATATACACTAAGTCCCTTCTCTCTTGGTTTAGTTATTAATTCACATGGCTTCTCTTACCATAGTTATGCTGATAACACTCAACTCTTCCTCTCTTTCCCTCCCTCTACCCCACAGGTGAAGGAGAGGATATCTGCGTGCCTGGCTGACATCTCTGTCAGCAGATGTCTAGCCATCACCTGAAGCTCAACCTTGACAAGATTGAGCTGCTCTTCATGCCATACAAGACCTCCCCGCTTCTAGACCTGTCCATCATTGTCAACGGAACCATGGTGACCGCCTCCCGCTCTGCAAGGAACCTGGGGGTGGTCCTAGATGACCAGCTGGAGTTCAAAGGACACATCAGGGCAACGGCAGGGTCCTGTAGGTTCCTCCTGTACAAGGAGGATTTGGCCATACCTGACCACCTACTTCACCCAGCTTCTTGTCCAAACCATGGTCACCTCATGTCTGGACTATTGCAACTCCCTTCTCGCAAGCCTACCAGCCTGCACCATTCTGCCCCTACAACTGGTCCAGAACGTGGCTGCTTGGCTTGTGTTCAATCTCCCGAAGTTCTCACACGTCACCCCCCTGCTGAGGTCACTCCACTAGCTGCCAGTCGTGGCCAGGATCAGGTTCAAAGTTCTGACCCTGGCCTACACTGCAGCCAAAAGGTCAGGCGCCTCCTACCTACAGGACTTAATCCAGCACTACGTTCCTGCTCGACCACTTCGCTGTGCTGCTGCAGGGCGTCTTGTACTTCCCTCCCTCCGTGTTAACGGCTCCCACTCGTCCCGACTGTGGAGCTTTTCCACCCTAGCTCCCCAGTGGTGGAACGAACTCCCCACTCCGCTATGCTCAGCTGAAACACTGTCTGTTTTCCGTCATGGTCTGAAAACGCACTTTTTCAGACTCCACCTCGACTAAACTACCTATATAGGGCCAATTCTATAGTACTTGCTTCCTGTTTTTTGCTTGTTTTCTATTTAACTTGTGTTTTGTTATTTTATAGTTAAGAATGTATAGCTGACCGTGTTCTATGTTCATTACTAGGGATGGCTTTGTCGGATCATGACTAGTTGTGCTTTGTCGGATCTGCTTTGTAGTCGCATCAATGACCTTCAATATGCACTTGTTGTACATCGCTTTGGATAAAAGCGTCTGCCAAATAGTTGTAATGTAATGTAATGTTGATAATGTTAGTTTTTAGGTTGTTTACATTTTCACTTCTGTATTAACACCTGGAAACAAAGCTACCTGTATACCCATGGGATTTGTCCAATTGTTAAACCCAGTTTGTCTATTTGTGTGTGTGAGTGACTTGCAATTGTTTGGGTTGTTGACCTATCAGTGTTTTTTATCTGAAAATAAACATATCCAAAGAATGTGTGATGAGGTCATTAAAATAGAGCTCCCCCACTAAAAAAAATCCCCACTGCATCACTGCTGCTGGTGTATCATTGAGCATGGTATTTAATCTTAATTGCTTCAGTAAAATATCCAGCCGTATAAATGGATTGTATTCAAAAATTAAATCTGTGTAAATTGCTCTGGTTAAGACCATCTGCTAAATACTGAAATGTAAGGTAATGCCATGGGATGCAAGAAGCTATATGAACATTGTCACTATTGTCCCACTTGGCCAGGGCTGGTCGTAAAGTGGGCAGCAACATGGAGTGCTGCTTAAAGCTGTAATTCATAGAAATGGGAATAACAAGGGATACTGCAATTACACATGCCTTTCAGTATTCCAAACCACATCCTGTTAGCCTAGGACATGATCCTCCTCTCCAAGGCGATGATTCATATGCCAGCCTTCATATGAAAGGCAGCTTTTCATTGCAGTGAATGGAGCTTGCGAGCATATTCATGTGCAGAATTTATTATTTAGGACATGAGCAAAAAGCAATAGCCAATATATTTGTGATATTTTAGTGTTGTCCTTAGTTAGCCTTCTAGCTTACCTCTCAAAGAAGCATGACATCCTTATGCTGGACATCCAAATTGGGTGCGGATCCATACACATTTGGACTGGCATTAGTTTAGAAACCTGAATTAGAGTGGGCTTTCAACTATTCAGTGCCATCTTTTGGGGGGGGGGGGGCTAGGATCGATGTCCATCACGGCTCTTAAAGGGGTTGGAAGAGGGCACACATGGACAATACCTGTCACCGGTAATGCTCAAGACAGCCTTTTCCCCCAGCTAATGGAACGGTACACCCAAGCTTCAGTCCCCCATGCCAAGCCTTCAGACCTACTGCCCTGCTGGGCTCCGGCCAGAGAGGTCTCAATACAATGAGGCCGTCTGCTGAATGAGGGTGGAGACTGGAACAAGATCAAAGGTGATCGCATGCCTATTGTTCCTCTCACTTTGATGATTCACAATACCGTGAGGATGTCTTGTGCACACTTTTCTACTTTTTGTAAGGGGCCCAAGGTTCATTTTCCATTTAATTTTTAGCTTACAAAAAATAAGACCTCCCCCCCCCCCCCCCCCCCCCCATTTTCAAAACAAGAGTGCAACTGTTGTGTCGTGCTTACTTCACAAGCACACAATACAGCCGCCTTTCCAAAATATGTACATAACAACTGAAATGTAATCTTTTAACAATATCCCATTCGCAAAATATTGATTATATCCAAGAACTCTGGTTAAAAGACACACATTATCTTCAACAAATCCCATGTTTTTGTTACTTCCTGAATAACCATATCCCATTTCAGGTATTAGTATACCACTTTGTCAAAAGATGGACATTGCTTGCAAATTGTGTTCCTCATCATGATCAACTTTTAGGTTACCAAACTGAAAAAAAGGTATTTTTTAAAGTGGGACATTTGTATCGGGGCTCCTCATTACAAAAAAGTGCATTATGTGATGTGGTGGCCGACACCCCAGGAGCTCCAAAGATGAGATAGCAACAGCAGGTCCACAAAGTGACAGTTTATTTGCCAATGTGCACACAGGGAGAGTATCTCAAGGGCAGTCCAAGAGAACCAAGAAAAACTTCCTGATACATTCATCTTTATCGCCAACAGTTATCTGAAACACAATATGCAATGTTACCCCCATAGACAAACTAAAATACATCCTATAGAAGCAGAAGAGCCAGTAGGGTTAATACAGTAAGTTAAGTGCCCTCGCTAAATTCCCAACCTGGCTTTTTCAGTCTACCACCTAATCATCCCCCAGTTTAATTGGCTAAAAAAATATTGTTCTCTCCCTCTCCACCTCAGCTGATGTGTGGTGAGCATTTTGGTGCAAAATGGCTGCCGTTGCATCACACAGGTGGGTGCTACACATTGGTGGTGGTAGATGCGCACTGCCCACACTGCTACAGCTCCATTCAATTTCGATAATACTTCACGTGAGGTCCCAGTGACAATGACAGGGGCTTGTCCTGATTCTCGGGGAGCAGTGCACAGCACCCATCCCCCTACCGTGGAACACTGTTCCTGGGAGAAAGCGACCTGCTTGTGATGACTGATGGCCATGAGACATTCTGTATATGCATGCCGCCCCTTCCACTTTAAAGCCCCTTGATGCAGTTTATCATAGTGTCTTGCATTTTATCACCGGGGCTACATTTCTAATCATTGTGTTTTGTATGGAAAAGCAGGATGGTCCTCTTTAATGAAGAGAAGGGAACTACATTCCATTTTGTTTATCTATAAGGCTCTACTTAAGAAACATACCTACTATCTCTCATCTTTAATTACTTTTAAATCCAGTAACTATGGTATCAGGTCTCAGGACTTTTTAGCCTTCGATACACCACAAATAAACTCTGAGCTGGGCAAAACAGGTTTTCAATACAATGCCCCTCACAGTTGGAATGAATTGCAAAAAAATTTAAATTCCCTTAGAAATGTAAAATCTAAATTCCCTTAGAAAATTTTTAAGTCTTATACTTATATTAATGTTGTATGTACTTGTTTCCTTTGATATATGCCTGTATGCTGTTTGACTGCTGAATGTTAACGTGTGACTGAATTTTATGTGTTTTTATTTGTTCGCAGGTCTCCGTTGTAAAAGAGATCTTGATCTCAATGATCTCAACTACCTGTAAAAATAAAGGATAAATAAAAATGAAAAAAAAATTACACACTTTGTTGAACATTGTGGATCCTGCAGCTGTGACCATGGCATGGGTAGGGAAGAGTATGCACCCATTGTGCACTGAGGAAATGGCACCCGGGACGCGAGCAGGTCTCCTTTCAGCAGAGGTGGAGAATCCAGGTTCAAAAAGTAAAAGTCCTCCCCAGTATTTTGTTCCAATCACCTCAATTTGCTAACTGGCACAATTCCTCAGCCAGGAGGTCGAACTAATCAGCTGGCTGAGTTCATGGGTGGAAGAAACACGTGGCAGGACTTCTACTTTCTGACCCCTGGACCTTCCACCACACCTATCAGGGCTGCCATCTCCATGCTGAACTGTATTCCAGCCCGATAACGCACCTCTCTGCGGGTGCGAGCATTCTCTCAGAGTAGTGCTTTGTCAAAGAATTTAAGTTTCTCACAAATGGTAGAGCATAGCAGAGACAGCTTCTCCTGTATCCTGATTCCTGCATAGCAGAAGCTAGATGGCCTGTAGCCTGGTTAGAAAGAAGCCCTCCCTTCGCCACCGACACTGTTCTGCCTGCCAACAGATTTTCAGCCCAGTCCCTGTTTTTAGAATTTACAGCCATAGTAATTGTTTTTGCTGCTGACCCTGTGACCTCTCCCATGCAGCAATTTCAGACAACAAGTCCTTGTATTTTCTGGTTGCCGTTGGATTGTGGCAAGTAGGTGAACTTTGTAACATCATCGCCACTAGCATTTGAATGGATCTTTCCACGTGACCATATTCAGGGCAATTTTTTCAGCCACATTATATGGTTCGCTTCAATATAAATCAACAAATGAGAGTGTTAGACTGATACTCCTACTAGGGCTGGGAGGGGCTCCCCTACAAGGGCCAGACCTAACTTGGGGCCTTCATATAATTTAGGACAGGAGCTTGGCTTCTCTGGAGGAAGACATCTAATGGTCAGCTCTCCTTGTGCGTGGATAGTGAATTTGTGAATTGCTTCCACAGAGAGGCAACCGTCTTCCGTCAGTCCTGCTGCTGTCTTTACCTAGTTTGTCTCATGACAACGTAATCTCCCAAGTCATACCAGTATTGATCCATACCCTCTGATTTCTTCATACCAATACACCCATACTATTTCTTAGAAATCAGATGTGTTATTTTAGCTGTATATTTCTGAGTGGGAGATACAATAACTCCTAAATAAATAGTCACAAAAGCACAGAAGCACACTCTTGTGTGCACTCTTTAAAAGCAATGAAAAGCAGTCTATATTAATTATTCCATGTAGATTTGCAGCAAGATGCATTTACCCTCAGGACAGGACAGAAACTAGAATACAAGAGGCTGCCAGTCATTTAAATGTTTTTTAAATACTTTTTTTAGAATGTTAGGAGCAGCTTGTCAATTCTGGAGGCCACTGCCCACTGGCTTTCCCCTTCTTCCTTTTTAAAGGGATAGTTCACTTTCTGAGGTTTTAAAAATATTATTTCGGTTTTAGAGTTTCAGTTGGACCAGACACCTTTTGTGTGCAATGAAGGATATTTTAGATGTTTAGAGACATTTGTGACAACTTGCCAGCGTTACAATGGCAGATACAAGGCATTTGGGGGTTTGTAGTCTAAAGCAAGGAAATATACTTCAAATAACCCCATGGTAGCTTGTATAGCGATGTTGCCTTAACCCACAAACCACCAAATGCCCATATACCAGCCAGTGTAAAGCTGGAAGGTCAATAGAAACTTCTGTAATTACATAAAATAGCCTTCGTTGAACATAAAAACTGTCTGGCTAATTGAAATCACACTGTATGCTAAAAGGGACATAATTCAAAAACTCAGATTGTTCAGAAAGTGAACTATCCCTTTAAAATTAATTATATGTCATCCTGGTCCAGTCTCCAGATTTTCTGAAACTGAATTAAGAGCATGTATGGTTCTGACTAGAACTTTGAAGAGCACACTAGGCTAGTTGTATTATGGAGAGACCAGTTGTGCGGTTTAACATTTCTCCCAGGTACATTTTTCCCAGGTTTCCCCCTGTACTCTGTGAATCCTGTATTATGTGTGGTGTCAAATGTATTCAAATGAAGATGGAATTCCACTGCCACCTTGTGGCAAGTATTCACAAACCACCGGGCTGAACCGGTTTTTGGTGAAGTGTATGAACATTGCCACTGATTTGTGATTCTTCTGCAGATTTCTAGCTATAGCTGGATTGACAAGAATGTCTTCCAGAGCTAATTCAAGAGCGATCAAAGGTATACAGGTCTCCTTTTCAGTGTGTTTACAATTTTCCATTCCGAGAGAGATGCCTAAAACAGACTGTTAAACAATTAAAATACAGTCTTGATTATAACTCAATAATTGAGTACTACTAGTACGTTTATGTGTGTGTGTGTCTGTGTATAAATAAGCATGTGCATATGTCAGTGTATGCAGTAGGTGTGTGTGTGTGTGTGTGTGTGTGTGTGTGTGTGTGTGTGTGCGTGTGCATGTGTGCGTGCGTGAAAGAGACAGAGAGAGAGAGAGAGAGAGAGCGCAATGACTGTAAAAAGGTCATTTTTGAAAAGTGGAGCATCTAAGGAATGTACCAAAGATTCAGAGAAAATGTTAACATGACTTCAGTTTCCTATCAGTCTTGCAAATAACTTTTGGAAATATAGTCACAAGCAGTGGATTAAGGAGTTATTAAACATATATCATGGTACAGTGTTATGGACTCAGGTAAAGGGATAAAATATGACTTTTCAAAGATGATCATTTTATTTGCTTGGTATAGCACCACCTTCAGAGTATTTTTTATATTTTTTGCTGTGAAGGTATGTCTGGACCCTCAACCATCCCAACAAAAAATACCAAAAAAAATTGTTGCCATTTTCTCAAAATCTATTGAGTAACAATACAATAATACAAATGCAAGCAATAATTCCGTGGTCCAAGCTGCTAGTGGCTATCAAGCTGAATTTCAGCAGTTATTCTCCAGGTCTCCCTGTAGGAATGCTGAGCTCAGCAATCATTTGGTAATAAGCACACACACATGACTAATTATACAATTATGTAGTAATAGAGGTGTTCAGTGCAAAACATTAAAATGATGAGGTGTAGGCCCATTTCCTTATAGACATTAGCCATTTATAGAGCCTATCACTACATTACATTACAGGCACTTAGTAGATGCTCTTATCTGGAGTGACTTCACAGCTTTTGCATTTTTACATAGTATCTATTTATACAGCTAGATATGGGCCATTCTACAAAAGTCATGCAAATTGCTGTCCCTCTCTGATAAAAGTAAGAAATTGACCAATAAAATCTTTCAGTGCTATATAATTCATTAGATCATGTTATGTTTTAATATAATCCAAGATATAAATTGCAGTAATAATAGTTACATTTATCCAAAATCAACACACAATTTCCTATTGGGAGATGGCTGTCCCCACTATCAACCCTTAAACTGGTGCATTAAAAAATAATACCAAAAATATTTTTGCCAATTATTTGACTTGTCTCATTCAATAAAGCATGTTAATTTTTATCAAATATAAGTTAAAATAATGCAATCTATTTTGTAATAAATTTTATAATTCAAAAACCTATCGAAAAAATGCTGTCCCCAGTTTTGTACGTCACAACCGAAACGTACACTGTTTGAGTCTGTGCAGTGAACTTGCTTGTAGAGATGAGCCCAGAGAAGTCGGCGGCGTTTCTGGATGTTGTTGATATATGGCTTACGTTTTGTATAGTAGAGTCTTAACGTTAATGTAGTGCTGTCTGAAGGATCGAAGGTCACGGGCATTCAATATTGGTTTACGGCCTTGCCCGTTTTCTCCAGATTCTCTGAATCTTTTACTAATATTATGGACTGTAGATGGTGAAATCCCTAAATTCCTTGCAATCGTGTGTTGAGAAACGTTGTTCTCTAAACGTGTTAAAAGCCACGTGGAATAGACGACTGCAACTTGCTCTAAGAATTCCAGCTCATTTTGTAGGCTAATTATAACTGGGTTATATTGTCCTGGAGTAAGAAACTGTTGGTGTGCGTTCATTATGAGGCTACTCCTTGTTAATGACGCTTACCCTATGCACGGTGCCCCCCTAGTGGTAGCTGTTGACGTCCCAATTATAGCAACCTATTCATATTTCTCTGAAATTATAAATTAATTTACAACAAAAAACCTCGACATTTTGACAACTCCTGTAGGCTATAATCGTTAAAAGGCCTTTTGCAAATATGCTAGCTGCTCTGGGAAATTTGGCAATAAGGTACCTGTATTGTGCAGATATTTCTGACGTTTATAACACGAAAATTAGTTCAGCATTAAGGGAGTTATAGACCTAGCATATTTTCTCAGGGGAAGTCTGCATATGTCAATACACTACCAAAATACGCTGATCTTTATGTGACTTATATATGTAGCTACTATATTAGCCTATATGTAACCTAAAACAACGCATAAGTGAGCGGTATTTAGTTTTTTATATTTAAGGACTGAGCAGCCAATGATCATAGCTGAACATACCCCTTTCATTCTGACTTGAAATGTATAGGTCTACGACTTGAAATAAATAGGCCTACGCCTTGAAATAAATGCGAGTGGAAATAAATAGGCTACCCATTGAAATAAATAAAAGAGACGTAAAAAAATGAATATTTATTTTGACACACGCCAATAACAGCTTGTTTAGCCTGATCTTCCGAGAAAAAAATCCAAGCGTGATTTTGAGGTTATATGATTACAAAATAGGCATTTGAAGACTAAATAACCATTGTTTTTTTCTGTTACCCAGAGAGCATTTTTGTGTTGAAAAGTCGGCGGAACTACAATGGTGGTGTCATCTGCATATACCCACTGAGCACAAACCTATATAAACGATAAAATGTTGGTGAAATATGGAATACCATCCAAGCTCTCATTTGGCCATTTTTAGACTACCTAAAATCTAACTATAAATGTGCACATTTTATGTTGTAATTTTCATATGTGATTCAGTTGTAAATTCAAAGACAAACAATATGGATTCATGTGGATGCATTTCTCAAAATGTCATTGCTTTGGCAAGCGAAATCCGGCTGACACGTAGATGCAATTTCACCGCATGAAGTGTATCACTTAAAATGTCAAAACATTTAGCCAATTTGTTGCGACAAGAAGCTTGGGCAAACAACATGGCACAAGTTTCTATCCTAGGCAGACAGAGTTTTTACCCAAAAATAATGTTGCACGAATTTCTGCTATGGGCATGTGTGTGGACTTTAGAACACACTGGTAAACACGTGGCCTCGATGGCTCAGTGGAAAAGCATTCTTCAGATTCGAGGATTGTGAGTTCGATTCCTGCTTGTTGTACTGTTTATTTACATGAAAAAATTTGGTTGAAACGTGGTCTAAACAAGAACTCTTGAAAGAAGTCGACAAATAGATGGAGAAAAAAACTTTGGAACCATTTTAAGAGGTCTTTTCAATGACTGCAATAGACGTTTATTTTTGGGCTTTGAGCCTGAAAATTGCATACAAGGAAGCAGAAGGTCCTCTAGTAGCTCCACCAGGTAAATCGCATGTCATCAGCGATTCCTGTTTTCCACAACATGGGTTCAAATCCAGCTCAAGATAAACCTCAAAGGCCATTCTCTCGTTCCCTCTGATTTTCTAGTCTCTCATTGATTACTGTCCAATAAAGCCAAAATGCCACAAAAATATATTTAAATGGGACTACATATCACCATCTACTCCGCAGCAGACGAACAGGCCTAAGATCTAATAATAGTTACACAATCAAGTTGTGAGCTGAGGTGCACAACTGAATCACATATGAAAATTACAACATAAAATGTGCACATTTATAGTTAGATTTTAGGTAGTCTAAAAATGGCCAAATGAGAGCTTGGATGGTATTCCATATTTCATCAACATTTTATCGTTTATATAGGTTTGTGCTCAGTGTGTATATGCAGATGACACCACCATTGTAGTTCCGCCGACTTTTCAACACAAAAATGCTCACTGGGTAACAGAAAAAAACAAATTCTGAGGACTTGATAGGAACTCATCATTATGACATCCAAGTAACACATTGCAACGTTTGTGACTTTTATGGGATGTTCCTGGAATGTCCTTTTGTTATCTTGGAGTAACATTCCCCTATATACAGTCAAGCCGGAAAGTCTGCACACTCCTTTCACCTTCTCCACGTTTTATTATGTTACAGACTTATACTACAATAGATTGAGTTCATTTTTTGCCTCAAACATCTACACACAATAGCCAATAATGACGAAGTGAAAACAGGTTTTTAGACAATATGCAATTTTATTTTACTGACAAAAATAGGTTATTTAGGGGTTACATATCTGTACACACCCTTAGCCTAATACTTGGTTGCTGCACCTTTGGCAGCGATTACAGTTTCAAGGCGTCTTGAGAAAGAAGCTACGAGCTTGGCACACTTGTTTCTGGACATTTTTGCCCATTCCTCTTGGCATATCCTTGCAAGCTCCGTCAGGTTGGATGGGGAGCGTCGGTACACAACCATTTTCAGCTCTTTCTACAGATGTTCAATTGGATTCAGGTCTGGGCTCTGGCTGGGCCACTCAAGGACATGCACAGACTTTCTCCGAAGCCACTCCTTTGTTCTCTTGGCTGTGTTCTTCGGGTCGTTGTCATGTTGGAAGGTAAACCTTCGCCCCTGTCTGAGGTCCAGAGCGCTCTGGAGCAGGTTTTCTTCAAGGATCTCGGTGTACTTAGCTACATTCATCTTTCCCTCTATCAGGACTAGTCGCCCGTTCCGGCTGCTGAAAAACATCCCCACATGATGATGCTGCCACCGCCATGCTTCACTGTAGGGATGGTATTAGCCAGGTGATGAGCGGTGCCTGTTTTCCTCCTGACGTGACGCTTGGTATTCAGGCCAAAAAGTTCAATTTTGGTTTCATCAGACCAGAGAATCTTGATTCTCATGGTTTGAGAGTCCTCTAGGTGCCTTTTGGCAAACTCCAAGCGGCCTTTTACTAAGGAGGGGCTTCCGTCTGGCCACTCTACCATAAAGGCCTGATTGGTGGAGTGCTGCCTGGATGGTTGATCTTCTGAAAGGTTCTCCCATCTCCACAAGGATACGCTGGAGCTCTGTCAGAGTTACCCTCGGGTTCCTGCTCACCTCCCTGGCCAAGGCCCGTCTTCCCCGATTGCTCAGTTTGGCCAGGCGGCCAGGTCTAGGAAGATTCTTGGTGATTCCAAACTTCTTCCATTTATGAATGATGGTGGCCACTGTGCTCTTTGGGACCTGTAAAGCTGCAGAGATTTTCCTCTACCCTTCTCCAGATCTATGCTTTGACCTCATGGCTTGGAGTTTGCTCTGACATGCACTGTCAACTGTGGGACCTTATATAGGCAGGTGTTGGCAATCCCCAATCATGTCCAATCAATTGAATTTATCACAGGTGGACTCCAATTAAGTTGTAGAAACATCTCAAGCAGTATCAATGGAAACAAAATGCACCTCAGCTCACTTTTGGGTGTCATATCAATATATTGGTATATCAATATATGATATTTTACATTTTGATTTTTAATAGATTAGCACAAATGTCTAAAAACCTGTTTTCACTTTGTCATTATGGGCTATTTTGTGTAGAATTTTGAGAGAAAAAATTAACTCAATTTATTGTAGAATATGTCTGTAACGTAATAAAACGTGGAGAAGGTGAAAGGAGTGTGCAGACTTTCCTGCTTGACTATACAGAATCGCTGCAGTACCAATTCTGCACCATAAGGTGGCAGAGGAGGACAGAGATAAGAACAACTACCTGAATGATGTCAATGATGGGTTCCTTCTTGGCTGTAATGGCAACGAAGATAATAGCATCATGATCCGGGCATATGAAAGCAATTTTTCACTACTGAGGAACAAGCATGATGAAAGGTGAAATCTAACGCATTATACTGACCTAAAAAGCTGTCCTCATCTCTCATTATTATCATCTTGGTTTTCTGCATTTGTGTCCTCTTGCCTTTTTTTGACTATCTAGATTAGAACACCAACACCTCTGGCTGTGCCCAGTAACTGAGTGGAATGTGTTATATATATATGTCTTTTATGTCTTAACTGTGATTTTATATGAATAGAGTGTGATGGCAGGCGTCTTCATTTCATATAATGTGGAGTCTCTTCTGTTCTTTTCCAAGCATTGGTGCTGGAAAGATGTTTTATGTTTTTAAAAAATGCAAGAGGAGGGGAGAATGTGTCACATCCCCTCTTATTTAGGCTGAACATCACCAAGGAGGAGAAGTAGGTCCCTGTCTATACATAGTAAAAAGAGCGGAACATTTCTTCTACCAAAGGTACAAAGTACTTTTCAGCCAAAGAGGCAAGCTCTGTGGTCACTATTCTGATGCCATTGCTGTAATTATATCACTCACAGCACACCAGACATTAATTAAAATGATACCCAAAAATGGAACTGTAGAATAATCTACTCATGATATTATGAATAATTTTGCAATCAGTTGAGGATTCACTCGTTTATAAAATAAATATATTCAAGCAGTGATGGTGGTAAAATAAATATATTCAAGCAGTGATGGTGGTAAAATAAATATATTCAAGCAGTGATGGGGGTAAAATAAATATATTCAAGCAGTGATGGGGTTAAAATAAATATATTCAAGCAGTGATGGGGGTAAAATAAATTTATTCAAGCAGTGATGGGGTAAAATAAATATATTCAAGCAGTGATGGGGGTAAAATAAATATATTCAAGCAGTGATGGGGGTAAAAGTTAGGATGATTCCAAGGGCCCTACTGGCAGGGACTCTCAAAAAACTGTGCTGTAATTGTACAAGGACCACAGAACACCCGGTGGTCTCTAGAGTAAAAAACTGTGCTGTAATTGTACAAAATGGACACCGAACACCCGGTGGTCTCCAGAGTAAAAAACTGTGCTGTAATTGTACAAGGAACACAGAACACCCGGTGGTCTCTAGAGTAATAAACTGTGCTGTAATTGTACAAAATGGACACCGAACACCCGGTGGTCTCCAGAGTAAAAAACTGTGCTGTAATTGTACAAGGAACACAGAACACCCGGTGGTCTCTAGAGTAATAAACTGTGCTGTAATTGTACAAAATGGACACCGAACACCCGGTGGTCTCCAGAGTAAAACACACTGTGCTGTAATTGTACAAGGAACACAGAACACCCGGTGGTCTCTAGACTAATAAACTGTGCTGTAATTGTACAAGGAACACAGAACACCCGGTGGTCTCCAGAGTAATAAACTGTGCTGTAATTGTACAAAATGGACACAGAACACCCGGTGGTCTCTAGAGTAATAAACTGTGCTGTAATTGTACAAAATGGACACAGAACACCCGGTGGTCTCTAGAGTAATAAACTGTGCTGTAATTGTACAAAATGGACACAGAACACCCGGTGGTCTCTAGAGTAATAAACTGTGCTGTAATTGTACAAAATGGACACCGAACACCCGGTGGTCTCCAGAGTAAAAAACTGTGCTGTAATTGTACAAGGACCACAGAACACCCGGTGGTCTCTAGAGTAAAACACACTGTGCTGTAATTGTACAAGGACCACAGAACACCCGGTGGTCTCTAGAGTAAAACACACTGTGCTGTAATTGTACAAGGACCACAGAACACCCGGTGGTCTCTAGAGTAAAACACACTGTGCTGTAATTGTACAAGGAACACAGAACACCCGGTGGTCTCTAGACTAATAAACTGTGCTGTAATTGTACAAGGGACACAGAACACCCGGTGGTCTCTAGAGTAAACAAGCCTATGAGTTCACAATGGCACAGTCAACAGCGGCACGCTCATTCTCAGCGTCGCAGTTTAATTATCCTTCATCGCACTCTCCACGTTTTCCCATCAACGGCATAAGTGTTCATTCAGTTTCACAAATAAAATGTTGTTAATTGACGGGCGTGCTCAGGAAATGTCATCTGGGCTCGTAATGCGGTTGAAAAGAGGAACAGCATTTACAAACCAGATTGCTTTGGGGCTGGCTGACGTAGCCAGCAGCAAAGAAAGTGTTTTGGGTTACATCCAGGTGCGTTTGTGACTACATGTTGGTTATAAAACAGTGCTCTCGTTGGACATGCCTGTCTGCCACTTAACAATGAAACACTCATTTTGCCTTGTAGATTTCTTGCCTTTCATTTGTGCTTTTATACAACTTCAGTGAAGTAGGTCAGACAATTTACCTGCAATCTTTTGGAACCAAACAAATGTAACAAACAGTTTCTTTGTTTCCATCGTCTAGTTTTCAAGTCTGCAACACTGTCAGACTATTTGTAATCCAATTTTTTTCTCTATGTTGGCAATATTCAGTGGGTTGAGTGAAATAACCTTCTGTGCCATAACCCCTAAAGGCAATATGTGTATTAAGTGATCCAGAGTTGTTCCCCTGTTCAACTGTACATACCAGTATGTAGCAAAAAAATATGGTTTTACTGTTTTCAATGTTACCGTTTTCAATGTAGCAAAGCGCAGTGTAGTGTGTGAATCTCAATCTACAGTCAGGTTTTCCCCAGAGGTAGAGAAAAGGAAGAGGTGTTGGAATGAGGTTATACTGTGGTTATATTCTCTCCACTGTGTGAGATTTGAGAACAGTTACACTCTACACTCTTGTAATTGTCTCCCTCTGCAGCCACTGAATCCCTGTGGAGAAGGTTGACACTTGTGGTGTGCATTTTGAACCAGTGAATCTGGTATTAGCTTAGGTGGAGCTGTGCCTGGTTCTAGTGGGAATGTGACAAATCCTTTGGCTGCACGGATGCACTGGTGAATCCCGGTTGGCAAAACGACCCATCTGCCTCCAGGATTTCGCTCAGGAAAGCGTCTTCTTTCACCCGAAGGCTGTTGCAGGCCTCAAGCTGAGCACATGTTTACATCACAATGTGCAATTAAAGGCATACTATGCAGGATTTTTAGCTTAAATATAAAATAAACATGCTAAGTCATATCTATGATGCACTGGCCATCTGTGTCTTTGCGCACATTTGTCAAATTTGTGCTCCTCTTCCTGCTATTTATTATTCTAAGATGTGACGTTTCTGGGTGTGACACTCATTTTCTGTGTGTGTGGGGGGGGGGGGGGGGGGGGGGTGTTGACAGCTGAACTTCACCAAGGGGATGAAAAGTAACGTGGAGTTGGCGTGTTTTCTGTTGGACCTGTAAGTGGCCTTACCTCTAGCTATCCAGCGAGCTATGGTTGAGGATGGAGGAGGAGACTTCTTTGATTGTAAACACAGGACCACAGCAAGGCTAAATATTCTGCATAGTATGCCTTTAATATATCAATGAATAGGTGTGCACATGTACAGTACCAGTCAAACGTTTGGACACACCTACTCGTGACAGCTACTTTTTACTGTTTTCCACATTTTTGAATAGTAAAGACATCAACACTATCAGATAACACAAATGGAATTATGTAAAGACCCAAAAAAAGTGTAAAACAAATAAAAAACGTCTTATATTTTAGATTCTTCAAAGTAGCCACCCTTTGCCTTGATAACAGCTTTGCACATTCTACCTGGAAATAAGGTATCAAGAGTCTTTCGATATCCTTTTATACAGAGTCATGATAGCATCACCTGTTTACCTGTGGAATACCTGTTTACCACAGAAGTTGGTTGAGAGAATGGCAAGAATGTGCAAAGCCGTTATCAAGGCAAAGGGTGGCTACTTTGAAGAATCTAAAATATAACTTTTTTTGATTTGTTTGCATAATTTTATGTTATCTCATTGTTTTGATGACTTTACTATTCTAAAATGTGGAAAACAGTAAAAAAAAAACTTTAAAAAACCTATGAGTAGGTGTGTCCAAACTTTTGACTGGTACTGTAGTTGAAATGTTAAATGTTTCTATTCAAGCTTAAATATCATTATAGATGTTGAGTTGCTCGTCAAATTATTTAGCTTTCTTTTCAGGACATGTTACTTAACAAGGAAGATTAACTAAAAATAAACCTTAAACATAGTTTTGATTGCACACTCTGAGAAGCCACTCTCAGAGAATGCTACCATAGAGTTGGTGAACAGACAAACAATCACCGCCGGCTAGGAAGCTTAACTTCAGTAACACCATCTGAAAATTACAATAATTTCCATCTTAGCCTACTTTTATAAATATATATCGTCGTTATTAATCAGAAAATAGCAGACCAACTCCAGCCAACTTTGGACAGCCAAAAAATTTTTTTTCCTGTAAGGACCCATAAGGTCCCATAACCAGAATTTTGGTGAATAACTAATTTTCGGTTGCTATATGGTTCATATTCACTGCATTTGCTAAATATCAGCTTTAAATAGTCAAACAAATAACATTACAAACACAGCCACCTCTGGGGGAGGCAGGATTCCTGAGTTAGCTGGATAACCCGGGTAAAACCCGGAACAGCTCTTTTTACTTCAGTCCATGTTCCAGATTTGGGAGGGTTCTGGGTTTTACTCAGTGCAGTTATCCAGCTAACCCAGTAATCCTGCTTTGTGAAATACCCCCTGGTTACCTTAGCTTGCATCTCTGCTTTGTGTCCTGCAAGCAGGGGGGAATGTTGGAAGTTACAGTGATACGGTTGTATTGTGGCTCACATTATGCACCTGCTGCAAGCCAGATAGTCTTCTCATGTATTCCATCCATTTTCTAAAGCCTATCCCAGCAGACATTGGATGAAAGGCAGGAATACACCCTGGACAGGTCACCAATCCATCACAGGGCCCACACACCATTCACTCACACATTCATACCCCAAGGACAATTAATCCAATTAACCTAACCTGCATGTCTTTGACTGCATGAGTGTGGGAATAAAGCGTAATACCCGGAGGAAACACGGGGAGAGCATGCAAACTCCACAGAGTCAATTGGCTGGGATTCAAAGTCGGTACCTTCTTACTGTGAGGCGACCGTGGTACTCACTGTACCACCGTGCCGCCCTCCCACTTTAGTTGATGTGATTGGTTGATATGAATGTCATTCTGAAACGTGTGTGTGTGTTTGGGGGGGGGGGGGGGGGGTTAGTGCTCTGAACCAAACTTCAGACTTAGTTTGCCGGTAATGCCTGACACGGGAGGCAAGACACATAACGGCGCTCGTCTCTGTCAAATCGCTTCACGAAACCAGGTGAAGAAACAAATGAAAACATTTTTATTTCCGGCAATCTATTCTCCCTGTACTGCAGCGCTCGGAATGCAAGAGGCTCATTTCCATTGAATTGGGGAGAAATCAAAGTGAGGGTCACCGTTAAGAGAAACAACAGGAAGTTTGTATGCTGTGATTCGTACTTTGTGTTCCAACCATAATATGAAACGGAAGAACGTTCATAAATAACGGCCATGTAAAAGATTCAACTTCAGTACTCGTTGTTCTGTGATTTTCGGTGATAGTGGTAGCCTACTGCAGATTTTAATATCGAGGTGTGTGAATGTAGGACATCTAAATGTGTTTCCATGGTAGCAATACTGGTCCCTGGGAGAATTGGGCCTAAAAGCTTCTGCTTGTGTCCTCACTCCATGAACATGACTTGTAAGACAATCACATCCTTCAAGCAGCCAGAATACGAGTGGCGAGAAGTGATTGATGGATAATCCTGTCCCCACAGCTCAGCGCAAGAGGTGGTCTTTGTGTTTGGCTAAAAGCCAAGCTTCCGAAGTTGGGGGGTGGAGTCAGAGCTGAGCAGGTAGTGTCTCTATCCTAGTGGCAGGACAGGTTTTTTTTTTTTTTAAAGTTAAAAAGAGTTATTAAGAAACGGTTTTTATAAAGGGGGGTTGGGGAACATAAACATTAATGCAGTGGACACAGAGTACAGGACCCAGCCTGCATTAGTGGAGAGTGCTTTTACTGACTCACTCTAAAATGGTTTTAACATAATCCACAGTTGGTTCATTCCCATTTGGCTTGGGATTTTCTCCAGGCAGGTGTTTATTTTCGTTTAGTACCAGAAATCACGTGAACCTGCAGGAGTTCTGTCATTCGTCCAACCAATCAATTACAAGACTACCGATCAACCATAAAATATTTCCCATTTCCGAAGCCACATCCGCATAGACAAACAGATTCATTTATATTCATAGACATTTTTGCATTTCAGCAGATGCTCTTATCCGGAGCAACTTACACAGCTTACATTCTTTTATATAAAATCCATTTATACGGATGGAGGTTTGCTGAAGAAATTTGGGTTAATGTCCTTGTTCAAGGGTACAATATCACTGCCCCACCTGCAGTGAGCAACAGTTAGTAACCGCCATTTGTGCACAAACTGGACCAAGGGGCCACATACAAGTTGTTGTTGCTCCCATTTACCCCCCAAGTAAATTCCAAACCTAGCAGAGCATAAGTGTGCTGAGAATGAGTGTTTTGGCTGAATGTGCCTGTTTCTCAGTGCTCGGTGAACACGGAGGTTTCTCCTTTCGTTCTTTGAAGTGGCCTTTGTGTCAGAGCGGCTGCACTCTGCTAAGACAGCTTGCCCCATTAGCAATGGCCCTGAGCCCGCGGCGCTGGACTGAAGCCTGGCCCATAAATTGGCGAGCTGGGTCCCTGGGTGCGAGCCGGGGCACTCTGCGGACTGCAGCCGCGCCGGCCGCTTCTCCGGAGACCCGTCACGCTGGCAGAATGCTAATACGCTCTCTGGATCCCTCTCTCCATCTCCACTTCAGGGAGAAGCCACCCCTGCAGCGCTCCGACTGTACCGAGATCAGCTCCGTGGGGCGAGGAGAGGGCCGAGAAGGGGAAACTCTGCGTCTCAGGATCAGAGATGGAATGCCGAACTTCTCCCACGAGAGAGAGCAGGTCTGAGACGGAGAGATGGGGCCACTGTCGGACGGCTGGCTTCCTTCAGCGAGTGCACACCGCGCCTCATGTTCAGCAGAAAAAAAACCTAGGTGCTAGGCCGAGCGAGCACGTGCAGGACACTAGGGAAGCAGTCTCTGCAGTGGGGAGACCTACGGGCGCTGGTGATGATCTTTTGGGTCTTTCAGTTCATCCATTTTCTCTCTGGCTCATAGCCATTTTTTTTTTTTTGCTTTTGCATAGGTTTCAGCAGATGCAGTATGAACGTTCCTGAAAACGACTAAGGCTGGAAACAGCTGTGAAACCAAGAGGGAGAGAAAACCACAGTGCTCAGTGCCAACCATTGTACAGTTGGTTTCATGGGCGATGAATGGCTATTTGTTTTCGGTGCAAGAAAATCATGTTCGGTTCTGTTAACGCCAGTTAAACAGGATCTTTTTTGTTTTTTTAAGGCTATCAAAGTCAATCTTTAAAATGCACAAAATGAGTGAAGACTCACGTCATTAGAACAGCGCCATGTCATTACGAAGACTCCTGCTTTACTTCCATTTTGTGTCAGTGACTGTCATCCCAGAGAGCCATTTTTTACAATGCGGTTTTTTGGAAACAAGATCACGGCAACCTGGCTCTAGCTGTTCTTTTAATTGCTGTCAGGAAATGGCAAAATATGACTTTCCGCTGGCTGTTTCAGAAATAAATGGGAGATTTTTAACTGCCCTTTCATTTAGAGACTTCGGTGAACTTTTTACATTTAAAAAAAATCTTTTTAAACAAAGGAAACTTGGTTCTCGGCTGACTTGAAAACACACACATTTTTATTGTGCTGGTGGACTCAGATTAAAAGAATAAACCTGCGAGACATTGTCTGCAAAGAGTAATCACTTCAAATAAAGATGATAAAGGTGGTCATGAAACCCAACAGAGAGCGCTTTCAGTGAGAGATTTCCACATGTTTTTAAGACCATTTTGATATCTATTCTGCTCAGTTCATTATTACAATGTTTTTATAAGCTTTTACAGTTTTATTGGGTTTACTCATTGTTTTTTTATCGAATCTGAAATCATCTTTTATCATCATAAATGGAAGCATAAAACATGTTCCCTGTAAATGCTGAATGTTGACTTTGCCATTCACGTCAGAGCAGTCAAATTTGGCAAGAGGAATCCTTGCATTTTTGGGAATTGGACACCTCCTCCACTTGCCCCAGCCCCACGACACAGCAACAGGAATATTATATAGATCATTTATATATTTTCAATTTGGAAAATCATCTCCTCTGACAGATTTTTGCAGATTGGTTTTAAACATTGGACAAAAAAAAACTGATGTCAGTGCAGGATGCATACATGAAGAACCGCTTTTATGACACGCACGCTTTTATCACACACACACACACACACACACACACACACACACACACACACACACACACACACACACACACACACACACACACACACACACACACACACACACACACACACACACACACACACGTGAGTCTGAACATTGGGGAGTGGGACACATTTTACACCAACAAAGACAGGCGCTTTTTAAATTCTACTGCCTTTCTAGTCTGGGCAGGTAGATGGGGGGGGGGCAAAACCTAATGACGCAGTCACAGGCGGCACACGGCAGCCGTACGTAACCATCACAGGTCGCCCCTGACAACTCCTATAAATAAACGCCAACAAATCCATAGATCCGGGACAGAGGGGCCGGGAATGAGCTGTTAATTCCCGTTTCAGAAATTCCAGTTTCTGAGCCATCTGGCGACGGTTGTCCATTTGCGATGTTTTTCCTTTTGTCTTTTTCTGCAATCTCCTTCTACCTGCGAAGCCGTTCGCCCCGTCCGATGAAGTATGGTGGAAGAGGCAAGATGAACGCAAAAAAAAAAAATACAAAAATCTAAAATGGAGGTTTCTACGCCAAATGCCAATAAAAGCCAAATAGGCTTAAGTCCAAGAAGGCCACAGAAGGTAGTCTCATTACCCTGTTTTCTATTTACAGGAAAAGCTTTAGAGTGCGACAGAGGAAAGCCATGTCAGTTTCAGAAAGGCGTGAGAGAAAATATTCCATTTCAAGCTAACTCTAGCAGAAGAGTTTCTAGAACTGAGGATGAGAATCGGTAGTGCAGCGCATCGGTATTTCAAATGTTCAGTCAGAAGAGCAGATCTAGGATGATGCTTTGTTCAACCAACCACACAACTGCATTATACACTCACAAAATAAAACCAAAAAAGACGGCAAAAAAAGAATGGTTCGGCACCAGACTTCCAGATTCCCTTGCCTGTTTTCAATGCTAGTAAATGCCATAAGGTTATTTTCGGGGGGGGGGAGGGGGGTACTCTTTTCTATTTGTCATTAGACAAAAATTTCCCAGTCACTGACTGAATCTGGAAGCCCCGCCCATTCTCAGGCCCATTCTCAGGCAATTCCATCCCTCCGCCGAGCCCTTCCGATAGGAGGACAGATCTCAGTGGTTACGCCTCCCAGTCGTCCTCGTCTTCTGCTGTTGGCTGCTGGGGGACGGGGAGGGGTGGGATGACGTCCGACATCCTGGCGAAGGCGCCGCCCGAGTTCGCCGGGGCGTCAGGCCCCTCTCCTGCAACCGGGCCCTTTCCAGAGATACCTGCGGGAATGTCGTACGACACCATCATTCAGAAGAACGGCATAATAGGCTAACCACCAACTTACATCCCAGGGCAAGGTCACTCACAAGGCCAAAAAATGTTAAAATTACGATACATAGTTTAAATGTGAAACTTTCAAATTAAGTCAAATTCCTTGCCTTGAAAACGGGTCTCACACAAAGCCAACGTGACCCCATGGCTAATTGTACCCAGCAGTCAGAGCAAAGGTAGATATTCGACTGCGGGGCCAAAGGGCAATACTAGACCATAGAACGCATGTTTAATCTGCACTTGTAGCTCATGATCTTATTAAAATTTTAGATGCATGTTATCTGTATGTATTCAGGATTTGTATTTTTGTTCTTGGTTAGTATAGTTAACTATAGCACTAATGCTTTAATGAGGCTGCATATATACTCGCCCTGGTCTGGCAATGATTTTGGCCAGGTTTGGCACTGTTCCTCATATAACACAGGTAAAAGCACTAATGCTTGCTTACAATAGAAGTCGCTCTGGATTTTATATTATATATTATTATATGAAATCAATATAAAGTAATATATTATTGGCCTAACAAAATAAGGTCGGCCCTCCGTGCCCACCCCTTCTCAGAAGGTAAGGCCTACACAGAGGACTATGTGTGAGAAAGTGCTGACAAGAGAGGCCTACCTTTCCTGCGCATGGCCAGCTTGTTAAAAAGGTCGGACATGAAGTCACCTCCGCTGGCGGCAGCTACGACTGCCGGACGAGGAGAAGGAACGAGGGAGGAGAGAGAAGACAAGAAATAGCTGGAGTGAGATCAGGGCTTTTATGGAGACTGCTGGGATAATTCTGCCCAAGCACACCATAACATGCTGCCTTCCCTCTGCACCTTACAAACAAACTACCAGCAGTCCACGACTAGCGTGTTACCATGCAGGATTAGGTTTGTGAACATACTTTCGTGATTACAAAAACACAACAAAAAAAGACAATGCTATTGAAGCATTCCTGAAGAAGGATTCAACACCCAACAGCAATCCTCCAAGCAAACCCCTAAGGTTTAGAAATGTAATGATGCACAATTTCAATGAGTCTTTCGTAAACACAGGCTTGATTTTTCAAATACCCTCTCTGAATGGGTTATTCAGAGTTGCCACGGCACCCTTTGAATAATCAAATCTTATTTTCATTTTTGGATTTCTGCATAAATTCTCAGACCTATTAATACTGCCATATATGGATTTTCCTGCAAATGGCAAATAGATACAAAAGGGCATAGTTTAATGAGGCTGACATTTATGATCTTTAAAGGTTATGAACACAATTGTGCAGTGCAATTTAGTTCCCAGAGACACATCAGTATGTTGGGTTTATTGTACCTGGCGAAATAATAAGTGAGGACTAAATGAAGAAAAAAATCGACTTCTTACCGGGGCATGCTGCATCGCATGGCTAAACACTTGCAGTCACTTGATTAGAAGTTAAAGGTGCAGTAGGCAAAAATGTTTAATATAATTTTGGCAAAATTATAAAATTTACTCATTATATTCCAGCAGCTATCAATAAATCAAGTGTTCTGGGAAGAAATCCAGTTCTGTGAGTGTCCTAGGCTCTTAATTAGGCTGTCAAAAAATCTCAAACCAGTCTTCTAAAAACCAACCAATCAGGGCTAGCTCTGTAGCTACCAATCAGGGCAATTATCTACAAGCAAAATATCCTCCCCATAGAACAAACCCCTCCCTGTCTGCCTGTCTCCGCGCATGCACTGGAGGATCATTTGGTGGGAGGGGCTTAGGAGAGAGGAGGGAGGAGAGCAAATGGAGGAAGTATTTTTGCCTTGTATATTTTCAAACTTGCCTACTGCAGCTTTAAGTCAAAAGTAACTTTCAAGATGGATTGTGGGCATACATCTGTCCACGTAAAGCTTTGCTTCACAAGGAAAATCCATCCATGAGAAAGTTATCAACAGCAGATCCACAATGGCATACAGTGCCTTGAACCGCCTCCCCAAACACTGATCCCAGATCAGTCCTCACCGTTTCCAAAAAATGGTTTCGGTTGCAATTTACAATTTGCAAAGTCAAACGGTCTAGGATTAGAGCTGGACAGGCTGAATCTACTGGCTATTTGACCCAGTGACCATGGAACTCAGGTGCTAGTGAATGGGAGGGTGGGTCCTTAGCTTCTAACAAGCCAATCACAGCATAGCAGGCTGTAGCTGGAAAGCGGATTCTCCATCATAACCAGATGACCCCTGCGTTCCTTCAGTCCTCCAAACATTCTTGTTCTAGGAGGCTCCTGTGTGATACACCAGCTAATGAACATTCATGAAGAGGCCTGCTAAAGGATCGAACATCCATTGCTGTGTTTCGCTTATGTTACGCCCCTTCATGAATATTCACATCAATTCAAACGTGCTCTCAATCATACACTTAAATGGTAGGAGAGACAGAACTTTGAGTGTTGAGCATATAGAGCTAGAGAATGTGTAGCTATAGGCCCTCACCCTGCTCCTGCTCCTTCTGTTTCTTCTTCTCCATCTTGCGCTCCTTGACGTCGCGCAGCTTGGCCTTGCCGATGCCGCCAGCCATGCGGATGGACTCCAGGAGGCTGGCCCTCCCGTCTGACGGCTGGACCACCTCGGAGGGAGCCCCCTGCACCACGCCTGGACGGGAGGCCAGAAAGAGGCATGGGGGTCAAAGGTGAGCAAGGAGACTCAACATGTCGGTACGATGGAGACCCTGAGCACTGTTAACCGTTATACAGCCGGTGTGAGTGTGATGAACAGTAGCGCCTCTCACGTGGGTCTAGTTTACCCTACCCAGCATTTGAAACCAAGACGCTCTGTCTCCGAGTCCATTGCTCTAGCTTAGCCGTACACACAGTTTGTATTATATTTAAGCAATAGATCACAAGAGGGAGTGCGTTATTGGAAATATAATCTCTATAATATAAATAGTACTCTCCGCAGTGATTATATCCAATAACGCACAAATCCTTGTGTGATCTATTGCTTTTATACAACAATGTTAACATAAACGTTTCGTACGTAATGAAAAAATATTGAAACAATAACTTTTGCCGTTGCTATTGTTGTTTTTCCTAGGCAACGCTCTATAGAACGCGTCTACGCAATGGCAGTGAGGCTATACTAAATACCAGCACTGGTGGAATGCGTCTCGGCCAATCACGTTACTCGCTGAAATCTCATTGTTGTATAATACTGGGCTCCATCCAGTCTTTCCTCTCACATGGGTCTAGCAGTAGTTTACCCTACCCAGCATTTGAAACCAAGACGCTCTGTCTCTGAGCCTATTGCAATAGCTTAGCCAGTACACACAGTTTGGACACTGCTGCTGGCGCAAGTCATGATTCCTGACTTAGTCTGGTAAGAAATCAGGCAGCATAAGCCTCACATTAACTGAGCACATTAAAAGTGTTGTAATGACACAATAACGAAAAGTGTTGCAATGACACGTAATAAAAGTGTTGTAATGTTGTAATGCTACCATAGGCATGTAATGGTCAATACAGCACTTAGGAATGAATACGGGTGCTAGGCAAGTACATAAATCGATTAAATGATAATAGGAAAGATGATGTACGAGTGCTTTTTGGACGAAGCGCTTTCGAGAAATAGAAGTGTATTTTTGGCCGCGTTAATGCGAGCAAACGGGCTCTCTTCTCAGGGCTCTGTAGTAGCTCCTCTACACACAAAAAATTAAACCTAGGAGCCTGTTCTCTCAGCTGCTAACACCACCCGAAAACCCGCGAGCTCATCCGTCCCTGCCTGTTTAAGCTCTGGCAAGTCCCAAGTATCGACGGTAAGCACGGGAACTTTGTGACGGTATTTTTTCAGAGAAGGAAAACAGACTATTGCCGTGATTGTGTTACCAATGATCTTTCAGTACACTGGAAGTGAACCGAGAGCGTCAGTTTCGCTAGTTGTACCTGTTGGAGGTTGTCTGTCCATGTCGCCGGCTCCAGTGGGCGGGGCAGGGGGAGGGGGCGGAGGCGGCGGAGGGGCCGGGGGTACGCCAGGCGGGGCTGCGGAGTTCAGGTGCGGGGACTCGGGAGGCGGAGGAGGAGGGGGGCGGCGGCGGAGGCGGAGCTTCGACACTGAAGCGTGAACCTGGAAAACAAGCGTGTCGACAGCTCACTTGGGCGGGAAACTGCGTTTGTATCGTTGACGACGTCCAAGGGCTGAATTGCAAATGGTGAGAGGCCCGTAACAAGCTCACCTGGTCCATTGGGCTCCTCGGGATCAGCCCCGAAGGAGGGCAGCTCGGGGATGCCGGCATTGGCTGGCACGGAGGGCGCGAAGCCCGGCCCCAGGTCGGCGCTGTACATCAAGTCGTCGGCGATGCCCGGGAGGTCGGGCAGGTAGGAGGGCACGTCGATCTCCGGCACCTGGCCTAGGTCGGGCACGTAGAAGTAGTTCTCGGCCGTCTGAGTGAGAGGATGAGCGTGTGAGCGAGCGTGTGCGTTAAAGGGTGAGTGTAGAGATAGTGAGGCAATGAGAATAAGTGAGTGTGTGAATGAAGATGTGCATGAATAAGAGATGGAAAAAAAATTAAGGGAGTGAGTGTCATTAAAAACAGCGGGAACACAGGCATCCATAATTCACCAACTGTAATTGGAAAGACCTGAATCAACTTCTCTGGCCCTCTGTAATTTGCATTTACATACCTAAGGGCGCACATACCAACCTGAAGACTTGCTGCAATAAAACCTGAAATAAACATTCAGCCGGGAAGCTCTCTCAATAACACTTTTAAAAGATTAAAACAGGTCATGAAAGTATTGCATTACACTAGTTTCCCTGAATAATTCAACCACTTTATTTCAGTACTCTATCCTCAGTGACATGACAGTGTTTGAATATACTGTTTTCATTTTGGCCATAAGAATGGGCTGTTCTTGGACAAAAGAGGTAATAATTGCAGCCAAGGAGATAATACAACAACGACTACTGGGGATTTCAGATGGAGCTCTACAAACATACTACCAATACTGGAGATATTTGCATTGGGAGGAAGGGACCTCACTATGTGTAACTTTTAATGATGAAATATATTTAAATAAAACAGAAAAGAAATCCCTCGACTTACTTAGAGCAGGCTGTCAATTAAAAATGTTAAATTATCGAATGATGTAGTACAAGCTACAAACAAGAAAAGACAAAATATGCAGGACCTGATTTACTAAGACCTTTAGCGTGTGCTTTTAGCACACACAAAACTAATTGATCATGTTATTGGTTTTGCGTGTGCTAAAAGGTTTTGCACACGCTAAAGGTCTGAGAAAATCAGGCCCCTAATGTATTATGCAGTATGTATAATTAATTTTTTCTGAGTATACAAGACAAATTCCAAACTAATAAATGGGAAACCTTGAAGGTTAACGAGATTCCCTACCACTGGGAAATTGCAACCTGGGGCCAACAGTTCCTAGAATAGCCTACAGGATGCCTTCCTCCTCATTAATCCTAGGTTAGAGGCCCATACTAGGTCTAGGCGTGCCCAACAATACCCCTTCTCCTGCAAATCTCAACCGCTTCAAGTGTACCTGTCTTTCCAGCTGTTCCCGTTTCGTGATGGACAGGGGGGCGTCAAACGGCTTCTCCTCCTTCTCCGTCTCCAGGGTCTGGTGCGTCTTGGTTACCGCTCCCGCCAGAGGGTCGAGGAGCACGTACTTCTTATACCTATGACCCGGTAGAACCCACCGTCCCAGGAAAAACACAGAGGCGGCTTAAAAAAAGGATTAACGCTCAATTGGATCACAGCAAGTTGTCCATCGGTCTGAAAAAATTCCGCTACCCAGCGTGACTTGCATGGTTTACGTGTTCAAGCTTTATCCTTGAAGCGCCACCGCTGGATTAAGAAAATTAAATGCTTGTTGCGCTCCTAGTGCTACACCCCCAAGTCAACCATGACACTTTGTTCGGCGGTGTAGCCTCGTTTTGAATAGAACTCTAGTATTTGGAGTGTGAAAACGAACTGTTGTGACTACCACTCGCCACAGAAGTAGTCAAATCCACCAAAATTGAGAAATTACATATTTCAGCTTTAAGACCTACCCATTTATAGGGCCAGCTACTGACATAAGGAGCTCAGGTGAAGCACTTTGCCACAGAATGCAACACCATGGTCCGGCCCAAGATTCAAGCATTCAACCTTTCAGCTTAAGGCCAGTGTCTTAGACACCGTGTCACACTTAGGGCCTGATTTACTAACCTTTAGCGGGCGCAAAACCTTTTAGCACACACAAAACCAATAACATGACCAATGATTGGTCATGGAATTTGTTTTGCACCAATCATTGGTCATGTTATTGGATTTGCATGTGCTAAATGGTTTTGGTCTTAATAAATCAGGCCCTTTAGACTTAAGTGTAAAACCCCTTACTAACCTAAAGCAAAATTACAGCAGCAGGAATTAAGAAGAAACTGGTGGGAAAAAGCTAAAAAATAAATAAATAAAAATTAGAAAATTAATAAAATTAATGTGATAATATTCTGTACCAATATAATAGCAGGGCTAAGCTGAGATGAGGTCAGCTCTATATCAGTGATTTATGGATCATTTATAGACAGCAGCTTTTTGCCCAGCACAGCCCCTGGAACCACGGCGGTGTTTCAGTGGACACAAAATGGGATTCTGCCATTTGCCCTGGAAGCGTGAGTCCCTGCCAGCAGTGCTGGCTCTCTGTTTGTTACCCATCCCGCATCCATTCCCATTAACTGCGGTTCACCCCTATAACCCAAAACAGCTAGCTGGTTCTGTGCCTTTCAGTAGGAGAGGGGCCTGAGGGCCTGGACTGCTGGAGTGCAGATAGCATATCGTTTGAGCCTTTTGCAGCTGCTGTAGTTCTGATGGGACTGCATAGAATGAGGAAAGATGAAAGCCACGGTGTGCGTGTGTGTGTGTGTGTGTGTGTGTGTATGTGTGTGTGTGTGTGTGCGTGTGTGTGTGCATGTGCGCGTGTAAGTGCATGAGACAGAACTCACAGCTTTTTGAAAAGACTTTCAGTGTGTGTGAGGGGGACAGGACTTGCAGGTTCTAGGTGTGTGTGTGTGTGCATAAGTACTCACAGGCTTTCTATACGTGTGAGTTTGCGTGTGTGTTTTTTGCGTGTATGTGTGTGTGTGCATGTGAAACAGGACTCACAGGTTCTCAGTATGTACAGTATATGCGTGTGCGTATGTGTGTGTGTGTGTGTGTGTGTGTGTGTGTGTGAGTAAGTAAGCGAGTGAGTGTGTGCGAGCGTACATATGTATGTGTGTGTGTGTGTGTGTGTGTGTGTGTGTGAGTAAGTAAGCGAGTGAGTGTGTGCGAGCGTACATATGTATGTGTGTGTGTGTGTGTGTGTGTGTGTGTGAGGACTCACAGATTTTCGGTGGTGTTGAACAGCAGCAGGGAGCTCACAGAGCTGACGTTCCTGGGCAGGCCCCCCAGTCCCTCTTCCGCCTCGTCCTCAGTGCGCTTGATCGTATTCACACACACTGGGAAGTACATCAGCTTCTCCTGCAGGGAGGAGTGTGTCAGAGAGAGAAATGTCATTTTGCCATCGTTTTTCTTACATTATGAACACAGCATGGTTGCTCTCGGAGTAAGCTTTTTAAAAACATATTAATCCTCAGAAAGACGCCCCCGCTGACCTGCTCCATGGCGAGAACATTTTGTCAGAAAGGAAGGCACAGACATACGCCTACATCTTTCAGCTTTTGAAACTCTTTTCTGTCGCTTCAACTTTAGTGTTTGTCTGCATATACTCTGGCAGTTTCAATATGTCTGCCATGCCAAGAAAGTTCAATGAAATTTAATTGAGAGACAGAGAGAGAAATGGCAGTTTAAACAAATAAATAAATAAATAAAAATACAAAAATGTATTATCCTTAAGTGATAAATGATAGCAAAGTTGTTGTTTATATTATTTCCAAATTCATTGTTTTGGAAAGTATTTTTGCTAATGCCAACGGAGCATATTTAATTCTGAAAAATGGAAAATGAAGAGATTACAAAGAGGAATGGCAAAATGCTCCATAAGTAAGTGATGTTCCCGACTATACTTTGGCAAATTGCATATTTCCTGGCTGTGAGTTTCTATGATACAGTATGACAACTGCTGGTAAAATATACAGCGTGTGTATCCCCTGAGTAACGAAGCAATTAATCCCTTCTTAGGAGGAGTCATTCCGAGCTGTAGCTTTCAGCCCGAGAACAACTCCTCCACTTGTTTCTCATTGTAAATCCTCAACAACGACATAAGAAGTGCAGTGAACTTGTCCAAGTAAAAAATGAAAAACCCTTGAAATGAACCGCTCAAATCTAATGAGTATAATAAAGCAACCAGTCATTGTCACGTCTTGATGACTTTCCCCTGCAAGCTAACCAAAAGGTTAACAAGAACAGTGTGCTCCACACATGACTTCAAAACCTTAAATTTGCCATTTTGCCCTTTAAAAACCAACCAACCAAACAAGCAATCAATCCCATTATAGTCTAACTAAGTAACTTCGTTATAATAAACATTTCCCAACCAGTCAGCTCTTCCATTTGCCAACTCTCACAATCAATCTGGAGCAGTTTCTCTTTTAAGATTCTACATGTATTACGATATAAAGTACAGATAAAACAGGGCCCACTGCAGTGCTGAGTAATTATAGATGTAAGAGTAATGACACTATCATGGGGACTCCATTCATTCACACGACAGCATACAAAAATACTGTAGAAAGTATTGATACAACAGTGCCTCCCAGTATTTGAAATTTTAACAAGGCATGCGATCAAAAGGGAAGCAAACGGCAACAAAGTCAAGTCGAACGACAGGGTGTGGACACCTTGTGAATGCCTCATTAACAAGCATACAAAAGGAGGCTAAAGGTCACCTTCAATCAGCCCATTAACCTTTTTTGGCACAAAAGCTGACAAGCAGCAGAGAGGAGAAGTATGATTATTATTAAAAAAGAATGGAAAAATAACACAAAACAGTGTGCGTACAAAAACCTCGACTAACTAAGACACTAGGAATACAAAATAAATAAATAAATAAACAAAACAAGAGTGATATGCTGTCACTTTCATTCTTGCTACGGGGGTGGCAGAGAAGCAGCGATCCAGTATTTCCAGATGCAAACACGGCATTAATCCATCCAAATGAATCCATTACAATTATAGGGCCTGAGTATAAACACACATTATTGTGCATGCAGTGGAGGACAGGACATGCATTTCACATTACTTTAGCCTCGTAATTTGATCTAGACAAGAGCTTCTGCCAAATGAATAAATGTTGAAATAGATGCATTTAAATAAGCCTCATTTTAAAGCCAGAAGTTATTGCTGCATTTCACCTCAGGGGAGTCTGCAGGCATGAACAGCGGTTGTGTGCAGGACGCTCCCTAAATGTCTTTATCCTTCAGATGCTCTTAACCTGTTGAACCCTTAACCCTTTTGAAGCCGTCCTAGACCTCTCCAGAGAAGACGTTAAATGTGATCCTTTACCGTGCTATAATCAAACGAAACTTTTGACCTTTGACGGAACGATTTGACAGCACATTTAACGGCCGGGGCGGACGGCTGAGCCAGGCAGAGGAAATCTTCGTAAGACCTTGAATTCGCGACCATGTCTGTTGGGACCTAACCCCCGCTCTGTCCTTCTTGGCCTCCATCAATTTTTTTCACACTCAGAGACCCTCGAACCAGGAGCCGGAGATTAGGTGTCCGTCGCATTAACTTTTGAACAGGCACTTTTCTGGGCCACTCTTAATCCCCTGACAAAAACAGCAACTCGGCAATCTTAAAAAATTCAGGTAGCGTGACGTTGGAGGGGGTGTGAGGGGATAAAAAAAAAAAAGAATCGGCTCATGCCCTTTAAAAAGTTTGGGACGGCCTGTGTAATTGACTGCTCTGACTTATTAATTATATTATATAATTAACTGCTCCGCTAATTTCTCTCGCAAAATAGCGACGCGCGCAGAACCTTCATATCGGGAAGTCTCCGGTTAGCTGCGCCTGCTCACGATTAATATTCATAATTTAGCTTCCTACAGCAGATGAATTTGATGCGATTGGAGAAACCTTATCTTGTGCTGCACATTTGTTCAACTAATCTTAGGTGCATTACAGAGGACTGTACATAACGTTGACTACCCACGTGGTCAACAGACATATACTGATCACCTACTAATACAAGTGGCTTGAATATAAATTAAATGTAGATCAGTAACTACTTCTTTTACATTAAAACAAGTTCCTTAAGAGCAGGAGGGATGATAAATGTTCAATTCATGAGAGGTAGACACGGGACCCAGGAGAAGATTCATTTCCAGATACAGATTCCATGGTGCGATATTCCCATGTTGTGTATGTTTGAATGTTTTTTAAAATAATGTAAAAAATAAGGGGAAAACAACCCTCAACTCAAGTGTCCCTATTTATGGAACATTAGATACAATCTAAATAAATTAAAATAACATATAAACTCAAACCACTGCCATACAACAAATATTTTTATGAAACAAAAAACGTTTTGTTTTACAGTGATGATGCCGCCATTTTGGTATTCATACATTAACTATACTCCATTTTAAAAACACTTTTCCTGAATTTACACTTTGGTTTAACAACTACCGGTGTTAAATAAGGGAAGCCTAAGTAAACTACAAAATGAAGTCAACATTGTTTTTACAAGACAATTTTAATCTTGGTCATGTGGTACTGTTATTTCATTTGACAGTACATGATAAAGGCGCACGTTTTGTAGCGCCATTGCTTTGCATCGCAACGTTTAACATGGTACTTGTCTCATGCCTAATGACAACATAGAAATGCTTCAATACAACAAAACCAACAGCAGCATGGTAAATGCAGTCCTAATTATCTGTGTAAACTCAAGGCCAAACAATATGCCCATCTGGCGTACTCTAAACAGAATGTACCCTAGAATGCCTTCTTCCCTACACTTGCAAACTGTGGTCGCTTAAAATCTCTAGTTACTGCACTCAAAACACAATCTAATAAATGCTACCTCCCCCACCATCCCACTCTGTATTGCAAAGCTGTCACATTCTCCCGGTTTATTATACACCAGACTCTCAATTCTCTCTCTCTAATACAAAACTTTCAATTCATAAGCAATTCAATATAGACTTTTAAGCACTGGTAATGTCTCGTAATTAATTTGCCCTTGCAGCACAAAATGTATCTGTTTTAAGTGCTATGTGTGTGAAGATGCTTGTATTCAACTTTTAGGCTAATAAGTCCGCTCTCACAGGCTAAATACCATCACCAAATTCTCAGACACAGAGTGCCGCTAGCTATTCCACGCGAGTTACAACTCACGCCTTTCCCAGAAATGCCTTTAGAAATGAGCGGCGGGGGGGGTTAAGTTATCATTGCTGCGACAGAGCGCTCAGAACCGCTGGGAGATGATGTCAGTCAGACCAAGGTCAGTGACACTGGGTACAACATGGCAGCCTCATGAGGCGTGATAATGGGCAGACATTTGCTCAAGGGAGTTACACCATGAGCGCCCCGCCCGCCCGCCCTCCCCGCAAAGCAATAAAGCGGTTGAGCAGTATGGGGCTACAGAGTTGCCTGAAGCAGCGCTCCATCTGCTAAGCTGCTGTACTGCTGTCAGACATGGGCCCTGCGGCTCCTAGACGCGGCTAAGCACCGCTGCCTGACAGCTTCATTTCACAGCGCAGCTGACAATGGGCAGTATCATTTCGGCGCGGGCCGGTAATGAGCACTGGCGGGAATTTGCTCGCAAATGTTTCTGCTTCTGTCACTGACAGGGGGCGGAAGCCCCCCCTCTTGCGCTTTTTGAAAAGATGATATCGCATGTGGGTTTTCATCCTGTCGCGGAGAGGGGGGGGGGGGTCGCGAACATCGAAGCGAAGTGGCATCGGTGCATAACGGGCTTCGCGGCGACAAGACCTATCGTCGCGGCAAGCGGGGTGCACTGGGAGACAGCGCTCGCATTAATTCAGGGGCCGCGGATGTAAGAGGGGCGGCCAGGTGTCCCTACGCGCATTATACACACGCTCCGAGCGGACACCTGCGCTCCGTTTCCCTGGAAACAGCTGGATACCGGGCTCCGAAAGATGCCCTCTCCTCTGTAGCTCTCACATAGATACACTACCACTGTAACCTGGGGAGTGAGGTCATTCCAACTTAACTGTAATGAGCACAATCCTGAATTAAGGGGGGTTATAAGGTTGCTGTCTATCAAATATGACAATAAAAAACACGTCTAAGGAGTGATATTGAAAGTATATTTTAATGTTTTTTTAGTGTTGTTGGTTCATTATCATATTAACTACCCAGTATTGTTTTTCAAAAGTGGCCTTCAGAAAAACACCTAATTTTGTTTAACGCGTATGTTCATATGTTCACATTTATTTTCTGAAGGCCATTTTGGTATAATATATACACCAAATGTCATTTAATTAGGGTTTTGTTCCAGTGAACTTAGAACTAACCAAAAATGTGATTTAGAAACTAATGTAGAAACAAGGCTTGCCCTTCAGTAAGTGATCCCCTTTGAAAGGACACATGAAATTTCATTATATTCTACCCGCAGTAACTGATCCTGGATCAGTTCCTACCTTTACAAAACAATGGTGGGGGTTCTGGTTAGGGATGACCAAGCTGATTCTCAATGCTGGTTGCTGGTGTAGCTAGAGAAACGAGTCACGAACCTTACGTCTGAGATGAGGGCTGCACCACGTGCTGTGGTCCTTCTCAGCGGCCAGCAGGTGGCAGTAACGAACAGTGTGAGGCTCCGCGGCGGAGCGAGCGAACACGGGCGATGTGGCTGCACGCTCGACTGCCACGACTCCTGAAGTGAACACGGGCTGGCAAGGCTGCGGCCTGCAGAGACGGGCCCTTACGTAACAACGGTGCCACGTCTCCTTACGTTACACCCGGGGTGCGGGGTTGGAGCAGACGTGGCACAGGGACACCCGGAACAACGCCGCCGGTCCCTCCCCCGCCCCACAAATGGAATCCATTCTCAGATTAAAAGGATAATTACAAGTAGGTCTCAAGAAACCACAGCATATGTTCATTTGCTTTCTTGAAAAGACGGCCCAGTCACCCAATAGCTATCGCCGGATTGGTGGTCCGAACAGAGAAAATGAGCAAAACCGGTTGGGTGCATGCCGGTCAGAGAGGTGAGAGGACAGTTCAAGAAAATGGGGCTGTCGTGACTACTCTGCGACTGTCAGCAATTTTATCTGGACTGGCTCCAGGCAAGGAGAGCGACATGGAGGAGGTGCAGAGAGCATAACGGCACATTATTCAAGTCAGGAAACCCTCCACATGTATCAACCACGCTTACCGGACAAGCAAAAGTATCTGTGAATCTCAGTGAAGATGTATTAACTATGCAGTGGACACCAAGATGCATCTGATGGAACTGTGGACTACACAGATACTGTCTATATACAGTTATATGGTATTTTTAATCTTGACATGATATGTAATGCTTAGCCATGTGTGACATTTCACAAAATATACACCAGGACAGGGTAGAAATAGGCAAATTTAAACGTAAAGAAAAAATGACTAACTTAAAACGGGATTCAAAACTCATCAATATTCCAGATCTTTTAGGAAGGGAGTTATTTTAAAGAATGAATGAATGAATGAATAAACTGCTCCTAGCTATGAAGGTATTGTGTGCACAACCCGTTTACCTGCAGTGCCTTGTCATCCAGGGGGCGGTGCTTGCTCTGCACCTTGTAGCGGGGGCGCTTCTGAGCGGCGGGGTCCGACGCGCCCGCGAAGATAGAGGCATAGTCCTGCAGCCTCTCGGGGGCGGGGTACTTGGCACTGGAGAATACCTGTCACCGGCCGCAGACACAAAGAAGAGAAGCAGACTCAGACTGTTTAGGGTGGGCCGGAGTGACACGCTTCGGTTTCTCGACATTCTATCTGCCATCTGATGAATGGGTACAGGCACATTAGCAAAGCGTATTTGTTCCGTGTCCGTGCTACCCCTTTTTTAATTTTCATCATTAATAGAATATGATAATATCCTCTACTATTAATTAATTACAAATGCCACTTCCCTTTTTTCCTTGATTGCATTTGGAAATAAATTACACAGACTAGATACTTGCATTCGCATTGCCCGGCGACACTCAATAGGAGTGTGTACCTCAGGAGCAACTCCGTTACTTTGCATTGTGTCCTGTGTACAATCCATTGTGTACAGCGGTATATATTATACAGTAGAAACACAAAATAAATATACACCGACAGAAAGATTAAAAACGTTCCATTGAAACTGAACAAATTTGGTCGAGGGAAACGCGTGAATGGATGTTTTTGTTGCCGTATCCTTATCAGACTAGCCACCTGTCTGCAGACATTGTTATTTTTTTTCTGTGAAGAATCCCTTCGACTCTTCTAAAGGAAGGGGAGGGGATCGATACTGTCAGCGTGCGGGAGATGAACAACGAACAACGTCCTTGTAAAATAGGGATACGTGGAAAAGAGACAGGTATTTAAAACCCACTGTGGGGACAGGGTCTCCATATAAACCTGAGAGGAGGCGAGGAAATGGGGGGGGTGGGGGAGGGAGAGAGAAATGCGAGAGCAGGTCGTTCCGCATCTGCAGCTGGCTGGCAGGCCGCAGCAGGCATGCGCCTGGCGGCGTGGCTGAATCTTTGATTCCCCCCTGAGATACAGATAGCTGGCGGCGCGGCGCGACGGGGTGGGCCCATCAGGGATGTAATGGGCTGTGTGTGTGTGTGTGTGTGTGTGTGTGTGTGTGTGTGTCTCAGTGTGCACGAGTGTGGATATGTATTGTGTGTGAATATATCTGTGTGTGAATGGCTATGCTTGTGCATGTGCATATGTTTTGACTTGTCCTGTTTTTATGTGTGTACATGTATGTGTGTGCGTGCATGTGTGTGTGTGTGTGTGTGTGTGTGTGTGTGTGTGTGTTAGTGTCGACTAGTGTGGATATGTATTGTGTGGGAATGGCTATGTTTGTGTATGTTCATATGTGTGCTGTGTTTATGTGTGTATGCGTGCGTGCATGTGTGTGTATGTGCACTAGTGTGGATATGTATTGTGTGGGAATACTTTTGTGTGTGAATGGCTACGTTTGTGTATGTGCATATGTTTGGACGTGTATGTTGTGTTTATGCACATAAGTGCATATGCGTGTGTGTCAGTATGTGCATGAGTGTGGATATGTGCTTTGTACAAATACATTTGTGTGGGAATGTCTATGCGCGCGTTTATGTACGTGTATATGTGTAGCCGCGCTTGTTGTGTTTATGTGCGTACGAGACTGCCAGGGGTCCTGTTGCTAAGCGATGCGTGCGCGCGCCCTGCCAGGATGGGCCGAGAGGGCGTCGCTGGGACGGTGGCACCGCCTCCTCACCTTGGTGGCCTTCTTGCTGCCCTTAATCTTGTGGACGCGGGCCTGGGCCAGCCTGATGCGGTCGTTGACGGCCTGGAGGTGGGCGCGGTTCTTCTCCACGCTCTGGGACACTCTGTAGAAGAGCTTAGGGTGAAGACGAATCCACACAGCCTTCCTTTCACACCTGAATCCCTGTTCGCCTCCCGCTGTGACGTCACACACCGCCAACCCGGGGCTAAATGTGTGCTTTTATAAACCACCCGGGCCACATAATAAACACTTTTCAACAAACGCTTCCCCATTATCATAATTCATGGCAGTAATGCAGATGAAGGACCTGTAAAGGACCTGGCAACGTTGGATCTTTTTGTTTGCGGTCAGAATTTACACAAAATTATGACGGGGGCCACTGTATTAATACTGGAAAGTACTAAGCCCTGGCACATACCAGCAAGCCCAACTTCACAGCCAGAGAGGTTAACACCAGTGGAGACTGCAGAGAAGGCCCACTGGGAACCAAATCATGTCTTCTATCTGGATGGATCTGAACCGTCGACGAACATTAATGGCTACTATCCCTGCAGTGCGAGTGTCACTCGATTATGTTGGGTCGTCAGGATCCCCCTTCAGTGATTGGCAGCGATTCATTTCAAAAAGTATGATATCCTAACAAAATTGACTGGATGACTGGCGGGCTGAAGGCTGAGATTTGCAGAGGGTGTGAAATGACATTCAGTACGAAGACTTCACAGAGAGATGGGGCCAGTAACAGTACACTCTGCTTTGCGGGTGTAACGTATGCAGGTGCGCTCGGCGGACGCACGGCGTAATCCTTTTCGATTAATCTTTCGCCATTTGTTCCGGGCGTCGCTGCCGCACTCCCCTGCTCTGCGTCTCGTAGATTAGGCCAGCTCTTTGTCAAGAGCGTCATTAGCGACAGGAGCGAGGCTCGCTTCCAGCCATGAAACAAAGTCCCCGTTGTCTCGATGACTTTTTATTTCTGACATTTTGCGATTGAAGAACGTCGTTAATGGACAGAAACCTGCCGCCTGGCGCACCTACTGGAGCCAACGTCCACAAATCTTAGCCCGCGAGCCAAGGTGGAGGAGGGGGAGAGGGAGGGTAGCGTGAGCGGTAAAAATGAGCCTTTAGCACGTTACCGGAGCAATTGCTACGGTAACTTCCGCCCGTGATGGGTTTTTGCACACATGCTGCATCCTGCCTTTCCTGGATGAGCATAGGTACAGGAGAAAGGAACGAGAGAGCAAACTTCGGCAGAAACACCTCTCTCACTACCACTGTTCTTCTACCTCTACGTGCAGAACCAAATCATTGAACGACTGCGAGGCTGAACTTGCATGAAACTAGGCCCATCAACTTGCACCAATGTTTTCTGGTAAAACTCTCTGGCTTCGATCTTCTTTCAACGTTTCCATCGATCGTTCAATCTCTCAGGCTCTGTCGTCTTCTGTCACTCCCCACCTCTGTATTGGGGCAGCAAAGATGCCTGCGAATGCTCCAGCCGTCACCATGGAAACCGACTGGATGGCTTTTAAAGCCCCTGGCACTGCAGCTGGGGATTAGAATCTCTGTAATTTCCTTCTTGTATTTATTTCTCTCAACTACTCATTTACCCGTATGAAATAATATCAGGGCAGACAATAAGCATTTAGAAGCATGCCGGCATTTTCTCCATCTGTTAGTGAAAATGGGTTCTGCTAAAAGCTGTTCATGCCTCGACTAAATTGGGAGAACAGACTGATTATTTTTTTCCAGTCTTATCTGCATTTTGGCTTCTCCTGCAAGTTGTGCTTTTATCAGATCACTGGTGCCAGAGGGCATGTGGGCACTTTGTGATACCACAAGGCTACCACAAGGCATTTTCACTAACAAGGATGCCCTGTCTCACATAGTGGCATGTTCCACATATAGCATATGATGGAAATGTCTGTAAGATGTCTGTATGATAGCATTATTATATACATATATATAATTCCTGCACTACGACACCCTTCATAAGTGCCACAGTGATATCCCAGTGTCACAATGTGTTAAACCATCTTGGACAATTCAGCTATGCTACAGGACTGTTTGTGAGAACCTTGCCATCTAAAACTAAGCAAATTGCTTCCTATATGCCGTAGAGTCCCACAGGTTTAGGAATTAAATGAGATTAGCAAGCTAATTGGAAAGTGTTTATTGATTATCACAAAGCAGTGCATGGCTGATTGGCTGAGGCAGCAATGACAGCTTCCACCCAGTGGGGAGAGTTGAGATATTCCTTAAATAAAGCAACACAGCTAAACTGCTGTGCTCAGCCAACACATTACGGCCATTGGGCTATACAGGGTCCCGGAAGGGAAGCACAGGTTTCTGTTCTGCCTTCAAAACCTTGTCTTTGGATCGGAATCTGATTCTGAATCATCAAACATCAGCTACTGGCTTAGAGACATCAGAAGATGTTAGTGCACCCTCATATTCATCATGCGTCAAGCTCTAAGCACACGTAGTACGGCAAGTGCAGGTGGACAAAAGGAGGAAGCTTGACTGAAAGAATTACTGGTACTAAATCACTGAGGGAATTCAATATAGAGCAAGTGCAACAAGAAATCGACAACTTGACAGCAATGCTATTTAAATGCAGAACTGCTCTCCAGTACAGTTGAAAGAGCAAAATAAATAAAATGGCAAAATAATTTTTTCATGAAGATGATGCAGTTTCTGGAACGGCTCCTCTCTCCGATCGCAAACGGTGGTCCGGCGGACGTGCGAGGCTGCGCTTGAAGCTGAACAGAAACCCGGGGAACCTCGAACGCGGCGGCGCGTCTGAAATGAAGCGTTTACCCAGGCGTCCCGCGTGGTCTGCGGAGGGAGCCGTGTTAATGAAGTCATCAATCATCGCATTATCGTGCCTCGTGATTCACTTTCCCGCCCCTCTACATTAACTTTGCCTGAGGATAAAAAGAGCGTCTCTCGTTCCTTTCTCTCTTCTGCTGAAAGGGCGATTATGGGGTTGGGGGATGTTCATCATTTCAGCCTGCGGCAAGAAACTCCTCTTTGAGGGGGATTGAGGAAGATATTGACCTCCACTACTGTGGTCAGCCATTGCAGTGCTGAATCTAAAACAGCTCACTCGGCTACAAAATGACAGCTTGCAGTTCCAAGCTCTAACATACAGTACCTCATACCATTTTTGAGGGTTTTAGTATGCAGGTTTTTAAAAAGAACTACATTTTTAAAAAGAACACCATTAATAAATTCAGTGGACAACATTTTATGCCCAACGCAGTAACTATAGTATAAGGTTTTTTACCTTTTTAGTGCCATGATTAGCTTTAATTTGCATACTTGTCTCAAACATACATTGTTTTCACCAGAACAAATAGTGGGAAATGTGCGCGAGAAAATCCAGGCGGTGATTCCCAGAAAATACACCTAAACAGAACAATCGGACAGCACTTTCAACAATATTTCAAGATTTAGTGAATTACTTTGTGAATACGGTGCGCACAATCATTTCCCCGCTTGTCTTTATCAGTGTGGGACCATGTCAGAAAAGATGAGAAAGACAAAAACAATCTGACAAGCACATCTAAAATAGACATACAGTACAAGCAAATGTGACATACCCCGCAAAGTTCCCCACAATATCAAAACATTATGCAATTACACCATGAACAATCCTCACACATATCCGAATAGCACTGAATAGGTTTCACAACAAATTTCCATCAGTGCAATTAAAACAAAATAGCCTGCAGCAATCAACATAATGCTGCATCAATATGTCATCCACTGCCTTTTAATTATTTTCCTTCAACCGAGTCTGTTGCTAGGGCTTATTGTAAGGGAGATCATCTGACGATACCGAACGAAATAAAGACAAGTGTCTTACGTAACCTGGGCCTGAAATAAGCACACTGAGGAAATAGATGTATTCTATGATACCAGTGGGGAAAAAACTGTTCATTTTTCCCCCCAATTCTGTTGCTCTGGATCTGAGAAGCTCTACTGCAGGGGTGTCAAGCTCCAGTCCTGGAGTATTTCCTTTCGCAGTGTTTCCTTTCAATCAGCAGCCAGTTGAGACCTTGAGAACACGCTGTATGGACTCTTTAGCCACCCTTATGGAAATGAAATACACTGCAATATATTTTAAATATATTGTGACGATCATTTTGATATATTTACAATATACTGCAGTATATTCTTTTTCCATGAGGGCACTCAACGACTCAAATGACTCACTCGAGCTGAAACACACTGAAAACCAGCAGACACAGCAGCACTGCAGGACTGGAGTGCTGCACCCCAGCTCGAGTGTCTTGGCGGCATCTGAAGTTTCCCATTTTGCCAAGAAGCCGAGAAGGGGCTCCGTGTTTTCCGAAGGGGTGTCACTCCGGTTCCTCCATCACAGGTTCCTTTTCCCTATCATTTTGTGTCTGGCCTGCTACTCCTGCTGCTCTGAATCCAGAGGACCAATCCGCTGGATTCCGCTGTGGAAGGTTCACACGGGCCGCGTCCTACCCAGCGGTTCCGAGCTATGACTAGACTGGGCCAGGCGGCGGGAAATGGCGACAGGCATCCTCGGAGACCTCGTCTCTGGCAGGGGGCCGGGGCAGGAGGGGTGGAAGAGGAACACCTGGGAGGTTCGTAGAGGGGTTGTTGACGCTGCAGAACGCCAGAGAGTGGCACGGAACTGTCACGGCGCCTCTGAGCAAATTCATGTTTGAAGTGCAGAGCCTCAGATTCCCTTGCGCATTTATGTAACACACAGCGGCCTACCTCTGAGGGAGTGTGTGTGTGTGTGTGTGTGTGTGTGTGTGTGTGTGTGTGTTAGATGGAGAAAGACAGAGAGTGCATGAAAAAGGACAAGACAAAAAAGGAGAAGGTTAGTCTCCTAAGATGACTAGTCATGTTAGTGACCAGCATGGGTATTATAATATAAAATATTGTCATCTTGAAGACACTGAGAAGCTGCGCGGTGCTCCCATATTTAATAGTTCTGCTTGAGGCTGAACATAAGGCACACTTGGGAATCTAAACCAGTCTGATCCAACGACCGTGGAGGGCGACTGGCGAAAACATTGGGCGTACCCTTCCCAGGTACCCAAAGTTCTGGCACACATTTGGACCTGGACCACGTGGGGCAAATGGCAAGGTGGTCATCCTCTCAAAGCTTCCCAAAAATGTGGCCACATTGCGGGTATGGTCCTGGTCGGACAGACCACGCAGGGCAACCGGCAGCTGCCCTCGGACCTGACGGCATTCCGGGACGGGCGTTCGTCAAACCCGCTGGCTTTTTCCTGAACAGTTTCGCCGATAGCTAGTAGTGGGTCGATATCACCGCTGCTTGTCCTCAGGTATGGAGCCTGAGGGGGTTGATCGATGTCACAATTTAGAATCCATCTGGACCCAAATTCGATCCCTGAACATTGTCCGAACGCAGAATCCATATTCCCATCCGTTAAAAGAAAAATCCTCCTGATTATTGCTCATAAAGAATGTTCAATTAAAGACATTCCTGAGGTGATGAAAAGTTTGGTTTTTCTGTAGAAACCATTATAAATTAGTAATACATGGCCTTCAGGCCTAGATCTATTTAATAAAAAAGCAGTCCTAGGAAAGTCATAGCTGGCTATTATTCTTTTTTATTGCCGAACAAAAACACAGGTCCAGTTTTTTAAAATACATGCATGCCTGCATTAAGGTATTATAAACAAACACATACTGTATAAACAAGGATGCCTGTAAGGACGTGTGTTTGTACATGCACCTGCTTTTGTGCAAATTTGTGCGTGCGTTTGTAAATGCGTGCGTGTAAATGTTTGCGTGTGCGTTTGTGCGCGTGTTTTGCGTGCCACGGTACCTGCTGAAGATGTCAATGGAGATTTTCTCCAGGCACTGCAGGGCATCGGCGATCTGATGCACGGCCTCCTCTCGCCGCAGATCGGGCTGGATGAGGGGCACTGAGTACACCTGGCCCTCCAGGTAGTGCTTCTGGGTCATCCTGCGGACGAGCGCAAAGCGCGGTCATACACATGAAGCCTAGCATCTATAGCCCTGAATCACAACACTCTTAATATCCACTTAAATGTGTCTAGAACACATTATAATCTTTCAGATATCATTCAGAACCTCCACTTTATACCCACTAAAAAGTCTAGAACAACACATTCTAATCTTTCAGCTACCATTCAGAACACTCACTTCATATCCACTAAAAAGTCCAGAACAACACATTCTAAGCTTTCAGCTACCATTCGGAACATTCACTTCATATCCACTGAAGAGTCTAGAACAACACATTCTAATCTTTCAGCTACCATTCAGAACACTCACTTCATATCCACTAAAAAGTCCAGAACAACACATTCTAAGCTTTCAGCTACCATTCGGAACATTCACTTCATATCCACTTAAGTCTAGTCTTAAGTCTCTTATCCAAAGCGTGCACAAATAAAAGGCCTTGGTTCGTAAATCACCAACATTCCAAATAGCGATTAACGAGTGCAAAGGTCGGGCCATAACACACTGACAATAGGTAATCCTTTGTCAGTAGAATTAACATGTGGAACGGAAGGTAGAGAAAGTATTGGGGAGGTAGGTAAATAAAAGATAGATACAAGAAGATGTGGAAGAGGAAAATGGGAATCAGGGTAGAGAAGGTGTTTCCTAAACAGGGTGTTTCCTAAACAGGGTGTTGAGGGTGTTTCCTAAACAGATGGCCCTTCAGGTTATGCCAGAAGTTAGGGAGGGACTCTGATGTCCTGACTCAAGTGAGCAGGTCATTCCACCATTGGGGAGCCTAAATACCTCCTCGAAGGCTCATTTTTGAATGCCAGGCAGGTCCAACCAAACATTCCTCCTCAGTGAATGTAAAAAGATGCCTTTACAGAACGTGAATAAAAATACACGTCTCTAGCAGAAGTACTGCACTGCGCAACGTGGAGTTATTGAGTTTTCTTCATCCGGGGGTATTACTTTACAGCTCAGTAACACTGAAGAGCTCAGCAGCTCGGATGGTACTGAAAGCACAGAAAATGTGATACCGGAAGTGACCGGAAAACTGAGCAAGGAGCACAGGAGAAAGATCGGTTAGCGGCGGAACAGTGAAGCTTCATGTACCTTAAAATGGCCAGAGTTATTACATAGCATAAAAAAATACTCGCTGCTTCAAACTGATGATGGTGTTCTTCGGAAAGAAAAGTTTTACGATTAGTTCAAAGCATAAATGACACGCTGATCCAATCACGGTGATCTGCGAAAATAAAAGTCTTATGATTGATTTATATGGGCAGTGATTTGGCAGCACGTGGTAGCTCCACCTTCTGAGTTTCATGGAGCCTCGCATGTTGAATCATGCTTAGGGAGACGAGCCCCACGTGAATCAGAGCTCGGCTGGCCTGCCCAGCACTAGATCAACAGGATAAAACAGTATTCAATTCAATTTTTCAATTCAATTTTATTTATATAGCGCTTTTCACAGATGACTGTCACAAAGACGCTTTACAGAACAGAAAGGGGAGGAAAGGGGAAATGGGAAATGGCAGCTCTAAGCCAGCTCTAAGCCCCCAGATAGCAGAGGTAAAAACTCTAATAGGAGAGAAAAATCCTCATACTGTGGCGAGAAAAAACTCTCCGATGGGAAGAAATCTCGAGAGGAACCCGGCTATTGGGGGGATGCCCATCCTCCACTGGCCTATGGGTTGATTATGTCATAGGGAGGTATTCTATTCAGATGACTCCATCATGTAGAGATCAGCAGTGGCAGGTGGGGGGCGCCTAGCTGGTCTTGGGCTGGAGCTCCGGGCCAGGAGGGGGGGCGGGGGAAGGACGCGGGAAGCTCTGGAAACTTGGGCTAGAGCTCCGGGCAGGTGCCCAGAGCAGTATTGTGTCCTTCTCTCTCCAAAACAAATTGGAAGAGACTGTTTCCCTGATAAGAGATGGCAAAAACTTTATTGCAAGTCCTCTATTCCCTTTGATGATGGAAGCGTGAATTTGAATTACTATGGCCTATTACGCCACCATATCTCATAAAATGCTGTCGATTTTGGTCCGAGGGGTGCGAACGACCATAATAGGCTACGGTTGCATTTTATCGATTTGTTACAATGCTCAATTTCGTACATGCAGAGAGAACACCAATCATGAGGCAATTCTGTGAGATTGGCTTCACTGAGCAGTGCTGAACACCAGAGCGTAGGAGCATGCGTCAACTTTAAATCAGAACACCATACAGAATGCATGTGGACACAAATTAATGCAAGGAGAATCTCACTGGCTGTATAAGAAGATCTGGCTTTTTTTCTTTGTTTTTAAAATTTTTTTTATAAACAAGAGTGGCAGTCAACCCTCCTTTGATATTTTTTTATCTTTATTCAGACAGGCAGAAAATGGAGGGGGGGAGTAACAGACAGCTCTAGCTGAGAAAGTGCCATGGCGGAGATCGGACCCCCCCACCCCACATTGGGCACGCATACAGTTCGAGAGTCGCGGCCGCCATATGGACGAAATCTGGAAGACCTGTTTGTATTCGTAGGCCTGCCCCATTCAAGCAGCGGCCATCATTTCTAGACGGCGTAGATTAGCATGGGGGCCCTCCGACGCATGTCCTGCCAACGCCCGCTTCGCTTTCATTCTACAGTCTATCAGCTGAAATGTTGTTACACTTGACTGAATAAAACAAAAAGAGATGTCTGAAAAAATATTCAGTCATTCAAACCGGAGAAGAAAAAAAAAAAAAAACATTGGCCATAACAAAGGAAAGCCGCTCTCAGTAGCTATTTAAGACATACTAATGCAATGAGGGGCTTGCGCATGGTTTGTGAGAAGGTTGCAAGTTCAAGGCCTGGGGCACTGCAGTTGTACCATTCAGCAAGAATGACCTGAAATACTGAATTGACTTCACAACAGAATCCAGCTTATACAACACTTTTAGCGGTTAACCGAAATTCAGTAACGTCACACTGAAATTCAGTGTGTAACAGGTAGCTAGTAGTGGCTGCCCAGTGTGGCTCACACAGATTGTTTTAACTTGCTACAGCTGACAAACACCACTCTTCTGAGAACTTCACAAATATCTTTTTTTCTGATGAGAGCAAAGGTTCAATGAATGCACAGTAGCTTCCGTTGCCAAGGAAACTGCATGCACGGTGTGCTTTGAGCACACAAAATCAGACTCGGGGCTACAGCCGGGTAGGAACTGCACCACCCTATGCATACTTGCATAGGTCACACCATAGGACCATTACTCTTATGGTGAGGCAAGGTTCAGCAAACAAGGGACAACATTAAACAACACATTTAAGTAATTTCCATGTGACTTAAACACAATATGTAAATTTAACTTAATTCAGTCAAAGGGCAATTTGCTTTTCGTCCTTACAAAATGCCCTTTTCGTGTTCTTTGTAAAAGTCAGCGAGTGACAGGTAGGGAATGGAAAAAATCATAACACCTGCTGTTGCAACTCAAATGAGGTGTATTGCAGTTCGACTAACCCAAGTTATACTCAAGATTTTTTTTTTTGTAATTGTTCATGGGACTGAATTTGCAATGTGTCACTTTCGGCCCATTGATTTCCACAGCTACTGAAGTATAGCTAATGGCTATTGACCAGGAAAGAGTGGGCTCCTGGGCTCATAGTGACAGATCCATTAAGGTTTCTTGTAGCTATCTGTGACACCTCCCCCCATAGGACACAGAGGACCTTATTTCATCACCAGACCATTATGCTCCCACAAGTTGGCCATAATTTGCATGCAATTTTCATGAAACACATTGACAAATGCCTTCAGACACATTTTGGCTGCCACAAGGTAAAACGGAGAATGTTGACAATGTCAATAATGGCAATTAGAAAATTCAAGCCCAACTACCTTGAGGGTGTGCAGTCGAGTGTAAGAGAGATTTCCATTTGCGAAAACACATAATAGATTAACTTGCAGAATAACATGCTTTCGTTTTTGTGCTGTCTCACATTCAGAATTAAAAGCTTTCATTCCCCCTGTGAAATTAAACTGCAGAAGAGGCTAGAACAAATATCTATTATTCAAACAATTTCAGTCACGATTTAAGTATTGTTGAAATTTGGTGCAAGGGCTACACACTGAAACTCTGCATGACTGTCAAAACTTAGTACTTTGTCTGAGTTGAGAAGATAACTGCTCTTGCGAGCACGTAACAGCTACGGCTCAATTTGCAGCATGTGAAAATTTTAATCAGAATTGCATTCATTGTTGGGATTCATCAGCTCAGTACACGAGCAGATGGCCATGAAAAAAATTACCATTCATCAACAGCAATAAATCAATAGAGAAACGCTCCAGATTCACTGATTTTTTGGTATTGACTTGCGCAGCGGGCTCTGAGAATGGGATGCCATCCAGTTGTTTCAGAGATCAGTGAATTCGCACTATTATTCTAACGAAGGGACTAATCAGGCCTGATGTTCCAAAAAGGTGTTTCGCATGAGTAACAGTGAGGGAGCCAGGAAAGAAAGAAGATACAATCGCAATAATATGCGAGCACCAGGGCAAAAGCCCACGTCTTTATGTGATTCATCAACAGAGACCAATCTGTGATACAAACAATTATCTTTCCATGTCAATTTAATGCCACCTTGGTGAATAAAAGTATCGATTTCTTTCAAAAACATAAACATTCCTTTGTGATTCCAAACTTTTGAACGGCAGTATATACTGCACAGTACTGAAAGAAATGTATATCTATGTACAAACTTACCAAGGTTTGAAAGTCAATGGTTGTACAGTATGTTACCAGGAAAATCAACCAATGGAATGTGACTTAGTTTTGCAGGCATCCAAGGACCACATCTGCTATGTTGCTTATGTTATTAATTCACAGGATAGATATGAGATGCGTGTACATCCTGACCACCCAGGGACAAGGATTTGCATGTGAAAACATGCGGCTACCGCCTTCAGGAAGCTGAAATATTACAGAGACCACAGGGGACGCAAAAATAACAAGACAGGATTGTTGTTAGAGCAAAGCCAGTTCATATAATCACACGTGTAGGCTAATTATTGGGTGTTTTGGCAGCAGCTCATTTCTTAAAAATATCATCAAACATTATGCTAATAAAGATAAATACTTCTACAATGTTTGCACATTAAAAATAGTATCAGTGTTGTGGAGTTATTTTTAGAGTGTACTGATATTTTTGAAGTATCTTTTATCATCAACTGTTTTCCTGGAAATAATGAAGTTATAACACCCCGTACAGCAGAATAAAATGGCATTTATTTTCCTGTCACTATTCTCCAAATGACCAACATGCTGCTCTGTCGTCTTTGAACAAACATACATTTCATACCCAAGTTTCAAGTTGGCTGCTTGTAGAGTTCACTGGCTGGGGCCGCTCATCTCATGAAGGTTTTTTTAAATGTCTTTTTTCATTTTTATGCTTTTCCCAAGAGATATCGGTGCACATCTGACACCGCCAAAATTAACTTTCACTGAACAATCAGGTGATCACAGCAGCAAAATCGTTCCTGGCGCCTGACTGCTGACGTGCTATTCAACCGGGGCTTTAGCAGGAGGCAGAGGCCGTGGCCTTTACCAAGCCTTTGAGCTTTCTGGAATAGTCCGGAAAGACAAGTTCAATTACAGCCGGCTGCTGATCATGCTGTGGCCGCTCGCTTCACAGAGGAAACGTGCCCCAGTACATCAGTGCCGGCAGGAACAAGCCGTCCGCATTAATTATTCACGGCGCATTATGCGACTGACACAATTGCAGCAACAGCGCCAAAGCCCGCCGTGAAGGAGTGAGAAAGACTGCCCAGCTCAGGGGATTGGCAATGCATAGAGAAATTTGGGAGAAACTCCTATGTGAAAGGTCAATATTTTTTAACTTGCACTGAAGCAGATCGAGTTGTACTCTCTTGTAGTTTATATTAGTTGTATGTTTCCAAGAAGTCTCCGCAGGAAACATTATTTTTGGTGATTTCTGCCCAGGGGAAAGGGGATACTTACTGGCACTTTTCACTACGAACTCAGAGGTATGCTTCTGAAAGCTCATACAGGGTTTAATGTTGAAAGGATAATTCCACCAAAAAACAACATTAACCTTATTTAACAGATCAAGGCGCAACAGATGAAATCTCTCTTTGTGGCTGGCCAAATGATGATCAGTGAACTGAAATATCGGCACAGAAAAGTACAAATTTGGTAGAGGTATACGTCAAAATGACTATATACCTATATACCTCTACCCTTCCTCATTTCTGAAAAACTACAGTGGTGTCAGTGGATGGGTAAGTTGAATTAGGAGATACCTCCCACACCTTCCAGGAGGATGAGGCTGGATGACGACACCTACCGAGAAATTTTACTTGAATCGGAGGTGGAAGGCTACCGTTCAGAGCCCGAATACATGGCGGAAGAGCCGCAGGCGTGAGAGGGCACCTTCTCATGCTGTATCCGGAGATGAACGTGCAGTTGACCCGGACTGCCTCGGGTAAACTATGACTGGTGGTGTACGTGTGGTAACTGCGCCGTAATGTCAACTGAATTGGAAACGTGTGCTGCACTGAATGGGACGGGGCACAGTTTCATTTGTTATCAGTGGAGCAAGAAACAAATAAAGAGGGAAGAGTCTGTCTGACTACACTTCCTGATTTTGAACACCACATGCATAAGGATGTTTTGGAGACATTCTTCTGGAGCCCCAAAAATGAACTGCCATAAGACACCCAGTTAGAGGACCAGAAGAAATGAGTAAGTGACTTCTGGCTAGGCTAGCTAATATGTTTTCACTATACCAAAAGTATATAAATGAAGGGCTGTGTTTTCCTAAATGAATGGCTGTATTTCCCCCGTTTTTCTCTGGAGACTCCAGCTAATGGTGGTGGCATTGTTTCCCCAATGGAACTGTAGTGACTAGCTTTCCAGCAAGTAACGTTAGCCTCTCTCAAAGAACCGCTTCAGGACTAGTAGTAATGCCCAGCCCCTCCAGGTATATTCAGTGGCAGTGGCAACCTGTGACTGGCATTGTCTGATGCCCGCCCATAAACTGTAAGCGCCTGGCCTTTGTAGTAAAGCAGGTACCTGGTACATGCGCAGTCCTTTGGGGTTAAATCTCTGCTCTCACTACAGGTAGAGAGTTGGCTGAGAGCTCATTTTAATCAGGAGGACAGATCTTTATAAGGTTTTTAGATTAGTATGAAATCTGCTTGCCCAAACTAAATGCGTACTTGCTTGGATATGGAAAGTTATAGTAAATTGGTCAAATAACATGAAGTACATAAAAAAACACAAAGCCTCTAATAATGCTCAACTTATTATTTATTATCTTGTCCTATCAGGAATTGAAAAAATGCTAGGATCCTAAGCTGGTTTTAGCTGGTCATAGCTGATCTGTAGCTGGTCAAACCTGGGGAGTATTTCACAAAGTACAGATCACTGAGTTAGCAGGATAACAAATCTGGAACATGGTCTGCAGTAAAAAGAGCTGTTCAAAATTTTATTCAGTAAAATTATCCAGCTAACTCAGTAATCCTGCTTCCTGAAATACCCCCCTGGTCTGTGGCCCGGTCAAAGCTGGTTAAACTGGTAGAGTAAGCTGGTGGCCAAACTGGTGGGCTAGCAGACTACAGGCTGGTCAGCTGGTCAACCAGCCAAAATCAGCTAGAAGTGACGAAAACACAGCTTAAACTAGCCTGACCAGCTAAGGCTGGTTTAAACTTGAATTCTCATCAGAGACAGAAAGCTAGCTATATGCCATGAAAATGTATTAGGTCATCGTGACCACTGGAGACACACAAACCCAAGTGTCAACAACCGCGAATGCTGCTTGATTTACCGTCACTGCAGTCACCTTAACACCTGGTGAAAGTTTCTAAAAAGAATCGAAAAGAAAAGCATTAAAGGGTTCGCCCTGCATGCCACTTCCTTATTATATTAATTTAATCTCATCCTTAAAAGGTGATCGGATGCCATGTGAATAACAGGAGGCACTGTTGCATTTGGACCGTTTGTCTCCGGTGTGACCCCACCTTGCAACCTCTTTTGCTTCTCTTATACAACTTGCAACTACTGTGCTAGCTTAGCAGTACCAAACAGAGACTTGAACAAACTGAATTGTGAATTAGCCATGAATCATACTGTCTTTCACTCATTCATGTACAGCACTTATATAGGCCTTTTAATGCATGCTAAGTGGCTCCCACATTCTTCCTGAAGAGACTAAATTAGGCGTCGTTTGATGTGTCCTCGACATCATTGCAAACGGAAGTTCAGGGCTTAGAAGGAAGCCCTAAAAATTGTGCGGCTTTGGTTTTCCTCCAACCCAAGATGGCTGAGGATCAGTAACACTGTTTGGTGCTTTGATACCAAAGTGTGCTAAAAGGCTAGCCTCACTTCACAGGTATACTGCAAAATTGAGATAATCATCGTCTGCTTTCTTCTCCGCCTTGCGAATGCAGGCTATTTTTTCTTCAGCGGGCCGAATACTCATTTGGAAAGGACAAGCTAATCTCCCTGAAATTCAAAGCCGCAGCCTAGACATACACCCTTTTCGCAAATGAGTTCATCAAACTCAAACAGCGGTGAGACTAGTGCCTGTGGTCGCTAGACAATGAGAATTAAACATTCTCTGGAAGTGGATATTTCACAAAGCAAATGGAAAGGCCGCAGCTTATTATTAAGGTGCAGCTTATTACTCTAGATTCAAAGAGCTAGTGCATCATGACTTGGCTATTAGACACAGCCAGACCGCGGTCAAGCTTAGGCCCCACCTAAGCGTCTTTTTGAGCCAGGAAAAAAGAAACCTGTATTGTAATTTAAACTGTGTGTATGTCCACTGCCCCTCTAATCTCAAATGGGTTTTCCTGGTAAATTAAAGATTAAATAAAACTAAATGACAAAAATTACTTTTTATAACATGTGATTATAAAATGTAGGCTAAAGAGTACAGTTAGCCAACTAGGTATTTTATAATCCATTTGCTTTCCTGGTAAATTAGACTTTTTAAAATGTTTTTAGCCCTCCGCTGGCACCCAAGTTTCAATAAACGCTGACGGAGTGATGCTGACGGAACTGTTATGAAAAAGATTGCTGTGGAACAACTGTGACCCAGAAAATCAAGGTGCAAATTAATCACATTGTGACTGGGTTGATGTCATCAATTTTTTTTAATCTATCACGGACGTTTGTTAGAACATGATGTTGTATAGCAACCTGGTACTGATATTAGTTGTAATATTCAAGCTCACCTTCATGCGTTGCTCTAGTGGTCAGCAACTGGCCAACGAAGAATTACATTTTTTCTCCCTCCATTCACTCCCACTGCATGGCGAAATAGGTCTCAAAAGCACACTTTTAGCACATAAACGAATGCAAACAACGTGGATTATGCCGATATACAAAATCATGACATCCAGAACTGGGCGTTTGAAAAGATAAAAAGCTCCATTCATGATATTTTACACTTTTTCCAAACAAAGGTTTGGAACAAGATCCGGTCGTTAGCTTATTAACTTCCTTGTTTCGTTCATGCACCGTAACGGTCCACTAAACAAACCGAGCAGCAAAGAAGCAAGCAACAGTTGCTAGTTCTCAGAAAATAGTTCTTCTAGGATTGATTACTACTTTAATCTCAGCTGGTCTTAGAGAGAACAAAGTATTGTGAAATTGGCACCATAAGTATCTCAGACCATGCCCCTGTTAGCATAGACATAAATCCCTCATATAGAGATCCTACTAATAGAAGATGGCATCTAAATCCTTGTCTTTTTAATAGTCCGGAATTTTTAGATTATGTTAAAAAGCAGTGGAACCTGTATATAGAAATCAATAATACCCCAGAAACTTGTCATTCAATTCTTTGGGAGGCAGGTAAAGCTTTTCTTAGGGGAGCCATTATCTCATTTGCTGTAGCAAAGAAGGAATCTCTGCAGGCTCAAACTAAGCTGGAGAAAAAAGTGTGTGATCTCGAAGTAAAGTTTTTAAAAAATCCATCCAAAAAGTTATCAAAAGAACCACACGCTACTAGAACAGCTACTCTCAGAGGAGGCAAAGACCTCATTATTTTCGCCAGGTACAGACAGGTTATATGAACCCAGTAATAAGCCAGGCTATCTACTTGCAAGATTGGTGAAAAATAGATCTACCTCTAATGTAATTACCTCACTAAGAGATGGTTCTGGTAAAATGTAGTAGACTACAAAAAATATAAAGAATATTATGAGAGACTATTGCTCCTCTCTTTACAGCTCCAATTCGGTAAAGAGCTGTGATATGCAATCTTTTTTGGATACAATTTCCCTGCCTAAATTGTCAGACATTTTATGTAGGGAAATCACAAAGGAGGAAGTATTAGAAATGATTAGAACTCTTAAAAATGGGAAGGATCCTGGCACTGATGGATTTGGCCCGGAATGTTTATTTATTTATTTATTTTAAATGTGGCAATTTTATTATAGAACCATTACTACATATGTACTTGGACTCGTTTGAGCGAGGTCAACTTACTACATCTTCCAACATCTCTTAACCAGGCTAATTTCTCTTATTTTAAAGAAAAATAAACCCGCATATGAATGCTCTTCTTATCGATCCATTTCTCTCATTAATTTGGACAGTAAGATCCTCTCCAAGACATTGGCTAGAACGCTTGAGAAATTCCTGCCCAATCTGATGAAGGCAGATCAGACTGGCTTCTTTCATCAAAGACAATCCCTTGCAAATATTAGACGCCTTCTCTGCATAATTCAATACTGCGGACAATCGCAGCATAGAGTGGTAGTCGTTTCTTTAGACGCCGAGAAAGCATTTGAGAGAGTGGAGTTTGATTATTTGTTTAAAGATCCTGTATTGTTTTGAATTAGGAGAAAATTTTATAAAGTGGATACAAGTTCAGGTCTTTCTCCTTACAAATTGCATGCAATCGCTCCCATTCCAACTGGAATGAGGGACAAGGCAAGGCAGTCACCTATCCCCCTTACTTTTTGCATTAGCACTTGGAACCACTTGCAAAAACTATTCAAACCCACAATTGGGGTTCAAGTAGGCAATGTTACCCATAAGATAGCACTATACGCGGATGATATTCTAATATTTATTTCAAAACCTGAAACTTCTATTCCTATCCTTATAGATCAAATTAATCTGTTTGGTCTATTTTCTGGGTATAAAATAAATTATAATAAATCTGAAGCCATGCCCCTAGGAAATTTTGGGGAATTAGCTGCTCTGAGAAATTTTCCATTTAGTTGGTCAATTGCTGGATTCTCATATCTTGGAGTCCATATATCAACTAAACTTCAAAACCTATAACTTCAAACCTATAGCTAACGCCGGTGCGGAGGCATAAAAAAGGGGTACGGTTTATTTCTGACTCATTTGATGATGAGGGACGGCAGTGTAGTATAATGGTTAAGGAACTGGCCTTGTAACCGAAAGGTTGCAGGTTCGATTCCCAGGTAGGACACTGCCGTTGTACCCTTGAGCAAGGTACCTAACCTGAATCGCTTCAGTATATATCCAGCTGTGTAAATGGATAATATGTAAAAGAAAAATGCTAAAAAAAAAGTTGTGTAAGTCGCTCTGGATAAGAGCGTCTGCTAAATGCCTGTTAAAAAAAAATAAAAAATAAAAAAAGGGTTTGTTAACCTTTCAATGAATCCAACTAAAATTTGGTATCCCAAATATACACTTTTATGGATACCTTCAAGTCCAACATTTTATAAAATCTAAAGTATCTCTTTTGTCCGGGACCCCAGTTCAAACTGTTGCTGATGCCGTTTTAGCTCAGACGTCACAACAAAAACATTTAATTTCTTCATTTTATAGTCTAATATACAGTATTCAAATATAACTGGCAATGCTAATGAGGCGTTTCAAGCATGGAGGCGAGATTTAGGTGGCAGCACTGACATCAAATCTTGGACAAGTGCTGTGTTAAATGCTAATAATATTTTGGTATGTAATAAAGCCGGGGAAAATCAATATAAAATGATTAATAACAGGTCCATAGAATTCCTGTTATATGTAATTAAATAAACCCAGTTTTCTGTAATGTTTCCTAAGTGCAAAAAGAAAAAGGGTGCACTTGCATGTATGTATTCTGGACCTGTCCATTTATTGCTTCTTTCTGGACAAACATAAGAATTGAACTGTAACATATTTAATACAAGACAGAAGAAATTTTTAAAAATCTTCATCTTGAGAGAGTAAGTGCTCAATTGAGGGAGGACAATAACTGTTTCCTGTTAACTTGGGCTCCATTTATATCCTTTCTTCCTTTTGAACTTGGTAATATATTAATTAGTGGACAGACTATGATGAGTTGGAGGTCATATGGTAATACAGATGACAATTTTTTTTTTGTCCTCAGTAAAGTAATACCTTGTTGTCTATTTATATCTTCTTGTTTATTATAATTGAATTATTTTTTATATACCCCCCTACTTATTTATTTGTTTATGGTTGTTGTACTACTTGCATTCCTGTGTTGATAGTATGTGATGGCTAGTCTTTGTGTTGTATGGATATTGTAATGTAGTTGGTTTTATGGATTTTTTTTTGTCTGCGTGTTATATTTTTTCTAATCTGAAATAAAAAAATTATTATTATTTTTAAAAAAAAGAAAAAAAAAGAAAATAGTTCTTCAAAATCAAATCAAACAAATATTGGTTCAAAAGTTTCTGGGTGTCGTGATTTTGTATATCAGCATAATCAGCGTTGTTTGCATTCATTTATGTGCTAAAAGTGTGCTTTTGAGACCTATTTCAAATTTTTTTCCCTCACTAACATTTAATACACTTTTGAGACAAAAATATCTAAAGCTGCCACTGTGTGACTGGGATTACGAAATGCCAAATGACCATAAGAAAATAAACGGCTCGATTCCCCGATTAAAAGGCACACCCCTCTCTGTACTGCAAATTCACTGGTCGGAGTAGTGACACATGTTAAAGGTTTTCCTGAGGTAAACAGAAAGTGTAGGCTACTGTGCAAAAAAAGACTTTGTTAGATGAAGTCAGAAAAGGGCAAAAATATGAATGCTTTGAACTTTTGACAGATGTCTGAAGTTGCCTTCTGAGGACGATAAGGTGATGTGAGAATGACATTATCAGGTGACTCAGAGTCATAAGAGAGCTTTTTTGGAGTGATGCACAGTAGTGTGGCAATATATAAACGGTCATATCTCTGTGAGAGTTAGAAATATAACTGTCAATCACTGTGAAGTGAAGAACCCTTTCTTTTCGGTTGAATGAATAACACACATTTCCTTTTTGGTCGCTGTGTCTCCTTTCATTGTCCTGGCACACAATTTAATAAATCAGTTTCGTTTTGGAGATTTTACTTGCCACTGTTGCCTTTGGCTTGCTCTTGTGGGGGTTTAAGCTGGGTTTTTCTGTGAAGCGTATTGTGACAACTGGTTGTGAAATGCGCTATACAAATAAATATTGATTCGATTTTGCTCAGTGTCATTGGGAGCAAAAATTGCACGTTTGAGCATAGGATAGGCTATCACATTAGGTGACTAGGACCCGGGGTCTGCAACAGGGAAAACACAATAGGCAAATGGTGAATTAACCCTTGCTAACAACGCCAGGCACCCAATAAGCCACAAGTTTGTACTGGTGATGGCTCTCTTCTGCAGTGTATTGATGATGGCTCTCCCCACTAGTTTGTATTGATGATGGCTCTCTTCTGCAGTGTATTGATGATGGCTCTCCCCACTAGTTTGTATTGATGATGGCTCTCTCCTGAAGAGCTGTGTAGTCTGAATCATGTAAAATGGAGTGTCAGTGCTTCAGCATTAAAGCTTAAGCAGACCACAACAGTGCTAGTGGAAAAGGCACAACTATTGGCTCCAATCTGGGAAGAAACAGCAGAACACTTTTAAGAATAAAAACACCCATAGAGGGCATGATGTTCTCTTAAAGGTTGTATCAGCGATTTTGGGTGGAAACATAAATGATCACATTCATCTGATTTTTCCTCACGATCCGCTAGCTGCCCGCCCCATAAGCAGGCCGTCAAAAAACCGCGTCTCTGTAAGCAGCCTATGCTCCGAGATCGTACACAAAAACAAATGGTACTACCAACCACTCAAAACCAAAATAAACAGTATTCCAACCAATCACAATGATCTGCACAAACGCTAATACTCTTATCTCGCTGAAATCTTGACGGATTTACAAACGGTTTGGTTTCTTACAAACGTTATTAACGTGGTTATAATTCTGGATGCTTGAACACTATTTTTTAAAACATAACATAATTATTCATAAGTATGTTTGTTTGGGATTTCGCTTCAGAAGTGACGTCACGTTTGTGCAGATCATTGTGATTGGTTGGAATACTGTTTATTTTGGTTTTGAGTAGTTGGTAGTACCATTGTTTTTGTGTACGATCTCGGAGCATAGGCTGCCTACAGAGACGCGGTTTTTTGACGGCCTGCTTATGGGGCGGGCAGCTAGCGGATCGTGAGGAAAAATCAGATGAATGTGATCATTTATGTTTCCACCCAAAATCGCTGATACAACCTTTAATTGAATTTATTACACTGATATACTTCAACAACGTCTATTAGGCCTACTACAGCAGCTAGAAAAGCCGCTCCCTGTTCAATTCACTCTTTCAATTTGTCTTCTACAGAATTTAGGATTAATGCCAACACACTGCCACTCTATACTGCACCTCAGGGCCAAGCCTAGAGGCTTAAAGTTGTCCAAGTTGACATCACCTCTCAGCATTAACACACACGTCGCCTTCCTTGGAGGTTATTTCTATCAGGGAAAAATGTAGCTCACTTTAGGATCTCCCTGGTTCTCGTTATGATGAGTGCGGTGAGGGCCGCCTGCTTGCAGGCAGCAGGTGCGATCAACCACCAAAACCACGGAAGTCTGCAAAGGGCTGCTTTATCCGACGTGTGCTTTCTGACCTTTTTTGGTCAGAAAGGTTGGTTATCGCCTCTCTGTGAACGAAGACTCTAAACATGGGATAACTAGCTCCAATACACATTCATCTCCATAGACACATCTTTACCAACAATGGAAAAAATTCCAGTGATCTTTCTAATGCACGTGCCTTATGTAGACTCACACTAGGAAAAAATAAAAGAAAAACTACTCCAACCAGTCAGTTACATCCAAATGAATGCCTATTTTATTGCCTGAACTACATACCCAAAAAATGACAGAAAGAAAACCTTGCATGCTTTCACAACACACTTGTGTGAAATATACTGCGTTACTTATCTGTCCTTATTTATAATGTCGTTATTTGGAGCAGCTTGCACAGCTGATGTTTCAGTCGTGATCAAGTGGCCAAAACCGGGCTTAGTTTTAGAAGCACACTTCCTGGTTTGGCTGAGAGTGGTGAGAGACGTTGCTCATTAGCACCACTGCAGTTGGCTCCAGTATAGGTCTTTCAGGCCCCTATTTCAATGCAACTCAATGGTATCAAATGCGGTTAAAATAAAGTCAATAAAGTCTCGTGAGAATAAGTAGTCATAATATGTGCGTTTTCTTATTCTAATGACTCCCCAGGTGCCCATTTGTTAAGTTATTGTGTCGTTTTTACCCTGTTTTAAAATTTTGTAGAGCCAATCCATGACAATTTGTAGCACTGCCTGTCACTAGTATCTAATGCGCTTAGTGGACGAACCAGAGCCGGCCGGACGTAATGACCACATGGGTCCCCCTTCCTCCTGGGCAGTCTCTCTGGCTCCAATTTTTGTACAACATAGCAGCACTTCTGCTGTTACAAATGCTTTTCACAAGCCCGTGGAAAGTCGGTGGGTGACGTCGCAGTCACTTTGTCCATATTTTTTTACAGTCCATGGTCGTGATCCTGTTTTTATGTTATAGACATAAAGCCCCAAACTTGGGTTATTTTGCCGTTTTTCTCCTTCCTCTTCCGCTTCTTCTTCTTCTTCTACTTCCCATTTTCCTGCCAAACTGCCTGCCTCCGTCGCAATGTTATCCAATGGGGAGAATTATTATTTGAGGGTATGGTCCGTATACCTGCTCATCAAGCTTATCGTCCAATAAAAACGCTTCATACTAATGTTTTTTAATGTTAATGTAACTAATGGCTTCATGCTTTCTAAGCTACAGTGGCCTAGTGGTTATAACTGCAGTCTCTCACACAGAGGATTGTAGGTTCGAGCCCAGCAGGGCACATGCTTATTTTCCACAAAAACAATGTGCAACTGTTAAGTACTTTTCATTTCTTAGACTGTTATTATTTTCACATTAACACATTAACATATTTTTATTGCAAAGGCAAAATAATTTCCAATATTAACTGTTCAATGTTTCACTTGTATTTCACTTGTACTATATCACACCCTCCACAAACCGGACGCTCGCTCTTGTCTGGTTTGGGGAGGGTGTTACGCTCTGCTCTTGCGGTCATGACTGACTGACTGTGGAAACCAAACCTCAACCTACCCTTGCCTCTGCCAACATTTCTTTATTCATTAATTTCTTCACTTCAGCTCTGTTCACTTTATCCTTTTCACACATAACACAAGGTCACCATAAAATTAACTACTAGGAAAATTAAGAATTTACGATAATAGCCTACATTAAGAATTGATGATAGCCTCTTTTAAGCTGCAAGCCTTTAAGAGATCGGATTTATAAACCGCCAATTCCCCAAACATATCTGATTCATGGTTAGTCACTTTAAAAAACAACAACAATAGCCTCCGAATGTGGCTCTAGTCTACGCTACTCTGCTGATAATGTAGCTTACTGCAAACACTTTTAATTATAATAATAATAATAATAATAATATTAATAATAATAATAATAATAAGAAGAAGAAGAAGAATAATCTCTGGTATGTACTTTCTTAGTAGTATCTATGGTTTTCTTTCTGGCTAAGATTCCTGGGAAATGCGTTGTCCAATTAAGCTTGTTCGCCAACGTTACTTCCTGCTTCTCGTCAGGAAGCAGATACAAGCTAGGCTACTATGAAGCGAATCAACATGCATTATAGCCTACATTCATTGAACTACAGAAAACTAAACTAAACCTAGCTGTCCGGTACCAAAACATTTCCTGCAGGTAACGTTCTACACTACCGGAAAAAAAAACTCAGCTGTGCTTATAAACTCACTAGCTCGCTCGCTAGCTCGTAGCCCACACATGGAAGGTTGGAGTTACGCATCCGGCAATCCAGTGTTGAATAGCCTAACTCTGCTGTGCTTATGAACTCACTAGCTCGCTCGCTAGCTCATAGCCCACACGTGGAAGGTTGGAGTTATGCATCCGGCAATCCAGTGTTGAATAGCCTAACGTTAAATGTATTTCATAGAATACTAATAGCCCTATTTTAAAACTGTATTTCCATATTTACTGATGCAAACTATTTAGGCTGTACTAGCTATTTAGGCTGTATGTCTTTCAGCTAGAATGTGTTTGCGTCTAGCCCATTGTGCATGCATGTCTCCATATACACTTGGTTCATTAATTTACATGCTTCTTCATGATCCATAGCTCAGGTGGTGCTGTTCATTGTATTTCATTACACATTAAATACTGCTCATCTACAAACTCTTTTAATGTAATTGTGTGCTGTCTGTAATAGGATAACTGTTCTCATTCTTGTCAATAGAGGGCGTTATGGTTATGCAAATGTCTGCATACATTTCTTTGGAATGCATGTCTCTCTCCGTGTTTATCTTCATGCATTATTCATCATTAGTTAGCCATAAAAATGAAGTGATATCAGATCAAAAACGTCTATGACGTAAAAAAAGCCAAGTTACTCACGCATAGCCTACATATGTAGCGCTGTCTATAAGTTCTTAATTCCAACTTGCAAAAACTAGGCCTGCCTTTAAAAATCTTGATATCAAAATGTGGCCAAGTTACAACTAACAATATTGTCTATCGTAGCTCACATTAAATAAACTAGGTCTATTCCAAAGTAATGCTATCCAAACTTTCCTAAATTATTTAATGCAACTTGGCCCTGTGTTTCTTCATCTTACCATCTCAAGAGAATGTGGTCAATGAAACTGTATGTGCCACATCAAACTGCAAAATGAAAATAATTTATAGTGGAAATACTCTGATTCAGATGTGTTGCACTTAGAAATTAAACAGAAAATGACTACAGTATAGGACATGTTTGAACAATTGTCTGCATCCACTGCTTTGGGTCTATGAAAAGCACAGAATGAATAAAATGTACAGTGCATCCGGAAAGTATTCACAGCGCTTCACTTTTTCCACATTTTGTTCTGTTACAGCCTTATTCCAAAATTGATTAAATTCATTTTTCCCTCAAAATTCTACACACAACACCCCATAATGTCAATGTGAAAAAAAGTTTTTTTGAGATTTTTGCAAATTTATTAAAAATAAAAAAATAAAATTTCTCATTTACATAAGTATTCATACCCTTTGCTTTAACGTATTTTTAAAGTATCATATTTCATATTTGGTCGCATATCCTTTACATGCTGTTACTTCCTGAAGTCTGTGACCATCAACATCAAAAAACTGTCGATATCTTATTTTCAGGTACTGTTACAAGCGATACTATAACCTCTCTGCATTTGAATGGATCTCTATGGAAATTGGGGGGTGAGACTAGATTCAGCTGTAAATTACACTGGTACAGTATGGAACACATGGCTGGCTAAATGGCTGTAAGTTAGGGTCTGAGCTATCAAACGAGCCCCAAACCATCACTCTGTTGCCAGATATGGAGTAGATGTGGATGGATCACTGCAAGGGTTATTTCTCATTTTCCTATAGAACTCTATGGGGAAAAAAGTCAGGAGAAACAACCCTTAAAGTGATCCATCCACATCTACTCCATATCTGGCAACAGAGTGATGGTTTGGGGCTCGTTTGATAGCTCAGACCCTTGCTAACTTACAGCCATTTAGCCAGCCATGTGTTCCATACTGTACCAGTGTAATTTACAGCTGAATCTAGTCTCACCCCCCAATTTCCATAGAGATCCATTCAAATGCAGAGAGGTTATAGTATCGCTTGTAACAGTACCTGAAAATAAGATATCGACAGTTTTTTGATGTTGATGGTCACAGACTTCAGGAAGTAACAGCATGTAAAGGATATGCGACCAAATATGAAATATGATACTTTAAAAATACGTTAAAGCAAAGGGTATGAATACTTATGTAAATGAGAAATTTTAGTTTTTTATTTTGAATAAATTTGCAAAAATCTCAAAAAAACTTTTTTCACATTGTCATTATGGGGTGTTCTGTGTAGAATTTTGAGGGAAAAAATGAATTTAATCAATTTTGGAATAAGGCTGTAACAGAACAAAATGTGGAAAACGTGAAGCGCTGTGAATACTTTCCGGATGCACTGTATTATAATTATTATTATTATGTATTTATTGATTTATTTATTTGGATTTTTATCAAAACCTGTGTGGTCCTACAGAGTATAGATATCCTTGTGTTCACAAAATTCTGTTTGCAAATATCATAAATACTATTATGTTAAGAAAATTGGTACTATTACTTATTTGCCACCATCTGACCCACAAACATGTCTGGATACATTTGTAAAAATGCTATATGTACGCTATTTTCTAGGTAAAAATATTACTCATTTTTATCTGCATTTATTTATTCATCACCCCTTTCTCTATTGTACATGATGTTTCTTCATATAAATGTCTGTTTGTGAATTGTAAAGAATTCTGTAGCAGCAGTTAACATTTTAAAACCTGTACAAGAAAACTGGCCAACAAATTAAAACCATATCCTTTCTGGAGTGTAATTATTCATCAACTGTTAAAAACATTCATTGAAATCATAAGTTGTTCCATGAGGCACAATCTCTTCACATGCAAAGATGAAGAAACACAGGGCCAAGTTGCATTAAATAATTTAGGAAAGTTTGGATAGCATTGCTATGGAATAGAGCTAGTTTATTTAGTGTGAGCTACGATAGGCAATATTGTTAGTGGTAACTTGGCCACATTTTGATATCAAGACTTTTAAAGGCAGGCCTAGTTTTTGCAAGTTGGAATTAAGAACTCATAGACAGCGCTATGTAGGCTATGCGTGAGTAACTTGGCTTTTTTTACGTCGTAGACGTTTTTGATCTGATTCTGTTCTACTAAACAAACAACAAACGGTACTCAGAAAAGAAAGTGATGCAGGAACAAAATCTCACCTATCTATATTCAAAAAAAGAAAAAGAAGAAAAGAAAAACCGAGATCTCCAATAAAAAAAAAAAAATGCTTGGTCCTTCACTCCGGGTGACAAATGTATGCAATAACTCAGTTTTTATGATGGTTCAATAATGGGGTTGCAAAGGGAGGGAATTTTCAGGTAATCTTCTGTAATTTTCCTGGGAATTTTCAATCTCATGCTTAACCTTCCTATTATGTTCGCACTTTACTGCCATTTGTGTAAAGGTGTTGTTACGGCCAGTATTTTAAAGAAGAAAATAACCAACTTGAAATTATACAAAAACAAAAAGTAATTTCGGGTCATATAGACCCTAACATAACAGAAGGTTAAACAAAACTAATAAAACACAACAATTTGAAGAAAACAATAAACAAACAAAATGTGCTCAACAGGCCCAGGTCCTTTCTGGAGAGCAGGTTTCTGCTGCATATGGTACTAGGTTTGTAAAGTTCTACCTAATTTTAGTCAAAAGATGAAGTTATTCCTAATACATAAGCCAATTTGCTGTATTAGATAAGGAAATGACAAAAATATATCTTTGCATTTACGTTTCCTTATTTAATATGCTTTTTGTTAAACAAGCTGCATTTGAAAAAAAGACACAAAATTAGAGTGCCCTCCACTATTATTGTCACCCCTGGTAAAGATGAGTAAAAAGGGTTATAAATAATTTGGTGAATTAGCTTAATCTCACACTGAAAAAATGAGAACAATCCAACCTTTGATTGAAGTAAATTTATTATGAAAAAAAAAAAAATCCCCCATCAAGAAATAATTATTTTTAACAAACACACATGTGCCACAATTATTGGCACCCCTGCATTTATATAATAAAGTAATAATTTTTAATATTTGTTCGCATATCCTTTGCATGCAATGACTTCTGATGTCTGTGACCCAACAACTTCAAAAGACTCTTGATATCGTATTTTCTGGTACTCTTACAAGCAATACTATAACCTCTCTGCATTTGAATGGATCTCTATGGGAATTGGGGGTGGGACTAGATTTAGCTGTAAATTATGCTGGAACAGTATGGAATAATGGTTGGTAAAATGGCTGTAAGTCATCAAGGGTCTGAGGTATCAAACGAGCCTCAAACCATCACTCTGCTGTCAGATATGCAGTAGATATGGATGGATCACTTTAAAGCCCCAGGGAAGAAAACCTAAAGTTGTTAAAATGTACTTATGATATCAAACTTGAGTGTGTTATTAAGCATCCACCAAAGTCTGAATGAAATTTTTTTTTTGAAATATGATAAAACACTGCTCATAAACAGCTGAATTAGCTGATCAGACCTATATTAGGACGGTCGGGGCGTGGTCGTAATATACTAATGACCACGCTTGATTTCTGTCCAAGAAGACGCTCGCCATCACACACAACAAAAATAGCGGAGAGAATCGGGGTTGTACAACCATATGTACGAACCTACCGACACTGAATTTGAGAGTGTAGAAATTCCACAACCAGATAACCCGCGTTCTCTGGCTTCACAGGTGGTGACGGAATGGTGGGTTTCAACATACTAAGTTTCCATGTAATAATAAACCACACTTCTTAACTTTGTTATAACATTTGTTTCTTCCAATAAAGACGCGGGTATTGCTGCTAGTAAGGTAGCTAGTTGGCGTTGGGTAGCTCGCATGAATGCCATGGAATGTTTGGTTACCCTGTCAACTAAAGCTCCGCTTCAATTCTGTACGTTAAAAAAAATCTACTGCGCTGTACCCAGCAGCGGAGAGCATAGCGATAAGAAGGCATATGTAACATTATTGTCTAACGTTAGTGCTACACGCCCAACGTTAGCCAAGATACACATAGCGTTACTGAAAGTAGTAGCTAAATCCACAGGGCTAGCTAACACACTGGCCGTGTTTGAATAAGGCATTAATGCGGGGAACGATATTTCTTCCCTGTGGCTTTAAGGGTTGTTTCTCCTGACAAATTTTCCGATTTAACCCTATGGAAAAATAAGTCAGGAAAAGAAACCCTTGAAGTTATCCATCCATATCTACTGTATTTCTGGCAGCAGGGGTGATGGTTTAAGGCTTGTTTGATACGTCAGACCCTTGATGACTCAGAGACATTTAGCCAACCATGTGTTCCATACTGTTCCAGTGTAATTTACAGCTAAATCTAGACCCACCTCCCAATTCCCATAGAGATCCATTCAAATGCAGAGACGTTATAGTATCGCTTGTAAGAGTACCAGAAAATAAGATATCCAGAGTCTTTTCATGTTGTTGGGTCACAGACATCAGGAAGTCATGGCATGCAAAGGATATAGAATAGAATAGAATAGAATAACTTTTATTTTCCCACTAGGGACCTTCAGTTGTAGCCACCAGCAACAACAAAAAAGACACAGACAGTGGGGCAGACTCACAACACACAAACATATCAAACAAAGAAATTCAATAGAATCATTGCATTAATCAAACTAATTAAGTGAATTAAAGTGAAATAGCCTACAGCCAAACGTCATGATTAAAAATATCTCCCGCTGTCCCGAAATGTCCAGTGTTATCAAGCAGTCCAACACACAAACTCTGCCTCCACGATTTTCCTCCATACACGCAGTGTTGCAGTCTCTGTCCACTGTCAACACGGAGCACTGAACTGCGTCAGCCTTCCCACTCGTCGCCTCACTCCTCCCCTCCTCCCATTCAAATTTAGGATCAAAATTGATTTAGCCAACAGATTGTGAAATTCAAAACCCTTGGTAAGCCATGTAACGTTACTAACCAAAACATTAATTTATTTTTCTACAGAGAAAATGCAATGGCTATGAATTGTCATATTTCAAATTTTCCTCTTCTATGCAATGCTATATTAAAATTTAGGAACAAGTATTACAAATATTCCATGATGTGTAAAATATAAGCAGTCAAAATCTGTAACGTTACTAACCAGGCTGTAAGGATTGTAATGTTACTAACCATAACATTAGTGAAAGAGATACTTATGAGCAGGCCCTAATCAGAAGTGAGTGAAAAGATATATAAACTAAGACAAAAGAGGGCAGTATAGAACAATGGGTGACCCATTTCTTGAAGGCATGTGACAGCAACCATGTGCAGCATTCCATGTGCAGCATCCATGCATCATCAGTGTAAACTCCTTGTGAATCTTTCTCCATAAAACCAGTTCTATTGGCAAAAATTGTTGAATCTACTGTCACCCAGTGACCAAGCTTTGGTAAGTTTAATTATTTTAAAATGTAGTAATTATAAACTTAATTTATCTTTTGAAATATGCTTTATCTCAAGGTCTAGTAGCTTTCTACCTCTATGTACAGTTTACACTACTTAACTTTTTTAAGTCAACATGGAGATTGATAGAGCAAATATTTTTTATGAACTACATAAATTGGTTTGAATAGATGCAAATGAAAATTAATCACCCTGGAGTATACATGTATATGTATTTTTTTGTGATGTGCATTGGCCAATTAGTTGCCGTGGAAACTTTCATCTTTACTAGTAATCAACATGTATGTAGTGTTGTAGCACTAGAAAAAAAACTTTATTCAAACTTCTAAGGGATACAAAAAGAATCTGGTAACCATGAATTTTAATAACTAATATTTCCTGTATATGTTTTTCTTAAATGTATTGTTTTATTCATTTTTATTTTTTTTGTCATGGAAACTGTCCCACACTCATCCAGTTCCACACTCACAAATGCATTCTACTACCTAATGAGTCATTCCGTGTCAAATCAACCAGTTTTCTGAAAAGTTCCTGTATGACCCTCTCAGATTTTGATGAAACTCCATCATAATAATCCATTGTGTGAAAAATGAACACACACAAAAAAATTAGCCTCATACGACATTTCGTTTCCGAGATATGGCCTCCTGAAATTTGCTCAAAACCTCCTTTCGCGCTCGCGAGTCGTGAAAACATGCGAATGTGATTTTTTCAGACTTTGGAAGCTTATAACTTGGGATTGGTAAGATCCTAACTTACTTTCTTCCAATTTGCAAGAATATGACATCAGATTACTTGTACCCCCTCTTTGGTGTTAAATGATGCTTGCCACAAAACAACCTTCAGAATAGAAAGGGGTTTGATGGCTGCCACAAGAGGACATAAAACTATTGGCATGGAGAAGTGGAGTGACATTATCTGACATTATCAGTGTATGGTTTAAAGTACATGTACTATTCTGTTTGATGTCTGATACAGAATTTGACACTTTTAAGTAGTAACGTAACTCTTAAGACTTATGTGAATTCCCGATATGTTAAAATATAAAAATTTCTGAAAAAGTTTTAACTGTCCACATGGTGATCCATTGACAAGACGGACAGTTGTGTTTTTGACTTTTTTTCACCCAGACCCAACTTTGGATGGATGTCATTCCTTTACAAATTAATTGATTAGCCTGTACTTGCTTGTGACCATTGACATACACCTATAGATAATACATCTGTGATATGGGATGTGTATGTCCACTCGTATGGGCACAGGGTGACCTCGGGAATCACCAAAAACATGTGCGACTGAACAAAGTGGCTACTTTGGGTGCATATAACTTGAAAAGGAACGGGGGTACAAGTGAGGCCAGATTCGTGCAATATGGAAGAAAGTAAGTTAGGATACCAAGTTTCAGCTCTATACCTGTTACCAATCCCAAGTTATAAGCTTCCAAAGTCAGAAAAAATCACATTCGCACGTTTTCACGACTCGCGAGCGCGAAAGACGGAGGTTTTGAGCAAATTTCAGGAGGCCATATCTCGGAAACGACATGTCATATGAGGCTAAAATCTGAGAGGGTCATGCAGGGACCACTGGTTGATTTGACACGGAATGACCCTATTATGATGCAGGAAATCTTTCTTCAGCTTAATTTATTACTACTTGCTCATTTTTTTTTTTAATCATACATATTTTAAAATAATTTTTTTTCTTTTTTTCTATAGGTCATCATGCCTAAGTTGACAAACAAAGAGAAGCAAAAACGTTTCATTGAGAACTTGAAGAGGACTGGCAAGTATGAGGAATACAAGAATAAGAAAGCAGTCACCATGAAGAGGTGCCGGGAGAAGCAAAAGGAGCAAGAAAGTGCCTTACCAAAATGTGTGAGAAAGCAAGAAGAAGGAAGCTACAAAGAAACGAGTAGCAAAGCACAGGAAATTGAAGAAAGAAAGGGCAGCAAAATCCAAATCAGAAGCAAGTGCTGGGCCCTTCGAAAGTGCGATGGCATTCGCAAAAGCCACTGCCAGAGCCCGTCGGATGATGAATCAAGCACTCCCCACCACTCCTAGACGACGAAGTGCTGTCTCTCGCAAGTTATATGAGACAGAAATCAAGCAAGGACCTGAACTACCATCAGCTTCAGCAGAGAAAAGGAAGACGGGTCCTCCTAAACTCAGTGAAGATACAGTGAAAATCATCCAAAAGTTCTATGAGAGAGATGATGTTAGTCATCAGGCCCCAGGAAGAAGGGATGTAGTCACTATTTGGAATGCAGATGGAAAGAAGAAAATGCAAGCTAGACACCTCACTGCTTCAATACAAGATACAATGTCTGTTATAATGAATTCCATTTAAATGCTTTCAATTAAATAGTTACTTGGTGGAAATACATTGTCATCTATGTTGACGCATTATAAAGCTACCTATTGGGAAAGGGTTAACTTCGGAATGTAGTGGATAAAATATGTTGTAAATATGTTTTGAATGTTGCAAGTTGTGAGTTAAGAGTTTAAATAAGAGTTATATGGATAACTATGTTAATTTACATGTAATTCCTAAGTGTATCTTGTGATTTTAAGGAAGGGGGAGGGTCAAACACGATGTTTTGTAACTCGTACCTTTGCATGGACAAACTGTAACGTTACTAACCATGATTTTTGGGTCTAATTCAAAAATGAAGAGTCAAGCTGCTAAAATTATTGGCTGAAACATTTGTCATCAAACTAGAAGTAAAATGAATATGGCACTTTGTTTGAGGTATCTCATGTTTTAGGAAACATTTTGTCTGAAAACATAGATTTTTTTCCCATGTCCTTTTTTTGTAACGTTACTAACCAACATTAAAAGTTACCATTGCAACTCTAATATTTTTTGAATTGTTTTCATTCTTTTCTGTATTATAGACCTAGGGTGCGTGAACATGTTGTAACATGATTGTGACTTGAAATTAATAGATGGTAATGTTGCAGTAGAATAAGATATGAAAATCTGCTAAAAATGTAACGTTACTAACCATGGAATTGCCCTTAAGTTAATTCACCAAACGTTGAATTTTTTATTACCCTTTTTACTTATCTTTACCAGGGGTGCCAATAATAGTGGAGGGCAATACAAATGTGTTCACATTGTGGTAAACAAAAATCATGTTTGTTGACATTTCTTATGGTTTTTTCCCTAAGTGTGCATGCACAGTATTTTCAGTGACTCCCTCAAATAGGCCTAAACATTGAAAACAATTGTTAAACATAAATTCCCAAAATGACCTCAATATTTCCAAAAGTTACCTTCAAAATTCCTCAAAAATTGAAGTTTTTCTGGAACTTCACAACCCTATTAAATAATCATATGTGTACGATGACATTTTGAAAAGTTGGGATGCTTGAGAACAAATAGCACATCTGCTTGAAGGAAGAACTTGAGTTTGTGAAATGCAATATACACTGCCCGGCCAAAAAAAAAGTCGCACACTGTTACATTTTGTTGGACCGCCTTTAGCTTTGATTATGGCGCGCATTCGTCGTGGCATTGTTTCGACAACCTTATGCAACGTCACAACATTTATTTCCGTCCAGACTTGCATTCATTTTTGGCCGAGATCTTGTATTGACGAAGGGAGAGTCGAACCACTCCGTGAAGTCTTCTCCAGCACATCCCAAAGACTTTCAATGGGGTTAAGGTCAGGACTCTGGTGGCCAATTCATGTGTGAAAATGATTCCTCATGCTCCCTGAACCACTCTTTCACAATTTGAGCCCGATGAATCTTGGCATTATCGTCCTGGAATATGCCCATTGATGGGATAACCTGGTCATTCAGTACATTCAGGTACTCAGCTGACTTCATTTTATTGCTGCATAACGTTGCTGAGCCTAGACCTGACCAATTGAAGCAACCCCCGATGATAACACTGCCTCCAGAGGCTTGTAAAGTGGGCACTATGCATGACTGGTGCAACTGCAACTTTCTTTTTGGTCGGGCAGTGTAATATACCCCAGTGCCAAATATCAATGGACCCTGGCAGTGGTACACAAGAGAGATATGTGCTGTTGTTTTCCCACTAGGCCTACTGGGAGATATTTGCAAGGTGAAATATTGAGTCTGGGACAAAAAAAAAAAGGCCAATATTTTTGAAAATTTATCAATTTTGTTTCTTAATATTTATCTTACAAAACACTCTACAGATACAGTTTATTGTATTATTTTTAAGTTGACATTTTTATTTTATCAAGAGTGAATTAAAGAAGATATTATACAGGCTTTCTGTGACATTTCTGTAATTATTTATTTTTTGTGAAAAGCAAAAAACCAGGGTGCACGTGCAAAATGTAGCTTATAGTATTTATTGTAATTAAATGTATTGTAGTTCAATAATAATTATTTGTCCTAACTGATCAAAGTTAATTGCATGACATGCAAATGTGGTGTCATACTTCTTAAACAGGTCTGCTTAACTAGCAAACCCTAGCTCGCTCTGTAAAATAATGGGATTGCTACATGGCTGCTCAACCAAATTGGTTAATTGGTTAAAAACTGCTATGGCAACTGCACTTACAACATTTTTGAAGATAATTGGTACAATATAGCCACAGACAGCACTGTCAAGCTATCCTGTCTGAGTGAAAATATCACCCGAGCAAATAAAGGCTAAATACAGTACTACACAGATAAGATAACTAGGACCTAGTGCAAGTCATATTGCCATATTGAAGTCTGGAACCGAATGGACCTTTCTAGGCCTAACGTTCTGTTATACATTGGGGGTTGTCTCTTTAAGTCTACTGTAGCCTACAAGAGTAACTACAGGAAGAGATTCAAACTTCAACCAGCTGAGTGTCACATGAGAGAACGCTGGTCCACTTGGCAACGACACAGAAAAAAGTTTACAGGAAAAAGGCAGCAAATTTCGTGTACCAGCCATTTCATTCAAATGACATCTAACGGATACTGACTGTGGTCCTTTCAATGCGTTAGACTATCACTGTTTGACAATAGCCTAATGAAAATAAAATTATCCAAAAGAATCGAGAGGACTGTCTTTGGCAAGGAGCAGGAAGTACAAGCCGAAAGAACAACCCCATATTACTGCTTTGCACAATCTTACGCAAACTGGGTATAGAATGGCCACATCTTAGCTTCAAACTTGAACAGTAAACGAAACAATTACACTGACAGCTGAGCTGGCTAAACAGAAAGCTGTCAGCAACGTGCGCCGCTCTGATAGCTGATAAGAGTGTAACATAAGGCTACACATAAAGCAGAATTAAGGTTACAGGGTCGATAGTTAAATTTTTTTATTTATTATTTGAACTGCAGAAAACCAAATACTGTATGTCTCTCAAGCTTCTTCTAGACAAGAGAGTAGGCTAATGACCAGTGTGCTTCACTGAGTCACATGACTGTCACCGCCAGAAACCAAACGTACAAAAACCCAAATTAGCCTACAGCTGGTTACATCACATATAACGTTACGTGTGCTTTATCTTTATAAACACATCTAGCAAATCTGGAACAAACACGCAACACACTTTGTGTTAAACTTAGCTTAATTTTTGGATCTGGTTTGAGCGCTATAGCATCCAGCAAAATAGATAGCTAGCCAGCTAGCCAACAATATTACCAAGACTACACCACCGACATCGATCCGGGCAGGACAGATCGCGAGATAATTCACGGAATTGTGAGCCATACCACCATACGTATGATATAAATTTTAGAGAAAATCTCTCCATCATTGAATGGAACCGCTCAATGATCAGCCTACTCCCGCAGACCATGCAGGAATATTCCCTGGCTTCGTTTCTTCAAGGCCCATGACACTACACAGCGCCAAATACTGCACTGTAATAAAGTGCTGCAAGAAAGCTAATCGCCCTGGTGCACGTCGTATTTGTTGTTCAACCATGAATAATCAAAACCCAAAACCAAGAAGCATCGCTTACCTGACCATTTACTGTAAACGTAGCTGCTATGTTTACGTGCATGTAACTTCTTCCTCTCACACACACGCTCCAATGCCCACTCTTCACACATATTTCCGCGTGGTCCTAACGCATGACATGTTTTGACAAATTCTATTCTAACTTGAAGACGGCCTTATTGGATATCACGTTGAATTACTATTCAACTTCCAGTGCTTCCAGTTCGTGTATGGGGACCTGAGCACATAATAATTTTCTTATGTAGAGCATCGTATATTCACTTTTGTCTTTTTGATAATGGAGGGCTGTTGTGATATTTGCAATGTTTAACACATGATATCAAGATAAACCACATGCAACTGTTGCCTGAAATATACATTATATTATCATTTGTATTGAACGATGTATTAAATATTAACAAGAAATATACTGCAAAAAATACCAATTATTATGCAATTTTGTATGCACCAGAATATAACAAACAAAATAAATTATTATATGAAATAATATGTATTGAAAATACATTTGGAGTGCCTCCACCAATGCAGTTGGCGTAACTATCGAGTCAGACCTATCCTTTCAGGCCCACGTTAATAATATCACAAAAGTGGCCTTCTTCCACTTGAAGAATATATTTAAATTAAGGAAGATGCTGAAAAAATGGTTCATGCTTTTGTAACCTCTCGGCTGGATTACTGTAATGTTTTATTGTCTGGTTGCATTACCTCAGTCTATGACTTGTACAGAATGCAGCTGCTAGGGTAGGCTAATTACTAGAACTAAGAAATGTGAGCATATCAGCCCGGTGCTCAAAACTCTTCATTGGCTGCCTGTTAAATTCAGGTGCTGGCTATCTGAAAATTCCTTCTGTTACAGAGCTCCTGTCTTATGGAACAATCTCTCTATGCATGGTCGAGCTTGAGACACACTTTCTTGTTTGTAGGCTCAAAACATACCTCTTTAGTCAATCCCAAGATGTTCAGGTTTGCTGTTCTGTGCTGTGTTTGGGTACTGTCAGTCCAGGATCACTCACATGGTTGTGTGCACCCCTCTCTTCACATCTTTTAGATATGCTGCTATAGAATATTGCCCTGGGGCTCTTCATATTACACTCTGCGCTTCACATTTGCAATTGTTACTCTCCTAATTCTATAAGTACTTAACCTTCTCCTGTTTCTTTTCCCTGGGGCTTCTGCCCTTCCTTCGCCCTGAGTTTGCGGACCACTCCAGCCCTGCCCTTGTCCCAGACGTTTCACCCTCTGAATTGCATATTATTTATCTCTTCATTGGACTCTCTACTTACCTGCTAGTTTAGTCTCTTACCAGGTTCCTCCCGAGATTTCTTCCCATTGGGGAGTTTTTACCTCTTTTGGTTTTTGGGGGTTCAGGCCTGGTTTTTCCCCAATTTTCCCTGTTTCTCTGTACAGCGTCTTTGTGACAGTTCTCTGTAAAAAGCGTGATACAAATAAAATCTAATTGAATATATTCAAATCTATTATTCAATTTATTACAGAATATTTTTTTATATATGGCAATATATGTTTTTTCATTATGTCATGATAAAAGTATCAAAAAAACTATCCAGTCATGAACAAAGGCAAAAAAATAAAAAATAAAAAATAAAAAAGTAATGCCAAGTGTCACAGATCTAACACGAAGAAAATGTAATTAGCTGGTTATGAAATCTGACAAGGATTTAGTTATCCTTATAATTTTATTTATTTATTGGTCTTTTGAGGCTTTCTTGTTATTGCTGCAGTATGACAAATTATTATTAATATCAGTTTTACTTTTAGGGAAAAATCCTCAGGAAAACGTGGTTACGTTGAATATAGACCCCTAAAGTTTCCACAGAGACTCAATCTTGATATCCTCATTTCTGACCTGAGAGTTGGAGAGTAATACAAACGGTCCTTTTGGCAAACATGCATATATGGGAGTTTATCTCTAAATATTGCTGTGAAACTGATATCCATATTTTATAATCACATTTCATTCAACAATATGCATTCTATACTATTATCACTGTAGTGTTTGTTCAATTATATATCAAACTAAAATTATACTGCACAAATTCAAATTATGAGAGAATGGATGCCCCGTTACCAGGTGAGCTGTGATACCATTCTGCAGCATTTGTTAGGCCCCCCCCCCCCAAAAAAAAACCGCACAGTGATTTGACACAGTGATGAGGAGCCAGACATTGCCTGCCCCTCTGATGCTAGCCCCCGACTGGTGCGGCTTTGCGGTGACACCTGCACAGAGGGGCCAGTGGTAAAGTATATGGTGTAGCACATGGATGACGGGATACAGTGAGGTGTGGAAGGGGTGCTGGTGTTCGAAGGTCTGCTAGACAGTTTAAGACACCAAACAGTTCAGGCAGTTCAGCCACTGATGTTGCCATGGTGAGCTGGCTATGAGGATGTTGAGTCCTTTGGTGTACAGGAGGTTGAATCCCACGCAAGTGAACAGGTCGAGGCTCAGCCGCTTGGCACCATGACGGGAGACAAGGAAAGCAAACTCAGGCATGAGCCTGGGGCCATAACACACTGGCAGACAGAGGGAGCCCACAATATAAATCCTGGTGCTACCATAGCCACACAGGATAATGGATGGCACAGTGAAGTGGGAAAGTGGGGTGAGAGGAGTGACGCCTGATTTAACAAACATATCCTGTTATCTTCACAGAATCTTTGGCCCAGTTTGGTCAGGAGCCCAAGTTGCCTTGTTATCAGCTCTGGTAGTTCAGCAACAGGGAACATTTCCTCCTCCCATCTCCTCTAATCACTACTTGTGATTGTTGTGCCTTATATAGATAATATTCTTAGTGTATAAATACACTGTGACCAATGAACTGATGATTCTACACACTCCTCCTTGTTTGTGCACTGGTATAAACACTTCACTCACACTAAGAAGCTTTGAGAACCTTCACCGAATGCTTATAGAGCTAATGTGTTGCTTCTCCCAGTGCTGTTAGCTTCCTTTTTAAATTTATTTTCCTTATTTAACCCCTTTGTTCAGAGCCCCTAGTGGCGTAGACCCTGGAGTCTACAGCACGAACATCCTACTGTACCACATCAGAAAGCGAGGTATCATGGAAAACTCGTCTTCATCAGTGTGAGTTGGGCTATAATCAGGCAAAATATGAAGTTTCTACGTGCCACCTTTCTTCAGTATTTCATAAAAGTATATTGACTACAGTGTGAGCTACATGACAGCGAATCGGGTTGAAGATACTGGACATCTGAATATATTTAGTTGTTTACAGTTCTTCTTTAACCACCAAACATTTTTATACTATCACAGCAACAATAAAAAACACATAAACTCCTGGATATAGGTAAATTTAAATGTTTTTTAGAGTGAATTTCTGTCATCATCACATTTCCTTCTGCTATGAAAATCTCTCATGAAGTATGGAATAAAGTCATAATATTACCTGCATTGTTAAAGCCAGATACGTCCATTCAAATATTATGTAGTTATTTTCTGCCTTATCTGCCTAAATGTAGTATACAGTGTAAGCTTCAACATTGGACAATCTCAAAAGATTAGTCTGCAGAACATTACGCAATTCAAATTGGGAGTAGTAACATCTTCAAACTAATTGTAATTCATTGACAGACTTAATATCGAAAAAGGTCATTGGGAAATATAGGTCATTGGACAGTTGGGAGCGATTGTCAGGGATGTGCATGTCAGGAGTGTATTTCAGAACATTACGCATCGACAAGTGTCTTCATCTCCGTGGTTTTGCGCAGGAGAGCGCATTATATGCATCGTGTAGTGAAATAGTCTTGTTTGTACAATGGCGAAGTGACAAAAATATTTTCAGTGCTTGAGACTGCTGAATGCTGTAGTCGTCCTCTGGATTCAGATGAGGAGATTTACATCCATTACTATTCATCTGAAACAGACAGCATGAATAATATAGCTAAGTGTTGCCTTGTGTACTTGTGTGCATGTGTGTTTTATAGTGTTGTATTCATAATAGTATAGCTAGCTAGCCACAGAAAGGCTAACTTGTAGGGGTGGGAATCACCAGAGGCCCCACGATACGATATTATCACGATACTTAAGTCACGATAAGATATTATTGCGATTTTAAACATTTTGCGATATGCTGAGTATTACGATAACATATATTGCGATATATTGCGATTTATTACCTTTTTTCAACTGCAAATTATGTCCCCAAAGGAAAACTTTGTCAACATCTGTTTTATCTAAGATAAAGTTTTCAGTCTGTTCACCTCACTTCAGTTATTTTATTGCAGCAAAATGGGACTGTCAAGCAGACAGACTGACCAACACTGTCATAAAAACCTGTCATAAATGTTGCATGCACCTGACAAACTGAACTGTTTGTATTACAGTCTACATAGTCCAACTTAACTGGATGCAAATGTGTGTGGACTACTGTACTATTACAGGTATTTTGAACAATGCAACTTGTACAAAAACGTTATGCAGCCCCTTCAGCAACTGGGGAATTTGAAAGTAAATTACTGTTAAATTGAAATAAAATAAAATAAAACATGTACTCTTAATTTAAAATAAAAATGTTAAATTGAAATAAAATAAAATAAAACATGTACTCTTAAATTAAAATAAATAAAATGTGCTACTGTTTGCTGCTGGCCTTGGGACTAAAAAAGTTCAAAGACATTTGGACAGTGAAGGAATATCAGCATTCTTGCTCAGAGAGGAGCTGATCAACATGATCTGAGGTCAGAGTGCTCCTTTATGCTGTGACGATGTCTCCAGAGAAGACTCTTTCTGCTGAGACGCTAGTACCTGGGATACAAAGGTATCTTTTCGCCAGCTTGGCCAGGAAAGGATAGACTTGCTCATGTGCTTTTCACCAGCTTAGTGGGTCTTCTGTGAGTGCCAGTGGTGTGACCTCCTGGTATCTTTTCATCTCCTCCTCAGCTATGGCAGATAATGATTTTGGCGGGGCTCCAACATCACCATAAGTCTGACCAAGCAAGCTAGCTATCTATTTGTGTCTGAGACGAGCTGTTCCGAGTTTCTTTTGAATGCAATGGCGTTTGAAGGGTTTGTTTTGTTCCACATGAGTAAATTGTTCTGTAAGCAGTACAGCAGGCTCTGCAGGTAAACAAATGAGCAATTTATGCATGACCTAACACGAGGGAGAGATAACATGAGGATGAGTTTGTTGTTCTTGATTATTATGCAGGGGTTTATTTTATCTAGGGTGGACATTTGATTTTATATACCTGGACTAATTTCTGGCTAATGAGGCAGAGCTTTTTGGGGACCACAGCTAGGCTAGTTAGTTGTGTAATATGAAACACACCAAAAACACATCTAAATTAACTTTTATTGCCAATTATCAGATTTTATTGTAAAACTTAAAAAATAAATTATATTGAGACTTTTCTGGAACCTGGGCTATTTTGCACAATTTGGCACAATTTGTGCCAACTTTGGTAACCAAAATGGTTCACCTGAAAAAAAGCTCTGTAGAATTTGAATGATTTGAGATATTGACACCATATCTTTAGCAGAGATAGGCAGCATATTGAGGAATCACAAAGAGGAGTTATTTCCTCCATAGCTTTTGTAGCTCATCAGGTAAAAAATCTGAAATCTGAATTTAGGTACCCGTTTTTTGTTTTTTCACAATTTCTGTACATAAATTGTTGTAGTTAAGTAGCAAGAAGTGTATGTATATGAATTATGACTACTTAGTCATAAGAGTGCAGTTCTCTGTTTTAATAAAAGCTATGAACCATAGCTCCTTGGAGGAGTGGCGGCACTGGCTGGAGGGGGCAGAGGAACCATTTATTGTCCTGACTGACCACTGCAACCTCGAATATATTCAGTCTGCTAAACGTCTGAATTCACACCAAGCCCGTTGGTCCCTGTTTTTTGCAGTTTAATTTTGTCATCACTTTCAGACCCGGTTCCGGTAGCACCAAGCCCGACGCCCTCTCCCGTGTCTACTCCTCTGATGTCAGGCCTGTTGTCCCCGATCCCATCTTCCCCCCCTCCTGTGTGGTGGCTGTGGTTTCTTGGAGAATTCTGAAGGCTGTTAAGGCCGCCCGTTTGTTTGTCCCCGACTCCGTCCGCTCCCAGGTCCTCCAGTGGGCCCACGCCTGCCGCCTGTCCTGCCACCCTGGTATCCAGAGGACCATCGCCCTGGTGAGGAGGAGCTTCTGGTGGCCCACGCTGAAGGGGGATAACCGTGCCTATGTCCTTGCCTGTCCCGTCTGCACCTGGAGCAAGGCCTCCCATCAGCCCCCCACTGGTCTCCTCCACCCCCTCCCCATCCCGGGCCGTCCTTGGAGCCATGTGGGGGTCGACTTCGTCACAGGTCTCCCCCTGTCGGATGGTAACACGGTCATCCTGACGATTGTCAACCGGTTCTCCAAGGTGGCCCACTTCGTCCCCCTGCCCAAGCTCCCCTCCCTCCACCCCTGAGACAGCAGAGCTCCTGGTGCTACATGTGGTGAGGCTGCACCGGATCCCCACTGACATCATCTCGGACCGTGGGCCCCAGTTCTCCTCCCAGGTGTGGAAGGTGTTCTGTGCATCCCTGGGTGCATCCGCCAGCCTGTCGTCTGGCTTCCACCCCCAGATGAATGCGTGTCCTCCTGCAACTCCTCTTCCTGGAGCAAGCTTCTCCCGTGGGTGGAGTACGCCCACAATACTCTGAGGAGCTCCGCCACAGGCATGTTCCCCTTCGAGTGTTCCCTTGGGTACCAACCCCCCCTGTTCTCCGCCCAGGAAGAGGAGGTCGCCGTCCCGTCCGTCAAGGCCCACCTCCGCCGAGGATGGGCCGAGGATGAATTTTAATTTTCATTGCCTGAGTTAAATCATTAGATCCTGTGAACAATCTTTCCTGGGCTTTACCACTTGTACAATGTTTGTTAGTTGATCTCTGATTAGTTTAACGTGCCAAATTTACACCAAATAGCTAAGCCCCACAAATTACTGACTCATCCACATATTGTCAGTTCAGCTCTGCTGAAAGTTTTTGTCAGAGAATAACAGCCCTTGGAGGCTGCAAGGTGGGATTGCAAAAGTGCAACGGTATCGAACTACGCATCCGCAAGTCAGAGAGTTTTGAAAATGCATTGCTCTTCGGTCCCCACGCAATTTAGGAGAATATAAGCGCTTTCTTGCATGCATCATTCACATCGACGAGAGCCATTGAGTGATTAAATATGTCTCAAATGACTCAGGTCCAAGACACTAGCCTAGCTTAGCTGGCCTTTATATCAGATGACCCCCTGCAGCCATGTTAATTCCTGATGTATCCCAAGTAATATTGAAACCTAACTTAACGTTACTTTCCACATTTGGAGGAAATGTAAAACAATCGCCAGTACTGGTCTGCAGAAGAAACAAAAGCTCTTCTTAACATCTGGGCTGAGGAAAATGTTCAGCCTCAGTTGGACGGAGTTCGTAGAAATGAGGATGTGGTGAAGTCATCGCTGAATTATCCAAACTGGGTATTCAGCGCACTTGGCTGAGTGCTAACATTAGCTGACATTAATACAAGCATGTGTTGTTCGCTAGAGAGTACAGCTAACTTACCATCTCCCTATCGATATCTATCGAACGTTAGCTAGCTTAGACGGAAACGCAAATGGCATCACCTGGTCAGTTGTTTTGCGATGTAACTATAAGCTAGCTATCTATTTGGCTAAATACAAGTAACGTTACAATATTGCAAGCAAGTTGTGATTAAATTCAGTTGTAGTTTACAGTAACTAATAGCTAGCTCTAGTCCATCTATCCTAAACTTGGCTGAGTGCTAAGTTGCTAACATACTATCTAGCTGAAGTTAACTACCGTTACTAACGTTAGCCTGCTGTGTTGTTGGCTAGATCTACGATATCTCCCTTTTAGCTAGGGTGTGTGACGTTGGCACCAATGCGCCACATTATGGACGGTATTTAGCGTAATGCCGTTGGTTCCCCCTTAGGTGCTGGGGAAGCGATACTCAAGGCTTTAGGCTCAAGGCTTAAGGCCCCATCTGGCCACTAGGTACCACTCGCACGCGCACTCACCCAACAGTGGAAATGCGGCTACTAAAGGCTTGCCAGGAAGAGTGAGGAAGAGAGGCGATGGTAGGAACAAAAGCCCCATCTTTGTTGTCACCGTTGTGTGGCAAAAAGAAGGAGGTGACAAACGGTATGCGGTTTACACAACTTGACTTTACTGTGCCTAACATTCAAGTGCAGAAAATGCCTGTAGTCCGGAAAGTGTTACAGGTGCGTTAAAACCACTGAACTATATAGAAAACTAGAAACAACAAGCTGTATCTCTCCCATTCATTCTGTTGAAGCCAGCATTCTCCGCACACTTTGCCCAAATCCCCGCCCTTTCTGCCATTCTTTTCCGTATCATGGAGGCCAGTTTGCACCATTTACTAAGGATTGTGGGTAGCCCTTGCAGCCAATCAAGGTTGCTTCACTCACGGCGTCCGTCGTGGTCCATAAATCGCGGCACCTGCTGCCAGCAGTATGAGAATGTCAACGTAGTAGATGGAGATGGATAGATAACCTTTTTTTAGAACCTAGCAAGCTACATTCATAATGTAAGTAAATACATGATTAGCGATTGTTTTGGTTAAATGCCTTTACATTTTACACTGTAAACAGGCTACCAATGTTGTACTTGTAATCACATTGTCAACTAGGCCTAAGCTAACAATTAGCAAGCCTGAGCTAATTCTTTGTATTAGCTATAATTACCTTCTGTTATTTTGTCTATCTCTGCAGGTATCAAAGACACTGTTCATTAAAAATAAATTTAAACAGCAAAAGGCAAATGTGTAGGCCTAATAGCATTTCTTGGTGAATAAAAGCTATTTGAATAATCTGTCCTGATTTAGTAATTCCTCATTACAGCAATATTTTAAACTATAGCCTACTGACAAAAATATAAAAATTGAACAAGAATATCTTAAAGGCCCACTCAGTAATTTTGGTTGTTACTCGACGAAAATGATGTGCATGGCAAGTTTGGCAACTAAGTACCTCGGCCAACCAGCGAAAATACATTATGACAAAGCCATTTTCAAGGTTTATTTGCATGGTTTATTTGGCAAAACTATTTTTCGACATACTAGCTGACGAATGAGCACGGTGAGCACCAAGTAAAAACAAGTGAATGATACGTATGATACGTATGTCCCCAGCCACACCATGGTTGGTTCAGCTGGACAATGAAAATGCAATCAATAAGCAAAGTTGTTTTTGTCCTAACATAAGGAGAAAGATAGCTGAATTTGTTTTTTATACGACAGCTACATACAGCAAACTAGCATGAAAATGACAACTATACCCATATTACTTAGTCACTTAAGTGTACGCAGTAACATTAAAGGCTCTATGCTTCCTCCAGTACTAGCTAGCCAGAGCTATGACAATATAGTTCGGTGATGACAACCTGCTGGATTATGCAAGAGGCTTTTGTATTAGTGAAAAATGAAGCACCTGAAATCTACTCCCCTAAACTGTAGCTACTATAGGTTGTTCTTCAAATCCGTTGATTATACATATAACCTCCTTGGATTATCACGTCCCTGACCGACGATCGATTACTTGCAGTTACCTAACGTTAGCTAGCCTATGCTAGCAACTAGGATCCTCTTGCTAGCTTGTAGCTAACGCTACCCATCTAAACTAATTAAAAACATTAAACACGCTTTCTGACACAGCATTACTTCGGTACCTTATTGAATATCAAGTCTGAATTGTACCACCAAGTCAAGTCTTACCTTCTAAAGCTGCAAATGTTTCTGAAAATAGTTTCTCTCCTCTGGCTGACCGGAGCCAAGACTGTTGTGTTTTGTGTGCTTCGCGGCATCCGTAGGCTTGGGGCGCAGAGCGGAAATGAATGCGTCAACGTTAAAAATGAATTTCCAGAGATCGTGATATAATAAATGGTCCTCGTATATCTCAAATGAAATCTACTATTATACTCGAATTTAGGAGACTCTAACATCGTTAAAAAGTACACAAATTAAGACATGACAGCGCTTCGGATTTTGCTGACAGTCTATGGGCGTAGACAGGGCGATGCACCAGGCCTACACGTCGCCCCCTTCAGCTTTTTTGGTGCTACTAAAAATCCCGGCTTCAGGACATGCCCACCTTGTTGTTTCTAGTTAAGTACTCAAGTGAGTACGTCAGTCGTGGGCGGAGTCTGGTTTCGGAAGTAAATTCCCTATGGAAGAATAGAATGGACTTCGGAGACTATCGACTATTTCTTGAAATCGGATTTATAGAATGAGCCGAAACGTTCCTGGATTGGTACAAAGATATAGACCATATATTGGATTTGTTCCAATTTTTATTTTTTAAAGTAATGCATTAATCATTGTAGTTCGACTTGTAGTCCACTTTAACGGACTGCATATCCAGTACTGCAATGCACAGGTGGTTCTTGACCAATAAGATATCATCATCTCGTCTGTCTGGACATTCTTGGGCAGATGGGAGTACTGCAGCTGAAGATGGGCTAACGTTAGCTTGCTAAGTAGAAAAGCCCGCCCGACAAGGTCAGAAACTGTGCTACGGTTAACCACTCTAGCTTTTAGCCCTTCAAGCTAGCTAGCTAAGGTTAGAAAAAAAGTGTTTAAAAACGGAGCTATGTGCTACTACTAGCTAACGTTATCTGACAACGTCTGGAGACAAGGCTGCACATTCGTAGGGAATTATGGGACATCGAGTTTTTAAACAGTTCCAGCGCTGATATAATCACAAGAAAATACTGAAACGTAAAATATACTCGAAGCTGGTCCAGAAAAACGACATAGTTTGCGAACGGGCGTTATATTGAACAATCCGGGAAATTTACGGTAAGATATAATCAGTAGAAATGGTTTAAAAGTAAGCTTTAGTTAGAGTCTATGCTCTAAATTAATGGGGAATTTACTTCCGAAACCAGCGTGACGTAGTCACTTGAGTAGCTACTCTATATAGTTCGGTGGTTAAAACCATAGACCGTAGGTTAAAACCAAGGGGCCAGCTTTCGGCTTTCAACCTCAGCACCGGATATAATGTCGCCCTTTGCTTATATAGCCTATATAATTTGCACTCAAAAAGCCCACTTCCCCATTTGGCTCCATTCATTTTTGACAGCAAAAAAATACTTCCCACTTATTGTATATATTGATGTTAACTCCGCGCATTAAAATTTCTTTAAAAATTGCTTATTATTTTTCCGCGGTCAAATATTTTTCTCTTACCACACAGACAAAGTTTTTTTTATTGTTATTTATTCTGGCCTACGTCATATTTCCGCGTGCTAGTTGGCAACCAATAACATACTCATAAGGCTTTGATGTAGCCGTCTTCACGTAACTTTCTGTGTCATCCTCGTTGTAGGTACATGTGACTCCAAGGGCACAACTGTGCATGTGAGATGACTGCAAAATGAAAACTTCCTGGTTCTGACGTATTCTCCATAGGTTTCAATTGGCCTAGCTGTCTCTACATGTTGTATACTCTAAGGTTAAAATAGGACAACAATCACACAACACTGTCATAATGGACATTGTATGGACATGACTCACATGAACCATCATTTATCAGTAGCACACTACATGCGTGAGGAATGGAGTTCTATGGTAATCAAGGGAGCTGAGGTCTACCTGGCATTTTAGATGTGGTAAAATTCTTTAAAAGAATTAGTTCTATTTCTCATTACTGTATTGTACACTATAACCTTTGCGGTTGTGTCTAATTTATTTTCTTTGAAAAGCAGTAACCCCATCACTTTTATTTCTGAAGTATGAATTCAACAAGTAGCCTACTCAAGAGGATGCACAGTAGAAATTCACTGAAAACTAATCTTACTGTTATTGTTTTTTTTTTTTTTAAATTAGCATTGGTTATGAGAATATGTAATGAGGAACCAGACTGGCATTTGACATTTGTTCTTGGTGAATAGTTTTTGAGTTTCAAGGTCAGATATATTTTTTAGTGCTTTGTCCTTCTGAATCGGCAAAGAACATTGTGTGCATTCATTTAAAAAAGTTAATTTTTTTTACGAGGGAAAAAAGCTCCTGTCTTAGCCTATGATTTACCCTAATGTAAATATGTTTTATGCTCTGTTTCACCAAATTATCTCATGTTCTGCTTAGTTAATGCTATGCCTGTAATGAGAATACATTTGCATTATTAGATGCGGAAATTAATTACCTCCAATTTGAACATGCATGATGAGAGGACCCATTTAAAAATAGAACAACTAGCTCAGAATGAGTAATGTAATAATTAAGTTATGCACGTTTCATTAGTGTGACAGGATGTAAAAAAGCAAAAAACATATCTGCCATCATGAGCGATGATCCTTCTGTTTTAACTTGGACAGCCCATCTCCTCTAGTCACTTTACACATAAAGCATTGCTTTTTAGCATTTTAGCATCCTTTTGACAAAGTGAAGACTGGCGCACTACGGTAGCAAATAAACAAAAGGAAATAAATAATGAAATACTCCTGCTGATTCACAGCTGTCACAGTTCAATGTGTCTGATGAAGTACAATTTACCTCAGGTTATGGAGAGACCATGTTTGTCCTGTTTCAGTGTGGGGGAAAAATAAATGATGTTAAGACAGTATGAATCTCTTCAGTCCTCTTTGATAATACAGGAGTAAAAATAGAAAACCTCAAACAAAGAGACCTTGAGGGGATTTGTATGCATTGGTGCGGAAGGAATTTGCCTCAAGGCTAGCATAAATGCATCTACGGTGCTTTGTGTGCTATTCATTTCATTAGTTTAGGAGATGTATGGAGGAAATGTCTCATTTTGTTAAAATATAAACATGTAATTTTAGAGGGCCTCAGAAGGCTGTATGTTTGCTTGAAAGCATGGGCATAAAGTTATAAAGCCAAACTGTCATGAACCTAATACGGGCTGGACCCAAATGCAACGACCAGGAGGCAGAGGGACAGAAAAAGGCAATTTATTATAGCTTGGGGTAGTCCCAAGCTGTACACAGATAATAAACAGTAAACACAATAAAGTCCGGAGCTTCTCCGGGACTTGAATCTGCTCCAAGCCGGAGCTGGACTTGAACGGCAAGCAGGATGTTCCAAGCCAGAACTTGACTTGGTACTGGAACCCTGGAGTTCCAACTGGAACTGGACTTGGTACGGATAGTCAAACTGGAACTGGATCACGGGAACACGGAGTTGTTCCAAACCGGAACTGGACTTGGTACGGGACACTGGATGTTCCAAACCGGAACTGGACAGACAGGAACTGGATCACGGGAACGCGGAGTAGTTCCAAACCGGAACTGGACTTGGTAAGGAACACTGGGTTGTTCCAAACTGGAACTGGACTTGGTACGGGACACTGGATGTTCCAAACCGGAACTGGGCTGACAGGAACTGGATCGGGTTTAACTGGAACAGGACAACTGGAACACTGGAATGTTCCAGACCGGAACTGGACTGTGCGGGTCTCTCAGGTAAGTTCCAAACCGGAACTGGACTGGAACTGGACTTGACGGATCTGGACTGACGGGACAAACGGGACGGATAGGGGGAGCGCTAGGCATCCAATAAATATGCTTCGAGCTTGTCTCCTGAAGCGAGGGAGGACATAGAGAACAGACAACTGGTTATGGAATACATGAAATGTAAGGAGGGGGAGCCGGGGAATAATTGTAACAGGTAACCAGGTAATGGAAGCAGAGGAAGGGGTAGCGGCTGGATAGGGCAAGGCAGAGCAGTGCAGCGGACCTCGGGTTGGCCCGGTTGAGGCAGCAGGGAAACAGTAGTAGATGCAACCGTAACCGTAACAATGGCGGTAGCCACGGCCGGATAGGAACCACTGTAGAATGGAGGAGCAGAACACCCAGCTGCGGGCGCAACGTCAGGTGGGAGCGGAGGTACCGCAACACAATCAGGGAAACGCGAACAGCTACAGACTGGCAGAAACAGTAGAATGGTGGTTAACGAGACAGGCAATATTTAGGCAGGAAGAACCGCAAACAGACAGGACTGGTTAGCAAACAACAGAAGGCAGTGAGCCTTAAAGCCCCGAGACAGAACCAAACTGAAGTTAGATGCACAGGACAGGGATTCAAAGACCAGGATACAAACGAACAACGTTAACGAACTGGCGCTGAATAGCAGCCAGCCGGAGGGTTAAATAGGGAGTGAGATTGGAAACAATTAAGAAAGCGTGCAAATGTAAGCGTGGGTAATTGAACAGAGCGAAGTGTGAGGAATGCATGCTGCAACGGAGAAAGGAGATAGGCTGAGACAGGAGTGGGGAAAAGGAGTGAAACAAACGGAAGGAACACGCCCAGTCTGCAGCAAGGGGAAAACACGGACAAAGGGAATCAAACATGACACGGAGGGAAAGGGCAAAACACGGAAAACGGAACGTTACAGTACCCCCCCACCTTAATGAACGCCACCTGGCGTACCTGGAGGCTTAACCTTATCAGGGTAATGATTGTGGAAATCGAGAATGAGAGAGTGGTCCAAAATAAGGCTCTTATGTAACCAGGACTGCTCTTCAGGGCCATACCCCTCCCAGTCGACAAGATATTGAAAGCCCCGGCCCATGCGGCGAATGTCGAGTATGCGACTCACTGTGTAGGCCGGGGCGTTGTCGATGATCCGGGGCGGAGGTGTCATGACCGCCAGTGCACTGAGGGGGCTGGAGGCGACAGGCTTAACCTGACTGACGTGGAAAACAGGATGAATTTTAAGGGAAACAGGGAACGAGAGCTTAATAGTAACGGGGTTAATGACACGAAGGATAGTGAAGGGGCCAATGAAACAGGGTTGAAGTTTTTTAGAGGTGGATTGAAGGGGGATAGTGGCTGTGGAAAGCCAGACCTGCTGACCGGGCTTGTACTGCGGGGCTGCGGTCCTGTGAAGGTCCGCCAAGTGCTGAGTACGGGAATTGGAGCGAAGGAGTGCGGTGCGTGTCAGCTTCCACATACGCTTGCACCTAAGGAGGTTGGACTTGACGGTAGGGACCGCCACCTCTACTTCCTGGCTGCAATCTGCTCAAGCTCAAGGATCTGTCATTTGCATTTTGAGAATTATTTATTCACGAATGCAATTGCTGTCCAGATGGGATTTGGGAGCTTCTACTCCCTCACTGAGTGGGCCATTCCCACCATCCACTACAATGGTCCCTCACTCCCTTTGAAAGTATGTAACTAATTAGCATTTCTGTATAACGTTATAGTTAATTCACCATTGGAAATAGCAAAGTTAGCTATAACTCCTTATATATCATCTTGCTATGCAGCCAGAAACGAGACAGGTTGCATGTCAGTGTGAGACTGAGTGGGACCACCAGCAGAGCCACACAAGTTGGTCTGAAACTGAGGCAGGTGCCTAGGAGAAGTAAAGGTAGGCTAATAATATGAGCTGAGCTGAGCTAAGCTGAAATTCTTATTTATAATGGCTGCTTTTCGTTCATTTCTGTCGTTTGAGGTAACTTAGGCATGTCTGCAAATAAAGTTTGGGTGTGTCTGCTTTCTTTTACTAACGTTACCGCTATGCTAGGCTAGCTGGGAGCTGCTGCCTCTAAGTTAGGTGTAATGTTAGCTGTAGCTAACATTGCTTGTTTTGTTGTTGATTAAATAATCTGTAGCTATCTAGTTATGTAACGTTAGCTATATTATCTACACTTCAAGAACTGCAGTTTCTCTCTGGTAAGAAAGACGGAGAATTTGGGCGCAAGGGTGGGATTTGACCACCGGTGTTGTGCTGTTTTTCGACTACCCTGCAGATCTCAACCCCCTTTGCTTTGCCGGGTCATGATAGCTTTGACAGTCAATACTAATATCTACTGATAGTCCACAGATTTTACTTTAAAATGATAGATGTTATGATTTATCAACAGCTAAACAGTAGTTGTTGCTGTCCAGCAATTTGCACACAGCTATCCTGTTATTGCGGTAATGGTAACATAACTTCAGTTATTTCAGAGAATGATTGTTTTAGACTGAGTGTCACGCTATCATCTAATTTACTCAAAACACCTGCAAAGTTTATCTCAGTTTGGTTCAGTATGGGGAAGACTGCAGACTTGACAATTGGCCAGAAGACCATCATTGACACCCTCCAGAAGATGGGTAAGCCACAAAAGGTAATCGCTAAGGAGGCTGGCTGTTCACAGAGTGCAGTGTCCAAGCATATCAATAGAAAGTTTAGTGGAAGGGAAAAATGTGGCAGGAGAAGGCGCACAAGCAAAAGAGATGACCGTAGGCTTCAGCGGATTGTCAAGCAAAGACGATTCCAAAATTTGGCGGAGATGCAGAGGGAGTGGACTGAGGCTGGAGTCAGCGCTTCAAAAACCACCACGTACAGACGTATCCGGGACATGGGCTACAACTGTCGGATTCCTCGAGTCAAGCCACTCCACTCATTCTCTGAAATAACTGAAGTAAATGCTGATTTTCGACACACTATTCTAATTTCTTGAAATACTGTTTTGGGGGTTTTCTGGAGCTGTAAGCCAAAATTATGAAAAATGAAACAAATAAAGGCTAGAAATATTTCACTTTGTGTGTAATGAATCTATAATCTATGAAAGTTTCACTTTTTGAATGGAATTATGGAAAAAAACAACTTTTCCATGATATTCTAATTTTTTGGAAAGGATAACGTGTGTGCATGTGTCTATGTGCATATGCATGAACATTATGTGTGTGTGTGTGTGTGTGTCTGAGAGAGAGAGTGAGAGAGAGTGAGAGAAAGAGTGAGAGCAAGATAATCAGTAATGGAGAACTGAGAACAAGTATATTTCAGTGCACACCAGTTCTCTGCAGGAGCTCTTCACCTCTGCAAGAAATCATAACTGGACAATATTTTCACGTTCTTTTGTTGGCTTCTCCACTTCCCTGTGGTGGGTTCTAATGAGGGAAGGCACAAACAGATTTTTCACACAACAAAATCATACTTTATTTGGCTAATATGCTTCAATGGGCACGTAATGGCCGTATAGGCAAAGGCTGAGACAACAGATGCGGAAGTGTTTGTTCAGACTTGGCATGAGATGACTTGCAGTTTTGGCATACAAGGTAAACACCAGCATACATTGTGGATGTTCTCCTGAGAACAGGCACCTTCAATGCAGTTTCCATAGACTGAGTAGCCTAGCTCATTGTCATAGACATAGGCTATAGTATGCCTAACACCTACAGTGAGACAGCTCCTTCAATATTTCTAATCACCTGCGTGTACAAATCAGTTGCAGGCTACAATGGTAGCCTATGTCAGACACCAGTTATTCCAGTCCTATGTGTTAAGCAGTATAGGCTACATTTCCATTCTATTATATGATAGATGTCGATAGATGTCATCTTCGATCGCAATGGATAAAGTTTTATTTAAAAAGACAAGTATTTTTTATATCAGAGTTAGTTCTATATTTTGTCATATTCCATTATAGGCTATTGATATGCAAAGCCGTTTTCTCAGTTTGTATTCTATTGCAGTTATTTCAGTGTTCAGACACCACTGCGTGCAGCGTTGTTATTTCAGCGTTGTGTTAACAACAATTATTTTCCTGTTATGTCATTTATCGTCATTTATTTCATTGCTATCCTGGACATCCGTTATTTCAGTGTTATGAAAAAGCAGTTCCTAGTGTTTTCTTTGACAAAACTGATTTCAGTGTTATGTTAGATGCCAGTTATTTCAACGTTATGTTCCAGTTATTTTGGGTTAACATCAGCAGCCCAGTTCGGTAGGCTAATAGTCTTGCATCTCACCCGGCATAGCTGTTCGTCACGTTCCTCTAGAATCTCAGAGGTCTTTTTCTCCTGTCTATATTCAACGCTACCTACGCTCCTGTCTATATTCAACGCTACGAAAATCGTTACTGTTTGCGAAGAAAAAGCACTCACAACGGGGAAATACTCGGAGAGAGAAATATTGGCTACCGGAGCATAGCCTACGGGAGAATAATTTTTAAACAATTCAACGGGTCGCAATGAAAGATTGCACTTTCAATATAAACACTTTCATTAGTCTTTAAAGCACTTCGTTTTTCAGTCATGTCACTGGCTGTCATATGCATTTACAACTTTTAAAAAGGTAGCCTTGAAAGAGTTAACGACTGTACGCAAGCTAGCCGCACCATTGTACGTGTTGACATCATGCCTCTACTCCAGTCCCTCGTCCAATCCGGTCTTGTGTTGATCTCTCGCATCAGTACCATTTCCATCATCTTCACCGCGTAGGCAAGGAGAGGACCAGGGTACTCCAGCGCCTTCGCACACAGACGCCTGACAGTTGCGGAGAGCATCTTCGATCCACTCTTTACATAGACGAGTACCGAACAAAACACTCATTTAAATAACACGTTAAACGCCGAATAACCGGTATGGAGAGCCTGTTAGATAATCCCATGAAAGCTGTCCTCTATCTGAAAGAACTGACGACCATCGTTCAGAACCAGCAGAGTTTGATCCAGACGCAGAGGCAGCGGATAGACGAGCTGGAAAGGAAGGTGGAGGAACTAATTGGCGAGAACCGCCAGCTGAAGGACCCGCACCAGGCGCATCACTACCACCATCACCATCACCCTTCCCCGCCGAGCACCAGCCCGCAGCCGCCTGTCCTCCCGCATCAGCATCCCGCGAATAAAACCGCGACCCTTCCAGGTCATCCTCCACAGCAGGTTCAAAATCTGCCGACACAGCCACAGCAACCGCCGCCTCCACCACCAACTCATCAGCCGCAGCAACTGCAGCTGGTGCCCACCTCCTCTCAGTCCCCACAGCCGGGGAAGTCCAGCCCCGAGTCCGCCGAGGAGGACAAAAAGAGCGCAAGCTGCAAGTCGCTGGTACCCCAGGCACCAACGACACTCTGCAGGTCGGTGGGACTTGCCAGGAAAGCAGAGTAAGCGGCTTCATTTTTCTCTGAAATATATATTTTTAAGATCATGCATATTCCAGTTTGAATATTTGATATAAGATCTGTTCAATTTGTATCACATTGAAGAGAGTGACGGATAGCTTAGGCTACCTACTTCAGGGAAGTATAAAAATCGTATTTGCAGTGATTACATGATAATGATTATTGCTCATTTGTGGGCATACTGATGAAATGTTTGTATTTTTAACGCCTCGATCTTACCTGCAGAACCTGCTCATAATAAGACTCACGTGAACTGTGTTGATTTCTGTTGGCTAGGAAGCCTATAGCTGTGCGCCATACAGCCTAAAAGAAAACTAAACTCTTCTGTTATGTAATGGTATTTTTCGATCGTTGCAAATGATTTAACCACCGATTTGTTCACTGAAAGTATAGTACATTATTGCGTCACTTGGTTTATTTAAAGAGCTACCAGTACAGCATCCCCCCCCCCCCCGAGCTAATTTGGAGTGGGTGGAAACAAATGGGATAGCTCTGTCATTGATCTATACAGAGCAGGATTCCAGAAGCGACCCGTTTGATCAACTAGATTTTCTGAAGCTAAAATGGGCTAAATATTTTTCTTCAGCGCCAAAGCTGAACCAATTTTTATTAAAGCTAGGCACAATCTTAACCTTAAATTTGTTCTTATTATTAGCTTTTTCAAACCATATTCCATCCCTTAACGACACTTGCATGGTGGTAACGACACTTAGGTAGCCTATGTGTAGCACACATAAACAATCATTTTTAAAAGTTGTACTCTAACATTACAAAATCATTACAAGATAATTTATAAGCAAACACAAACCGTAGCCTATATCTGGATTAATTGCAGCACTTTACAAGAAAGGGCATGGATACCCATTCTAAACAGCTGCATAAAAGTAAAAATGAAACATGTTAAACTCAATTACTATTAGGCCTATGTGAAATTCTACTTATTAAGCTATATTTTTTTCTGAAATGCCAATAACAGCAGGAATGGGGTGCTAACGGCACACTTTATAAGAGCTAAGTGGCTTCAAAGAAAACCGCTTGCAGGAGTCTGCTCGAATACAAGTAGCCTATTCATCTTCTTAAAATACCTCTACTTAAGATGCCATCATGACGATTATTTTATGAACTATCAGTTTATGCCACTATAGGCATTGGAAAGAAGGTTGCAGATCAACGTCGGAACAAGAAATTAAATGTCCGGAAAATTTGGAACGACTGCGTCACGATTTATAGCCTACACACGACGCACTGGAGGACTATTCCCTGTTTTCGACAATCCAACTGTAGCCCACTCCAAACGCATTGTAGCCTACATTCTGGTCCTCGTGGGTTTTGTCCTCTGCAGTTAGAAAAAAATCTAAAGCTGCAATGAATTGTGCAATGAAGTGAGGAACCATGTCTTGTTAGCCAGGTCCGTTGTGAGGGGCTAAGCCGCAGCTTTCTCTATGTGGGTGATGATGCAGTAGCCTACTTTGCTGATGGGTGATATTCAGAGAGAGATCATTAGCGGGGTTCCCAGCGGGAGTCTCCGCGGGATTCCACCGCTTCAACTAGTCTCCCGTGGAAGAGTCTCTCTTCATCTAGTCTCTGGAAATTGATTTTTGTCGGGTACCGAACTGTGTCAACAGCCCCTCCCTCCGCGTTTACGGTTACCATTGGAATGCTGTTGGTTGGCTCAAAACTTCAAATAGCCTATTGTGTTCTCGGTATTGGCTATGCGCGCCTTCAACAATGTAGCCTGGCATAGTCACTAGCTAGCCTACTGTAACCAGTTGGCTGCAAGAGAATGAACAGAAATAGATATTTAGTTTAAGAGTGTGAGTGTAGCCTTCCCAGCAAACACATGACATTGTGACAACATTTTCTACATACCAACAACGTTGTGACTGTTCTCAGAAGGTTCAACTTTTAAAGTCGTCTCAACAAAGTTGTCACAACGTTTTTTTGTTTTCTGTGTAGCCTAATTAGCTTATGAAAATGGTTTATATTAAGCATGTGATTAATCGATTTCTCCCAGTGAGTTAAATCCTGCGCTGTTTTCGCTGCCCGCTGAGACTTAATGGCTGAATAATGAAAGTGTCGGAACGGGCGGGTGCACGTTGGGAATCGATCAGCGGATTGCAGGCTTTCAGTTTCCAGCGATCGCTGGGCAGTGGTGCCGGCTGGAAAGAGGCAGAGAGTGTGTTAGCACGCGGTTCTTTGACGTGGAGATCACTATGGTAACAAGGGCAACAAAAGTAGAACACTGCTGGCTGAGATAGCCTGATTGACAGCATGTAGAAGAGTGAAAGATTTAAAATAAATAAATCACTCAGAGGCTACACACAGTAGCCTAACCCAGTGTGTATTCTTCCTGGATTGGCTAAGGATTTCCATTTAGTGTTTAAATTGGTGAAGCAGGCAGTGATGGGGATTTAGAGGCTTTTCAATGCTAGGTTTGATAAAAGTATAAGAAAACTAGCAAAATCTAGGCCTGCAATTAAAAGTAGGCTAGCCTATTGATATCAGCCTACAGCAAACAACATTGGCTATTTTAGTTCGCACAAATTAAACAAGCTGTATTCCAAAGCAATGCTACCCAATGCTTCCTAAATTATTTAAAGTAACTTGCCCTGTTTTTCATCTTACCAACTGATGAGAATTTGGTCATTCAAACTCACATCACATCAAAGTGTCAAATAACAAAAAGTATGGAAGAATCATGGAAGAAGACATAATTTAAATTAATGTTGTAAACAGTTTCACTAACTGGCAGCTAGCTTACTAGCTTCTGTCATCTATGGATAACTTTATAGGCTAATTCTTTACCAAAAAGACACTGGTCTAGCCAGCTAGAAAACCACATATGACTTGTCTTGGTGTAGCCTGTTTGGCAGTTAACTTATAATGGAACTACTGAAGTGTAGTTTTCTAATTCATGTCATGACACATGTCATAGTTTTCTTCCTACCTAGTATACTTGTTAGTTACCTACACTTCAAATGTTCAATTAACAATAGCACATTAGCTAACATTCCAGTGATAGAACAATTCCCTTAAGAATTTATTGTTTATTTGAAGTGAAGTTGTGCAGAATACACTTTATTCATTTGTTACAAGCTCTGAATGATGCCCTGTTTATTCATGAAATAAAATAATGCTGTGACTCAGTTGTTGTCAGCCTTCTGAAATTGATGCATATTGTGTAGGCCTACGTTACACTAAAAAGAGGTGATATCTCAACAAAAACATTTTCAGTGTAAAAAAGGTGAGTAACATATACACAATGCATACACCCTTTATACATCTAAAAAACTGTAGTGAGGTGTGGTCACTTTTATTCAGAATTAATTAAGTTCAACACTCAATTAGAATTCTATACATCAGTAGAGCCCAACTTAGTGAAATAACATAGACACGACAATGGGTTGGAAAAATGACATATGTTTTATTGGCTACAACTATGAATATGTGAATAATAGAAACAATAATTGATATAACATGAGGAATATATTCTATGACTTAATCTTAATCAGAGGAAATGATAATTATGTGACAGCTAAATAAAGCTAACAGTCCTACTATTAACAAAGGTTAGTTTGTGTTATGGGTTAATGACACGTGAAACTATATTTTGTGGTTAGCTCATTTTATCAGTCTCATAAAGTTTTAACAGTGTAAAACTATAAGGTCAGGGAAATTGGCTATTCCCGACCGAAACGCGCATAGCAAAACAAAATACAAACAAAAGTAGGAACCAGCAGTAAAATGACCTCAACTGGGTATTACAGGTTTTACGCTAGCCTATCAATTGATGTCAGTGCTAAATAAAATGCGTTTCAATACTTAACGGTAACAAAGGGAGGCCAGTCTTGATTCCATTAAGTGACGTCAGCTCGTCAGCTCGTCCAAGGTCCCGGCAAGTGCGTGGACTCCTGGAGACTTCTTCTCTGAAGTCGGGTCGCGACAGGTTTCCAGTCAGGTCGACGTGGACGTGCACAGATCTCCACTTGGGTCCAGCCGCAAGGGAGACAGTAGAGGAACAGTTTGAAGAAACATGTCCTCAAAACAGCTGTTGAAAACAAACCAGCTTGGTTTATTTCATGGACGGTGGCAGGCCAACACTGTCTCGGTGATCAGGCGAGATGCGGGTTGGGAAACGCAGAAGTCCGTCAGGGTTTCAGTGGTGCGTCTGGTAGGCGTAAGACAGCGTCTTTACCATCAGAGCCGTCCGGGTTCAGTGGTGTGGCTGGTAGGGGTTAGACTGCGTCTTTCCCACCAGCGTCAAGTTGGTAAAGTTCCATGGGTTTTTATGGTCAAAATCCCTTTGATCCCAATTGGTAGATGGCTTTAGGGCATACAATACTGCCCTACTAAGGCAAAAGGCAGTAACTCCTCAGAGGGAAGTTTTTCTATTGTCCAGCCAAATTATTAATAGGCAGATCATTGGAGATGGGGTGGTTTGTTCACTAATAATGATATAATATTTTATTAAAGTGTAAGCACCAGATAATTTAAAACACTGGAAATTCAAAAAATGTGTAAGAAAAATGACTCTGGTATAAAATTATATAATCATAAAGTATATGAATGTTATATAAATGTTGGATATCGATGTTTAAGAAGTGTTTCCAGTACCGCTTTCGCCCCGCCTCCTACATTTTTTGTATTTCATAAAATAACTTTTTTTGTTAAAACGCTGACGGTAATGTCAACGTTCTTCAGCAGCTTCCCAATGCAACACGCAAAGAGAAATGGACAAACAGAAATCTAACGTTAGATGACTACGAGCGAGAAAGAAAGATAAAGACAAATAAATTGATATACATAACGGTATTTATATTGAGATCTAGGTTACAGTGCATTTCTAGTAGTGTAACTTACTGTGATATACTGGGTGTGTCTTGTTCCCAAAATAAAGGGGAAAGCATTACTCTGTCCTTCAAATCATGCTGTATTGCTGCAACCCATATAAATTATAGCATGTCAATTAATAAGTAGCCACAGTAAAGGACTAAACTTGTGAGTCATTGTGCCGAAGTAACATTTAAATGATTTACTCGTTATTTAGTTCAAGTTACAGAACATTACATATTCTGTTTTGGAATCCACATAGCAATTGTTTAAATTAATCAATGTTCAATACTAATCTACTGGAACATGGTAGATAAATAATGCAAAAAATTCCAATCAATAATGAATTAAAGTGTTATTGTTTTAATATTTTTATATAGCTGTTAAATAGATGTCACAGAAATAATTTTATTTTCAGGAACATTTCATTTTCACAATTAATTTTGAACATATTTACAATGGAAGCAATGAAAAGTAAGAGTGAGAGGGAGGGGTGAGAGGGGCAAAAAGAAATGAACGAAAACAAATACAAAACTAGAATGGCACTCAGAGAGATGCTACACCCGTGCGTGTGCTTGCTGATCTGAGCAATGACAACATGACATTCTTCAGTATCGCTTCTGCCTTTTCCCAAATGTATTTCTGAATGCAATACTTTTTAGGGCTGTATAGATTAACATATTAATCAACTAATGCTTTAATCCGCAACTAATTTGAAAGAAAAATTAATCTGTTTTAAATGTTATTTTTAAACATTTTAAATGCGCAATGCAGTTGCTGGTTTTCATGAAATAACATCAGGCAGGTCGGGCGAATGCATCATGTTAATAAAATCCATTTAATAAAGACAATTGCCAAAACCATACCACTTAGTTAGCTAGGCTACTTGGTTACTCATTTGAGACATTTTAAGGGAGCAGGTAATGCGCGACGATAGCTAACGTTACAGACACGTGAATAGCGATGTCAATGTGTTGTTAAAGCACAACCGAAGTTTGGTAGAACTTTGGGTTGTGTAGTTACCTGGCCATGATATGAGTACAAATAGTGGCGAAATATTCACTTCTATGGGGCAGCTAAAACGGTCTCAATATGCCACTTCTAGCACATGAAATTTCACAATAACAACAATCGCCAAAACCATACCACTAGCTAATTAGTTACTTATTTCAGACATTTTAAGGGAGCAATAATGTTTTGTCTATCGCACTAGCTAATGTGTTAGCTAACGTTAGCTACTGCTGGCATAGAAAGCGAATTTGCGCACTCGTTCACGGTTTAATTTTGTAACATGACACTGCAGCAATCAAATTAACGTTACTGATTTAATTAGTTCTTACCTGTATCTGGGTGACGTCTTTTCAGGGCAAGTTCAACCATCATTTCCCATCGGGAATACTCTTTAACTTTACACAGTTAAGTTAAATATGTATGTGTAGTGACAGTGCAGTGGTTTCAGTGACCGTGACAGTGTTCAGTCAGTGACAGAGAGAACATGATATAGTCTAGGCTACAATACTATGGTAAAACACAGTAACTCCAGTCTATAAAACGGGGAAACTAAGATAAAACTCAGTAACTCCAGTTACTGTGGTTTGGCTTAGTTTTCCAGCAACTTTTTGGAGTTACTGTAAACATGACCCCTCATTTCACCAAATAAACAACACAATGGAGCTAGAATATTTACCCACATGATAAAGTCAGTCTATTTTGTACCAAAAATGATAATAACTCAATTTTGACAAAATTGGGAGTTACTGCCTTTTGCCTTAGTAGGGCAGAATATTGGCTCATTTCCTTGGAACCATCGATAAATACAGATGGATCAGCCATTTCCAATCACCTCAGGGTATGTGTGTGTGTCTGTGCTAAATTGGGGTCCTGTCTCTCCTTCTCAAAAGAGGGGGGAGTTCCTGCCCAACCCGGTGCCTGATCGATCAAGCAGTCTGTGTTCATCTCAGCGTTACATGAAGAAGGGGACAGACACTCCATTGTGCCTCAGTTGATCAGGAGTGTTAATTGTGAATGACTCCGCAGGGGGCCCAGTCTCATGATCAGAAAGCCAGAGTCCCAAAATGTCCCTGTGTAACCATTTCCTACAGAACTGTGTTCTTACTAAAGTACTGATTTCAAAATGATACAAGTAAACTTACGACTAAACTTTCACCAATATTTTTCACAGACACTATACAAGCCACATTCCACATCCTCCTATATTCATTTAAGAAACTGTCCTTTCACTTTTTTTGAAGTCAATTGTTATGACACTAAATTGACTCAGTAACACTCTGGGAAGCTGTCCATGGTCATGTAGACTGCAGTCTCCCTCTGCTCCAGTCTCTAACCCAACTCCCAACCTCCGCAAGAGTAGTACGCGAGCAACGGTAGAATCAACAACCTCCCGTGATATGTGAAAGCAATTACACTTTTTGAAAAATAATTTTTAACTCGCTTTTAGCATATTGATCCTTCCAAAACAGAGAAGAAAAGCTATATCGCATTCCCCTGTATTGGGTCCCTCAGGAAAGATTACGTATCTATTAGTGAGGATGACAAACACATGGCAGCCTGCTGTGTAAGGATCCCGCGGGCTTAACAGGCTCCAGAAATGAGTAACGTCTTACCGAGAAGTGGTGGTATTGACGGGAATTTGTCTCTTGGTCCAATGGTCTGTGAAAAATAATTTGATCATCACAGATTGCTTTCCTTAAGTACAGTGCTATCTACCCCTGGAGGCATTTTAGCTCTGCACTACTGTGAGGTTTGGATTATTTATTTCTTTTGTGGCAGCAACTGGAAATAGCTCAAAGCACATCTCGTCTGAAATTAAGGGTTACTCCACTCTCACCTTTCATTAGTAATTTTCTTTGCTCACGTCCTCATCCAGCAACATATGTAATTTACGTTGAACACGTGATATATTTGCATCTGTCTTTTGCTTCAGAGATTATGGTGTGTTTTTTTTCATTTATTTAGTTCCAGCCCAGTAAAGCACTTGACAAGGATAAATGACAATTGTTTCTAAGCTCTGATACTTGTACTGTGAATATGCCCCTGTAGCTGCAGCCAGCAAGGGCCTGCTTCGATCACTCCTCCAGTCATGGCCTCTTGGCCTCGCAATGAATACATGACGAAAAGGCCATAGGCCCTCTGAGACAGGTGTGTCAGCATTTCATTTGCAGCTGACTTGGTGCCGTAACTGACGCAGAGTCCAGAGGTTTTGTGCCAGACTAAGGTTTTTGGTAATATCAGCTTGAGGCTCATAAACCAATAACACATGGCCTTGTGGGAGCTCATCCAAGGGTGGTGCCGGGGGAGGTGTGTGTGTGTGTGTGTGTGTGTGTGTGGGGGGGGGGGGGGGGGGGGGGGGGGGTCAATGGGTCAAAGCACACTGCTGCAGACACAGCACCACGTATATGCTCTTGTCCTGCTTATTGCAGTTCTAGCCCCCGCAATTCTCCTGACAAATATGGGTTGGGCCCTTCATCTGTCATGGAAATAACACTTTACTTTAACTTTCAGTCCACAAGAAGCTGAACAGAAAACATTTGCCAGGCTCAGCTCACCATGTCTAAAAGATTGCATCACCATGCATCTCAAAGCTCAGATTTGTTCTGGCTCAGATGCACTAAATAATTGACTGGCACATCAGCTTGCTACACTTGAGACTTTGGACATGCGTGGAGGCTCATAGTAATGTCTGGCACCATATAAAAGGAGTTTAACAGAACATCTGCAAGACCCTGTGATGCTAGATATGGAATTCGCCTGCAATTAGAGGCAAAATGTTAATGTAGTCTCAATCAGTACTGGCATAATGTGCAAGAAGGGAGGGTTTCTGGCAGACTTTGGTGTGGGCCTTCCTCTTCCATTCACCTTCTCAGCCGCTGGGGATTTAATAGCTTAAATCCCATTAGAGGTGTTGTCTTCAGAGGCTGTGACTGTTTGCTGTCTGGCCATGATGCACCTGTTTTGATGGGAAATAGCAATTCATTATGCATCAGTCATAGCTGAGATCGTGTCCATGTGAGTCGTCTATGGATGTTAGCTAAATACAATAACACGTTGTGCGTACTGGGTCTTCTGTGCCAGTAGTTGACTGTGGTCAGTCCATGGTGGAAGGCGGGCTTGTCTGTGCAGTGCAATCTAGGTGGCCAATCGGGCTCAGTTAATCGGAGCCAGACAGAAAAAGGTGGAGAACACTTTGGCTGTGTCCGAATCCGAGCCCTATCTACTGCGTCCTGTCCCCGGGGTACTGCTTACTGGGTACTGTTTATCACGTGATGTGCAGTATGCAAAAAAAAATAATAATTTCCAACCGTACTGTGGAAATGTTGTAAGATGTCCCAACCTTGCATGGCCATATCCCGTGTTGTTTTTGAAGGAAAACGTCAGCACAGATTTTAAAAATTAAACTGCGCATCATATTTATGCCACCAAAATGTTTGTACTTCTTGAAAAGTATGCTCCCATATATACTCAGCGAAACCCTAGAAGTAAGAATATCATACGGGAGTTTTAAGTATGCTACATTTCAAGAAAATGTTGCTTACTTAACTACTTTCCCATCCTGTCTACTCAACAAGCATAATCAATAATATGCAAGGGTGCTGATTCGGACACAGCCTTTGTTCTATGCAGTAAACACCGAATCAGAGCCCTATCTACTGCGTCCTGTCTCCTGCGTACAGTGCACTGGCAGAAGTGTGCTGTTTAATGTGCACTGTTTAGCAGTCCACAAAAATTATCCGCCATACTATTTTCCAACCGCACTGTGGAAGTGTCGTAAGCAGGTCATAAGACATCCCACCAGTGTTGCCATGTCCGCGGTTTTACAGCTAATTGGGATACTTTCAAAGTGTAGTCACAGGTAAAAATGTAAAGTTGCAAAGCACGCACTTGTTTTAAAAAGTAAAAACATGATGATTTCTATTTAAAAATAATAAAAATTATAATTAAAATAATTAAAAATAGCCTACAATTTGGGCTAGTTTTGAGTCACCATTTGGCTGAAAAGTCTTACAAGATCTGGCAACCCTGCGCCCCACTCTTGCACTGCCATGTCACGTGTTGTTTTTGTTGTATTTGAAGGAAAACATCAGCGAAACTGCGTCTCATTTATTTAAAACGAAGCTTCACGTCATATTTATGTGACCAAAATGGTCGTGTACTTCTTGAAAAGTGTGCTCCCGAATGTACTCAGCGAACCCCGGAAGTAAGTGTGTCATCCAGGTGTTTGAAGTTTACTGCAATTTGAAAAGGTTTCGCGTACTCTATGACTTTCTCGCCCTATCTACTCACCAAGGCTACTCAACAGTGTGGAAGAGTGCTGATTTGGACACGGCCTGTGTCTCTGCGAACTCTGATATTAGCTGTGCTTGATCACAGCTCACTTGTTTTTTCTTTCATTGGTTCAAGATGGTTGGCTCTTACGAAAATTCAGCATTGTTAGCGAGACACAGAATCGAGACAAAGAGCTCTTAGTCTTTTTCAGTTATAATTGGTTTCGTGACAATCAAAACCGGTTAAAATGTATTGATCCAAATTGTACGATCGTGCTTTACTGAAATAAGTTTGAAGCACTACCTTCACCGAAGAGAAGTTGTCTTGAATGGAAACAAAGCGTCTTTTCAGAAATTGCCTGAGAGAAAATTTTTTTGTGGGAAATGGATCCCTCTGTTGAGAGAGCACTGCAGTGCACTTGCTGAAAGCATAAGTGAACCGTAAGTCTCATATTATGTTTGGGGTAAATTTGACCCGATTCAGTGTTTGATATCTCTTGAAAACCAGGTATCCTTATTTTTTAATCTTGATACTAGATAAGGTAAAGATTGGGTTTAAAATAAGGTTGGGGGTTAAATAGTAAACATGCAATAAACATAATGCCATGTTTTCAAAAGTACCAACTTTGTATACAAAGGTGTTGTGTTGAGTCATCTGTGGGGTAGCTGTATAAAATGTAAGAAAATATACAACCTTTTTTATTTTTGGTCTCAGATTTTCCGTGGGTGATTCTGACGGCACTTTCCCATACAGGTTTTAAACTTCACAAACTTTCACTTGCCTCAGACTATAAAATGTGATTTTTCATCACAGATTTTTAATATTTAGGGATAAAAGGCTAGTCAATTGGGAGGCAGACAAAGGGTTAAAGAGAAAGTGTCAAAATATTTCAATTAAAATAGTTTTGTGTCAGTTTAAACTTTTGGGGTCAAATTGACCCCAAACATAAAAAGCATCATAAATGTCAAGATAATATGAGGACTAAGGGTCAGTCAGGATGAAATAAGAAACAAAACCTCACATGAATCTTCCCAGCAGCTGATCTATTGCTGTCCTTCTCTCATTGAAGGGCACGTAGGGCTTTTTCTGAAACAATGAGTGCTTTATGTCACATTACCATTAATCGTGTATATCTAATTGGAGCCTGAGGTTTGGAGATTGAGATTGTTTTGAAAGAAATCAATACATATTTGGAAATGAACTGGGGAAGCTCTTTAATTGGATGCAGTGTATACAGATATACAAAAACCTGACGTTCGAACCTGACGAAGATACGCCGAAACGCGCGTCGTTCGGGTCAAATGTTAATTAATAAACATTTTTGCATCTATAGGTTTTTTGCCTCTGAAGGTCAGTCCTTATACTTTTCTCGTTTGAGTGTGCGGGCTGAACATTGGAGCTTTGCATTGTATATTTTCATCCTGGTTTTCTCTTTTTTCATGTTTCTTCATCTTGCCGACACCAGCACCTCTTTGACTGAGACATGTTTCTGCACAAGGCTTTTTTCTTAATAATTTCTATATTGTATTTCTATCTGTCTTCTGTGATGCTAACAGTAGAATGTAGACATCAACTCCAGTCTATATCCTGGTTTATATCCTGCTGATGTCACAAAGACATTTAGAGCCATTAAAGGTATGAAACGCGACACTCTAGCAGGAAGATGTATACGAAACATTTGGCTGGTAAGGAGCATGATATGAAATCAAAATTTTTTTTTGCCAGAGTTCCCCTCTATCTTCAGGATACATTCAACCTGACTGACAAGTAGCTGAGTCTGCCTTGCACAAAAGGAAACGATGAGTTATTGTTCCTCCCCATATTTTCTAGTAAATGAAAAAAAAAAAAAAGAAGAAATCAGTGGCTGTCAGAACAAATTAATCAGGCCATTGCAAGCCATCAACCACATGTATGCCAGATATTCCTTTTTATTATATTTTTCATTTTATGGCTTCATTTTATTTATGTGAGATGACAGGATAGCCGAGCAGAATATCTGTCATTTTCAAGATTGTAGTTTGTAGGGTGTTATTGTTCACTATCCTCACTAGTTTACTCCAGTGTTATTATTCTACCATAGCTTTGTATATAGACATCTTTTACAATTTGTGAAATCTCTTGCCTGGGGTTTTTGATTTCACGGGAACCTTTAAAGGAATTCCCCGGCGTGACTGTCTGCTGCTTGTAGATGCTGAAAGGGCAAACGTGGCAACCTCCGTAGATTGACCGTGGGATGTCTTCAGATCAGTCGGCTTGCTGTTGGGACAAGTTCATTCAGCTCTTCCTTGTCGTTAAACCACCAGGATGCCTCTTTCAAGCAGTACATCCACGTTCCTTTCAAATAGCACAGTAGCAGTTAATTTCCGGCTTGGGAAGAGTTTCATTTTCACCTGAAAATGTCACCTTTTCTTTTCTTGTCTCTGCTTACACTCATTATTTTAAAAGAAGGCTTGGGGAAGGTGAAGGAGACATGTATCAATACAAGCATTACTTGAAAAATGTGCCTGCTTTCAGCTCATCTATGAAGAGGGATGTGGGACTGTGAAAGATCCAGGAGGACAGGTGACAGACCCAATTATGACTGCCAGCGTCAGGGTCACAGGGCAGTTTTGAAGCAGGAATCTGAGAGAAAAAAAGCTTTTAAGCTCATTTTTCTGTTCATGTGATGCCTTTTTTTCACAGGATGATCCGTTCAATCCCGAGTACAAGGAACCTGCGGTGTTACATCAAACACAAGCTAAATTCAGTTGGAGTGAGTGGACAAGAGGGCTGTGGTGAACAACTGTGATCTTAATATTTGATCTGTAATCATTGCAGACAGAAACAGACAGGCTCATTAAACAGGAAATGTGCCTGGAGTGTAATAACTATCCCCTGCCCAATGTCGTTGGTAGACACTGGCTGCGATGTGTGCCTCTGAGCAGAGGAGAAAATATGAACCATTGCCTGCTAATCTTGGTGAACACTATTACACGCTTCCTGACATCATATCTGCTGATTTCAAGAAAGGTTGCTAGAATGCAGGAAGGAACATACCGTCCTGTGCCCTGTGATCTCCAAAATGGCACCTGGTCAAAAGTGAGAGAGTGCAGAAAAAGCTGATTATAGTCTCCCTTGGACTTTGTTATACACTGGTGCAACACAGAAAAGAGACATGTGACCTCAGGATCTGATTCTTCCCCTAAGCTGGAGAAATTCACATTGGGCCCTTTGGGGCAATTCCCTGCCATGTTAGTGGAATTACATATTCTAATTACATATTCTATTATTTTTTTGTCTTTCCTGTCTATTATTATTATTATTATCTTGTTGATTTGTTTATTTTGGTTCACGCAAAAGCCCCTTCAGGTTTCTAACCTCACCTGGGGGGGTATACTACGAAGGAAGCTTAACATAGCCAGGGTTTCTTTGTGTTAGCTGGCTTCAGAACGCCTAACCACCGCAATCTGGCTTAACCGGTACTACGAACGTGGTTATCAACTTGCTAAGTGAACATGGGCTTTATTAATCAAGCTCTGTGCGTGTTCCCATAAAAAAAGCGGTGTCTGCAACAACAAACTTTAACTTTAAACTTTAACTCTAAACTTTAAACTTGACACAGCATGTTTAAAATCTTGCTGAAGCAAGCACACCAATGTTTATTCATTAAATAAAGTCTCTCAAGAATTTCCCGCAAAATCTTTTGCGGAACTCAATAATCTCACCCTGTGAAGAGATTCCCTCACGATCCGCACATATCTCTATGGCATCCTTTGGAATGGAGACGCCTTTTTCCAAAGCCCCGGAGCAGGTTAGCTGTGGCAATATACCCCGATTAAAAGTTAGTCGGCTAAATTTGCTCACTAACCCCTTAATCTCGCTTTGTAGTACACCCCTCTGTACATTTATTATTATTATTGTCAACTGCCATTTTGAATTATGGATCTTGACACTGTTGTTTGTGTATCTTGTTTTTAATGTGTGCAAATAATAAAAACTAAAGCTAAACTAAACTTCACCTAATTGCTATATGTAGGCACAGGTTGAATATCACTCACTGGTAAACTAACTTTGAAATTTGGATGAAGGGCTGCTGTCTCTCTAGGAAGAACCAATCAGATGAATTTGATGCTGTAATACACGATTACATCTCAAATTGGTTTATTTCTTTGTTGTTTGGAGGTAATGCAGGCTCAGCAGTCATGCTGCTGTGACATCAGTCTGTTCTACTGCCATTGCAGATGAAATAATGAATGGGCTTTTTGTTGTTCATTTTGCATTGTTACGCTACAGAGTGGCATTACTATTCTCAGGTCGAGGCTAAAAGGGATATTTTTAGGCCAGTGATTCATGACCTGGCCTTGAGCGTATTGCCATATTCTGATGGGAAATGTTCTGAACACCTTTCAGAATTGTGTTCCATTTAAACACGCTGCCCTTTCAGGCTGTGGGCTGACGATCTCCTTATGTAATATGTGTCATGTTCGAGCCCCAAGAATTAAGCCATTTTACAGAGACAACACAGCTGCACGGAAAGCTGTCTCAGGGTTGAGGTTTTCTCATTAAAACCACCCGAGTTTGTTTAATACCCCTGAGATATGAGATCTGATGTTCACCACTAAGAGCTATATTTCTAATCTCTTGAGGTCAAAGGTGAGGAGTCTGTAGAATACACATATCATGTATATGACCTTACTCAAACAGGGTAACAAATAGCTTAAACTCCATACTGTAGACTGGAAAATATTGTGCATGCATCTGTCAATAGCAAGTGATGCTACGTGATGTACAATATTAAGTGGAAGGTCCCTAATGAGAATTGTTATTATTTTTCTGCAAATCTTTGGCTGAGTGCCATGTTAGTGTGCTTTTAAGTCTCCATTCATAGGTTTGCTGCTTGAAGTATATGGCACTGGCAAATACAATGCAGATACGTAGTCTTGTGATAAAAATGTTAGCATCAATGGGTACTGATAATATGTCAAAATGTCTGAATTCTGGGCCTCCTGATTGGTTAAATCTGAAAAAGTGCCCCAATAGGTTTCCAGTTGGTCACTAACTCACTATGTCTCTGCATTTTGTTGTGTTCGCTCTTTTGAATGATGTGGCACAAGCTTACAAATAAGCTGTTATTGTTGAAAGACATGACTCTTCTCGATTTTGGCACTAGCTTCAGCTGCATCTTTGGGTACGGGAGACAAAACAGTGACTCAAGATGCACAACCGTCTTTATATTATGTTTTATATTATGTTTATGGATAAATTAGTATATTCAATACATAATGTCCCCTTGGACAAAAGCAAAGACACAATACAGTTGTTCTTAACCACGTTCTCAACTTGTCTCCCAGGAAACATTAGGTGATAAAACACTTTTGACCAAGACAAATGCCAACCTATCCATTCACATCTGCTGCATAAAGTCAGGTGATCAACCTGAATGGCAAACATCCAAGCTATTTTTCCTCCTGTTTCTCACCTTCAAGTCTAGTCATTTAGGTTCTCTTTGCCATCATCGATGCCCAGATCCTGAACACTGGAAGGCTCAATTCAGATTGTTAAATAGGGAAATTCCTGCTCATCAGTAGTCATGTGACTCTCACCATCACTCTGAAGATTATGGTAGAAACATCTGGTCGGGAGAGCGGGACTGCTGAGAGTGCACATATTGGGATACACTTGGGATATACATGTCTCACTAATTCAACACCAAGGACTATATCTATCCCAGCAGCACGTAAGCAGTGTTTGGGCTTCTCTTACCTCTGGCAAACTTCCTTCCTCTAAGCCTCTCTCTGGTGAGCCCTGTCCTTCGTCTGATTGGATGACCTGGTTTTGCATCACATGAGCCCAAGGTACAGTGGGAACAGCTTAGATTCTCAGCATCTGTTGTTGTTCTCTGTTCTATGTGCCGATGAGCCTGAATGAAATGTAGCAGGGGATGAAGCTGAGGTCTGGTAAACCTTATAAGTTATGCTGTAAAACGGGGAGAGTCAGTGGTGTGCCTACCCTAGCTGGTGGGTTGCCACCACGTTTGTGCTCCCTCTTCTATATGTTATTCTCATCTGTGTCTCTTTTCTCTCGACCAAACATGACCAAATCATTTATAAATAGGGCTAAATTAATAGGTATTTTTAAATGACTTTTTTTTTTTTAAACGGCTAATGGAAACTTTTGTTTTGTATGTTAAGTCCTATAATCAATATATTACTTAGGAGAGTGATGTATGTGAGCAAGTGAAAGATCTTTCTGGTTGGATTGACCCACTCACAGCTCAGCACTCGACTTGCACACAAAAATCTCACATGCGACACAGTCAACCACAGTCTCAAAATTGGACATTTACGTTAGGTGCCATAAAGGAGGCACGTTTAATCTTTGGAAAAGGCAAACATGTGAAACCGTGTTAAAGCACCGCACCAGTATTTTGGATGTTAAAGCCCATTTACTACAAATTATGTGTATATTACATTGCTGCAAGCCAATTTGCAAAGCAAACAACAGCTTTTTAGATTTTTGAATTAGTTTTTCCTTCCAGGCAGCCATTAATTTCCATTCATTTCTGTGCAGTATGAAAATCAGCTTGCAGAGACGTGAAAGTTGCTTGAGATAGGTAATCTATCATTATGAAAATGACGTCTGAATAATTTTTTGTCAAAGTTACTTGCATTTTTGATATGAAAACTACACCACAATGGAATGTTTCTCTGCCCAACGTGGTCTCACGCGTACTCGTCACATAGCGACACTTCTGCCCAAGCGTTGCTATGTGATGCCAAAGGTAGCCTCAACTCAACTTGTCTCCCAGGAAATATTAGGTGATAAAACACTTTTGACCAAGACAAATGCCAACCTATCCATTCACATCTGCTGCATAAAGTCAGGTGATCAACCTGAATGGCAAACATCCAATCTATTTTCTGTCAAAGTTACTTGCATTTTTACTTGCAAGTTACTTGCAAAGGTAGCCTTTTGCATCATATATTGACGGTTGTGGCCACATGACTTTTCTTTGGTTGTGGCACTTCAATATTATGTTTTTTTATGCTTTTTTTTCTTCATCCGGTAGAGAGTTACGTGAACTCCTGTGGTCGGGCTCGTGCACTATCTTAACAGTTTTGGCATGAGCTGGAGTTACGTGAACTCCTGTGAGGTTATGTTTAGTGGTTGGGGGTGGGGTACGGGAATCACAAACTCACAAAAATCAATGCGCACACGGCGAAGACTGAGTGGGCATGCTCGCGGTCGGTTACCAAGCATATTCATGAGCAAAGGCTTCGCCATAGGATTCGTGAATTCGCGACCGAATGCGTCAAATACTGACGCAAAACGCCTCCTTCTGCGTCCAAGGATGACACTGCCAAAGCGTCACTTCATGACGCCTTGGGATGAGGCCAGGCTGCAGTGCCAGAAAGTAGTCCATGGAGAAAAGACATCCATGACTTCTTAACCATGACGTGATTGTTAGCAGGAAAAGCAGATCATTTTCTGGTGGGTTTGAATTAGGGGAAATTGGGTAATTACTCAAAAACCTAAAAAGCTGTTGTATGCTTTAAATAGGTTTGCAGCCATAGGCGCCGATCACGTGGGTGCTCAAGGGCCTGGGCACCCACGTGCAATTCATATTGCAGGGTGAATCGTATTGCAGAGGGAAGTTATAGTTTGATGCGGGTTACGGGTGGTTTAACCTGGTGCGATGCACACATGAAGCACAGAAAATAAACGGGAAACAAGTAACCAATTAAAAAGCGCTATTTGTTGAGGTATGCTACATACTAATGACTCTCTAGAATGCCAGTTACTGTATCAATACGACAGTTTGCCAGAGGTGATGCGATGTCAACTCCACACAATGGAGAAGTCTGCGGCAGATTTCTTTTTACGGAACCCTCCGGTAAAAAAGTAAACCCAGCGCCTATGTTTGCAGCAATGGAAACTTTAAGTACACAAAATTCGTAGTAAATTTTTGAGATAGGGTTGAGGTGATGGTATGGAATATCTGTTTGAATTAAGACTATAAGTTCCAGGTTCATATTGACAGTGATTGTACTGTTTTTTATCCTTGAGTTGGCCTGGATAGGGGTGTCTTCATAACTAGCAAATCACATAAAATGTGTTCCAAAGAGCATCCAATAGGTGCATTTTTTCCCCTCCCTGGCTCTTACCATGCCATTTTCTGGGAGTGACTTTTCCCAGTTGGACTGCTAATACACTCGGGTGAGATCATCAGAATAAGCTATTTTAGGATGAGGCTTAAAGGCCATGGGGAGAAAGAGGGGAAGAGTTGTATCCTTTCTCTTTCTCTTCTCTCTCTTCTCTCTGGCCCTCAGGCCCATGATCTTTGTCCTCTCTTTGTGATTGTGCTCTGTGCGGTGATCTTTTCAAGCCGCTTTCCGACCCACACTTCTCTAACCTCAATGAGCAGGTTAAAATCGTCCCCCTTCAGCCACCCCTGCAGCTCAATCAGAAAGTTATATGCCACTCAGTTTGTACTCCACCTACTGCAGTCAGTCAATAAGTTAAGCCTCACCCCATAGCAGACAGTGAGCAGGTTAATTTTTACTGACTGCAGGGCTGCTGGATGGCTCATCCAAGGCAGCCAATTGATACAGAAACACCAGTCAGCCTCCCATTTCACATTGAAGTGGTCTGAATGGATTTCCTTAAGACTCCACTCTTAAGGTAATCCAGCACAGACAAACTCTTGACTCTAACCTGTCTTCCCTAGAACTGAAATATCTCCACATGAAAAGGGAGTTGTGATTTTAATGAATGTTAAGCACCCACTTGCCCCTTTGTCTATAAATCACATTGGGCAATGATTGTAGAGGACGCAAGGACTGCAAGCTGATATGATTGCGATGCGATCACCTGGCAGCTGTGAGCTATTTGTATTTTATGACTGCTGTTTTAAAAATGAAAGCTTTAACCATTGTGGTCATATGTACTCACCAGGAACTATTTCATGTGAAGAATGTGATGGTGATTTGAAAATATAAGAAATAGGTAAGCCTTTTTTGCAGAACTGAAGTGAAACGTAGAGGAGAATATGAACTGACACACAAGTAAAGGCACAGATTTATTCACTGGTGTTCACACCAGTGTTATTTTTGTTCATGCCACAGATTATGAAGCCTTTTGTTTTGGTACATCATGCCTCCGAAAACATCTGCCCTTTTGTTTATTTTTGAAATATTGTAGGGGAAGGTCAAGTTTAAAAAACGCCCAGGACTTGTCAATGGATCATTGTCAAATAAAATGAATTTGCCTCCTGAGCTAAGAAAAAACCCAACACCTCCCATACTTAAACTTCTCACATTTTGCCTGCTATACAAAGCTAAGCCCCATGCGGAATTATCTAACTGTAATGAATAAATATACCATTGACTATTGCTTGTTAGAACTACCATTAACAGTGTTGAAATAGCAATCTGTATATTGTGACTAGCCTGGAATGTTCCTGTCACCAAAATGATGGTTCAAGCAACTGAAGGAAATCCTCTAAACACAAAATGGTTGTTATTCCGACAGATACATTGGGAACATGAGGGAAAACATAGGAAGCCACAATATGAAAGGGTATGAAAGATTATGCCCAAAAGCACAAGCTTATAGGCAGGAGCTTATATGTTTGTTATGCTTCATGCTGGAATCAGAAGAACAATACCTGTAGAGATCAGAGACAATGGACACTATTTTAGGCAGTGGATTTAAAACTTGGATTATCCGCTTACATAAGTTTTGCTTGGAGACAAATATGTGTCAGATGCAACACCATGTTGAACGACTTTTGCAAAAGGACAAGCTCAGCCGTGCTCTTGCCTGTGCACGGAGGACTTAACATGAGCCAAAAATCAACCTCCAAAGATAAGCCAAAAGCTTTGTACCAAGAGAGGATTTAAAAAACACAGACTTCAGTTTAACATGCCTGCACGTGTGTGGAGGACGAGCTCAGCAAACCGAGCTCAGGTAGAGAGCGGCTGAATCTATAAGGTGGTTGAGGAGAAGGCGACAGGTGCTCGGTGTTACCTCCAGTGTCAGGTACACGTCAGCGTACTCTGCCCATGCATCCTAGGCCTCGTGTGATTGTTGTCTGCTCCCCCACTGTCTCAGTCCTATTCATAATTCATAATTTTCTGGTTACATAAAATCTATGGTAATTATGGGGAAAAATGGCTTTGATCTTCCCCACAGGTGATCTGATTCACACAGCCTGTGCAACAAACTCCAATATGCACCCCACCTTCCCACACCACCTAATCCTGGTGCAGTGGTTACCCCAAAATTGTTCAAGCTTCTATTCCCCATGTTTACTGGTTTTCTCAGTAGGCCCTGGGAATACAGGCTGCTGTATGTAGCAGCCGGGCTGTGTGCCAGAGGTGGGGTGGTGCAGTGCAGATGCCATCAGAACTCATTTCCCAGCAACATGCAGGTAGAGACATTCATGCAGTTGTTTAATCAGTAGTCACTAATCGGCGCTGCTGAGATTAACTTTTCGAGTGACCTGTTATGCCTAATTGAGTGTGGCGTATATCATGTGGCAAGTAAACACTGTCTTCTAATTTGCTGTTGACATATGATCCTGTTCCTATGCACAACCAAGGGCAAGTGAACAAATGATAGCCTATATCGTACATTGTAAAACATATGGTATATTAAATGCAATATTATGTTGAGATTGAGAGGATTTGTGAGAAGCTGCACAATGAAAAGCAAACAGAGCTTTGCACTTAATTCAACAGTAACTCTGATTAACTGCAAGCTTATGAACAGAATTTAAAAAATAACAGCAAAAACCTATATCAATTAATATTTGCACATTTATGACGATGATGTCAATAATCAGACCACAAACGGAAGAAGATTTACTCAAACTGTGAGAGACAGATTGCAATGAGATTGCATTTTTGTTTAGCGTCACCTCCTTGCTGGTATTTTTAAGAATTTAGCTTCATCGCATACAGGTACATGGCAGTTCATCATAAACGAAAACAAACCTACACGTCAATTTGTGGATCCAAGATGGTGATTAAGCAGTGTTAATGGAACTAGCAAATTACTTTCATTAATATAATGCAATTCATAGATGATTTTTTGTCACAGAGCTCAATAAAGGTTTTCAAGTCTTGCTTAACCATCATTACCTCCCATTTGAGTGGGTTAAATGGGATAAAGTCCACAGCAATTGCAGTACTGTACCTTCTGTTGAACAGTCTCTAGCTGTGGCTTTGTACAACTTCTTGCATATTCATGTTGCAATGTTTAGGGTTCCAAGTGCTGGAACCCAATTGTTTTTGCTGGAATTATTTTTCTTTCTTTCTTTCTTTATTTCTTTCTTTCTTTTTCTCAGATAAAGTATCTGTATCTCAGACACCGTAATGGTTGCGCTATAACATGTATATTTACGTTTTGGTCCATAAATTTAATACTCCAATTGATGAACTTCACACACACATTTGGGCATTCCAGATCTGCAACTTTGCCATTGGCCATTGACTACCAATGTCCGCCATCTTAATTTACCACCATTTTGTTTTTTTCCTTAGGGGGCAGGATTCTGTCAGGAATCAGTAATTTTCTGATCTCACCCATATAGATTTCTTAATCTATATGAGAGAGTGACATGAGCAGTCAGCTAATAAGAAGCTGTCATGCAATCAGGCCAATTTTTATGACCCCCACAGCAAAGTTGATTCATACACATGTCGGAAGGTCATGACCTAACTGCCTGCCCAATCTTCACAAAACCTTTTCTTACTTGTACTGTCTATCCATAGTGTTCAAAAATGTTTTTTCTCTGTCTTTTTGCGCAATGTGTTCTTGGAACCCTATAATTGCTGCTTGCAACCTATTTCTTTTTCTGCACATTAAATATTAAATACTGCTCTTGCAGCATGCCAGACAATAAAATAAATTAAACCATTATTAAACAGGAAAGATAGGTCATTTTTTGTCTCATTTGGTTAAAACATTTTATTTTATTTTTTCATATATACTGTATATAGTTAATTTATTCATACACATTTTTACATTGTACATCATCCAGAGCTGTCACTGAAGTGCACAGTCAGGCAGGTGTGAGAAATCTGGGCACAGCAAATGAAGCAATTATACTTGAAAGGATTTAAGTTTTTTTTTTCAGGAGAGCAGGCCAGTCTGCCCTCCTTTCATAGTTTTTGCTTTATTCTGACAGATAAAAAGCAGAACCCCCGCCCACGTGGGAGAATCACATATACAGAGCTGGCTTCCATTGTGACAGTGTTGTTTGAGCTATCATTACGCAAAATTATTTGATCATTATTTGATTGATCATTGTTTGAGAACAGTGGACCGGAGCACTGTTATGATTCTCGACATGCTCATAGTTCATGGTGCCATATCCAGCTAAAGAGTTAATGAATATATATGAAGAGGCTAGATGCTTAATTGCAAGTTATTATTCTACTTTCCTTATTCGTTGCTCTATCAAGTGCTTTGGTCTATGTTTCCGTTCATTATTACTGCCATTAACCTCTACATGTATTCACATTCACTTAGCCAGTTTTCTTTTATGGAATTTGGCCCGTTACAATGACTGATAGCAGTCTGTTTTAGTCTATGTTTTTGGTAATCTAACGTTTTGCATACAAAATAGGTTTGATTTATGTACATGTACTTGTGTGCGAAACATAAGTCTGTGTTGGATGATGTGAAGAAAAGAGTGGTGTATGTCTGTTTTGAATAAGTATCACTTGGTTCTTCAATCAATGTTAGCTTATTTCAGAGCAAATTAGAGGAAATAGTTTTATTAGGGCAGTCAGTTCAGAATATGGGGAACTCTGTATGTCTTTCTGCTCCATATAGCCTCTCTGCTCCAAAGTAACTGATATGAATGTCTCCCTTGTAATGGTGGCGTGACGTGTGAGGTAGGAGGGGCCAAACGCAGCAAGGGGATTCTTTAAGCACTAAGGCCACTAAGACAGGAGACAAGACAGGGAACACATGTACCAAAGCTACTAACCGGCTCACTGTCACACGCCAATGAGTAGAAGCACAAACGCCAGGTTTCTCAGTAAGAAAACCAAACAAGGCTAATGGAACAAAGCACTGGGCTCCCATACTTCTACGAGCAAAGTGACTAAAGAAAGAGCCAGAAATAATAAACGCCCTGCCTCGGTAACGAGACGCATAAGAACAGGCGAGTAGCATAATGGGGGCGGCACGGTGGTGCAGTGGTTAGCACTGTCGCCTCACAGCAAGAAGGTACTGAGTTCGAATCCTGGCTGAGGACCTTTCTGTGTGGAGTTTGCATGTTCTCCCCGTGTCCACGTGGGTTTCCTCCGGGTACTCCGGTTTCCTCCCACAGTCCAAAGACATGCAGGTTAGGCTAATTGGAGACTCTAAAATTGCCCATAGGTATGAGTGTGTGAGTGAATGGTGTGTGTGCCCTGCGATGGATTGGCGGCATGTCCAGGGTGTATTCCTGCCTCTCGCCCAATGCATGCTGGGATAGGCTCCAGCACGCCCCGTGACCCTGACCAGGAATAAGCGGGTTTGATAATGGATGGATGGATGGAGTAGCATAATGGCACAAATAACACACACCAAACGTACCGAAGCTACTAACTGGCTCACTGTCACACGCCAATGAGTAGAAACGCAAACATCAGGTTCCTCAGTAAGAAAACCAAACAAGGCGAATGGAACAAAGCACTGGGCTCCCTTCTACGAGCTAAGTGACTAAAGAAAGAGTCAGAAATAATAAACGCCCTGCCTCGGTAACGAGACGCATAAGAACAGGCGAGTAGCATAATGGCACAAATAAAACACACACACAGCCAACAAACACTGCAAAATAATACAAAATAGTATACGAGGAGGCGAAAGGAACAGAGATCTAACGTTCCAAGGCTACTCTCAGACTCGCAGTCACACACAAACATGTCCACAACATCGCCCAGTCATTCTATAGGAAGACATGTACCGAAGGACGAACAGAACTACAGTTCCGAACAAAATCGCCAAAGCTCCATGTACGGAGACAGGTACCGAAGGATGAACAGGACACCTGCACCGGACATTTACCGGCTAAAAGACTAACGCAAGCTTAAAGGGATAGTTTGGAATTTTGGACATAATGTCTCAATTACGACTTACACATGATGTAGAATTGAGAATTTAGGTGAGCACAAAGTAAAGGATTCAACGATAGTTTGACTTGAAAAATTATGGTATAATCACTGAAAATAATCCCGATAGACTGTCGTCGTATTTTATTTGCTTTGGGTGCACTGTGGAGTGTTTAAGTGCGTTTGGTAGTGGATGCTACTCGATACCTTAGAGTTGCGCTAGCATTAGCAATGTGTGTATGTCTGTGTGTATGTCCAAAAGAAGGGACAGCATGGAATTATCTGAAAATGGTTTCCATCAATCAACTACATCATGGGTAAGTCGTAATTGAGACATTATGTCCAAAATTCCAAACTATCCCTTTAATAGAAAATACACGCCCTGCCTCTCAGAATAAATAAAGCCCTGCCTGTCAGTACAATAAAAACGCCCGGTCTCTTAGTAAGAAATGATTATACAAATACACCCACAAACAAACAAAGACTCCTCTCGCTTTCACGGAAGAAAGCAGACAGAGAGAGGAGGAAGAGACAGAAAAGGCGAAAGGTCTAGGCAAAGGAAGAAAGGAAAGACCAGGAAGCGGAGACAGAAAAGAGCCAGGGGGGAAGAGTCCTAAGCTATATCTACAAAGGCAAGTCCCGCATTACTCCAAAAAAAACCCACTGGAGCAAAAAGGGTCTCCTTAAAAACCTAGACCTAATCATACTGACTTAAGCAATCAAAGTGCAAAATAATACCACACACAAAACAGTGCAAATAATGCCAGACAATACAAGACAATATGGAAGCCCAGAACGGAGGAAGGAAGCCCAGAACGGAGGAAAACATGGGCTTATATAACTCCCAGGTAACCATGCACAGGTGTGGATGCTGACAGAAGCTCCGCAATCAAGGCGGGGCAGAGTAAGCATCCACCAAAAGGGCAGCGCCCTTGCGTGGCCCGAGGAAAATGACCGCATTGAAAAAGGGTCAAAAACCATGGCACCCCTCCCCTTCCTTGGGGTACCACTCATTAATATCCCCTAGGACTTCTGACTTAAAGTCCTATTCATCTAACTACATTTAAGAACAGAAAATGAATAGAAAATAAAAATCCGAAACTTGTCTTCTAATCCTTGCAAACTGTTATACACCTTTTCTTCCCTCCTCAACACATCCCCTTCCCCGCCTCCATCTACCCTCCCCGCGGAGGACTTTACCGTCTACTTTGAGGAGAAGGTTACTAAGGTTACTATTTGCAAGTACTATCCCTCAAGATGGATGAATCATGGGACTTCCGGTTTGCAATGTAGGAAGAGGGCACAAAGCGGAGGGTCTCGCGATTAATCTTTATTAAAATATCCTTCAAGAAGTTAACTTCATCAAGAAGCTATCGGTTCTGAGACGGTGTAGACTGTGAACCCTGCTGAGAACAAAATGAGTCATTTAAAGCAGAAATAAACTAACACACAAACAACAAGAGCCAGTCGAGCTAACGAATTAGCACATATGGCTGCAGCTCCACTAACTCTGCCAATATCCAGCTCTCTGAGAATACCACCTGCGACTCTACTAGAGTATCAACTAGGAATTTTTATAAAACATGGGATCCATTCATTTTGCAAGGTTGAGGTTCCTTCCTGAAAACTGAAGAGATATCTTTGGTTAACCATTGCAAGATTTAAATGTATTCGTTTTTTCGATACATATATTTTTAAAATATTTTTATATATTTAATTTATCATTATTATTTTTAAATGTATTTACACCTTTGATGTGTATTGCATATGTGTATATGTTTATTGTACGTTTGTATATATTATTACCCCCCCCCCCCCCCCCCCCCAAGTCTATACCATTGTTTTAAATCAATTCCATGTTTCTGAAATTATGTCATCTTGTTTTCATAAAGACATTATGGGTTGGAGGTGGGGGATTTAAATTTTTTTTTTTTTAAATGAAACGTTTGTAAGTAATGCCTGATAATGTTTGGATTTTTCTGCAATAAAAATAAATAAATAAATAATGAAGATGGCTGAATCGTGGATCCCCCCCAAGCCTTCCCCTTCTCCTCTCTCTACACTCTCTTCCCCTGGGTGTTTTCCCTCATCCTTCAAGCAAGCACGTGCCACCCCATCCCTTGCTGACACAATTCACTCTTGATCCCTATACCGTTGACAATTATCGACCAGTCTCTCTGCTCCAATTTCTGGCTAAGACACCTGAGCAGGCTGTCGCCAATTAACTCTACTTTCATCACACAGAAAAACCTGCTTGAACCCCACCACTCTGGCTTCAGGGCTCTTCATTTAATGTAGTTTAATTCTCATTAGGGTAGTTTTGTTCTGAGGGTAGTTTTGCTCTGAGGGTAGTTTTGTTCTCAGGGTAGTTGCAAGTTTTCAATTGAGTCTGCACTTCTTGCACTTGCTATCTCTTCTTGGGACTATACTGCCCCCTTTCTAGGGAATTACAAAATCCAATGTCAGTGAATTAAAATGTGTGTTTGCAGGACCCTCAGAGTATTTATTTGAACTCAACAATAATAGAGTAATAAACTTAGATTTTACACAAAATCACGCAGAAGTGTGTGTGTCCTTCTTTTCAGATTAAAACACAACATTTACACCATTTCATTTACCAGCCATGGGCATGTGGTGTAACCAATATATTCAATATTAAAATACAATCATGTTTTTTTTTTTAAATTAAGAGACATCTTGGGAAAGTCGAGAAATTAGTAAATTGCATTATTCATGGTTCTATAATATGAAAGTTCAGAGCTGGAATATGGTCCAGCCAGTCTAAAGGTTGATTCTTCAGCAATTTTGTTCAGGGGTAATGCGCAGAATATACATTATTAAAAGACTTTAATGTTATACCAAATTAAACCAAATTACAATTTGGGGGAATACATTTATCTTGTCTTCCTTAAAAACAAATTATGATTAAGCAAGCACTTTTTTTGTGGTGATGTTAATGGGATCTTTTAATGAAAACCCTGCAAATTACGGAGCAACCTGCACTGGTGCGTTCTGACAGTCTTTCAGTTCCAATACAATAGCTGTGTGTCAGACAATTCAACTGGGACTTTTTTGACTAACTCCATGACTTTGATAATGGGTTCATCCACATCTAGCCAGCTGTTATCAATCCACAAGTGAAAAGACATATGCTCTACCAGAGGAAGCTGCTTTTTGTCTGGTCCGATGCGATTTCACCTTTCAGATAGTGACGCTAACTTGGCATATATCCCTATTACATGCATGTTCAATGTCTTTATGTCGGTAAATGGCATCAGTCCACGTAGTGAATCCATACTTGAGAAGATGCTCCCTGCCAGAGGAAGTAATTTCTTGTGCTGACATAAATATTCTGAACTGACGGTTCACAATAGCTTTAATGTGCATTAAATCAAAGCAGCATAAATCAAATGGTGTGGAGTGTTATAGTGTTGGGCGGTGTTTTTTTTCTTTTTTCTCAGCAATGAGAAGTAGACATAACAAATACAATTACATTAACTGCACAAATATAGTTTAATAAGACTAATCATGACACTGAAATAGTTTCAGCGTAACCTGTCTGAATAAGAAATTGCAAATAAGAAACCGCTATGGCTAGTTTGCTTCTGGTTTGGCACCATTGATGGATACATCACAGTCTTAACCTCATTTAATAAAATAATTACGTGGCCTTAATTTAATAACTGTGACCATTGATTAAATAAATGCAAAGGAGTTAGCAAAAGGCAACTTGGAAGACAAAATTAAAAGCTATCATTGCCCTCGCATAATAAGTCATTTTTGTTGATTGGCAGTTCAGGAGAAGCTCAAGCCCCGTCCCCATCTTAGCAAGAAGCCATTATGAATGCAAACACCTCTCAGTGTCCTGGACATGAATACTTAAAAGAACGTAGAAGGCACACGCTTTAATGTGGTCTCTTCCGCGTGTCGCGTCTGTAGGGATTGAGAGTTAGCTTCAGCTGATCGTCCCCGCTAAGAACACGCAAGGAAGCGGCAAAACTCAACCCAGTGTTAACCCAGCCTCTAAAACTTGATCTCAAACCATATTCAAGTTAATTCAAGGGACACAGCAGACTAATGAAGAGAAATAAGTTTCCTTATTTTCACTAGTTGTTTTTTTGCAAAATGATTTTTATGCATTTGTATGTTCCGAACACCTTTTCTGTCATGAAAAAGCACCAATACATTTTTGATACATTAAATAATAGGTCTATGTACTCCTGTATTCCTACTATATGCCTTCTCTGTCATTTTTTATCTGAGTATTGTCATGGTTTTGAGCCGGATTCCTCTTTTCTGGCGGTTGTGGCGAATTCTGGCCGATAGAGGGCACTCGCATCGTATTTTCTTCTCCTCGTTTAGACCTAATTGTCGTAATTGGCTTCAGGCGCGTGCCGCTATTTAAGCAGGGCGTTTTCTTTGTTCCGTGCTTTTGTGTCAACTCTATTTTTGCACAAGCCAGGTAATTTGGTATAGGACTCCAGAAGATTGCATTTCTTAATGTCTGAAAGCAACGCAGGAACTTCTTTAGTTTAGAGTTTTAGGTTTAGTTCGTTAGGACTTCTCTTTCTAAATTTCTTTCTCTAACTAAGTTCTTTCCTCGGTTTTCTTTCTGTCCTATTTGAGGCCATACCTTGTTTACATAGTAAACATTTTGGTCACCCCTTTAGTATTGCTCAATTTATTTTGCATTTCGCATGCCTCTGTTTCTTAGCTGTCTTTACTGACTTGCATTTGCGAGCTTACTTCCGTTCCTCCTTAGATTTGCTCAATTTATTTGTATTGAGCTGGAGGCCTTTCCTTTTCTTTGCTGTCTAAACTCACTTGTGTTTTTGAGTTTACTCCCGCCCTCTTTTCTGGGTAGTTTTCTGTTGGCAGATCGCCGGGAGTTTTCCTCCCTTTTTGTTTACCTTTTCTCTGTCCCGTTCATGCTGTCTGTTCTCCTCCCCTGAGTAGTGGTTATTCCATGTTTGCGGGCAACTTTTGGATCCCTTACGGTATAATATACTGTATGCATTCCTAAATAAATAATTGTGCTTGTTTATGTGCATGTTAATGGCAGGAATAGATAAATCATATCACTGAACATTTATATATTTGCTTTTGCCGTTTACGAATGCTGCTTTTTGGTTGAAACCCCTCAGAGCCACCTGTATGAAACATACAGCTATTCAGATCAATACAGTCAGGTCGGTTACCGTCTCCCTCAGGACCTATCAAAATGTCTTCTGCTGTTCCCGCTGTCTTCTTCAGAGCAATGAAGAAAACGGAAAACATGGGCCACAAGTTCCCAAGGCACGGGGTAAAATGATTCAACCCCGCTCACAGATGCATGGAGAGGCAGTGAATTCACCTGTGACAAAAAATCCCAGACCTCTAATCCAGCTCAGCACAAAGTTATCTGCCCGTTATAACTTTCTGCCCGTTCATAACTTTCACAAATGCTTTTCTGTCGCCTGGGTTTATACTTTTTCGCTAAGCAAATGGCACAGTCTGTAACGCTCCTAAATCATGCCTGCCGCCAGGATTTGATGCATACAGGCTGCTGCCGCTATAAGCAAGTGACAAAAAAATGTTTCATCTCTCGGGGAGGGGAGAGAGGTTTCGCGAGCGTAACACTGCGTGTTTGTCGCAGTATGCTTCATGGATCAGTGTACATGAAACTCGTTTTTCTTTTTCATTCCTTGTACCTGAGCCAGAATCGGTATCAGTGCAGCTTCCTTATGTGCCATTGAGACTTTCCTGCCATTGTTTGCCTGCCACCTTGGTGGATTTCGCTGCCGTCGCCTCCCGCTACAATTAAAATCCCATTGTTGTGCCATGGTCATTAAAACACAATCAGAGGACTCATTAACAATGGTAATTAATTTGGCTGTGTCCTTCAGTTTTTCCAGTTGCAAATGGCCAGAGATTTCTGTTATTAATGAGGATATATGGTAGGGGCCTCATCTTATGGCCGATGCTTCAGGTGTGGAGGTCGTAATGCAAGTTTACACAGCATTTATATGTGACAGAACCCAAACCACCACCAGCACCCTGTCTGCCTATGTCTCCTGTCTAATGAATTCCTGTGGTAAATTTGTGCCTCCAATGAGAGTCAGGGTTGAGGGAGGGAGAAAGCCATCCCCACACCCCTCCATCCCCCCGTATCCAGAATGACAATGTCTACTTGGAACGCTGAGTGAAATTAACCGCTGATTTATTAATAAATCAATTTAATGTATAATTTTCTGTAAATGTGGAATCTGTCTTCAGGGGGAGAATGAAATAGAGAGAAGGAATTAGAGGTGGAGGATACTGTTAGTGTTCAATTCAGTAAATGTGTTCATTAAAATGTTTTCAATTGAGTGTTCATTAAAATGTTGGCTGAGTTTATTGGTATATGCTATCATTGTCCAGTTTGAATAAAATCAAAAAATTATGACAATGTAAGATGCATTTTGTATTTGGGTTGGGATATTGAATTGTGATAAGCTAGGCTATAGCCCTATTTTTGTGATATGCTGTGATCTAAATTCGATATTCAATAGGATGCATTCTCACTATGTTTTCAAATTTTGTAGCAAATTTTTATCCCAACATGCCTTGCTAACAAGTCACTTCTCATTGAAAATAGAGAGGTGATGTCATCGCCTGAAAAATTCACATCCCATTGGAGGATGTGTGGCTTCAACGTAAGAAGTGAGGGAAGGGGCACTTGTCTGTTTATTTTCCAGTGTTTCTTTTCTCTTTTAAAAGGACACCTTTTTTCCCATCGAACATTGTCAGGGCCATCAGTTAAACTCCAAGTTAGATCATTAACCTGTCACTGCGGTCACACAAATGACACAAGCACACACACGCACACCCTCGCCTCCCGCTTTGTGCAACCTACAATCTGTAATATGTTTAACCATCATGAATTTGGCATCGCATTTCACATAATAACCTTTTCACCTTTCATTTTACATAGCGCAAAAACAAAACGAGAGGGCAGGCTGAGCTAGTTAGGAGCAATACAGGGGCTGAAACCATTGGGCGGGGGGGGGGGGGTTCCAAGTTGATATAAAAATAAATGGTAACACTTCCTTTGAAGGGTCCTTCATAAGAGCTATATAACGTCTTCATAAGGACTACATAATGCATTCATAAGCACTACATAAACATTCATAAGTGTTTATGTCAATGACCGCAAATAGGCATATAGTGTGTTATGTCAACATTGATGCAGCAAGTGACATTACCATGACATACGAAGTGAAACGACATGAGATCCTTATGTCAAGTACCTTAAGTAGGCATAGTCCCTTCCTTCAAAGGAAGTGTTACCAAATAAACTAACAAAAAAAAGTACAATATGAAATCACAACAGGCAGAAAGGTTTGTTATTGTGGAAATAGTTTCCATTCAAATGTATAATGGAATGGTTTCATGTTTTTATAAAACTACCTTTTCATTCTGAGTTGATTATATATTGTACCTCAGATTTTTTTCCAGTTCTTATCCAAAATTATTGTTCAGTGTCCCCCAGTTAGGGGGTGGGGGGTTAGATAAATAAGTATAAAGTCCAGAATATAGTTCTTATAAAAGGTTTTGAAAAGAAAAATAAGACAGGGAGGGGGGTGAATACTCATGAATTGCAATAGAAATAAATTTTAGACTAGAAAATATGACATTTCCTATATGTAACATAACTTCCGGTTGAAGCCACGCCCACTTCCGGGTTTTATCTGAATACAGATACAGATAATGTTGATGGTCCAGCAGATAATGGCATCACTGCACACCCCTATAATGTACATAATCACCATGCAATTGTTTCATTGCATTGATTTCGGTCACCCACTCTGTTGTGAATGATATCCTGGATAAAGAGGAGAAATATCCAGTGTTGTCTCTAAGAAACATTTACTACAGTAAAATAAAAAGGAGATAAACCAGATGAAAACACAAATACATAAACCATAGATTCTGCCTTTTACTGTGTAAGTGCATAGGTTTCTCTGTACTAGAGCTTTCTATTATGAACTTCATAAACCGGAATGAAAGTATGAGGATGTGCCTACTGAATACAGATTTTTTTTCCTCATGCAATAAGCTTTGAATGTGTGACTGAAAGCTAATATGATTTGCCGCAAAGCCTGGACACCTGCTCATCCAGAAATGTAGCATATCGCTGAAGAGGGAGACGTCCGCTGAACGCCTTTCTCTGGTTTCTAAAACTGCCACCTGCTCAGCGATATTGTCAAGGTCATTCCGGTCCCCTGCGGCATGCGTGAGATTGTGCAGACCCCACAGAGGCAGGGAGTCAAAAACCACCAGGCCTGCTACGCCATTCTTGGCTATGTTGATTTTCTTTCCTTTTTGTGATTGGCAAGTAGACGCAAGCTCACAGAGTGCTTCGCTGTTTTATTTATTTTGGTCTGCTGCCAAACTTAGATGCAGTGCTTTGTAAACCATGCAAAGGGCCACTGCACCTCCCTTAATGTCATGGTCTTGGTTTTTAATTGGGAAGCATCAGATGTCAAGCTTATTCTCCCTGTTCTGAACTCTGCTTGTCAATTTGGTCGCTTTGTTGTGCTTTTTTGAAGGGCTCTCAAAATGTGATGTCAATTTTATAGCCATGTTTTATAGATCAAAGTCAGTGGTGTTCAGGTTTTGGGAATTTTTACAATTTTGCCGAACTGCTGTCCGTCTGATAAACTTTGAGTGCTCACTATCAATTAATGCAAATCATCCGCGAAATGATTGTCTTCCTCAAACTTTTTTTATGGCTACCATTCATTAGATTCAATGTAATCCAGTCTTCTTTGAGAAATCTTTGCACTGTTGACCAATATAAACCTGTAGTTTGAGTCATTTGACTATTTAAATTTTCCATTATTCTCTTCCACAGAAACCAAACAGTGCTTCACCAGTTCTGCTGCCCAGCTCCCGAAGCTCCTGAAGGGGACTCCTCCAGCTGTTCCACAAGGTAAGGATGTGGTTCCTGTCTTAGGAACCAATTAATGGCAGTCTGTGTGCACCATGTGACCCACAGCACTAAGCAGAGCAACTGCCCTCACTGTTTCCATTTTAAAGTGGTTGTCAGTCTTTGGTGAAATGTCAGCAGCCTCTGTCTTCCTCCCCATTGATCTGAAGTGCTCCCTCCCACTAGTTCACCATAACCAGTCATATACAGTAGCATACAGTTGCACTGGAGGAACAGCATTTTCTGGCCTTTCTAAAAGTCCCAGTTATGTTTTTATGTGGGTAAAATGCACTGTTCCATATCAGACAAATGCTCAAGAAAATTGATCCAAGAGCTGCCCTCAGATTTAAGCCGAAAACCATCTGTCATCCTTCGGTTAAGAATCATTTTCCAATTCACTATAAATATTGCAGGGCAAAAGGCAAATATACACTTCTGTAATATCCTATATTTTATCATTTAAAGAAATAATTTATTTCTGGGGAATTGACTCAGTTTTAATGTTAATATTGATCGTACAATAGATATTATATAGTACTCTTATAGTCACAGTATTTAAATATGAATATGCTGAAATGTAAAAATCTCTTTAAAGGAATTAAATTCATTCAGTGCCTCCCAAATAGTTAATGAGTAAAATTACTACATGGTTCATATTTCATAATTAATCTTACACAATTATCTTCTTTTCAATACGGGGTAGCTAAAAAGAAACTGTATGCTAAGGAACAGTTTATAGTCATCCAATATTACAACTATTTCATAAATTTTAATAAATATTTGAAATAATTTTGAATTAATGTGTATTCAAATAGTTTTGAACAATAATGAATTTCTGGGATTGACATTCAAAGTTTGCATGCAAGTATTGAGAATTACTTGCAATTGTAAAGACTTCATTTCAAATACATTTTTTAAATCAAACAAGCATTTTAAACTATAATTATCCCAGGTCTGTAATGCACACATCCTGGTGTGGAGAAACACACCTGTATTTTGCACCCTTTTTCATGTTTTCAATCTATCTGGCTGAAACAGGGATGACGAGAGTAATTAAAACCCTCCCGTGGATAAAAGCCAGGGAAAGTTCCTGTAGGACAAATCAGCTCACAGAAGGACCATTGACTGAGAGCTTAGTCCCACTAAACACTTTTCCTCTGGTTAATATTCAAGTACTTTTGGTTTTATTGACTATCCATTCAATCTACAGGTCTTCATGAAAAAGGTATATACAGAGGGGGGGGGGGGGGGGGCTTGATACATTTCAGAGACCCACTTCAACATTGATGAAACAGGCTGTTCTTACGAGTCTTACAAGCCTGCACATCTGCAAGGCCGCACAGTTTGAAAAGAGATAGAAAAGAAACACATATGGATGATGGATCCCGTCAGGTCTAGGCCCAGTAGAACTCAGTCAAACAAAGCACCACCCCGTTGCACCGGCTAAATGATACTTTAAACACAGTGGTGGCCCAGGATTATTGAATTTGCTGCAGAGAGAGCTGTAATTGCCCGCGCTGATGTCTTTGTCTCTGTCTGGGCAGCACAGAAAAAGCCATTTGTCAGATAAGCGCAGGCAGTGTCAGCCCTTAATAGAGATGGCATTTCCCATTCTCCCAATAGGAACCCACTGGAACGAGATTTCAGCAGCCTGATTTCTCCACATCTTCTCCGAGCACGAGATGCGAATCTTTAATGGATTGTCTTTGCCCTAGGACACAGTGTGCACAGGTTCCCAATCCAACCTAATGAGATATGCCTCTTAATGAATGAGAGCTGTTGTACGGATGCTAGATCAACCAGGGCTCCATTTTAAAGGGCGTGAAACTGAGACGATGGTCTGAGACTCAGGAAATCAAGGTGATTTGACTGATACAAAGGAGGCATCTGAGAAACAATCACTCAAGAGCCCCTAGAATTGATTCACTTGCTCGACCTAATCAACCAAACCTTGGGTCAATAACAAGCATTTTGCTGCTTTTCTGATTGGACTGAAAGCGGCGGGACAGAACTGCCCATCCAGAGGTCACAATAAAGGAGAAATCCAAAGTGTGATGCACACACACCCCACCCCCTCCAACAGTAAGCCCAAAGCCAACCACTTAAAATGGAATGTGCAATGCAGTTTGCGCTTGTCCGTTGTTGTTGTCGTCTGTGTTTTATTGCCCTTTGTCGTTGCTGTTGTTTTGATTTTGGTGTTGGTGTGAATTGTTTTTGTCAGAGGTCGGGATCTCAGAACGTTTTCACCACACGGCTTCCTCCATTCTCATTCTCCCTCAGTCACAGGCATGGAAGGGGCCATGAAAGCCATCGAAGGCCATGAAAAGCCATCCAGACGAGCACATACTTGCACTAACTGTCCAATAATGGCCGTAAAAACAAATTAACCAATCATTGCCATGCAATAGCATTGTTCCAAGTAATACATATGTAGTAATTGTGTAATAAACATTGTTTAACACAGTTGATAAAGCAGACTAGGTATATTTACATTGAGAATGTCTCTGAGTGCTGTACAGTGGGATGTACAGTATGTTATATCATTTTGATACCGTGAAGTCCCCGTATTAAAGAAATTGTGAAAACAGGGAACAACAGCTTCTAAATTTGTCCCAATCCCTCTGGGAACACTTGAGTGATAAAGTGGCTGTTAGCAGGTTGCCAGAAAGGATTGAACTCAATAACACAGTCACAGAAAATGTTACTTTAACATTGTGACTTGTGATATATCCTGTGAACTTCCATCTGACACTAATTTTTGTATCAGTAAATAGAACTGAAATATTTTAGTTAATTTCCAGTAGTTAAAGTTATTTAGATATATCCACTTTGTGTGAGCGCTACTTACAATATGAATGTAACTGTGCAATTATTATATTGTGGCACAGAAACAAAAAACAAAAAAACAAAGTTATTACTATTATTGGAAAAACTTACTTGCCAGAATATAAAACAGATATAGTCAATATACTAGCCGACTATCAATGCAAGTTAAATATTGAATCTTTTCTGTGTGTCTCTTTAAACAAAAAAAACAAAAAAACTTTGAGCCAAGAATAAAAATGAAATAACATGCTATCCGAGTTGACCTGCTCTTGTTTTATCCTTGTATGCCATCAAGGGAGCCAGCCTGGTGTAAATCTTTATAGGGGTGGGCACATTCCTTTACAGTTTGTGAGCAGTGCCAATTAAATCAGCAATGACTCTAAGGCACTACTGACGAAAGAAAACCATAACACTATGTTCTATGAGAGATCAACGACTGCTTTCTGACAAATTGAATAAAATTATAGCATCATGGTATGGTTTGCTAGCAAGGCTAATATACACCATTTGCTATACACCTAATATACACCATATACATACACACAAGAGACTAATATTAGCTAGCTATTAGCTGTCTTGCTATTTCCCAGCGACAGTACTCTGGATGATACGCTGATTGGCTTCATTAACAGACTATGGAATGAAGGTATACATTAACATATGTATTTGTTTTATTTTTTTATCAAATTTTAAAAAAAGTATTGAGTGGTGGGCCATCAGCTTTCCAACTCACCTGTGGCACTGCATACTACTCACTCAAAAAAGCTAGATGCGGCAATGCCACCGGGAAAAACCAACTGAACGGACGCAGGAAAGCTATAGTAAATGACACACCATTGACCAATAAATAATTGCTGAATCACTGATTGAACAGATCCATCGCTACTACTAGTTCACGATTGGTTCTGAAAACCTGATGTGAATGTCAGGCAGGCATCCAGTGAGACTGATCGTTTCTCAATGAGGGTGATATGACTGGCCACACTCCAAAAAAGAGGAAATTTGATTCTAGGATTCATTCATTATTGCAAGGGATAAATCAGGCATTTCTCAATATTGTGTGGGATGTGTCCCCTGCTATGCCTATTAAGGGATTCAAAATAAAATGAGGAGGCAGACAAAAAAAAAACCATATACATGCATTGTCACAAATTCTGCCCTGTCCTCCAGCCCATGTGACCTGGTTCTTTTTAAAGCTTTCATTCGGTGCAGTGCATTTCACAGTGTACATGTCTTTCTCTAGTGTGGTTAAATGAATACGAAGTTGTATTCTACTCTGCTACAGCCTCTTTCATATGGAAGACCGTGGCTGTGTCTGAAATTGCATGCTTACATGCTCCGCACTACCGTGCTCCCGACTATGCACTCCAGTCAAGGCTTGGGAGTATGCACTCTGCACTGCAGCATGGAAATACGGTAGTACGGAAAGTTTTGTTCAGTGTGGGACGCACTTTGTGGCAACATCTGACCCATAGCCTTTCACCTTTGCTGTAACTATCGGGGACATTTTCATGATATTGAGTACACCTGAGAGGAATAACGTTAGGTCATTAGCTAGCACTGTACTGTAGAAGTATAGAAGTATAGTATAGAAGTAGTTGGTTAGCTATAAGTAACTTAGCTATAGGTTACTGAAGTTACTGAAATATACTGATAGAACGTTAGGCTAACCAGCATTATCAGAAAAATTTAGCCGGTATAGCCAGTTTAATTCTCCTTTATGCCCAAGTTCGTATGAACCTGATTCGTCTGAGTAATGTGGGTGTTAGTATAAGGATGTCTTAAAATCTGATTGGCTGGAGTAGACGCAGTTAAAAAACCCCACATATTTGTGGATTTCTTCGCACATCTTGCTGTGAGGATTGTCGCGGGAATAAATGCAAGCAATTGCAGACACGCCAAGCATTGCATAACTGCACAGTCATTTGTTCAGGAGTGCAAAAACATATTTGTGAATCAGATGCATTTACTTCTGAATCAGTTATGTTTTCATCCGTTCATCCGGCCATCAGTTTTGTGAATCTCATTTTATTTGTGGAAGGTTCATCCTATTTACTTGTGTATTTTTGAGACAATAATATCCCCATAACAAAGTCACTAAACAAAGTCCAAGGTCTAAACAGAGTCAGTGCAATAACAGTTTGTACTTCCTGCAGTAAATAACAAAACCTTCCAATACTCACTGCCAGCACCCTCAAACCTGAACTTTTATCTACCAATTGAATTGAATTAATAAAGTAAAAAAATGTTCATGTCCATCAGAGTCCCATAAATTTTTAAAATGTCCATCTTGGAGGATGATGGCATCGACTCTTGGTGAATATCAAGACTTTGTTTGTGTAGGTGTGTGTGCGTGCGTGCGTGCGTGCGTGTGTGTCTATGAAAGTATTTTCTTTTTTAAATTTGCCATCTCCAATCCCACCCGAATTTAGAATGTCCAATTTGGAATGTGTGCAAGTGTGCTCATATACGGCCCCTGTTGCCGGCTCAGGAGAGTGAAGGTTCTCCTCCGAAACACGCAGTGCCAGCTAGCTGCTTCTTTTCACACTGCAAACACAAGCTTCGAGTGTGGGGGCAAAGGAAACCCAATCATATGTGCGCAGAGAGCAAGCCACGGGCGCCCGGACGGACAAAAGGAGACGCTAGAGCAATGAACACTGCTATCCCCGCCTAATAAATCCCTCCCATATATCCCTTGGGAGACGCAAAGTCAATTGTGCCCCTGCAGGGCTGCCGGCCACAGTCGGCACTGGCACCTGTGGAAGTATTCCAAAGTGTGTGTATGCCTTTGTGCCTGTGCTTACGCACATGTATGCATATTTGTGTGTGTATGTGTGTGATTGTTTATTCTTCTATTCTTCTTGCTTTCCCTACTGGCTCATTAAGAGCTCGTCTTTAATCGCTGCACTGTACTTTTGTGTCAGAGGTAAACCACTGAAATTGCTTCCGCAGACCTAAAGTTTGCCTTTAATTTTTTTGTCATTGTTTTTGACATCCTGGATCAAATTAAGCATTGTTTGTGGTAATGGCATGACAATGGTGGAGTCTGAGATTTCAGGAACCACTGATGAACCCTCTACAAATACCATGTCATCTGTAATAGCTCGCATTGCACCAGAGCCCATTTTCCTGTTCTTTTCTGTGCCTCTAAAAGTCGATTAAGTAGCTTTTGAGACCTGTAATTTAGCACGGAAGACAACACTGGGGATGTAATAGCCTGGATAAATACGGCTCTGCGAATGCATCAGAGAGGATGCTTTTAAATGGCTATCTATATTCAGGGGAAATTACAGTGCTTTAATTGAAAACTCATGATAATAAGTCAAAAATAACATTTTACCAAACAATGGGAATGCATGGCACAGTATTCAACCTTCAATTCATATTATTTCTAAAGTGCAGTAATGAGGGTTCTGTTTTTTTACACTCATTGTTCTGTCGGTTTCTAAATGAATTTTCTAACCCCCCATTATTTATTTCTTGGAAGTTCTTAAATTGCAGTACATGATTATTCTATGGACTACGAATGCCAAAAAAAGATTTAAAAAAATTTCAGAGCTAAAATCAGTCCTGGTATTGGGTCCTAGGGCACAATCAGATTTACCTCACTGATTTCCGCCGCTCAATACCACAGTAAAAAAACACGAGACAAAGAAACTTGGCATCATCATTTATCCAAGTATTGGATTTTATTTGATTATTTTTAAAATTATATTATATTAAGTTCATCAGTTAACGTATCACTAGCCCACCACTATTAATTAACATATGTTTCCGGATCATGTGTCGGATCATCTTTGTCATGAAGGATCCTGGCTTTCACCTCCTTTAGATTGGCTTCAGTCAGTTTGGAATCAGTCAGTCAGAGGAAACCCTTCTTTAAAATGTTATAATCACGTTATAATCATCAGTTTGTTCCATCATGACGAACATTAACATTAATATTCTGGTCCCATGGAATAAACTCCAAAGCCTTAGTGTGAACCCAGGAGGACCAATGTTTCTACGCAGCCTTGAGCAGTTTGCCCATTAATGATTACGCTTGCTTTTGCATTAAAGCAAGTATAACCTTTTTTTTTTTTTTTTTTTTGCATCGCTTACATATTATGAACATTGCAATTAATGACATGCAAATAAGAGAAGAGTAAAATTTGCTTTTAACAAAGGAAATAATAAAACTTATTACAGTCAAGATTGAAGGCCTCTAGAAAAGGGTGATATCAGGCATTTGTTTTCACATTATGCTTCACCTTACAGGTCTCCCTGGATAAGAACATCTGCCAGGTCTATGTAAAAAAAGAGGAAATAACTTGTGTATTAGGGCAATACAGCATTCTAGTTGTTCTGACCCAAGGCCACTGTGGTTTTGCACAAACAAAGACTGAACATGTTAATGAGCCTCAGAATATCCTGCAGTTCATATTCTGAGTTCAATCAGATAGCCAGGCTGTAACACCCACTTGTATCTCCTCATTATAAATGTTCGCTTTGTTTTTGCTAATAAATACCACACCAAGTCACAGCTGTGAAGTGGAGGTCATCTATCGCTCCGGTTCTGTATAAAATCATCACAAATTATATGCCATATTGAAAATGTTAGACCAGTTTACTCAGTGCAGTCATCCAGCTAACTCAGTAATCCTGATTTGTAGTTGTCTAATCATCAATGTCCTTTTGTTTGGGATGAGACATCATTCACACCAGCCTATCACATCTCAAAAATCTAAAAACATAACTTTCCAGCTTGTGACAAGGCACCAAAATGAATAATAATTAATATCATCCAGTGGTTTCTGCTGCCATCCTAATGAGATGTACAGCATGCCCAGTCCAACAAACCATGGTCTGTAGGGAGCACACAGACATTAAATGCATAATGGATAGAACTATCTCCCTGAAGTGATTCAATGCTCCTTTACTTCCAAAGTGATATCTTGTAACCTCTGACCTATGAGCTCATCACCACAGGGGCCAACCATCTTCTCTTATAACTTCTGTAGAATACAAAGAGATACAAGATACAATAGAATAATTCACAATAACTTTACTTATGTGGTATTTTTCATGCATTTCAGCTCAAAATGCTTAGCATAGGTACAACTGTGAACAAAGGAAGGATTATGATACATTTTATGAAACCCACACACAAAAACACTTTCAACTGACACACTGCAACAGGAACAGGCAAAATCACAATTATGACTTGACAAAAGGTTTCTTTGACATTTCTCATATGGGTGACTATTCCAGTCTAGAAACCTTTACTGAAAAACAGTAGCAAACATGGGAAGCAGCAAATGTTGTGCAGATGGAGGAAGCGTTGTTAGCATAATCACTGTCATGACCAAGGATACGATGAAACAGAAAATGCACTTCAGCCTTTTCAAAACAAAACACTCTAGACCAGGAGGCTCTTGACAAATAATACGAGTCAGACAAAAAAGGGGCACTGTGTTTTGGGAATCAAAAGTGAAGCGCATTTAATTTGGTTAACTGATGTTTTTTTTATCATCAACTGTGATATATGCTTGAGACAACCGCTGCCAAATGAGCTGAGATGCCTTAGAGCTGCATCAATTCAACTGTCATTAACCTGGTGAATTCACAGTCCAGTATATCTCCAGATAGAAAAACAGAGGGAAATCAATCCATACGTCGTCTTTGCGGTATCCTTCCGCCGGAGTCTTGCCTAGACCTGTGAGATCACAGATGCACATATTCTAGGATACATGGTTCTCCATCTTCGTAATTGTTTTCTTGGTGCCAGGTCCACTGCATCAGGAATGACAGTTTACAATCTGTTTTCCACTATTGATGTGGTCTGGTAGCAAACGGGCCTAATAATGAACCTTGGCTGTCCTTGTCGCATGTCTTTTTGAGACTCTCACTCCCGGTTAGAATCTGCTCTCATTATTTCAGATCTGGAATAAGAATTGATGTTCAGCCTGCACTGAACTCTTGAACCCTTAATGTAACCGGAGAGCTCTTCCTAAAACACACATTAAATCTCAGATAGAGAGTGAGATGAAGGGAGTGAGAGGGACAGAGAGAGAGAGAGAGAGAGAGGGTGAGAGGGAAGGAGCGATAAAGGGGAAGGGCAAGAAGGAGAGGGAGGGTGAGAAAGAGACAGAGGGAGTAGGGAAGGCAAGAGGGAGAGGGGAAATTTGAGGGAGGGAGGGAGATGAAGAAAGCGCTTTGAGAGGGCGAGGTTAAGGCGGTGGAAAGAGATAGCGAGAATGACGGAACACAAAGGGGGAAAACACCGACGCAAATTAAGAAAATGGTGAAGAGAGAGAGGCAGGAAAAGTGTAGGTGGCGATGAAAAGTGTAGGTGGCGTTCTAATTGTGATGTTCCTATTGGAATGCAACAGCATACTGAGGTGCTGTGAAATCTCATTAAATCTTATTTAAGCAGCAGTGGTGTAGCACGAGTGGCGTGGCACAGCAGAAGTATGAGTTACGGCCAAGTTGGTTAATGATCGTTTGGTATCGTGGTGGAATAAAACTTGATACTGGACGAATCCCAAACGTGAAAGTAATGCCGTGCAGCATATTTTTACAGGGCTGTCGTCTGATCAGCGATTTGCATCTCGTCCTAATTGGAGACTGATTGAAGAGGTTTTCTGTCCTCCGGCACTTTGGTCAGGCTCATTTAAGCGTGGCACAGCTGCAGAGACGAGATCTCTCCTCGTTTCGGCTGTGAGTGTACCGCAGCCACAGAGAGAACCGTGGGACCTTTTTTATGATGAGTTTGCCACCATTATCGTCCGGTACATTGAGCCGAGGCACAGAGCCTTTGATAGCAGACGCAGTTCTCAGCTCCGCTAAGCTATTTTCATGCGCCTTTCCTCAGATGAATGAATAAACCTCTCATCCACATAAACCCTTTCATCACGCCCGAGGATTCTAACGCACTCTGAAAGCACTCGAGCGCTTTCTGTAACGCGGTTCGGGCAAGATCTAGAATGCGAGACGTCTGCGTCCCAGTCAGGGGAAATGATCTATGGTGAAGTGCTTGTGACCGGATCCGCTAAAATCATTGCATCATTATTGCATTTCCATCGAGCTGCGCGGGGTTGCTAGCAGGATTTGGTCAGATTGTGTGCTTTGTGTTTTGACATTACTGGATTAGTAGTAAGAAAAACATTTTATTCAAATTTAAATTGGTCCCTCGGGTTCACCTCATGATGCAGTTTGAGAAATAATTAACTGAAAATTTGTTGCGAATATATGCAGATATATTCAGATTCATTGTACATCTTCGTGAAGGCTCATTTGAATGTTTGTACCAAAACCCCAATTTAATGTGACGTTAAGCTATTTGCCAGTTAACCAGACAGTTGTACTGCATATATCTATGCAGACAGTGGGGTGATAGACTATGATGCTATATACTATCAAACACACAAAGCCACATTAAGGAGATATGTAATTCAAACACATATGTTTTTATCAGATTCATACAAACCAACCCTACATACCTTATGCTCATAAGGACTGAAAATCCAGGAAACCAGAGAAGGTGTGGCCTAAAATATGTGTGGCCTGTACTGGAGGTGAGAACTTTTTAAAGGTTTACAGCCTTTTGCCTGTCTCCGGATTTACAATCCCCACTCTTTTAATGAAATTAATGAAATATAACATTGTCATGTCATTGTGATTGATTCAGGTTTTTTTGTAAAGTATAAAGATAAGTAGCCGATTCCCACTTTTGTTTAATATGTGGGTCATATAATATGGTCAAAATAAGTTTATGTAACAATAGGCTACATATGAGGGTAACAAACACTGGCAATGAAAAATAAATTTTCCAGAGTAAAAGCTATTTTCTCTGCTAACAATAGACCCAATAGTCCCTATTATTAAATATTTCATGGGTTAGAGTTAATTGATTTAATTAATATCATTTGGATTAAAATTTCAGGTACTTGGTGGAAGTTAAGACGAAGGGGTTCAGAATTTTAGCAGGTATCATTCAATAATTGTATATACAGTTGAAGTTGAAAGATTGCATACACCTTAGCCAAATCCATTTAAACTCAGTTTTTCACAATTCCTGACATTTAATCCAAGTAAACATTCCCTATCTTAGATCAGTTAGGATCACAACTTTATTTTAATAATGTGAAATGTCAGAATAATAGTAGAGATAATGATTTATTTCAGGACCAGAGGACAATTCTCCAAAAAGTGAGATCTTTGTCCCCATGTGCAAACTGTAGCCTGGCTTTTTTATGGAGGTTTTGGAGTAGTGGCTTCTTCCTTGCTGAGCAGCCTCAGGTTATTTTGATATAGGACTCGTTTGACTGTGGATATAGATACTTTTGTACCTGTTCCCTCCAGCATCTTCACAAGGTCCTTTGCTGTTGTTCTGGGATTGATTTGCACTTTTTGCACCAAAGCACGTTCATCTCTAGGAGACAGAATGCGTCTCCTTCCTGAGCGATATGACGGCTGTGTGGTCCCATGGTGTTTATACTTGCGTACTATTGTTTGTACAGATGAACGCGGTACCTTCAGGCATTTGGAAATTGCTCCCAAGGATGAACCAGACTTGTGGAGTTCCACAATTTTCTTTCTGAGGTCTTGGCTGATTTATTTTGATTTTCCCATGATGTCAAGCAAAGAGGCACTGAGTTTGAAGGTAGGCCTTAAAATACATCCACAAGTACACCTCCAATTGAATCAAATAATGTCAATTAGCCTATCAGAAGTTTCTAAAGCCATGACATCATTTTCTGGAATTTTCCAAGCTGTTTAAAAGCAGAGTCAACTTAGTGTATGTAAATGTCTGACCCACTGGAATTGTGATATAGTGAATTAAAAGTGAAATAATCTGTCTGTAAACAATTGTTGGAAAAGTAGTCCTAACTGACTTGCCAACACTATAGTTTGCTAACATGAAATCTGTGGAGTGGTTAAAAATGAGTTTTAATGACCTAAGTGTATGTAAACTTCCGACTTCAACTGTACATGTTGCATGTTGCTTGCACCTGGTTGAAACGCTTTTTAATTTTTAGCTTTTTTTCTTACCTTTTCTGTCTGAACAGACCACATTGATTGAAATGTGTTTTACATGCTGAGTCATTTTGTGCCATAGTGTCGCATAGTAATAAAAAGACAGCATAACATGGGTTGTGTTACGACCCCGGAAGAGGACTGGACCCAAATGCACGACTCGTAGACAGGAATGCCAAAACTCAATATTTATTGTGTGATCAGGGAAGTCCTGAGCATGGGGAGAAAGGCAAAAGCAGTTAAAGTTCCAAGCCGGAACTGGACTCAACCGGCAGGGCAGTATTGCTCCAAGCCGGAACTGGACTTTACAGGCACGCTGGAATTGTTCCAAGCCGGAACTGGACTTTACACACAAGACAGACTGACAGACAGAGTGAGAGTGCTAAGCATCCAATAAATAAGCTTCTAACTAATACTCCTGAAGCATAGGGAGAACATTTAATACAGACAGTCCAGGTATGAAGATGCGGGAGCAGTGGGAGCAGGGAAAGCCAGGGGTGATGATGGAGACAGGTAACCGGGTTGGTTGGAGCAGGGGAAGAGTGGGAGCGGGAGCGGTAGAGCAGGACAGTGGAGCAGAGTCCAGGCAGGACGCAGGCGTGGCAGCAGGGCAGCGGCAGTAGCAGCACGGCAACAGCAGGGCGGCAGCAGCGACAGCAGAGGCAGGAGCGACAGCAGAGGCAGGAGCGACAGCACATCAACAGCACCGCAATACTGGCTGTAAGCGGGCACCGCCACAGGGTGGAATAGCAGAAGCCCAAGCTGCATGCACACACGTCAGGTGGAAGGCAGGGAAACCACAACACAGGCAGGGATTTACTGACAACTGCAGGCTGGCAGACTTTAAGCAGACAGGGTTAGTTAGCGAGACGAAACAATGAACAGCGGGCAATGCTGTTCCAGACTGATCAGACTTAGATTAGACAGAATAGCAGGGCGAGTAAACACCGACACAGAACTAAACTGTTTAAAGAAGCAACTAGACAGGGAACCAGACAGGACCAGAGGTTTCAGACAAAGAGTATTAACGAACTGGCACAGGACAGAAAACACCGGGTGACTAAATGCAAACATTAATTGGAATCAATTAGGAACCGCGTGCGAATGTATGCGAGAGTGATTGAACAGAGCGGAGAGTGAGGAATGCATGCAAAACGGGGGAATGGGATAGGCTGACAAAGGAGCGATACAAACAGAGTGATACAAACGGGAAAACACGCCCAACCTGCAGCAAGGCGGGGAAACACGGACAATGGAGAGACAAACACGAAACAGGGGGAGAGGGAAAACACGGAGAAACAATAGGATGGGAGTGGAATGTTACAGGTTGCTTGGCGTGTTTGCGTTTAGCAGTAAAGCAGTGCAGGTATGCAATGTAATGCCCTTTGACCAGAAATGTACTGTAATGCTGAATTATAATTTAATGTTTGTTTGCAGAAACTGCTGCAATGATAAGACCTTGTCAACTAAGTCAATCAAAAACAATAAATTGTAATAGTGTAATAAACTGCTATGAAGTACACAATCAAAAAAATGTTGTCTAAGTCACTCTGGATGAGAGCATCTGGTAGATTCTGTAATGTAATTTAATGTAATGTAAAAGTCAAGTCAAGTCAAGTTTATTTGTATAGCACATATTCATACAACTGAATGCAATTCAGAGTGTGCTTTACAGAATAATGAAAAGAAAAAAAAGATTGATTTGACAATACATCATTAAGAACAGTTTAAATCAATTTATAAAAAGAAAGAATAAAAGAAAGATAAAAAATAAAAGGTAAAACAGCTTTAAAAAGATAAATAAGCTTAAAAGATAAATAAATTAAAAAAGAATAAAAGAAAAGATAAAAGTGCCTCTGTCATTAAAAGCCCATATCGTTAAACAATGGTAGATGACGTTACATTTGAAATTAACACTAATAGTGTGTTTGGCCTGTCTATGGCGAGGTGCAACGTAAAATGTTTTATGTAAGGTTTTCACTTAGCTAAAGTGATCATTTATGCTAATTTTTTTAATAAATTGCACATACATCGGTAACACCAGAAACGACATTAGAATTTAAAGATCCCCTTCACATGTATTTTAAACCTTTAAAAATATTCTATATTGAATCATAATTTGTACAGTAATATGGTTTTCCACCAAAAAAATGTAATAAACTAGTGAATGGCTTAGTAGCATCTCTATGCCTTTACCCTCCCTGAGAATGCCAGAATCTATGAATATGCAAATTATAAAAACACCCCCATGCTGTCACGGCCCCCACCCCTTCTCCCACGTAAGGCGGCTAAATAACATTGTGCGCTTCATTCTGTGATGGCAAGAAGAGGCAATATTGGGTGAAATATAGCCCTGTTTGAGCCTGTCGGACTCCGAATCCGAAGAAGTGCCTGCAGTTCACCAAAATTGGAGACTCGTTGATGTATCTGAATGGTAAGTTTAGTTTGCAATTGAAGACCCTGGTGCTAAAATGACTGAAGTCACAAAAAGTCTATTTTGAGAAAATCAAATCCAAAAATATCATTGATCCATAAAATCAGCCATTAAAAGTTTTTCTGTTTTTATGCATTGCTTAGGCACCTTTTCTGTTAACAATATTTATAGGGTGAACTTAGCTAAACAAATACAATATGTTTCTATGCTCAACTTGAATTGTCTAAAAAGGTGACTTCAGTACTTTTAGCACCAGGGTCTTCAATTTGCGTTTAATGATATCGTTCGCTATCAGCTTGCAACTGATGACTACTGTAGCTAGCTAGGTAGTAAGGTACCATTGGTCATAGATGGATTTAAATATCTGAGCCGCAAGCAACAAAAAGGGGAAGCTCTCTTTCTATAGTAGAAGGATGTGAAAGCAGTGCTCTGGTGAGAAGTTCTGCACAAAAATCAATCTGTATAGTTCATGCCTCCAAGAAGAGTTAACCATTAAATAAACACATTTTAGAGTGGAGAGGGTCTTTAATAATAATTGTTTTATTTATGTATTAATTTATTTAATATATTCTTTCTTTTTTATTTCCATTCTTTTCCATTTTTTTTCCATACTTTTTTTTATCACATTGCCATGTTTGAAGTAGCAACAATCTTTTCCCATAGCATGATATAGTCCGAAAGCTATGGTATGGATATGTGAACACCGAGTCTGCATTTCAAAGGTCCTTTTGCCTTCTTGGAAATCTTTGGTGTTTTCATGTATTGGGTTTCCCATTAGAGGTTCAGTGATGGATTTCTGCTCCCTGGGTTTTATTGACAAACATACATGTAATAATTCTTAGTCTATAGAAATAGGAAAAACCAAAGGGAGGAGGTAATTGGCTGCGACTGGAGAGGGCTTAATATCTCTCATTGAAGTCAACCAGTAGGTTGGCTGCGTGATGCATTGTAGGGAGGGACTACAATGAATTGTTTGCAATGTGTTTTGAACAGTACATGCTGTGCAGGAGTTTTTTGTCAGATGTACATAATTGTATTTTGCAGAGGAAGTACAAAAGGGCATTTTAAAAAGCCATGAGCACTATTGACATTTCACTGATGATGGCTGGGCATGGTCAGGACTCACGAACCAACTGCAGGGAAAATGTCCCGGCAGCCGGCAGGCCTTTACAGGAGTATTTTGGGAGGGTTTGTCAGCAAGAAAAGCCAAGATTAGATCTTTAACTGTGAGCAGTAGCTGTGTGCGGCCTCTCCCTTCACGCAGCTGTGTGACAGGGGGTAGTGCGTCACTCCAAAACTGGGACACGGCGACGAAGGCCCCAAACGCTAACGGCGATCAGTCAGTCGTCCCAACGTCTCCTCCCATCTCACGGCCGGACACGAATAGGCAGGCAGCGCCTCATGGGTGTTGCAAAAACAGACTGGGGAAGGAGCGGGGTGCTTTGGGCAGCAGCTGAAATGCAGACAGGCGGACCTCCTTTGGCAGTGAGCTCTGCTGCGGCGCCGGGCTGGGGTGACGTTGTAGAACCGCGCTGCATGGGGGAACAGATTGCTGGGTCATGCATCAAGAAAGTTTTGTGAATGAAACTGAGCATGCACACTCATTCTTAGTTAATGACCATTCTACAGTCTCAAACGGTCACTTCTCCCTCCTGTGGTGTAGGTGATTGGTTTACAGCAGAATTTGACCTTGTTGCTATGGAATTTTACAACGTTTTCGGTAGTTGAACATAACACAGCACATAACAGATCATAACAGAATGTATATACAGTTGAAGTCGGACGTTTACATACAGTACACTTAGGTTGAAGTCATTAAAACTCATTTTTAACCACTCCACAGATGTCATGTTAGCAAACTATAGTGTTGGCAAGTCAGATAGGCCATCTACTTTGTGCCTAACACAAAGAAAAGAAACACCTCAGAAAGAAAATTGTGGACCTCCACAAGTCTGGTTCATCCTTGGGAGCATTTTCCAAATGCCTGAAGGTACCACGTTTGTCTGTACAAACAATAGTATGCAAGTATAAACACCATGGGACCATGCAGCCGTCAAACCGCTCAGGAAGGAGACGCGTTCTGTCTCCTAGAGATGAACGTGCTTTCGTGCGAAAAGTGCAAATCAATCCCAGAACAAAAGGACCTTGTGAAGATGCTGGAGGGAACAGGTACAAAAGTATCTATATCCACAGTAAAACAAGTCCTATATCGACATAACCTGAAAGGTTGCTCAGGAAGATGGCATCACGAGGAAGGAAAATTATGTGGATATATTGAAGCAACATCTCAAGACATCAGCCAGGAAGTGAAAGCTTGGTCGCAAATGGCTCTTCCAAATGAACAATGACCCAAAGCATACTTCCAAAGTTGTGGCAAAAGGGCTTAAGGACAACAAAATCAAGCTATTGGAGTGGCCATCACAAAGTCCTGACCTCAATCCAATCGAACATTTGTGGGCAGAACTGAAAAAGTGTGTGCGATTAAGGAGGCCTACAAACCTGACTCAGTTACACCAGTTCTGTCAGGAGGAATGGGCCAAAATTCCAGCAACTTATTGTGAGAAGCTTGTGGAAGGCTACCCGAAATGTTTGATCCAAGTTAAACAATTTAAAGGCAATGCTACCAGATACTAACAGAGTGTATGTAAACTTCTGATCCACTGGGAATGTGATGAAAGAAATAAAAGCTGAAATAAATAATTCTCTCTACTATTATTCTGACATTTCACATTCTTAAAATAAAGTTGTGATCCTACCTGACCTAAGACAGGGAATGTTTACTTGGATTAAATGTCAGGAATTGTGAAAAACTGACTTTAAATGGATTTGACTTAGGTGTATGTAAACTTTCGACTTCAACTGTATATGCTAGCTTCCTTTCATACAAAGTATACTTTATTTTAACATCCTTAAGTGTGTTGTCAGATGGTGCATGAGAAAACTTAGCCTAGCACTTGATTTGAAGTGGCAATTTAAGTTAAGGGCAAAGCGTATTGAATTGAATTGAAAGAAATGATTGAAAGGAAGCATATGTCATCACCCTGAGTGATGTGCAGTAACTACTGGGTCAAGGTATGTCATACTCTATGAATCAGTGTTGACACCTATGTGTAGAATCGAATCGGTTAACTTCTCAAGATTGTCCCGAAGAGGATATGTTTTGGGAATGCCCAAGTTGTTGAATGTGTTTATCTTCCCAAGACCCGGCAATTCATTTTTACTCTCTGTAGGGACATGAGTCCCTGGTCTTAATCTCAAAAACCATATATTCTAATATTCTAATATGCTGAAACCTACAATACAAGGGACATTAATAATAATAATTTAGAAAATATTCTTGTTTTTGTCAACCAAGGCATTTATGTTAAAAAAGAATTAGCACAGCGATCTGATCCTTTATCCACAAAAACGGGTTTGATGAAGGATTTGACCTTTGTATTCTACAGAGCTGTAATCAAATGGCCTCTCTTATCTTATCATACATTTTCGGTTAGCCTCAACCGAACATGAATGAATATCAACTTTCCAACGGTTCCTCTTTTCCGTCAAACGTGGCATGGCAGATAGGGGGGAAGCTACGGCGTAGCTTGATTGAGAGTCCGGCTGTCAGTCTCCTCTCCGCTCTGGTTCTACCTGATAAACTTCGGCACTGTGAATTTTCTGCGGCATAACCCCGCCGGCGGGAAACGTCCTTGAACGAACATGCGAAGCAAACAGATGCCTGTGTGCAAAAATACGCTCGGCCCAGTGTTTTCAGCCTCAGGCAAAGGGATTCTGCCCAGTTCTATTCTCAGAGTCACTCCGCAAAGACAATGGCTTTGTTGACATGACATTAACATATAAATTAAACAGGTTTTTTTTTTTTTGCCGTACGAGGCCGCGGCACAAGACAATTAATTTTAATTTTAACAAGACATTAATTTTAGCTTTGCGGAGGTGTACATCTGTCAGTTAACAATGAGAACAACAAACAGAAATATATCCCATTTCTTTTGACATTCAAATAGACTGAAGGAAGGAAAATGGAAGCTGTGCAGAGGAGGACCTGTATTTGCATGGCGAATATTAGAAGCGATGCCTTTTCCTGTGAGGGAATATTAGTCAGCGCCCCCTGGGGTTTGCATAGAAGAGGATCTTGCATCATCTTTGGGGAAGGATGTTGGAAACATGATTCTCTATGCATAAAGAAGTAGGGGCAGCCTTACACACTGAAGTCAATCCTGCGTACTTTACATACGTATTTCCCTATAGATTGATTGCATACCCATATGGAAATGTAATATACTGCAGTATATTTTAAATATATTGTGAAGATAATTTTGATATGTTTACAATATACTGCAGCATATTCTTTTTCCACATTGGTAGGGACTGAGATATTCAAAACCTGGGTTTCATGGCACGTACTGTACCAGCACTTGTCATTTTGCAACGACTTTTTGTACTAATTGGTTTCTTATTTGTCAGAATGCCCAATTGCAATTATAAACACTGTTTCCCTCGATGTAATGTTCTCCGTCAGTTGTTTATTAATTACTGTTTATCAAAGGTGACACCGTGACCCAAAGCCACGTGAATAGTGCCCGTTCTTGTTTGCGTCTTTTAAACAGTCGGGTATTTATTGAGGTCGTTCAGGTTAAGTGCTTTTTGTCGAAGCTGCGACAGCAAGGCCTCGTGGAGGAATCACACCCACTGTCCACTGTCTCTATATGTTGCTCAGCATTTGGGCTCCGTCTCTCCGCTCGTCTCCATGCCTACGAGAGGCATTGCCCACATGAGTAATCTCTGACGGAATTTTGGCTGACAGGGATGTGTCAGGGGCTTGATAAATGGAAGAGGCCGGTAATAAGATTCACAGTCGGAGACGGGCCCCTGTCTCGGTGCCCCGCAGCCTGGCAGCTTGCCTCACCTCCAACCTGCGGGCAAGGTGACAGCGGGGCGCGATTAGCCCGTGGGGTGGGAAGAAACTGAGAGGACCCCACAAAGTTGCCTCCCAAGGACCTAGGCATTGCATTTTCTTTTTGTTTTGTTTACAAGCTGTTGTCGTCTGGCATTTAATTTTGTAGGCAGCGTCGATTGACGAGGGAGGAGGGGGTTAGCAGGCCTCAAGAGAGTTCCAAACAAATTCATTTCAGAAAAAAAAGGCAGTTTAGGGGATCTGACCATGGCTGATATTAACATGGATAGGCAGGTCTGGAATCTGAGGAGACCTGACTGTCAGCCGGTCTGTTTGGCGAACAGACATCAAACGCTGACATTAGAGCACGCAAGCATGCGTAATGATGTTGGAATCGCCTGATGTGAGAGTTAGCAGGTATGGAACGTTTTGTATTATTGCTTAAACTTACTGTTGCTGCAGGTTGGGTGGTAAATGTGTAAAATTCAGGTGTCAGCCATTTGTCTGTAATTCATAAATTACATTGCTGGGCAGAGTTTCACCGAGTTTCACTGCCATTTGTTTGAGTGATGCAGTGTGCTATTTGTGTGAGTGGGTGAAAGTACTGTTTCTTGCCAGTTTTTCTGGTGAATTAATAGAAAGCATTAATGCCAGAAATTGGCCAAGTATACTGTCTGTGAGGACTCTGCGTGTGTTTACGTGTGTGATTTAACTTAAACTCACTATAGCACTGTGCTGTGGTGAAGGATACCAAGCTTCTGGATGAACTTTTAAGCTTTCTCTCCATATTGGATCCTACATGTGTCCTGCCAGCCTGGCCTGGCCTGTTTATATACAGAAAGGATTGTGCTAAATAATGTGTTTTAGCCTTTGCACTTAGTGAATAGCATAATGTACGGAAATGTACAGTAAAATCTTGCTCTCCATAACTGAATTATGTACGTCATTTCAACATTTTTATTCTCTGCAATAGCAGCCACTTTTACATTTGTATTTCTCTTGCATGAAAATGGCAAGCGAATAATTGAATAATTCATTAAAAGGATCGTCTTGCATTTTCCAATGATGAGGAATCAAATAAATAAGCACTTGCATGCATCTAATTTTCATCTTCTCTCATCTTGAAAACAATTTTTTCCCCAAGCAGAGCCTTTCTCGCTGCTTTACAAAAAAGCGAAACAGCTTTTCAAACCATCGTCGAACGACCTCAAATTTCTGCCGTAGTCGAATTTAATGTGCAGCGGAAGTATTAATCACTTCTATCAAATGAAGGCGCAGGTGTGCGCTTACTTGTCCCGTGCAATCTACGTGACATTAAGAGTCCTTCAAACATCACGGGTGCCGGTGCTGTGTGATCTACAGTGGCGCTGGTCACAATGATTTGATGTGGCTCGTGGCCGGTGATGAAGACATGGTGTCATCAGCTAGACTGCAGGGACTCTGCCAGCATTCCTTACCATGCGATCAAACTGCAAATCATATGTGCTCACCAACAAGAGCATGCTGTTCTGTGTGCAGGAATAAAAATAACTCCACTGTTGAAACGCCTGCGTCTTAAGAGAGAGTGCCTGGCTGTGAACGTATACAGTACATTGCTGGGGGTGAAAAAAGAATACAAAAAACTTGGTGACTAAAAATGCACCATTTTACTGATGACTGAATATTTATTAAAAACAAAAAAATAATAATTTTAAAAGAATTGTAGCTGTAAGGCTTAAAAATACCTATATTTCAAGGACCTGCAGTGAGTTCATGGGGCAGATGGCATTTGAGCTTATGCACTGACAGTGGCTTTACTGGAAGCACATGAGGAGCACTTTTATTATGGAACAGGACTCTAACAGGAAGTGTACAAAGAATAGAGAGGGCGGGGTTGTGCCATGCAGTGAGTATGAGCTCCCAATAAGCTCTCTGGCTTTACCATGAATAGAAAACAGCACAGGTAAGGGGTTGTATAAGTGGACTACAGTACAGAACACATAAAATTAACTGATGAGTGAAATTCTATCTTTTCATGTTTTAAGTATTTATATTTTATCTCAATGGCAGAGATGATATTTGAGAAATGCCAGCAATTTCTGTGGATATACAGCATTTGAATGTGGATGGCAAAGTACTGACTATCATGTTGTAGTGATATTGTACCATTTAGAATAGGTCAGTTTTCTGTGTTCAGAAAGCTTACCGATGTCTGGTACAGCTATAGCCTAAGTAAAATATAATCAAATTTTGTTTTCATTTTTCATTCATTTTTATTACTCAAACGTTCCTTTCTCAAAACAGTATTTTCTGATATTCTAACTTTTTACAATAGAAGTCAAATGTTGGGAAGTTCTGTCTATCCCTGCCGATGCTCCGAATCCGAGTAATCGCGGACAAACGAATCTCCAGTGCATCAGGACATTATTTTCCAGCCGCGCCTCATTTTCAAACTGTATCGTTTGCCTAAAGTGATAAATGCAAATGATGTAATAACTGATGACCAACGCCAAAATCAACCCGCGCAGTTGTCTCTCCATTGTGAAATCACAGCGAAATTACTTGTTGTGCGTTGTCTGCTCTTCTACTTCCCGGAGTTTCTTTCGAGTTTTCCTGCATGGAAATTCTGACCAATTGGAGAGCAGTTCAGGAACTACGTTATTGCTCCCGTCCCAGACACAACTGACCAATGAGTGAAATGAACGTTCTCACGTGGCTTGCGCAGCTGCATTTTGGTTCGCTTGACCAATTCATCAACTGATTCGGACCAGAGCAAACGAATAGGTGTGAAAGGGAACCGAACCAGCTGAAAAACTAAACAATGTATCATTCTCGCATCTGGTGCGAACGAAGGAAGCGGACTAGAACCGGACTATCAGGTGTGAAACGGCCGTAAATGTTAATAGGCGAGCCGACACTTCCAGTGCAATAGAGCCTTATAGGTCATAGGCTGAGGCGTGCTCATCTGAGTCATTGGCACTATACACCTTAAACCAAGGGTCCATTACCCATGCGGTTGTGGTGTTTGAACACTGCGTGCGATTCGTACAATGTTGATTTAACGCCAACCGGGCGACAGCTTGCAAGCTCTTGGCTCTGGCTTCTCCTCGCTTTCGGTTGATGGATGGGCACCGGCGTGTGGGAGGATGCTGCGCGTACGGAAAACCTGCGTGACGGCGAGAACAGAGAAATATTTACAAGGTCGCTGTGCCTCCCTCTCCTCTCTGGAGTCGGAGGAAGAGGACACAGTAACGCAGACCAAGAACCGAGCCGACAAGCGAAGCTTGTTTACTCACTCTTTAACGAGCCCTATCAAATAGAAACAGTTCAGAGGGTGATGGCGGATACTTGCATCCATTGATTTCTTGGAACAACTAAATGTTAAGCATAAATAGGGTTAAGCACTATCCTGCAAGCAAGAATTATAAAAATAAATATTTCCTGTACTGCTTTCAATTATCTTTCATGGGTAAATGTGAAATGACTCAAATCTTGCATAAGCAGTGAAAATTTTAATCGTATCGAACATTGATGCCCATAAACTTATGTCAAGGGGTTGAATTTCATTGTTCTAAATGCATAAACTAAATACATATTTGATTAATCTGGCTATGCTAATCTGGCCTCCACATATTTTTATAATGTTTGGGCTTCTTAACTTTCTGAAATCATGCTTGGTCTTTCAGCCTGTAGCTATGCCATGTGGCATACATACATATATAATGGAAACTCTTATGCATCCTTCTTTCATATTTACTTGTCGTAGGTGGATTCTCTCTCTATTGCTGAATGCTCTTATTTTAGCCAGAACCAAGGCGTCGAAGCTTTACTCTTTCACCAGTGCAGTCATTGAAAGAATTGGATTTGAAATGGAGCATGAATATTTCAGGCTCAGTGTTTCATGCCAGCTGGATGATCTTGAGATACTGCAGATATTTACTAAAAACAGCATGGACAAAAGATAATCCACTGACTGATCTCAGAGTATTGGGCACATTTCTGACTTTAAAGATTCTTCCCCCAACTTTTTGGCTCTCAAAGTTCAAACATTATCCGTGCTGATATCCCTTAGAGGTTACGAATTGCAATCAACATAATTTGCAGAGCGAAAATTGAATGGAATGCTCATGGTAAAATTCACAAGCCGTTGTTGAAGGTACAGTACACATGCTTTTGGTTTGAGCCTGACAAGCTCCCATCTATGTTTTTTATTTTTTACAAAAGAAAATTAGCTGGAAATCTCCATCAGTGAAGTCGTACTTCTTCATTTCTGTTATTGATTTGGATCCTGATTGCTCTTTGCACCAGTGAGTGAGTGAGTGAGTAGATAAACACTTTTTCCTGTGACATATTGAACCTTTATTTAATTTATTGAACTTTTTAAGGTTTAAGACAGTCTGCCTACATCTTGCATTCTTTGCTTTATTCAGAAAGGTAGAAAGTAGAGAGGGCAAAAGACAGAGGATGGATCACAAGCTCAGAAGGTGCCATAGCAGGGGATCGAACTCCCGCCCGTGTGGGGGATAGCAGTATATGGCTTGAGAGCCAGCCAGCCACCCTACGAACTATGCCACGCAACTCGCCAGACATATTGAACTTTTATTGATTGAAATGAGAGTGGAATGGAGGTTCTGTCTGTCAGTCCGCCATGTCTGCTGCAGATAAGCTTCTGACGGCGACGTGACATTTAAAACATGTAACAATTGCTCAGAAGTTCTTCCATCCATACTAATTGCTTTTTATGGTAGAAGGAAAAAGTCAAAACATTTTCCGAGAGGATTACGGGGCCTGATCCTGTGATGTTGTAATAATTTGTCGTAAATTTGTATGGCAGCTGGCAAAGTGAGACTATTGTCCTAAACACCCCCACCCCCGGGTGATCTAAATTGTTGCTGACGATTCTCTGTGTTGTGTGTGAGTCAGCTTTGGTCTTGCGGCAATTACAGCTGCCATAATAAATGCCATAATGTGCCACATTTAATTAGATTCATGTGCTGTCAGCCAGAGTGGTGTGGGAGTACTTGAAGTGGAAATGTGCAATGGTGGATTTTAATTATGACTGGAACCCTTTCCTTCTGCGAGTAGCCTATATATGTTCCTATACACTCCACAGTCACTAAAAAAAGTTTAAATGTAACAAATGATATTAACTTGAGTTGGATCCCTGGTTTAATTGAAACAGCTTCCTGCCTCTCCTGCGCGGATTTAATGCAGACTGAGATATGCCGTATTCTAACCTACTCTACGCAGGTGAGTTTCTCAAAATGTGGGAGGCACAGGGCATGATATTCTAATTACCTGTTTCTTGTACCTGCCCCCTGGTTTGCCAGCGTTCTACTAAAATAATTTTTTGTGGGGGTATACATTTTCAACGTGTCAGTGACACTGCCTTTAATAACCGTATTTGCCTTTGTAAAATCCTACCTTTGCGCATCGTAGTTGCTCTTGCGTGATGGGGTAGGCAGTGAATGTATTAATACATTGAATTGATAAAATTATCATAGCTTCTATTTACGACTGGGATATACCCACACAATCAAAAAAATAATCGCTGGACAGTGGTTGCACGCAATATTACTAAGTAAACAAATAAATAGTTGGATTTACTTAAAAAAAATTTTTTTTACGATTTACCTAATAAAGTAATGTAGGGTTAAACATAATAGCCTATATGCGGTGTTTTCAACTTAACCAGTTGAAGTCACATATACTTAATAATAGCCCATTTCTTGCAACCACTGTCCAAAGATTTATTTTTTGATTCAATCTGGCACATGCTGGAAGGATGTGGCCAGAAAGTAGAGAGATTTTAACCTGGAGCACTGGTAGATCTACACTGCCGGGAGTTACATTGTGCTTCCTAATAATTTTGGAACAGCTGCGCTCACACAAGTAGGCTAAAAATATTGTCCGTCAAATCGAATATGATCCAGACACTGTCTATGTCATGGTTTTGAACCCTGTTTCCCGATGCGGTCGTTTTCCTCCGTGGCCACGCGAGGGCGTTGCCCTTTTGGTAGATGCTTGCTCCGCCCTGCTGAGTTGGGGGAGCTTCTGTTAAGCGTTTACACCTGTGCGTAGTCACCTGAGAGACATATAAGCCTACCGTTTCCTTCGTTCGGGGCTTCGACATTAATTGTTCATCGTTTGGTCATTGTTTTGTACTGTGGTGTTTTTGTTGGCTGTGAGTTCTTGTACCATTTTGGCTACTCGCCTATTGTTAACGTCTCTTAGTTGAGGCAGGGCTTATTTCTTGCTGGCTTGGTGGTTGGTTATCTCGTAGGAGTTTGGGACCGTAAATCTCTGCTCTATTTTGCCTTTTTTTGTGCTTTTTCTCCGTGTATGGAGTTTTGGGCGATTCTGTTCAGAACAGTAGTTCTGTTCGCCCTTCGGCACATGTCTTCCCATAGGGAGATCGGGCGTTTCGCTTCTACTTAGTTCTTAGCTCGTAGAAGTATAGAGTAGTAGTTTCTCTGGTCCATTTTTGCCTGTTATTTAGTTTTCTTACTGAGAGACCTGGCGTTTTGCTTCCACTCATTTCCGGATTACTGTGAGCCAGTGAGTAGCCTAGCTTTGGTGCGTTTATTTCTTGTTTTGTCTCCTTCTCATGGACTACGTCCCCCTTTGTTGTGAGTCGGGGTTTTTCGTTACATTTCCCTTACTGAGAGGCAGGGCTTGTATTTGTTTGTGCTTGGGTAAGTCAGTTAGCCGATAGTTTCGGTGCAGCTGTCCCATCGTCTTTTGTGCTCTTTTTCCGTGTATGGAGATTTGGGCTATTCTGTTCGGAACTGTAGTTCTGTTCGCCCTTCGGTGCAATTTGTCTCTTAGGGAGACCGGGCGATGTTTTGGACATGTTTGCGTCTGACTGCAAGCCTTAAACTAGCCATGGAACTTTAAATCTCTGTTCCTGTTCGCCTCGTTACATTTCCCCTTGGGAGGCTGAGGCGTGGTTTTCTGTTGGGCTTGTCATTGTGCTGGTAAAGCTATGGGACTGCGGTGCTCCGTTGGCTCGCCTGTAAAATGTTTCTTCCCCCCTGGGGAGATCGGGCGTTTACCTCCTTTATGTTCTGCATGTGACTGTTGGCTTATGGAAGTAGCCACGGAACGTTATATCTGTTCTTTCGCCTCCTCTGAAACAATCGTATCGTTTCACAGTGTTTATTTGTGCCTTTGCGCTACTCGTCCGTTCTTATTTTGTCTCGTTACCGAGACAGGGCGCGTATTTATTTCTGGCTGTTCAGATCCCTGTCCTTGCGCTCTACTTGGCGTTTGACAGTGAGCCGGTTAGTAGCGTTTGTAGTGGTGTTCGTTGTCTTGTCTCCTTCCCTTATCTGCGGGGTTTCCCGCCTTAGTGGCCTAAGGGCTTAATGAATCCCCTTTCTGCGTTTGGCTCCTCCCACGTCACACGTCACGCCCCATTACAGTCTATCAATGAATCCATCTAATATTGGTCTGGTATGATATACCAGACCATCAATCATAGCCTACTTTTACATGTTCTTCTTTTTATGACAGCTCTTTGATAATTGTAAGTAGGCTTATAGGCAAAGGAAAATAAGACCAATATCATTTTCAAAGAACATGCACGCATTCTAATATCCATTTTTGCGAAAGATGCTGTATTTCTCATAATCATCTATTGGCGGCACAAGATATAAACTACCTTTTTTTTCCGAACAAAGTTGCACGGAAAAAAGTTATTAAGTGAAAACACTGAATACATCTATCTTGCACGACTTGCAGACACGCCCATTTTCATCAAATCTCCACCCCGCACCCGTATTGCCGCGCATATACTGGAGAGACGCTTAAAACAGCGGATAAGTAATGGGAGTAAGTCCCATTTGCGCGTGCTTATCTCAGCTCTGAATCTGGCCCTATGTGTGCAAATCACCCATCAAATCACCATTTACAGTGCCTTTATATGGAAGTGTAGCCAGTCAGTTTATTATGGAAAGAGACAATTGGCTTGTGTAGAAGCGCAATGCAGGAGGATATACGTAAGTGTGGCAAATTGATAATGCTGAATGTCATTACAGAGATGTCATAAAACTAAATTAGAGTACAGGTAAACTGTGGCTACCAGGGAGTAAGTGTCTAGTACTAATTACAATTGTAATTTGTGACCACAGCAATAGTAATTTCTCAGAAAAATCATGATGCGTAGACAGTGATGTATAAGGCCTCCATATATGAGTACGTTTTATTTTCTAAATCAACTACATTGTTAGTCCTATGTTGGGTCTTTGCCACCATTTTGTGGAAGCAATGGAACAACTATCCATCAAGATTCAGTGGGTCACTGCCACATTCTCTTGGGAGTATAGCATGCCCACTTTATTGATGTTGTGTATAGTGTTCTAAAATACTTTCGGCTCAGTGACAATTTGAACCAACGAAAACCCATTGCGTTATGATCAGCTGGAACCACCTCTTAGTGGCAACGCAATAGCAATTTGGCAACTTATTAGTCATGTAGTTCTATGTAGTGTCTATAGGTGATGCCAACATTACACTTCCATTTAATGAACAAATAGCCTATAATTATTATTAATTAATTAATTTTAATTTAAACTACTAGAATAAAACAGGACAGCTTACAAGAAACTTGCGATCATGTAGGCTAATAGCCTATAATATATAAATTACACATTGACACAGTTGAATCATAAGCCTACCATTTGAATCATAATTATGCCTACATCACCTAATGTAGGCTAATTAATGCATTCGCCACCTCCTCCCGTGCCTTCCGAACTTCTGGGAGACGAGGTGGTGTGGATTGTGATCCATAAATTACTACAGTCCTAGCCTGTACTTCTGTTGCAAGTATGTCTGATTCCTGTGCGGAAAATCGCTCTTGTCGTTGACGGTCCAGTGCGTTTGGGTTGCTCATTATGAAATTGCATGGAGCGATTGCGTTCCAACTGGCTTTTTTTAAAGCATGAGAACAACAATTTGATTGGCTACCATAGAGACACACCTTGGACATTTAAACCCAGCCTTTTAGCAATACCGCCATCAGATGCGCCAAGATTGCCGTCATGAAATTACCAAATTTCTCGCCGACACGCCCTCAGAGCGATACTGCCAAGCGCTTACTCTTCTGTTCACCATTGCGTTTGGTTTATTAAAATAGAGCCCATAGTCTGAATACAATGGTATGTGTCCTTTTCATTGAAAATTGTTTTTGAACATCATGCAATTTCTAAATAAAGATGGTCATTTGATTTATTAATAATTCCAAATGATAATGAAGCATTTTACGGAAATAAAACATTGTAGTTAATCTATTAAAGCCATACACAATGGCATTTAGGCTGAGAAGCAATGATTACAGCAAGGTGTGTAGGCATTGTGTTACTACGCAATTACCATTCTTCTTAAATTTTTTTATGCCTTTAGTTCAGTAAGCTGTAACCTTTTGGTTTCACAAAAAAGATCTGGAAGATTGGTTCAATGTGAAAGGGCACTGGGGTTTATATGCTAGAGACAAATCAATACTTTACCTCATATTGGATTTAGAAAAACATTTGAAGTTCTCTGGATATTTCTTCAATTGTTACCTTTTAACTATTTAAAAAGTGGGAAGATCGGAGAATATTTGAAGAACTTGACACACACTAAATTGATAGCCCTGAAAAGTTATATAGATAAAGGCTTGGTTGGGTAAACAAACATTATCCCTAGGTTCACATGGGGAACTACCTGGTTCATTATCTACCTTACCCTCTAAAAGAAGTGCTGGTTGTGACTATGTGAATAACCAAAATACTCACATTATGCACTAATGTCACCAATATAAAGAATGTCACTTTGGTTATTACTGTTATTATAAGCAAGCTTTTGCATGGTCACGGATGTCTTGACATCTTTGGACAATGGCTTTTGCATTGCTGGAGCAGGTTCTTTTTTCATTTGAACATAATGGCAGTGACTTACTTGTCACATTGAATTACACGGCTCTGTGGTCTTTTGTTTGGAGAGTAACACAACGCACAACTGCAATCTGTCTCTCTTTCTATATTCCGCTGATAAAAACAATCAATACTCAGCAAATACCACAATGCAGTAATGATATTTTCTTTGTTTTTTTGTCCGAAATATCACGTCAATTCTACCGCAAGGTAGTGCCATGCAAGAAAACCTCAGGTTATGAATAAATCTGTCACCAACACCCAACCTATCATCTGTCATCAAACCATTCATGGTCATAATGCTGCAAATATCTCCGCACCAAAACAAACGAGGCTTCCATTATGGCTCAAATGAAGAACAAAGGGTGGAATGTTTCATAAGATGAAGAGCTCAGTCAGCAGCAGTCATGCGTATTTATTTGTGGACCATTTGAAAGCAGTCATCAGTAGTCCTCTACAATCCTGTTTTGTTGACATCCCCTCTGATGTTTATTTTGAAAGGTATCATGAGAAAAACCCATTGAATGTTTTTTTGGCTACACATGCCGTAAACACCTTGGTTTATTTACCTTGTGCATGATTGGTAAATTCTACTAAATAGTCTTCCTAGGAGTTCACTTTAAGATAACTTTAAGATTTCCAGAACACTCTATTGAAAGCCCCAAACTGGCCCGCATGTTAAATGCTCGCTTTAACATTTACCACTGCTTTAACAGAGAAGTGACCCAGGTGTAGTTAGAGGGAGAATTGTATAGTGTTGAATTATATTTCCAACGCTACACTTTAGGGATCTGATAGCGCTGGTTAAAGAACCGCAAACGTAGCGTGAGATGCAGTGCACCATGCTGTTGCCAGAAGTGGAAAGGGGGAAAGCCAGGAAACTTCACTTTCAGACTGCGTAAATTTCTAAATACCACGCCGAGTGCTTCTGATTCGCGGCAAACTTGAGAACCTCTTGTCACGCAAAGCCCAACAGGCCACGATTCTGGGGGGGGGGGGGGGGGGGGGGGGGGGGGGGCATGTCACAGACTAAATATAGCCACAGTTAATGAAAACTGCTTCCTTTATGAAGCAGTTCCTTCTGCGGTTTGAAGTCGTGTTAATTACCCAGCGTTTTAATCGGCCTGCTCATGGGCATTACTCTTGACTGGAAAATGAAAAACTGATTTGAAGGTGTTGGCATTTTGACACCGCAGCACAAAAGTGAGAGAGCAGGTGAGCTCATCCATTTTATCCATATTGTAATGTGTGCATTTAAATAACACTGAAAATCTAAAATAGCACACAGCTACTTTTAGCTTCCGTTGTGTATGTTCCCTATGCTTGGGGGCCATATGAAAGCCCTTTTGGACATATTGTACATAGTGAATAGGCACGCAGACACAGACATACAGAAGTACTCTCACACAAAATAATCACTTGTAAATGCGTACTTACCCATGTGAACATGTGCACACTCACAGTCGCACACTTTGTCTGTCCTGATTATGTGAACTCAGATTTTGTGTGTGTGTGTATGTGCATGCCACCAGAATCCCCCTGTGACATCTGACTGAAGACTTGTGGCATCCTTACCCCCCTTGCGCTGTGTGGAGCTGCCATCCTGGTCTCCTTGACTTACTTTCAGGTGTTTAATCAGAGAGACGTCCTCTGGCTGGATGAAATATGGCCCTGTAATCACAGCTCAGAGAGACTTCCGCCAGCGATGACACAGCGGGAGGAGTAACCTGTTGTAAAAATTTTCCCCGTCTCATCGCAGGGGCAGCGTCTATTTTCACTGCATCACCGGCGGCAGCTGAGTCCATGATCCTTTTCTCAATTGCTTCCTGAGGGGTTTGGAAAGCCTGCTTGAACTTGGTGGAGAGCGAGAAAGGGAGAGGGGGATGTAGGACTGAGGTGACATGAATTGGCGAATGAAAATCTTTTCTCTGTCTTTGCCTCTCTCTCTTGAACTTGGTGGAGAGTGGGAAAGGGGGAAAGGGTTGAAGTGGTGGGGTGACATGATTTGGTGCTTGGCGGATGATATAGAAACTAAAAACCTTTTCTCTCTCTCTCTCTCTCTCTCTCTCTCCCTCCCTCTCTCTTTCTCTGTAGTTTATCCTCACTCACATCTCAGTATCATCATATATTTTAAGCGACTGAGTTACAAATATTATCTGTGGCATGTACGGCTCGTTAGGTTGTTACACTTCAACAATTTTTAAAACACTTGCCCAACCATGATTTTTTCATTGTATGTACACGCTCACCAATCTTTGTTCTTCTTTTAGCAGTTATTTAGAAATCATAATCATAAGATTTCCAGTTGTGACCAATTTTAAAGCCACGGGACATAAAATTTTATTTCTTAGTTTTATTTTTAGCATTAATAAATAAAATATTAAAACAACAATAACTGCGATAATGAATATACATTCACAGTGGCAATAGTGAATATAGCGGCAAGCAGCAATGAACAGGTTTCAAGCCTTAAAGCAAGAGGATTATTTTATGTATTTCAAGGCAGAAGAGGTGATGATAATGGTAAAGGAAGAGGTTTTGATGGTAAATTAAAGTTTTAATGGAAGTTGTAACGGTAGTTACAGCCACCCTTGCAAATTGGATTTGAGGAAATCATCACCTGTTTGATATCCCCACTTTCCTCTCACTTTGCATACTAGCTTTTATCTTTAAAATAATGCAGTAGGTGGAGACAGGCTTAAAGCCTGTGTTTTTTTACACATCAAAGCAGCATCATATCGGTATTTTAAGAATAAAGAGGCTGTTGGTGTTTGATTGGTGTTCCTCAGCACAAAGCTTTTATGAAGACTTGCAGACAGGGAGTTTGCAAGCTTATAGCATTTTGACATTTCAGCTAACAACAGCTGTGGGTGGTTAGTGTGACATTGTGCTCAAGATAGTTTACAGAGCACAAAGGAATCAATGACACTCTGATATGGCGATTCATTTTCCTTAGTGTGTAGCCACAAAGAATTCCTTCGTCCATCATCATCCTAGATGGATTTGTATGAAATATGACGCAGGCTATACTTTTAGCCAAATTCAGTTTTGTAGCAATTGGCACACCCCCCTCTGACACCCCCCTCTCATTGTGACATTGTGCCAGACCCACCTGGATTAATTCCCACCAATCTTCATATTTTGACTAATGCGTGGCTGTGTTTCATTATGCATACTTGCGTTCTGCTTACTTGCACACTAGATAGTACCTACTTCCAAGTATACTAGCTAGAACAAGAGCGCAAGTATGCTTCAATGACAATTTGGAACACACTTTATGACGTAGTCAGAGTGTGCATCATAGTCAACTGTGCATCGATGCATACTTGAAATTCTGGGTCCTGTCAAGTACGGAAGTACACATCCCGGGGTTTTTATTAAGGAATAGATTTTTGCATACTTGTGATTCTGAACGCACTAATGACAAACAAAATGGCGCTATGCATACTAATTAGTACTCCCTTTAATATGGGCACCAAATTCCATTATGATAGGTCAAACCCATGACATAGTTTTAACCGATTTTGTTGTAGACCCCACCCATTTTCAAGTTCATTGGTTAATGGCGGCCATGTTGCTTGTCTGATTGGACTGCTTTATTGTACATTTGTGTATCTTGGTCCAATAAAAATGCACAGAAATTTGAGTGCAGATTGGTCCAAAAACAAAAATGCCATCAGGAAAAAATATTTTCCAAAAAATTTTAAATGGCTAAAGGCAAAAAAATTGGGAGAAGGAGAATAAATAATAATAATAATAATAATAATAATATGGTTTCAGCCCTATAGGCTTGAAACCCTAATAATTGTATATACTATATGTGTCAGCCACAACATTAAAACCACTGACAGGTGAAGTGAATAACATTGATTATCTTGTTGTTATTTTGGTACTGTATTCTAGCACTTTGAGTTTGAAAGGATACAATGAGGTTGAAGTGCAGACTGTCAGCTTTAATTTGAGGGTATTTTCATCCATATCGGATGAACCGTTTAGAAATTATAGAACCTTTTGTACATAGTCCCCCCCATTTTTGGGCATCAAAAAATATTGGACAGTTTAACATAATGAATAAAGTAAATATAAAGCACCCCTGCATTTATATATAGAATAAAGTAATAATTTTTAATATCTGGTCGCATATCCTTTGCATGCCTTGGGCCCTATCTTACACCCGGCGCAAAGCGGCGCTAACCCAAACGCAAGTGTCTTTGCTATCTTACACCCGGCGCTAGGTCCATAATAAGGCCTAACGCTTACGTCCTTTAACTAGCATGTATTCTTGCGCCATCACAAATGAACTGGCTGGGCGTGTTGGTCTTAAGATGAGGAGTGGCCAGGATTCTTTTTGGCGTATTGCTATCTTGAGCCAGCAGAAAGCGCTTGCGCTAGAACCACCACAAACCTGGTCTAAAGTCATGTCGCAGTTGTTTACATGTTATTTTAACAGCGCATATAAGTGCGTCTACATAGGCGTGTGCACAACGCGCATACCCTCCTGTCTGTTACACACAGGGGCGTGCACAAGCATGACTAAAATATCTAGATCACAATGTGAAATATTATTATTGTGTAGGCTATATCAAAAATGCATAATAATAAAAGGTTCCATAGGTCCACATACCTTTCCCTCAGCGAAGGGAAACGATGCCACATTACATTAATCTCAGCCCACTCCATCAACATCCAGGCGATGTGCGATGGTACGGGACAATGGCTATCCATTAAAAAGGAGCTGATAACACCTATAGCTATCAAGCCTAATGCGCGAATTGTCTTTGCACCTAATGCGTGAATTGTCATTCAATGTAAAACTCGCGTACTGCAATAGACGGACATTTGCGTTCCTAAAATGCGCTTCAGATGTGATTACAATACAGCTCTGGTTATCTAGGAATACAGCCTGTAAGTAGGCTAAATAGAATGGTTTGTGACTGAAAAAAGTTCAAAACCTTGTCCAGTGAATATTGCTTTTATTGTTTTTCAAATAGCCTAGGCTACAGCGAACTCGCTGCGCATAATGTTTTTTCGATAGACTATGGTTAAAAAACGGAGATAGATGTCATCATGTTAACTGAATTGTAGCCTAACCTTAGCTATTCTTCGTCCTTCATATTTTTTAAATTACAGTGACAAGGTTTCCATACCCTCAGCTTATTAAAACCCCGCTGATTTCACCTGTTATTCCATAACTGAACAAAAGATTTTAAAGAGAACTAAGTGTCTAATTAGAAACGAATTGTTACACAATTAATTTACAATTAATTTTTATTCCATTATCTGCATGTTCGCTTTACAAGAGCAGGTCTGTTTCCCCTGCTGTACATCACACTTTTCACGGTCTTCCTGGGTATTACGTTAAGTATTACGCTACCAGTAAAACAGGTTGGTCACATTTCCATAAGCAGGACATTATAAAACAAGGGAAAATATGCTGAACCTATGGGTTGCCAACCTGACAGATTTGTTGTATTTAGTGTCATCATTAAGGCAAAATAACGTTAGTTATGTTATTAATCAAAATTAGAATGCAGGTAGCCTAATGAACTTCGGATGAAGCTTGAACATGAGTTCATTGCATAATCAAACGAAATTCGTTAAACAAGCAGGCTAATTTGGCGTTTTCTAAGGTGAGAAGGAAGCAATTGGTCGCTTATTCTCAGCTGTTGCAGGTGCTTTTAACAAAATTTAACAGCATATATTTTGTAAACAGCACTGTCAGGAATTACCGGGAACTCATAATAATACATTAGACTTATATAGCGCTTTTCTAGGTACTCAAAGACGCTTGATTAAGACGGAGAAGCGGCGAACAAACAAGGCCAGCGTCCTCTCCCACTACTACTGTTACTGATCTATATAGCCTATTCCTTGAGCGCACTAAACACGCACGAGCATGTCTGTTTCGCCATCATAAGCAATCCGCCAAGGTGGAAAAGCAGGCTTTTAAAGGGAATGGGATATGACATTTTTATTGGTTTATTGCATATCACGCCCAAGACACACCTATAATTAATGAAGAGACTAGGTTCAGCCCAGTTGCACATTGCGCCGTGCTTAGCGCCCAAAAAACAAGAAATCGCCAAGATAGGGCCCCATGACTTCCTGATGTATGTGACCCAACAACATCAAAAAACTCTTGGGGCCCTATCTTGGCGATCTTGGCGCTTAGTCTAAGCGCATGGCGTAAAGTCCATTTTGGGCGTGTCCAAGTCCACTTTTGCTATTTTAACAGCGTGTTTTTTTGGCGCTAAGCACGGCGCAAGGTGCAACTGGGCTGAACCTAGTCGCTTCATTAATTATAGGTGTGTCTTGGGCGTGACATGCAATAAACCAATCAAAATGTCATATCCCATTCCCTTTAAAAGCCTGCTTTTCCACCTTGGCGGATTGCTTGATGGCGAAACAGACATGCTTGTGCGTGTTTAGTATGATCAAGGAATAGGCTAAATGGAGTATGATCAATATTATTCGGACTAACCATTAGCCTATGAGTTCCCGGTAATTCCAGACAGGGCTGTTATTTTACAAAATACGTATATGCGGTTAAATTTCGTTAAAAGGACCTGCAACAGCAGAGAATAAGCTATCAATGGCTTCAGTCTCACCTTAGAAAACGCCAAATTAGCCTGCTTGTTCAGCGAATTTTGTTTGATTATGCAATGAAAGTGTCAAACATCAATTCCAAGAGGCTGTTCTCATGGAGTTCTCGAAGTTCAAGCTTCATCCAAAGTTCATTAGGCTACCTGCATAGTAGGCTAATATTGATTAATAACATACATACCGTTATTTTGCCTTAATGATGACACTAAATAGCCTACAATAAAGCTGTCAGGTTCGCAACCCATATGTTCACGCATATTTCCCCTGGTTTAATAATGTCCTGTTTATGGAAATGTGACCAACCTGTTTTACTCGTAGCGTAATCCTTTAAAACAATCCACTTTCCCAGGAAGACCGTGAAACGTGCGACTTACAGCAGGGGAAACAGAGAACATGCAGCGCACGTGCAGAGAATGGCATTAAAATTAATTGTGAATTAATTGTGTAACGTGCTGCAAATTTGTTTTAGTTTCTAATTAGACGCTTAGTTCTCTTTAAAATCGTTTTGTTCAGTTATGGAATAACGGGTGAAATCAGCTGGGTTTTAAACGGTGAGAGTATGGAAACCTGGTCACTGTAATTTAAAAAATATGAAGGACGAAGAATAGCTAAGGTTACAATTTAGTTAACATGGTGACATCTCCGTTTTTTAACCATAGGCTATCGAAAAAAACCTTATGCACAACAAATCCGCTGTAGCCTAGGCTATTTGAAAAACAATAAATGCAATATTCACTGAACAAGGTTTTGAACTTTTTTCAGTCACAAACCATTCTATTTACTTACAGGCTGTATTCATAGATAAACAGAGCTGTATTGTAATGACATCTGAAGCGCATTTTCAGAACTTAAATGTCCGTCTATTCCATTGAATGACAATTCACGCATTAGGTGTAAATCACAATTCGCGCATTAGGCTTGATATAGGTGTTATCAGCTGCTTTTTAATGGATAGCCATTGTCCCGTACCATCGCACATCGCCTGTATGTTGATGGAGTGGGCTGAAAGCAATTTAATGTGCATGGCATTCCCCTTCGCTGAGGGAAAGGTAGGCTATGGACCCTTTTATTATTATGTATTTTTTGATATAGGCTACACAATAATACTATTTCACATTGTAATCTTGATATTTTAATCATGCTTGTGCGCGCCCCTGTGTGTAACAGACAGGATGGTACGCGCATTGTGCACACGCCTTTGTAGACGCACTTATATGCGCCGTTAAAATAATGGGCTCTATTTTCAAACCGGCGCAAACCAGCGCAAGGGGACGGTATAGTCAAACGCAAGCTTGTTGACAGCATCAACGTCTTAAAACTGGCGCTATGGCGTTTCTCAGCAATACCGCTAGGATCAACAAATTCTCAACATAACATCCTTTCGCTTGCGCTGCAGTGGGATGGGTGGCGCTGTCTGGGGCGTGTTCTAAAATACTTTCGGCTCAGTGACAATTTGAACCAACGAAAACCCATTGCGTTATGATCAGCTGGAACCACCTCTTAGCTGCAACGCAATAGACTCTGACAATTTGGCAACTTATTAGTCATGTAGTTCTATGTAGTGTCTATAGGTGATGCCAACATTACACTTCCATTTAATGAACAAATAGCCTATAATTATTATTAATTAATTAATTTTAATTTAAACTACTAGAATAAAACAGGACAGCTTACAAGAAACTTGCGATCATGTAGGCCAATAGCCTATAATATATAAATTACACATTGACACAGTTGAATCATAAGCCTACCATTTGAATCATAATTATGCCTACATCACCTAATGTAGGCTAATTAATGCATTCGCCACCTCCTCCCGTGCCTTCCGAACTTCTGGGAGACGAGGTGGTGTGGATTGTGATCCATAAATTACTACAGTCCTAGCCTGTACTTCTGTTGCAAGTATGTCTGATTCCTGTGCGGAAAATCGCTCTTGTCGTTGACGGTCCAGTGCGTTTGGGTTGCTCATTATGAAATTGCATGGAGCGATTGCGTTCCAACTGGCTTTTTTTAAAGCATGAGAACAACAATTTGATTGGCTACCATAGAGACACACCTTGGACATTTAAACCCAGCCTTTTAGCAATACCGCCATCAGATGCACCAAGATTGCCGTCATGAAATTACCAAATTTCTCGCCGACACGCCCTCAGAGCGATACCGCCAAGCGCTTACTCTTGTGTTCACCATTGCGTTTGGTTTATTAAAATAGAGCCCAATATGTATACAACTGTGACATGACTTTAGACCAGGTCTGTGGTGGTTTTAGCGCAAGCGCTTTCTGCTGGCACAAGATAGCAATACGCCAAAAAGAATCCTGGCCACTCCTTGGGCTCTATTTTCAAACCGGCGCAAACCAGCGCAAGGGGACGGTATAGTCAAACGCAAGCTTGTTGACAGCATCAACGTCTTAAAACTGGCGCTATGGCGTTTCTCAGCAATACCGCTAGGATCAACAAATTCTCAACATAACATCCTTTCGCTTGCGCTGCAGTGGGATGGGTGGCGCTGTCTGGGGCGTGTTCTAAAATACTTTTGGCGTAGTGACAATTTGAACCAACGAAAACCCATTGCGTTATGATCAGCTGGAACCACCTCTTAGCTGCAACGCAATAGACTCTGACAATTTGGCAACTTATTAGTCATGTAGTTCTATGTAGTGTCTATAGGTGATGCCAACATTACACTTCCATTTAATGAACAAATAGCCTATAATTATTATTATTAATTAATTTTAATTTAAACTACTAGAATAAAACAGGACAGCTTACAAGAAACTTGCGATCATGTAGGCCAATAGCCTATAATATATAAATTACACATTGGCACAGTTGAATCATAAGCCTACCACTACACAATACACAGAAAGGATATACTTTCAGCGGGTGTCCTTCCTCAACTATATGGACAATGAATGCAGTAAAAAGTCAAAACTCGCATTTTTTCTCAAGTGTGGGTTCCCCGGGGTGCTTGGTGCTATCGACTGCACGCACATACAAATCTGCGCACCACCCGAGCATGCAATAGTTTTCGTCAATCGCAAAGGAACACATTCCATCAATGTCCAGGTGACATGCGACAAAATTAGCTTGCCCCACCTGCACCAGTGGTCGCGGTCCCCATCACAGCCAGAGCAAAGAGAAATCAACTGGCTGAGCGGTTTAATAGGGCTAGATAAATGGTAAGTATCGGATCAGCTTTTAAAATGAACATTTCAATGCATGTTCCCACGTAGAATCATACACACATCCAAGTTGACGATCCAGTGCGTTTGGGTTGCTCATTATGAAATTGCATGGAGCGATTGTGTTCCAACTGGCTTTTTTTTAAAGCATGAGAACAACAATTTGATTGGCTACCATAGAGACACACCTTGGACATTTAAACCCAGCCTTTTAGCAATACCGCTATAAGGTGCGCCAAGATTGCCGTCATGAAATTACCAAATTTCTCGCCGACACGCCCTCAAAGCGATACCGCCAAGCGCTTACTCTTGCGTTCACCATTGCGTTTGGTTTATTAAAATAGAGCCCCTCATCTTAAGACCAACACGCCCAAACGGCGCAAGAGTACATGCTAGTTAAGCGGCGTGAGCGTTAGGCGTTATAATGCGCCTACCGCCGGGTGTAAGATAGCAAAGACACTTGCATTTGGGTTAGCGCCGCTTTGCGCCGGGTGTAAGATAGGGCCCTCGATATCTTATTTTCTGGTACTCTTACAGCGATACTATAACGTCTCTGCATTTGAATGGATCTCTATGGGAATTGGGGGGTGGGACTAGATTTAGCTGTAAATTACACTGGAACAGTATGGAACACATGGCTGGCTAAATGGTTGTAAGTCATCAAGGGTCTGACGTATCAAACAAGCCTTAAATCATCACTCTGCTGCCAGAAGTATATATATAAATATAATATAGATATGGATGGATAACTTGAAAGGTTTCTTCTCCTGTCTTCTCCAGTTCAATAGCAAAATTTGTCAGGAGAAACAACCCTTAACTCCTTTGCGTAGAAGGTGATGCCAGCGGGACCTTTTTGCTCAACTGAGACATTCGTTGCTACTGCAGTCAAACTATTAGTGTAAATCACAAACTCTGTGTTTTAACTTTATTGGTAGACAGTTTGTGACGATTTCTGCTGAATACGGAGTTTCTAAGTGTCACTATTTCTCCATTTAAGTCCATTTAACAAGCAACCCCCCACCTAGTCTATACCTACCCATGCGTGACATAGTGGACAATAGAGTCTATGTTTGAGTTCATAAATATATTTATTCATCATATAAAATTAGAATAACGTCATAGCAATGAGATAAACCCAACAAGAAAAGCCGTGAAAAGCCCTGCTCACTCAAATGAAAAATAAACTGTGAAAGTACTGTCTCATTCTACCATGTATTCTACTAGCAATATATGGTACTAAATATGAAATAAATATACAATCCTACCATCGGTTTTACACATCGAGATGTTCCTTTCAAAATTTAGTGGTCATGTATTGTCTGGTACAATCGGTTTAAGAAATATACAACACTTTATACCACTATTACACTATCTGAAACGTCGACGCGTAATACCCCCATGCCCTGTAAGCCTGTCTCATTCATTACAGTTCATTCTGGTTTAATTGCCGGCTTTTTTATCCAATAGAGTACATTATAACCTTAGCAACGGTATATGTCATGTCTTTTTTGGTGCTTTGAACAATTTACTACAGCCCAGTGTAACGGCAGTTTTCGTTTTAACTGTCTAGTATTACGCAAGCTCTATAGTATACGCATTACGGAGGGGAGTTTCCCTTTTCCGATATGTAAGTATTTTTGCGTCTAAAATACCGTTGATCTCGCTGGCTACATATGTACGTTCGTGTTTCCACTCGAGCACTCTCTTTCCAATATGTTTGATAGCCCTATTGTTATTTTTGCATTTTGAGTGCATTTCACATACTGTAGTGCAATCTTTAAATGTATTTTTGATGTAGGCTTCCGATGTTCATTGAAGATAGAAAATTGGGCAGCATTTTGCAGATGGTGGAATACTATTTTATGTTCATGTTATCATACATAATATAGGCTATGGCGTATATACTTGTCTCTTAGGGCATGACAAATGCTCATTCCAATTTACTGTGTGCTAATATGTGATAGATTAAGGTAAAATTTCCCTTGGAGTCATTATGAATAGTGAATATGAATATGAATAATATTTAAAAATACAGAAAAATGCAATCCCAGGACAAACGTATACATGCTGTAGAGTACAGGGACAAGTGATGTTTTATTGAGGTACAAGAGTGAATTATTAGGCAACATATTTAGGTGTATGTAACACTGTGATATCAATGTTTTTTTTATCTTAAGCCATCAGAAGGAGCAAATGTATATGCTTTATAATGGACAAAACTAATTGTATTCATTTTATGACATGTTTTGCATAGGGGTTTTGGACCCATAGATATCTACCCCCCTATACTGATGAAAATATAGTAATTCCAAAAAAAAGTGAGTTTTATGAGCCAAAACTGTTGATTTGTAGTTAAATATATCATAATTTGTTTTTAGAGCAGTGCACAATTTAGCCATTTGGATAGATTTGGAGACACTAATGGACAACAGGGTACACTGCTATATTTTGCATCATAGACCTTTAGTAGTTCTGCATATCATCCTCAGATTTTGGAAAACTTGTGGACATGGAGTTTATGATCCAGGAAATGTATATATATTATCAATTTCACTTATGTAGCTCTCAGCAAAATAAAAATAAAAACATTTTTAAAATTTATTTTCCAAAGTTTCTTTGCATTTGTGGCACTTTATTTTGACTTAAATTATGAAAATATTAACGAATCCTAAGTTTGTATTGTAAAAGGTACACCTGTCTTGTTTCATTTAAGCCATTTACCAAGTTTATGTGATGCTCACACCTGGAGTTATAAAGCCTTAAACAGAGCACCCCCTAAACAGGTGAAATTTGCCATCTGCGCCAAGGAGTTAAAGTGATCCATCCATATCTACTACATATCTGGCAGCAGAGTGATGGTTTGAGGCTCATTTGAACCAACTATGTATTCCATACTGTGCCAGCATAATTCCCTCCGCTGGGGGCGGAAGGGTATGTTTTCGGTGGTGTGGGTGAGTTTGTTTGTGGGCAGGATTACGTAAAAACTACCAGACCAATTTGTGTGTAGTATAGTATGTATGTGTAGTATGGGCCAAGGACGAACCCATTACATTTTGGAGCGGATTTGATCAGTGGTTTTCGAAATAAATAATGAATTTAATTAATTCAATCTCAGGGTTAGCAAACTCAGAGATTCCAGTAAACCCGTTTTCTGACATACCCCCCGATGTGATTGACCAGCGGAGTTCCGGTTAACGGATAGGCTATAGAAGTTCTTTCACCTATCTAACTAGCATTCTATCTGCCTATTCAAGCCATCATCAATTAACTGATAAGCTTAAATAGGCTAGCTAGTCAGGCAACCTCGCTAGCTAGAAGTAGCGAACTTGGGTGTACTGGCTTAGGAAGGTGACCAAAATAGTAACGTTATTACAACGGCGTTAGCTTCTAGGCTAGCTAGCTACACACCTTGTAGGCTTGTTACGCTTGGTAACGTTAGCCTAACCAGTATTAAATAACTTGAAAATGTATTGTTAAAGTGAATCAGGCAACCTCGCTAGCTAGAAGTAGCGAACTTGGGTGTACTGGCTTAGGAAGGTGACCAAAATAGTAACGTTATTACAACGGCGTTAGCTTCTAGGCTAGCTAGCCACACGCCTTGTAGGCTTGTTACGCTTGGTAACGTTAGCCTAACCAGTATTAAATCACTTGAAAATGTATTGTTAAAGTGAATCAGAACTCTCATGGTTAACGTAGCCAATGTGGCTCCATTTTTTTTCTGTCTGTTGGTGCTGCAGGGAACTACCTGCGCACACAACAGAAAGGTAAAAAACGCTAGTTAGTTAGCTAGCTAAATATGGCCAATTGAACTCTGTTCACATCGTTAAAAGAACATTAGATGTACAAATTTTGATATAGCTAATGACATAAGCCTGACTTCGCCAAGCCCAATTCGAAAAAATTTAATGGGGTTTGACTGGAAACTCGATTCATTTTGGATTTCCAAGGGACCTTATCAACGATTGCAGACCAAAATTATTCTGCACGGAATTGGATAGACCTACAACCAATCTGAGCAATGAAACGTGGGTTAGTCATGTGGGTACAATCATCGTATTAGCTCTGTCCCATATTAGTTAAACGGTTGTGAGTAACTGGGAATCAGTTTGAACGGGTGCTACCAGACTGATATGGGAGTGAAACAGAATGTGAGTTCACGTGATCAGGCTGGTAGCACCCGTTCAAACTGATTCCCAGTTAATTGTCAAAATGTATCTTCTATTGAGATTTTATTATACTCTAGGCCTACTAAATGATCTCTGATAGCCTACAAAGACGGAAAAATGGATCAAACACCATGCAAGATTACTGCTGTCAGTCCTGTCATATTTAACTAGTTTTCATTTAATTTTGACATGGAAAATATTTACCCATACATACTCTGTCTGCCCATGGTATGAGCTTCCCCTGCAGAGTCAGTCGTAAAAGCACTTCAATAATCCCAACAAATCTTCAAAACTAATTCCAACTGCTTATCAATGTATACCTGATTTTACGGTACATGCATCAACATGCAGCATGGGCGGAGGGATGCGCTCTCCGAGCGACCTTTCTAGTTTACGTATAGTTTAGGGCAGTGAAATTCACAAACAACATTGGTTTACACATGTTTTATATACTAGAAGTACAACTGACAATGTATACTAATAATTATGATGAAGATATAACATTGGAAAAGTTTGGAGCATTCTGCATCTCCACCTATATGGGACACTGACCCTAATCTAACCCTAACCCTAACCCTTTTTCCATTGTCAGATTGTGAACATCGCTAATGATGTGATTTCAAATGTTATATCTTAAACATAATTGTTAGTATACATCGTCAGTTGTAGTTCTAGTATATAAAACATATGTATACAAATTTTGTTTGTCAATTTCACTGCCAAAAACTATATATTTGCGAGCGTCAAAATATGCCTATGTTTGACATTTATTTTGAAACAGAAGGAATCATGGCTAGAAGTTGAGTCTGGTATCAAAATGTAGGGGAACATGCCCTTTGTAGGGGAAAAGAGCCCTTTCACATGGCACAATTTGTTTTCACCAACTAACTATCCTACATGGTGATAGGAACCTTCAAAGAAAGTATAAAAATGTAATGTGATTTAAAAAGAGCCAGAATTTGAGCTACCCTTAGGTACTTCAAGGGGCCATAACTTGCACAATATCCATAGTATAAAGTTTCAATTTTGCATAGCTTCATTAAATAGATTAAATAAAATAGATTAATTAAATAGATTATAGTTCATGTACAAAAAAAAATCTGGTGATTCTGAGGGGGTCAGGTGGGAAACACTGATTGATTTTATATAGAATGACCCATATATATTGACAACAGCAATAATTGTAAATCAACACTGTACATGAATAATGAATCTGTGTATAAATGTATGCTCACTCTGTTATGTCACTGTACACTGTAAACAGTCATCTTTCAGGTGACATTAGCCCCTCCTTTCAAGACCTAGCCTCCGCTCAAGACGATGAAGGTGTTCCTCTCTCTCATAGGGGATCTTTGAGTCTCTGCACTCATGATCCATGGCAGACAGACAGCATGTCAAGTTATTTCAGTGTAAAGCCGAAACCCCTGTTTCTTTCAGCAGTTTTATGTGGTCTATTGTTATTCGCTTGAAGGATCAGATCGCTTTTTTACATTATTGAAAGGTGGTTTCCCTTAAAAGGTTGTTTCCCACCATTTATAATCGTGCATGGCACAACCTCGCTGATTTTTGCTTTGTTATCATGAAATTGACCTTTTAACTGCGGCTTCTCAGTGGGTTTAAACGGGGTTCAATGGGGCAGGTAGTTAGGCCTTCAAAAGAAAAACACAATAAATCTCCTTTTAGAAAACTGTTGCAAGGCACTGATTGTTGCTTTTTGGGCGACAGCTGTAATGAAATGTAACAATATGCGATTACCATGTAAAGCAGTCTAAGCACGCTCTCTGTTTGACGGGGGCCTTTTGGTTGAGATTGCGCACACAAAGACACACAGGTCCGTATGATCCCGTGTATGCCCATCATCAGCCTAGTGCTCTGTGGGAGTCCGCGCTTTGCCAGAGAGCAGCAGACATGACAGTCTAACCGACGCTGATGGACAGCCAGTAGACGAGTGATTCTGATACGAAAGGGAAGCTGTCGACGTGACAGTACCACACACTCATTTATAAGCTCACATACTCGTACACATTCATGTATTTGCGCACATACAAACATAAAATAAAATGGACGTACGCTCGCGCACGCTAAATCACCCAAATGAAAACACACACAGGTGGAGGGTGCGGAGGGCACAGAGGGTCTCTGCACAGCATGTGAAAAAAAAAAGCACCGTCACTGTGCAAACAGCAGGGGCCACATGTATAAACAGTGCTGAGCAGAAAAATGCCCTCAGAAAGCCGCGTAAGCGAGTTTTCACGCAGAAATTCAGATGTATAATATAACATGTGCTGTGAGAAACTGCGTACCTCTGTACCTCTATACATACGCAATGTTTGGGGTCTGTGTGATATGGAGACACTGTCACCGAAAGGCAGAGGTAGAAAATGCAAAACTTTTTTAAAGCAGAATTCCGACTTCCGACTGCGTTCTTTTACGCATTCTTTTACTCAGAGTTTTATACAAATGGCTCCAGGGGTCCTCGGAGTGGGAGGAGACTGTGGCTTTCAGAACAAAGATGCATCATTACGTCACCCCCATACCAGCTTCCTCCTTACACAAATATGATTATGGCTTGCAAGTAAGTGTGGGTATACTGTTCTGAGATATAGTTCGTTATTAAGGGTTGTTATTCTGGGTATGCAGTATATACACACACACACATAAATGTCTTGAGTTATTACAAGGTTCTGGATAACCACTGTCTGAAGTGATAACAATTGTAAGACTTTTGCCTGTCATCCCATCCCAGTCTCACGCACACACAAACGCACGCACGCACGCACGCACGCACGCACGCACACATGACCACACACATTCATTCACATACACGAACACTCACATAGGAAGAACCTCACAACTGCAGCATACACACAGGCACACGGACACATGCACGCACAAGCACAGTAGGGGAAACCTTCCTTCATTCTGGATGCACCACATTCACACATCACGTCTCATCACCTTCAGCCAGTGACCCATCCCCATTCATCTCATGGACCAAGGCAGTTTGCCATATCTAGATTTACACTGAAAGTGTGCTCAAGATTAAATTTTTTTTTTATTTCAGTGGAATGACTGACAAAACATTCTCCCAAACAAGCTTTTCTCATACCGTTTATGAAATATTGACCACTGCATCACTTTCATGCCCCCTTTATCACTTTATATATGATATTACATCAGAAATTTCCTGGAGAAGTAGGAAGGTTAATGTTGGTATGCTGCATGTGGAAAGAAACGTCAGCTTTTGCCTCTGTTGGATGACTTGGCGATTAGAAAAAGAAAGGTTCCTCCAATTTCGTGAGTTATGCTAACACCACACTCCAGTCAGACAAACAACTTTTTTTTCAAAAGATTTAATTTAGTTCTTGGGAAGAAAGAATCACAGAAGCTTAAGGAAAGTTATGATCAGCAAACTAATCTGCATTCTATTCCCAGTTGCACTGATATGTTGAGAATACATTCAAGAGTGTTTGCTTAAACCAGCTTCTCAATTATCCATAGGAAGGAATAGCGTTGGGCTTTTATTTACCTTTCATGAATGCTGGATATGAACGGCCGCAAACACATCGTCTCCCTCAGTCGTATCTGTTGAACAGAGTGAGTTTGTGATTACTGCTAGTTATGATGTCATTGCCTGAAGCCATGACATAAGCCAGGTGGTGCTGCCAACATGTACACATGTGCCTTCATCAGAGCCGGGTGCTTTGCTGCAGCGAAATGGCTGAGGAGAGGCAGATTGAAGATATTAACCGGATTAGCCACCACGTCACCACCAGCCGGTTGCAGTACGGTGGTTTGTTTCCTAGTCGTTTGTAGGATATCTAATATTTAGATATAAGTAAACTACCCAGCTCCTCCATCTCTTGCTCTCCCCCCCTCTCCTTCTTCCTCTCTCTCACTCACTCATCCCCACAAACATCAAAGATAAGCCAGTCTTTGTCATAACATTAACCCACCCTTTCTCACACATTAACCCAATCAGGACAGGGATGCTCTTCCTGTGGAGGTATTCATGAGTGCTGAAAAAAGGAAGCCTTAGTTCAGTTGGTGAATAAGTTTGTCCTCTTATTTTTGTGCTGGTGGTTCCTTGTGCGTTTCCTTTTGTTCCTGTTCAGCTGGAGGAGGGTAAATAATATTGGAAATTTCTGGCTTATCGGTCTCTCTCTTTACTGGTATCTTCTAATTAATGTCTGGTGTAATGTCTTCCCTGTTGTAGATTATAAGTAGTCAGCCTACATTCATTAGTGAATGTATGATTTCAAGTCATTATTCTTATTGACTGTTTTTCATTTAATAAAATTATTTAATCTTAAGACCTGATTTAGACTTTGTTTTGGCTTGTTGGCTGATCCACCAGGTTACTGTTCGACTTACCTATTAACGAATTTGGCAATTTAATTGATGATTGTCATTTTTAATAATAATTATTAAATAAAATCACATAAAACTTACTTTGAATGTAGGTTAAGTGAGGGGTTCTAGCACGCAATATCGCTTGTGTTCAGTATTCAGAGTGCCGAACGTTTTAACAAGGGCATTGACTGTTGGAACTGCTGGATTCAGATAATACACATTTTACCTAATCCTCACTTACCTGACACGTTCTATGCCACAAACCAGCGCTGCGCATACTGAGCTGTCTTCACTGCAAAATAAGGGGGTGCAGGATTCCCTGGGCTGCCCCTAAAACGCTTACATGCTAGGTTACATACTATTCTTAAAACGATAATAGCAAAAATCCAGTGTTAGACTTTCAACATACAGCATCTGCTCAAAGCAATTCCCCTCTGATGCTAACATGGTCTGGTGTTTCAACAAGGGATTATTGACCAGTGTGGTTTGCCTGGAAATTGATCTTTTTGGTTGCAAGGATAGCCACGCTGAAACCTGTACCTTGTTGTGGCACATGAGAAGAAGCCTTAAATCCTTATGGGGACTACCTAATGACCACTGAGGCTATTGGTTTGACTACTGCCTTCCTGCACACTGTGTGGACCGATCGTTATCTATGTAGAATATCATGCAGGAATGGCTGGAATCCAACCATTTCATTTGATTTGGCTGAGGACTAAATCAGTGTAGTTTCCCTCAATGTTTCTCTGTGAAAAGCAGTGTTTCGGGACCAGCACTGAGCGTCACTACCATATTCATAAGCACTTAGATGCATGTTCAACCTCTGGTTCCTCTTTCCATGAGGACCTCTGGAGAATACATAATACATGTCACCTTTGACTTTATAGTCTACAATAATAGACACGTGTTTCAATAATAGTTTCATTATACAATGTGTCATGCTACAAGAGCTCTCTCGCAATGGTGGGCAATTTATTACTGGGGCCACGCAGTCACAGTCTCTCTAGCCATGCTTAAAGAGAAGGCTGTCCAGTTCCCAGGGCGCAGTAATCATAGGGAAGAACCCAAATGTATCTGCAGCCCTACTGTCCCGTCAATGACGGGTGCATGATGTCGCATGTGTCGCATGAGAAAAACATGCAAATTGCATCCTAAGTCCGCAGCAGAGAGCGGCGACGGGTGTCCTGTGTCATAGGGGGTTCTTGCTCTTGCATGGAAATGCTCGCAATACCTAGTCACGCCGTGTGCTCCGTTCGCACACGTGGGGGTGGCACGAAGTCACTCTACCGAAATAGCGAGATGAATTAAAAATGTTCAGTCGCACGCAGCGGTGCTCGGAAATGTGTAATGGATTTTATACATCCCCTGAGCATCACGTTGGAAAATTGCTTGTTTGTGCAGAATCTACTTGCCCCTTTCTTATTGGTCCTTGTGTTCTGCTCTCCAGACTGGTTAACAATCTGCTGATGACTGACACTTTGGAGACCCATGCAAACAAGCAAGACATTTGTATTATGTAAATGGCGGAGCTGGAGTTGAAGTGGAGTGAATTTTGAGTAATGATCAGTGAGTTGTACTGAGTGGGAGGACATTTGATTCAAGAATACTTGCTTTTCATTGCTTAAGAGGTAGGCCTCATAGAATGCTCTGGAAACATGTATTTAATGAGACAGGCCAGTGGGGGCGAGGGGGTGCTGTTTGTAGTCCCTGGTTGGATATTAAGACTACGCCTCAACATCATCGGAAGTATGCCGAAGTACCATAAACCAACAACTATAAATATGTTGGAGACTGGGAGACAGAGGCAGATGCAAATGTAACACAATAGATACTTTAGCTGTAGCTCAACACCACATAAGGTGGCTGAGAGGCTCAGAGAAACTGTGGAGCCAAATTTAACATACTTGAGCTCCTTTCATTGAGTGCACAAAACAGCAGGACCTTTGGGGACACTCAATGAAAGCTTGACAGAAATGTTTTGTTAGTACTTTTTTTTTTGTTTGGTGACCTGGAAGCTGTAAATGTTTCATCTGCTGCAATTGTACCATAATTAAACAGGTCACTATTGAGTGGAGCTGTACCTTCTAGTGGCCTGGAAGCTGTGTGCGTGGGGGTTTGTACACACACACACACACACACACACACACACACACACACACACACACACACACACACACACACACACACACACACACACACACACACACACACACACACACACACACACACACACAAAGCACTCATACACACTCATGCCCACTCACAGACATTCGCACACACAAGCCTTCACTAACATGCACACACAAGATGTTTTTGTGTGTGTGTGTGTGTGTGAGAGTAGTGTGCTTACTGTATGCATATGCCTGTGTCTCTGCATTGATGTGGCACATGCATGCATGCCTCAGGCCCTTCATATGGCCCACTAGTACAGGAAACATGCACAACAGAAACTAAAATTAGCTGACAGCTAACTGAATACACACATGCATCCCTGTGTTGTTAGGAAACAATAAACACCAACACACAGTGGTGCAGGAAATGTTTGGAGGTAAAAAAATACTTAATTATGGTAGAATCCCTATAAGTTTATACAGTAGGCGGCTAGAGAGTGTGAATTTTATTAAATTAAATCATCATTTTTTTCAACTGATAAAAGTCATGATTTCATTATTTTTATCAGTTGACCTATTGAATGAAAAAATGAATGGGAACAGTGATAGCCAGCCTGCAATGTGCTCAAAGCAAGGGCGTAACCTTGGTGTAAAGATCATGTAGAGCTTGTGAGCTGTGAGAATTAAATCAGAATAGCCTTTGTAGTCTCTAAGAAACTAATGAATGAAGAAGAATCACAAGATTATATTACAGACCCCAATTCCAAAAAACGTTGGGACAGTATGTAAAATGCACATAAAAGCAGAAAGCAGTGATTTGTAAATTCCGTTTTACATGTTTAATTGAAAACTGTACAAAGAAAATATATTTAAAGTGATACTGCAGTCAAAAACCAACTTTTCCCGTTGAAAACCGATGTTTTGGGTAAGATTATGATCATACACAACTGTTTATGTCCGAAAATCACATGTTTAGTCAAAATGGTTTTAACTGAGTTTTTGTGTAGGCTTACCAATACGCTGGTTTCCGGGGATTCGTGATGTCACGAGATTCTTAACATAAAAATGGGTGGGGTTGAGGTGGTCTTAGGGGTGGTCTCGGCTGGGCACGTAGTATAAAAGCAAGCAGAGACCAATGTTTTTTTTTTTCCCTCTTTGAGACCTAGACCCTTGTACAGCTAGTTCAAGTTCAAATGCGAATTGCTTTGTATTACTGCTAACGTTAATATTACGACTTATATCGAGCTACATAGAGTTATTCATCTACGTCTTACTATTTGGTATCTTTAGCTAACTTGCCTTCATTATGCCAAGGAGTCAAAAATGTATCCGAAAACGTCCCCCTGCCAGATTTCGTCCCCCCTTATATTATTATAATTCGTCAGTGCCGCTTATATTTTCATTTAGTTTGACCTGCGCTCTTCTTCTGACAAAATTTGTGTTTATACAGTTTCTACCACTCAGCAAAGACCAGAACATCACAAGAGGAGCAACTTATTTTAAAAAAACGATCGTATATTTTAGGTTTTACTGAACACATCGCAATGCGAACCTCAGAATGGCACTATAGTGGTAGGCGACCCATAATGTAGGCTACGCTTTAACATCCACGATAAGAAACTACGAGAGTGCTTGGAATACATAATAGTTTACAAGTAATACATTTATGTATTATATTATTTACCCCCCCCCCCCCCTTTATTTATTTATCCCCGCGAGGGGGGACGAATTCTCGCAGGGGGACTCTTTTCGGCACAACACCGGCTCTGTGAGCTTTCATAATCTGCCGAGAGACGGAATGTATCGATAAGTTAGGTAATGCAAGGCAGTCTATTGTGTGTGAGTTTAGCCCCGTTTGGTCCAGAGAGAATTGGTAACTTGGCTGGCTAGCTAGCTAGTTATCTTAGCTATCATTTATGAATAATGTTAGCTAATAAATATAACAATTCTCTCCGGACCAAGTAGATCTATGAGGGCGCTGCAACCAGCCATGTTTAATATAGCCTACTAACGTACTGTGTGACTGGGTTTTTCTGTGTATTTGAACGTATTCAATAGTAACGTTACTTAGGCAGACAAACGAGCTAACTTAGCTAGGTAACGTTGTCATAAAATTTCTTCTTACCATGAAAAACGACGACCTGTTTACAATTTCGGACAGATGTTAAGGTAAATCAATCACCACGGCGGCACTTTCGCCACAAGTCAGCAATTATACCGGGAAATGCCCTCTTTGAAAACAAAAAACGAATGAAAATAAAAAGGCTAGTCTGTTACTGCATACCAGTTTTTGCTAAAGCTGCATCATAGCTATGATAACGCGGAGTTGTCAAAACTATAACAGCGTGGAAACCGTTAAAAAAAACTAAATAAAAACCGTAGCTAGGCTACACGTAGCCTATGGCTATGACAACTTTAGGACTAAACAGGCCACATTTTAGTTAATAAAACTCAAGTAAGCTAACTTAGATATCCAGTGAGCACAAGTGGCATTCAGAAGTAGTTAAATTTTTTTTAGCAGCATTTTTTTTTTAAAGTAGCGTTCGAGCACCTATTACATATATATAGGCTATAATTTATTTATTGATTTATTGAAGTATGAGCCGAAGTAGACCTTCATGGCGTGTCTCCCCGTGGCGCAGCGTGTAGCGCGGGTTAGCCAGTATTCCCGTGCTCTTTGCGACATATGTTGGTTCGAATCCGACCTGATTTCGCATTACTCGCTCCCATTCCTCTTGTCTCTACACTGTGCTGCTGTCCAATAAAGCTGAAAGGCTATTAGACATATTTTAAGAAAGTATAGTCCATTTTAGTACTTATAAACCTTTGTAGCCACAATGTCCTCTATGTCAGGTACCTTGAATGGAGAGAAAATGCTGTTAGCTATAAGTTAGAGTGAAGGAAATTTAGAAGGAAATGTAGAGACCTACTCACTCCAAAAGTCTCTGGGACCTCAGATGGATATCTGGCTTCTCTGCTGAACATGAGGTAGAATGGGGAGTGCTTGGTGGTGATCTGTACTTTGGTGCACAAGCCAAACATAGCTGCACTGAGGTGCAGATCCCAGTTCCAAGGCTTCTCATCCACCAATTTGGTGACAGTTTTGAAACATATTGGCATTGTTATGAAATACTATTTCAATTGTAAAGCATAGCTTATGATTGTGATGTGTGACCCAAATCACACTGCTTAATACAATACCAAAATAGAATATTTAACACAATGACTATAGTACCATTTAGTGGTGTAAATGGGTCAAGGTCAGTTTAGTGTCAAGTCCACATTACCTTGTCATTGTCCCATTCATCCTTTCAACCAATCCATTGGTCTGCAGATGGTACGGTGTGCAGAAGCTCCTCTCGATGTCCAGCTTTTGTCAGAGAGCCATATTCAGCTGAATTTCATGGACAACAAGTTAGTACAAAAGAAAACTGTGTGAACGGAGCCTCAGCCATGTTTTTGGGTAATGAGACAGACTGCACAGGGAAAGATATTGAGAAATGATTGAAAATGCATTGTAATAGGACAATAGGACAGCACCTTATTCCTGAACTCCCCTCCTCGGTCCGTGAGAATTTGTTTTGGTGCCCCAAACTTGAATTCAACAATGAACTGTGCAAATAATTCTACAATGCACTGTGCTACATCCTCAGCTTTCTTAGACTTCAGCGGATATGCCTCAGCCCACTTAGTCTTGTAGTCAATCATGACATCCCTGTGCAGTCTGTCTCATTACCCAAAAACATGACTAAGGCTCCCTTAACTCAGTTTTCTTTTGTACTAACTGACTGTTGTCAGCACAGTGTAGAGACAAGAGGAATGGGAGCGAGTAATGTGAAAACAGGTCGGATTCGAACCAACAATGTCGCAAAGAGCACGGGAATACTAGCTAACCCGCGCTACACGCTGCGCCACGGGGAGACACGCCAGGAAGGTATACTTCGGCTCATACTTCAATAAATCAATAAATAAATTATATATATGTAATAGGTGCTCGAACGCTACTTACAAAAAAAAATGCTGCTAAAAAAATTGAACTAAACTCCTCAAAAAAAGTTCGGAAACGTTATTTCGGTCGATTATTGCTCCCCTTTAATAATACCAATTGGTATTGTATTTTATATCGCTGGAAAGCCTGATTAGTCACCTTTACAATGAGGTACAACTTGTAAGGATCATGCATTCGTGGAATGAGCAACGCAGCTAACCGTGTGGGTAGCGGCCCAAATAAATGTGCCAAAATGCCCCTGCAATATTCTTCTGTTGGTATTCACTCTCGTTTTGAGTTGGTGGATTGGATGATTGCACTCTCCCACAGTAATAAGGAAAAAACAACACATATTGGCCATTTTTACACTTTATTCATTTTACACTGTCAGGGACCTCAGTAGCGTGTGGAAGATCCATACGCAGTCACAACAGCTTGGCACCTCCTCCTCATGCTGGTCACCAGCCTGGTCACACACTGCTGTGGGATGGCATCCCATTCCTCAACCAGGATTTGCCGCAAGTCAGCCAACATGGTTGCGTTGGTCACTCTGGCACGTACAGCACGCCCAAGCTGATCCCACAGGTGTTCAATTGGGTTGAGGTCTGGACTCACGGCAGGCCATTCCATCCTCTCCACTCCCACATTCTGGAGGTACTCTGTGATGATCCTGGCTCTGTGGGGGCGAGCGTTGTCATCCTGGAGGATAGAGTTAGGTCCCAGATTCTGGAGATATGGAATCGCCACTGGCTCCAGAATCTCATTCCGATATCTCACTGCATTGAGATTGCCTTCAATGATGACAAGTTCTGTTTTGCCTGTGAGAGAGATACCGCCCCACACCATGACAATGCCCCCATTGAAAGGTGTCACGCGATCTGTGCAGCAATCTGCATAGCGTTCTCCACGCCGTCTCCATACTTTGATCCTGCCATCCAGCTTCCGCAGACAGAACCTTGATTCATCACTGAACATGACGTTGCCCCACATTCTTAGGTTCCACTGTCGGTGCTGTCGACACCAGCGCAAACGGGCCTGACGGTGAAGGGCAGTCATTGCATGCTTCCTGGCAGCCTTATAAGCTCGAAGACCGGCTATGTGCAGTCTGATCCTCACTGTCTGATCAGAGATCTGTCTGTGGTACCGTTGTGCAAATCTTGCCTGTAAATCTCTGGAAGAAAGCCTACGGTTCCTCAGTGAAGCAAGGGTGAGGAACCGGTCTTCTTGGGGTGTTGTCTTCCTGGGACGGCCACTTTGTGGTCTGTCTTTGACTTCACCAGTCTCACGGAACTTGGTCCTAAGTTTGGAAATGGTACCAGGGCTGACACCAAATAATGCTGCCACTCTGCGTACCGGAACACCAGCTTCCACTTGCCCTATTGCACGGGCCTTATCCTGAAGGAACAAACGTGGCATGTTTATGCTTGGAGCACACACAAACTCAACAAAGTTGCAGGACCCATGCACACAAGTGCTGTCAATTAGGTGCCAATCAGGTGCCAGTCACACACCTGTGACTGGCATACACCTGCCAGCACTTGAAGCTCAAAACGAGAGTGAATACCAACAGAAGAATATTGCAGGGGATTTTGGCACATTTTTTTGGGCTGCTACCCACACGGTTAGCTGTGTTGCTCATTCCACGAATGCATGATCCTTACAAGTTGTACCTTATTGTAAAGGTGACTAATCAGGCTTTCCAACGATATAAAATACAATACCAATTGGTATTATTAAAGGGGAGGAATAACCGAAATAACGTTTCCGAACTTTTTTTGAGGAGTTTAGTTCTGTATGCCACTTGTGCTCACTGGATATCTAAGTTAGCTTACTTGAGTTTTATTAACTAAAATGTGGCCTGTTTAGTCCTAAAGTTGTCATAGCCATAGGCTACGTGTAGCCTAGCTACAGTTTTTATTTAGTTTTTTTTAACGGTTTCCACGCTGTTATAGTTTTGACAACTCCGCGTTATCATAGCTATGATGCAGCTTTAGCAAAAACTGGTATGCAGTAACAGACTAGCCTTTTTATTTTCATTTGTTTTTTGTTTTCAAAGAGGGCATTTCCCGGTATAATTGCTGACTTGTGGCGAAAGTGCCGCCGTGGTGATAGATTTACCTTAACATCTGTCCGAAATTGTAAACAGGTCGTCGTTTTTCACGGTAAGAAGAAATTTTATGACAACGTTAGCTCTACCATTCGGTTACATCCCCGTTCCTCTCCTCGCAAAGACATTGCTCAACCAATACAGCCGGGGCGGCGGCTGCTGCTGCCAGTGGCTCGATTGAATACGGCTGTATTGCCCGAGTCTTCCACCACGAAGGAATCCTCTTCCTCCACTTCAAACTCCTCCACCTCAAAACTCCCTGCAATACTGCTGTCACTCTTGTCGCTCGCCATTTTGTTGTTTGTTTGTTTAGTAGTGAGGAGAGAGCGTATTGAGTTCAGTGGGGTCAGTTCACCAAGACACACCCTTTCACTCCTTGACCGTATGAATATTCATAATATGACTACGTGGCATCATCGTCATATGACCACACCTACTCACAAGTTCCAGTTCAAATTGAAGCGGTAAAAAAAGGCCTTAGAAAAAGCTCTGCAGTATCTCTTTAATGTTTTACCTTATCAACTTTATAGATTTTTGTAAATATAAGCTAATTCCGATTTTGATGCCTGCAACACGTTCCAAAAAAGTTGGGACTGGGAAGTTCAAAAAACACCTGTTTGGAACATTCCACAGGTAAACAGGTGATGCTATCATGACTGGGTATAAAAGGATATCAAAAGACTCTTGATGTCTTATTTTCAGGTACTCTTACAAGCAAAACGACTATAACCTCTCTGCATTTGAATGGATCTCTATAGGAATTGGGAGGTGGGACTAGATTAAGCTGTAAATTACGCTGGAACAGTATGGGGCCCTATCTTACACCCAGCGCTAAGCGGCGTCTGTTTCCCCTGCTGTAAATCACACTTTTCACGGTCTTCCTGGGAAAGTGAATCGTTTTAAAGTATTACGCTACCAGTAAAACAGGTTGGTCACATTTCCATAAGCAGGACATTATAAAACAAGGGAAAATATGCTGAACCTATGGGTTGCCAACCTGACAGCTTTATTGTATTTAGTGTCATCATTAAGGCAAAATAACATTATTTATGTTATTAACCAAAATGCAGGTAGCCTAATGAACTTTGGATGAAGCTTGAACATGAGTTCATTGCATAATCAAACAAAATTCGTTAAACAAGCAGGCTAATTTGGCGTTTTCTAATGTGAGACGGAAGTCATTGGTCGCTTATTCTCAGCTGTTGCAGGTGCTTTTAACGAAATTTAACCGCATATATTTTGTAAACACTGTCAGGAATTACAAGGAACTCATAATGGTTAGTCCGAATAATATTGATCATAGGCTACTATTGATCCATATAGCCTATTCCTTGATTGCACTAAACACACAGGAGCATGTCTGTTTCGCCGTCATAAGCAATCCGCCAAGGTGGAAAAGCAGGCTTTTAAAGGGAATGGGATATGACATTTTGATTGGTTTATTGCATGTCACGCCCAAGACACACCTATAATTAATGAAGAGAATAGGTTAATTTGCACATTGCTCCGTGCTTAGCACCCAAAAGATACGCCGTTAAAATAGCAAAACTGGCCTTGGACACGCCCTAAATGCACTTAACGCCATGCGCTTAGACGAAGCGCTAAGATCGCCAAGATCGAGCCCATGGTTGGCTAAATGGCTGTAAGTCATCAAGGGTCTGAGGTATCAAACAAGCCTCAAACCATCACTCTGCTGCCAGATAGTGTGTTTTTTGAACTTCCCAGTCTTTTTTTTTGCCCCTGTCCCAACTTTTTTGGAACGTGTTGCAGGCATCAAATTCGGAATTTGCGTATATTTGCAACAATCAATAAAGTTGATGAAGTAAAACATTAAATATTTTTTCTTTGTATTGTTTTCAATTAAATATATGTCAAATCAAATCAATATTTATTGATTTTCACAACTAGTTGTCACAATGCATTTCACAGCAAAACCCAGCCTAAACCCCCCACAAGAGCAAGCCAAAGGCAACAGTGGCAAGGAAAAACTCCCTGGTGTAACTAGGAAGAAACCTTGGGAGGAACCAGACTCAAGGGGGGAACCCATCCTCCTCTGGTCGGCTCAGGGTCTAGGGCTTAAAGACCAGCATGGTCAAAACAGCCAATGTCCAATGATAGTATAATTTGCAGCAGCTAGATGACAGTCCAGATGTGGCGGCAATGATGGTGGGGAACCGGGCACCGATGGCGGCAAGAGCAGCTGGCAGCGGTGGTAAGAACGGACAGGAAGCCGGACATGTAAAAGAGAATTTACAAATCACTGCTTTCTGTTTTTATGTGCATTTTACATACTGTCCCAACCTTTTTGGAATTGGGGTTTGTATATGTGACATTAACATCATAGCTGCTTTCTGGCAAATTTTGAATTAAACAAATTTTACACAGCCTCACAGTACGGTTTGAAAATGAGGTTAATATACACAAGAGACTCGATCATCATTGCGTTACACTTTTTCTTGTCTCTTTTGCAGAGCAACATGCAATGTTGTATTGGCTAGTTGGTTACTATAACAAGTGTATCAGCCAGCAACAGATATCCCATATCAGATATTTTAGCAACCTGGACATAGCTTTTTTCCTACTAGATAGAAATCGCTGTTAAATGGTAACTTCATAGCTGGTCTAGACAGGTGTTCTGGGAGATGGCACTTCATTACTTTTACGACAGGTCATAACCAGGCAATGTCTGATCAGATGGAGGTACCGCCAAGAGAGGAGGGGGGGAAGAATTGGGAAGGATTGCAAGACCAGTCTTATGCTGGTACACAATGGGTTTGTAAAAAGAACGGAATGAACAGAACCGTACTTGGAAAATATCCACTCGTTCTGTTGAACCGTACTTCTGTTCAAAACAATTGCACAGCGTGCCGTAATTTTATACTGTACCATACTGTACGGTCACCACTGACCGTGGTTTCCGTGGGTTTCCCCCTTTCCAATGACGGTCCTCACTGGCAGAGATGCAGAAGGGAGAGGTGATATAAGGAGATTGATCTCAATACGGGTCTGATGGAACCGGAGGGCTGGGCCAGGGTGGTTAAAGTTTACGGTGCGAGCCGGCGGTAAGAAATCAGAAGACGGCCCATCAGTTGCAGACTTGACGTGAATCATTATTCACGTCAAGAAAAAGCTGTTTACTTTTTGCTGGCTTTATGCACAGAGGCGCCCAGTGGTTCACGGTTCGGTTCTCACTTCAAGGTGGAGTCATCAACTGCAGAGTGGCCATAATTGTGCCTCATTACCGCTCAATACTTTGCAATTAGGTTTCGGGGTACGTGTTCATTACTTCACACTTCCTAAGATTGGGGCTGTTGGAGTAGATTGATGAAAGTCTTCTTGAGTCAATTTTTGCAAGAGGGTCTTGGAAACCAGGCAGAGTGCTTCAGTGGCACTTCATACAAGTGTTTATTAGCATTCATATTAAATAGTCATTAAAAAAATAAACATTGGCCTTAAAGGCTGTGTTTTAAAACATGGCGGTTTGAACAAGTGAGCTGATTAGAATGTCAAAGCACAGTCACATTCGTTCCATAATTTCTGCTGCAGCCAGTTCCAGAGGTTGAGACCTAATCCTAATCTCTCTTGATTTCATGCGTTTTTGTGTATCTATTGAAACTGTCTGGGGAAGGCTTGTGTTGCACTGGTGTTAGCAGATTTGGCTTTGCTGCAGGTGCTACGAAACCCAACACACGTATTCTTACGCAGACTGAACGACATCATCACAAACGCTGTGAAACCAAACGCGTGCATTTTGAAAAGCCAGACGGACGTCACTGCCACAAACGCTACAGTATGACACCAGAAAGGTGTATAACCTTCTAAAGCAGGCTTGTGAGCACCAGTGCATGACTGGAGATTAGCAATGCTCTTAGAAGCTGCAATATAGGCCTGAGCTGAGATGGGATGTCAGGAAAGCAAAATGTCACTACACAGCGAAACATTCAATGTTCATTCGATTCTGATACAGACAATGTTACTCCCGAGTATTATTTAAAAGTTTTAATCTCATCCCTGTGGGGCATGTTGCTGCATACATCGGCACATTAGACTTTTTGGATGTCCAATACATCCAAATGTATTCCCAGTAACAATTCACTGTGTGGTGGGTGCTGTGTATTTTGTGCTGACCTTGTGCAAAGAACTAGTTGTGCACTGTATATATGGAAATTGTTCATCTCTGTAAGGCATTTCCAAAATACCAATCGAGCTGTCCTCCCGGCACTCATAACCAGGCAGTGACACCGTGTTCTATCTGTCATCCGGCAGAGGGAGGCGCATCGTCAGGGTGCCAGCCGACCGTGGATCCTTCAACTGAGCATCAAGGAGGAGAGACAGGTGGCGGACCGAGCGTGATCGAGTGAGAGAGCGCCGCATTTAGAAGGAGCAGAACGTTCTAATTAGCCCGCGATAATGAACGGCGGCTCAGACGCGCTCACCTGCCGCCATCTGGGACAGAGATAACGGAGAACGGCGTGTCACAGGAGACCCGCGTCCGCCTCTCTGACACCGCTCAATTGATTGTGTGGAGGCAGGCCGTCGCCGCGAGGGAGCTACGTAATCAGGCGGGAGGGTTGGCGAGAAGCGAGAGAGTCACCGAGGGCGAGGCGCTACACGTGAGGGACGTGCGTATTTGGACGGGCAGGGGAATAGTTTGGAGGTGCTAGCGCGGGGGGAGAGTGCCGTGTCATTATTCAGATGTGAATTAGACTGGATGGATGCTGCGAAGACATGGGTGTGCAGGCACACATGCACGCACACACACACACACGCACACACACGCACGCATGCACGCACACACACACACACAGAACACGCCACTACAAAAAACCTGTTTACAGCTGAGAGAGGCGGCAAATTCTCCTCACGTCGTCCTGTAATGAGTGAAATCACAGGTAATGACAGCTAGCGATAGAACGCCACGTGATCCTTTTCCTCCCGGCTCTACAGAAATGATAATCCCTGCCGTGCCACACTCACTCACTCACTCGCGATACACTGTCTGCACTGCGTCTCTCTCCCCGCCTTCCCAGTGTGCACACATCAACTATCACCCTTGGGCAGCACACCGCACTCTGCACACACCGCTGTGTACTTGTTTTCCGTCATCATTATGTCATTTGCTTCGCGGCCTCTATGGAGGACAACAAGCGGTTCACACATAAAATTCTAATGGAGGAGAAAATAACAGGTGGCCGATCACACATCTTTTTCGTAAACACAGTGTACAGACTGCGTACGGGCTGCAACATCTACGCTTTGCCTTCATGGTGTTTTCTTCTTCTTTTCTTTTTTTTAAAGCGGCAAGAGCTCTGAAGCTTTCACAGGTTTATTTTTACCCAAAGCCCCAGAGCTGGCATAGTGTGTTTTTTTTTTTTGTTTGTTTTTCATTTCAGTGGATGTGGGTGGAATCAGTCCTCCTTCTTTTACAAGGAATGTGTCTCCCGTTTTCTGGCAAAGGCTTTATCTGCCAGCTTTATCCCTCTATCTCATGGGTGAGGTAAGCACGGTTAAAAATAAACCAAAATAAAAACATGATCAGGGAAAGAGGGATTGTTTATAGATACTGTATGAAGCATGTGGAGATGGGAAACAAGGGATAATATGCAGGCTCACGCCTGCGCACATACGCACACACACGTGCACGCACATGCAGGGACACGTGCATACGCACACTCACACAGACATGGACACAGTCACACTGTTGACACACACACATTTTAGTACTTAAATGATTTTTTTGTGGTAATTCCTGCACTTGAAAGTAGTTTTTGTATTTGTTTGGGTTTTTCAGCCCTGGTTCCATGGTATAATTATGGGATGGAAAATATTTGTTTTTTCTGACCTAAGCAGACTAATTCTGGAAATATTTTTACATTTTAAAATGCAATATGTCACCTGTAAAAAATATTTGATGAGATTTAACCTGCTGTAAAGCGGCTAACTGACCAGATCCAGTTGTTTCCTCAAGCCGCCTCCTTCAGTTCCCCCTGTTTCTGTCATGGTTTTTACCTATCTTCCCTCTGTTGCTACGGTTTTTATCTCTTTCCCATTTTCTCTTTTCAGTCTATCGGATTTTTCTGCGTTCCATTTCGGAGTTTTCATTCTCCCCGCTAATTATTCGTTTCACCTGTTCTTTTACCTCTCAGGTATTTAAACCCCTCACTTCCGCCTCTTGGCGCTTCTTTGTCATTTCGTGTTTTCACGAGGTTAGGGTTAGTAAGTTTTTGTCTCTGCTTTTTGTGAGAATTAAGATTTATTCTATTACGCAGTACAGACGTTCTTCCTCTTAGAAGCCTAGGGGAATTAGGGTTTAGTTTCCCTTATTGCTCTTCCCTCTTCCTCGCTCCCACTCTCATTTCTGAGAGTGTGAGTTTTATTTTTATTTCATTTATTTCACCATTTATCGGGCGTTATAGTCACGTACCGAAGGTGTCTTGTTTTTTCTATCCTCTTTCGCTATCTCTTTAGCGTTAGCTATTTTGAGAGTTAGCTGTGCCCGTGTCTACGTGGCTAGCCCGTTTGATAGGGGTGTGTTATTATTTGGCGCTGCCAGGGACTTTCTATCCCTTATTTCTGTTATCGCGTTTGGCTCATCGCAATTCGGCACAAACCCTTTCAGTACAAAGAAGCCAGTTATGGATGAGACAGCGATTGAACAACCGGGAGACACTACACCGGTTGAGAGCGTTAAAGCTCTACAGTTACAACAACAAACACTAACCAGCCAAGTAGGGCAGCTGACGTCCCAGTTGCGGGTACAGGAAGGCTGGCTTCGGGAGTTGGCAGAGGGCATGCGCCGCCTCACGGTTGCACCTCAAAACCCTGTGCCGGTAGTTCAGGCTACTCCTCCCCCTGTTCAAGCACTTCAACCACCTAGGGAACCCAAAATGCAGCTTCCCCTCCGTTATGACGGTCAGGCCGGCAAGTGCCGAGCTTTCATTTCCCAATGTCAAATTTTCTTTAAAGCCCAGTCATCACGCTTTAGTTCAGAAGAATCTCGTGTGGCGTTTATTTTATCTTTGCTCACCGGAACCGCGCTTGATTGGGCTACTCCTTTAATTCGGAGCCAGTCTCCCATTTTGAACTCCGCTACCACTCTAGTGAAAGAAATGGAGTCCGTGTTTGATCACGACACTTCAGGTCTTGAGGCGGCCAGAAGTCTTGTTCGTCTTCGCCAGGGCAACGAGACCGTGGCCGAATTTTCTATTCGGTTTCGTGCTCTGGCAGGAGAGACAGGTTGGCCAGAAGCGCCTGTAATGGTACAATTCTCTGAGGCACTCCACGATTCTGTTCAAGATGCGCTGGCAGTTTTAGATCCTTCTAAGACACTGGAGGCATTAATTTCCACAGCCATTCGCATTGATAATCGCGTCAGGGAGCGGGTCCACATTAAAAGTAGCAGGAGAGACCGCCGCATGAGCTCTTCCTTCGCTCCTTTCACTACGTCCGCCCCTCCGTCCTCCGTTTCCACTCCTCCTAGTAGCGAGGAGCCCATGCAGATTGACGGGGCTAACTGTTCACCCTCCAAAGATACTCCATCTACTCTGGAGCGGTGTCGTTATTGCAGACACATAGGTCATAACATAAACCAATGTTTTAAGCTTAAGGGAAAAGGAGGGTCCCGTTAGAGGATCTCTAGCGGGACTCTGTGTTACTACATCTCGGACGATACTGCCTGTTACTCTTGTATGGCAACATCGCCCTCTCCTGGTCAATGCATTTATTGACTCTGGAGCGGTCGAATGTTTCATTGATGCCCAGTGGGCTAAAAAGCACCACATTCCTGTTCTTCACCTTACTCAGCCCCGAACTGTCACTGCACTTGATGGGCGCCCCTTAGGTTCAGGTACTATTTTTAAAACTACCAAATTTCTCTCAATGCACATTCCTTTTGAGGATCATACTGAGCAGATTCAGTTTCTTTTGGTAGATTCCCCTACCTACCCCTTAGTGCTGGGCCACACCTGGCTTGTCCGGCACAACCCCCACATTAATTGGGGAGGGGAGGGTCGCACCATATTGCAGTGGGACCCTCAGTGTAGTATTCAGGGTCACTCCACCCCTCCATGCACTTCCCGTGGAATAACTAGAGGGGTTGATTCCGATTCAGGGTCCGATTCCGAAGAAATCATCTCCCTGGAGAATTCCAGTTTTTGCTCCGGGACTGGTCATGAGAGTTTAGAATGGGACTCCGCCGGAGAGGGGTTAATTTCGGATGAATTGTCAGATTCTGAGATTCAATGGTCCCCTCCCCCCAGCCCTCATTATCAGGCTACTGGTGTCAGTATAGCTGGGACACTGGAGTTCCCTTTGCCTCCTAATGTTCCTATTGAATACTCCAAATTAGCAGAGGTCTTTAGTAAGCAGAGGGCCACCTCTCTGCCTCCGCATCGCTCATATGACTGTGCGATCGAGTTATACCCTGGTACTAGCCCTACCAGAGGCAGTCTCTATTCCTTGTCAGTCCCGGAGAGTTTGGCCATGAAGGAGTACATCGAGGAGGCCTTAGCTAATGGTTTCATCAGACCGTCCACTTCACCCGCTGGCGCAGGGTTCTTTTTTGTTAAAAAGAAGGATGGAGGCTTAAGGCCTTGTATTGATTATCGATCCCTCAACGCCATAACCATAAAAAACAGGTACCCACTGCCTCTTATGAACTCAGCGTTTGAACGTCTACAGGGGGCATCTATTTTTTCCAAGCTCGACCTCCGCAACGCATATAACCTGGTGCGCATGCGTGAGGGCGATGAATGGAAGACCGCTTTTAACACCCATAGCGGTCACTACGAATATTGCGTCATGCCTTTCGGGCTCACTAGCGCCCCCTCAGTATTTCAGGCGTTGGTGAACGATGTTCTGCGGGAGATGTTAGAGAAATTCGTCTTTGTTTACTTAGACGATATTTTGATTTTTTCTCCTGATCCCGTTTCGCACATCAGCCATGTCAAACAGGTTTTGAAAGCTTTGTTAGAGGCGAAATTATTCGTCAAGGCAGAGAAGTGCTCTTTTCATGCTGGCACTGTCTCCTTTTTGGGTTTTGTCATTTCGGAGGGCAGGGTCCAGATGGATCCTGATAAAATTTCTGCGGTACTGAACTGGCCCACTCCTCAGTCGGTCAAACAGGTTCAGCGTTTCCTTGGCTTTGCCAATTTTTATCGCCGGTTTATCCGGAATTTCAGTGCACTCGCCGCACCCATCACTGCTCTCACAAGGAAGGCGTCAGCAGACCAGTTTCGCTGGAACCGCAAGGCTGAGTTCGCCTTCATGGATTTGAAAAAGAGGTTCAGTTCTGAGCCCATTCTAATTACTCCCAATCCCTCCCTCCCGTTTATTGTCGAGGTAGATGCGTCTGAATTAGGAGTGGGTGCCATCCTATCTCAACATTCCCCCATCGACCGCAAATTGCATCCGTGTGCTTATTTCTCTCGCGCCCTTACTCCGGCCGAGAGGAACTATGACGTGGGGGATCGGGAACTCCTGGCCGTCAAATTGGCTCTGGAGGAGTGGCGTCACTGGCTTGAGGGTGCGGAACACCCCTTCACGGTCTGGACCGACCATAAAAATTTGGAATACGTCCAACAAGCCAAGAGACGTAATTCCTGGCAGGCGCGCTGGGCATTATTTTTTACCCGTTTTAATTTCCTTTTGACGTATCGCCCCGGTTCTAAGAACCTCAAACCTGATGCGCTATCGCGCATTTTTGACCCGTCAGATAAACCTACCATTCCAGAGCCCATTGTGCCGTCTGCCCAGATTCTAGCTCCTGTCCTATGGGACATCGAAGTGGCAGTTCAAGAGGCGCTACGCCTTGAACCGGACCCGGGGGGGGGTCCCGCCAACTGTATTTTTGTTTCTCCCACTTTGAGGTCTCGTGTTCTGCAGTGGGGTCACTCCTCCCAGCTGGCTGCCCATCCGGGTGCGCATCGCACCAAGGATTTTCTGTCCAGACGTTTTTGGTGGCCTGGAATGGAGAGAGATGTGCGTGATTTTGTCGCCGCTTGTGTCATTTGCGCTCGTAATAAGGGTTCGCATCTTCCTCCTGCGGGTTTATTGCGTCCGCTACCCGTGCCCAGGCGTCCGTGGAGTCACATCGCGTTGGACTTTATAACCGGGTTACCTGCTTCTCAGGGTAATACGGTTATTTTGGTCATTGTCGATAGATTTTCCAAGGCGGCACATTTTCTCGCTTTGGCCAAATTGCCATCTGCACTGGAGACAGCGCAGCTAGTGGTTAACCACGTTTTTAGGATTCATGGTTTGCCTCACGACGTGGTGTCCGATCGTGGTCCCCAGTTTGTGGCTAAATTTTGGCGATCCTTTTGTGCACAATTGGGCGCGTCCGTTAGTCTGTCCTCTGGGTTCCATCCACAGACTAACGGACAAACGGAGCGCACCAATCAGACATTGGAGAATACTCTTCGCTGTTTGGCAGCCTCTAATCCCACTTCATGGAGCCGTCATCTTCCATGGGCTGAGTATGCCCATAACACTCTGCGCAATGCTTCCACGGGTCTTTCCCCTTTCGAGGCTCAGGTGGGCTATTCACCTCCACTTTTTCCGGAGCTGGAGAAAGACGTGGAGGTCCCCTCTGCTAGCGCTTTTGTTCGAAGATGTCGTGCGGTTTGGAAGCGAGTTCGTGCCTCTCTTTTGCGAGCTTCCGCTGGTCAGAAAGCTTCCGCCGACAGACATCGTCGTTCGGGTCCTTCCTATCGGGTGGGTCAGCGGGTCTGGCTGTCCACACGGGATTTGCCTTTGCGGGTCGAGTCTCGCAAACTCGCCCCGCGTTATGTGGGTCCATTTAAGATCATCCGCAGGATCAACCCGGTCACGGTGCGTCTCCAGTTGCCACGCTCCATGCGTATCCATCCCACTTTCCACGTTTCCCGTCTTAAACCGGTTCTCGTTAGTGCCCTGTCTCCGGCCGAGAGTTCGCCACCCCCTCCTCGGATTGTGGAGGGAGGCCCGGTTTATACGGTTCGTCGCATCTTGGCTGAGAGACGTGTGGGTAGGGGTTTCCAGTTTTTGGTGGACTGGGAGGGCTATGGCCCTGAGGAGCGATGCTGGGTCCCATCAAGAAACATCTTGGACCCAGATTTGATTAAGAATTTCCGTAGACATGGTCCTGGGGCATCGTCTGGGGCCGTGCCCTAGAGGGGGGGTCCTGTCATGGTTTTTACCTATCTTCCCTCTGTTGCTACGGTTTTTATCTCTTTCCCATTTTCTCTTTTCAGTCTATCGGATTTTTCTGCGTTCCATTTCGGAGTTTTCATTCTCCCCGCTAATTATTCGTTTCACCTGTTCTTTTACCTCTCAGGTATTTAAACCCCTCACTTCCGCCTCTTGGCGCTTCTTTGTCATTTCGTGTTTTCACGAGGTTAGGGTTAGTAAGTTTTTGTCTCTGCTTTTTGTGAGAATTAAGATTTATTCTATTACGCAGTACAGACGTTCTTCCTCTTAGAAGCCTAGGGGAATTAGGGTTTAGTTTCCCTTATTGCTCTTCCCTCTTCCTCGCTCCCACTCATTTCTGAGAGTGTGAGTTTTATTTTTATTTCATTTATTTCACCATTTATCGGGCGTTATAGTCACGTACCGAAGGTGTCTTGTTTTTTCTATCCTCTTTCGCTATCTCTTTAGCGTTAGCTATTTTGAGAGTTAGCTGTGCCCGTGTTTACGTGGCTAGCCCGTTTGATAGGGGTGTGTTATTATTTGGCGCTGCCAGGGACTTTCTATCCCTTATTTCTGTTATCGCGTTTGGCTCATCGCAATTCGGCACAAACCCTTTCAGTTTCTTCCTCCTTTCCTTTGGAGCCATATTGCACTACAGTTTCCAACAACCAGGGGTCATGATCAATGCAAGAGAAAAATGCAGAGATCAAAAAAGTCAATTCTCTTCTAAGCTGAAGTATGTTTTTTGATTAATAAAACAATACCACCAGCAAACTCAGCTGATGTTGTACAGTTTCAACCAGGATCAGTTTCACACAGTTTCACACAGTTTCAGCCAGTTGCAGCCAGGATCAGGTTCAAAGTTCTGACCCTGGCCTACACTGCAGCCAATAGGACAGGCCCCGCCTACCTGCAGGACTTAATCCAGAACTATGTTCCTGCTCGACCACTTCGCTCTTCTACAGCAGGGCGACTGGCACTTCCCCCCCTCCGTGTCAAAGGCTCTCGCTTGTCTCGACTGCGGAGTTTTTCCACATTAGCTCCTCAGTGGTGGAATGAACTTCCAATTCCCCTACGTTCTACTCCAACCCTGCCTGCATTCCGTCGAGGCCTGAAGACACACCTCTTCAGACTCCACCTTGACTGATATCCTCACCTAGGAATATCAGTTCCCTGTTTACTAGTTCCCTGTGTTTTCCTGTCTGTTTATTATAGTTTATAATAGTATTTAGAATAGAAGTGTAGTATTGCTGATTTACCCACAGCTTACTGTGAACTACAGTCAACGTTCATTACTAGGGATAGCTGCTACATTATGGGAAGGATGTGCTTTGTCTTGTCTGTTCTGTGGTGATCTTGATGATGTCTCTGTATGCACTTACTGTACGTCGCTTTGGATAAAAGCGTCTGCTAAATGAATGTAATGTAATGTTTCAGAGGAACAAAATATGCAAGTCATATAGAAATTGACAACAAAAACAATAATGGCTTGTTACTGGCAATACCTAGCTAGCTACAGTAGCCTACACCAAATTAATTAACCTTTGATTAGCTTTTTGCTATGGATAGCTCAAGGACTATAAATAAGTTAATTATCCCTGGGATAGCGACAGTAACAACCTAACTCAAGTTGTCTATAAAATACCAGTTTTTTCATTTGCATAAGCTGGCTATCATTTCCGAACATTCGCCAAATAGCTAGCAATAGGCTAGCTATCAATTTGGCCAAACCTTAGGATCAATGCATATCACAGGCTACCCTCACTAAGTTAATTATTACACATATTGGTCCTAAAGTTAGACCATGTCAGTTTGTTTTCTAGCTAACAAATATTAGCTAGCAAAAAGATGCCTTTTACCACAGCTTTGTGAATAGCAAAAAAACTATTGTAGCCAGTATTCTCCATCCATAGTGAATATCATCTATGATATATCACGACCATTAATAATTAGGGAATCTTGAGAGAAATAGCTAAATTAGATTAAATCACGATTTCAACTGGATTTTAAAAAATGTAATTCAATTAAATTGAATTACATTTTTAACCTCACTTCTCAAGTACTTCTTTTATTTGTGGGATTGATTTGAGTTTCTGTGTGTTTGACCTGGGTGATGTACCACTGTGCACTGTGACACATTGGTTTGCATCCCTGCGGAGTTGTGTCATTTGCAGAGATCGATTTCCCATTTCCCAGACCTCCGTATCGTTTGCTGTGCTTATTTTGTGCTCTTTGGCCCTGTTTTTTTTTTTTTGCTCCAGCAAACTCAGAACAGCAGGCTTCACATATCCCCAAGGGAAATTTCTATGTAGTTGTGAATGAAAACTTGAGTCTTTCAACTTGGCGAAGTGAAAAATAATTATCAAAGATGATTGTTTCATCCCTATAAATACCCATTACATTTTACTGCATACAATTGTTCACATTTAATGCTTTCAGAATTGTAGTCCAGATAAACATTAGTAAATTAGTTTCACACCAAGGTAAAGTGTGCATAAAAATGATTCACTCATATAGGAAAAACTGTGAAGACTTGCCCAATAAAAATGCCCACTAAAGGTTATTTCTTATAGAGCCAAATTAGCATAAGAACCCCTCCCCTGCCTGTTGCAACAGAGCTATATCTGTTGAGACCATTTTGTTTAACTGACTATGTGTTTCGGCCTTAACACTAAAAAATAAATGTAATTTTATACAGTTTAGCTGGTTGCTGAAAAAGCAAACAAATAAGAAGTTTTTCAGTTTTTCACAAGCAAAACCTGTTGCAGTGGGGCTGAACATGAGTATGTTTCTGCATGAGAAGAGGCAAGATATCATGATATTATAAACAAGTGATATGGTGCCACATTACTGCCACTGTTGACGGAGTGTAGTACTCCAAACAAGTTAACATTTCTGTGAAACAAGTGGAAGGAAGAAATATTGCACCCCAAGCATGCATCTCCCTGCTCGATCAAACAGGAGGCATCTGCTTGCTGTGCGGATGACTGCCTCAACTGGACGTTTCCTCAGTTCGGAAGAAACTACGTTATTCTCCCTGCCAAGTGGACAAAGAGCAGGGCTGAGTCCGCTCCGTGTTTCAAACAGACGCTGAGCGGGTATCTTTCCCACTTGGAAGGGGTCGTAGGGCTGCTTCCCGCTATCGAGGCGAGAGAGCTGGATGGCTGCTTTTCAGCCCCACACAATCTGTCTAGCTCTCTCTGCCACTATCACGGTTGGCCAATTGGAAGGAACTGCAGGACTTCGGGAGGACAGAAAACAGGTCCTCCCAGTCTTGGTACAGGATGCCCCTCTCCCTCTCACTCTCCACAGTGGGTGGAGCAAAGCTGGAGAAGAGGTGGGTCGGGACGACAGAGGCTGTCCTTTTGGGCCCACTTTCCATGCAGCCTTGCCCTGCTTTTTACACAGAAGATCTCCTAAGTTCAAGGTGTGGTGGTGAGATGCTGAAGTGCACAGTAGAGATTTTGAAGATCAGCTTCTGCACCCAGAAACATTTTTACAGCGGACTTCAAGGAGACAGATCAAGCGTTTAAGCGTGAATAGGTTTCTGTCAACACCATAATCTGCTTATCGTGTTTTGAAAAGCCTTCCGGCTCAACATGGATGTAACCGAGCTGAGAACTGCTACAAAAATACATTTTCTAATCTCCTTTTAAGAATTAAAATTAAGTTTTATGCTGCTGGTTGTTGCAGGTGTGAACAGCATGCACATTTGGGAGCCTGTGTTTTATTGGACCAAATTTAATCTCTGGTATGTAGGAATATGTTGTCAAATATATCGTAAATAATTAAGAGGATCCCTTTGAGTCCATGTTGTTTTGCAGTGTTGCGGCCATCACTGCCTCCATGTCTTCAGCAATGTTACGATCATATCCCAAGGTGCTTTTCAGGAATGTAAATGATGCATGAGCCAGGGATAGTTTTTCTGTCTCTTCTTAACCAGACACAAGATGTGAAGAGAGTCCTCAAGCTGAATTGAAGCACACTACAAAAACAAATAATGATCGTGTCACCCGGTCCAAAAGAAGAAGCAGGAAACTATTCAGGAAGAGAAGAAGAAGAGAGAATAAAAGGAGCCTGTTTCTAAAAGAGTCTTCAATAAGCACACCAACTCTCCCCCTTGGTTTATGTGAATGTATATTAGCCATATGCATTATCTTGACATCATGAAACATCAATGGAGTTAACCCGATGAATTGCTATTAATAAATATTATACTGTACATTCATAATGTGCACCATATTTCTTTCATATTAAAATTATTTCATAGAAGAAAGAAAAAAGAAAACATGAAAACCTTTTAGCAGTCAGTGTTCAAAAGCTCTATTTTTCTGCCACCCATCGTAATTTCACTGAACTTGGGATTTTGCAAAAGGTGTCATTAGCATTAGCGCATTGTAAATGCTCCTTTGGCCTTCAGTACATTATGGGAAGTATTTCTGCAATCTGTTTCCTACAGCTGGGTGCTATTAGCCTGTCAGGGAGTCCACTGTGACAGGAGCTTAGAGCGTCGCTGCTCTTTCCCGCCTGCACACAGAGAGCTCCGGAGCCTCACGTTAACATGCGTGACGTTTAGAAAGCCTCCTGTCACAGTCACATACTGTGGAGTTCAGCCTGTGACAGCAGTGAGACATGCCATCCCAAGTCACGTTTCAGTCCAGCGGCGCGAGAGCTCGCTGCCACCCAGGCCCCTCAAATGCATGACTGTGTCCCGTCTCTGTGTGTCACAGTCGAGTGTCCAAAGTTCCGTGTCCGACCCTCTGTCTGCTTTTGCTGTGTGAACTCTGACTTTGAAATGCCCTGTCGTGTTTGCAGCTAGTCTAAAGCAAAGCTGAGACACCTCCCCCAATCCCCCCTCCCCTCCCCAAATCCCCCACCCCCTCAATCCCTTAGCCCCGCCCGCCGGAGGCAGCCGGCCCGATAAGAGGGGAGGTCCGGAGAATGCAGCCTCACTCTGAGTTTTCTCCTTTCCACAGCGAAGCCCACCCGCCGGGCGAGGCAGGGCGGCCCGAGGGCAAGGGGAACGCGCAGGATGGAGTGGAGGAGGAGGAGGGAGGCGGAGCGGGGGCCTGGGGGGGCACAGGGCAGAAAGCCAGCCTGCACCACACCACCTCTCCCGTGAGAGTGCAGCGGAGCAAGGGGCCCGGTGCCTGCTCGCACTCCTCCGCCTCCGACTACGAGCTCTCGCTCGACCTCAAAAACAAGCAGGTAGGGGCACTGCTGGAGGGGCACACGGTCCGTCTGCAGCACGGTCGGGGGGCACATCCAACCCTAAACAACAGGGGTGTGGAAGCGCGGCCTGTAATAAATGGTGGCGCTAATATTGGGGTTTATCACGCAGCTGCACTCGGCAGAGGGAGGCAGGCTTCCGTTTTTTATTAGCTTCTTGTGCTAGTCCCCAAAAATGTTCTTCTGCTATTCAGCGAGGAATTGAATGTTTTCTCTCAGACACCTGATGCCAGGTCAGGCTCTTACAAAGGGGAAAAGACCCTCTGGGGGCCTGGCGTCCCTCCATCTCAGTGCACATTGCCCCTTTGTCTCAGGATCTGCAGGTGGCGTCTCTGTTCAATGGCGCCGAGTGCTCTGTTTGGATAGCATTTTGCCCCAGAGAATTACTGAAAAACTGGTCCACTTTGATTTGCTGCCGATGGAGCAGAGATAAAAAAATAAATAAAAAAATTAAACTTTCTCGTCTGATACTTTCTAGAACTGACGCGTGTGCCCGGTAGGGAAGTAATCTCAATAAGTTGTCACCTGCGTTCTGTTCGTCTGAAACTAAAAGAAGCATTGTCATGGTAACCTCTACTGCCAATATCTCCATTGCATGAGGTCCCCTGTGTCTTTATGACAGTGCGGTGTCTGTCTGAATAGATGTGTCCCTTCATTCCTCAATCTCAGTGTTCTGATGTTCGCAAGCGACGAGTATTCTTAAGGAGCGGTATTCTCAGCAAGCTAGAGCGACGTGCTAAAGCCTCCTGGGATGTGAGACATCCCAGAAGTCTCTGTAGAACTAGAACACTAGTCATTGCTTTTTCTTGCCGTGCTGCATGAGAGCAAAGAGAATGTGTCATTGTGTAGGGCGTGGCCATTGGGTTTGCCGAGTTAATGTCTGCGGAGGATAGACAAGGAGAGTGTGTCAGTACGTCTGTGGGGAGAGTGCATTTGCGGGTTCGTGTGCTTGTCTATGGGATTGAGTCAGCTTGCTGTACAGTTTGTCGGCTCCAGTGACAGGTGCTGAATGAGGTTACAATGGGTCAAAGAATCCTTATTAGCATGATGTCACCATCCAGATAATGACTTTGCAGTCACACGCTTACAGCGCTTAGATGACATACACCGATTTGTCATTGCCCGACCACTATCTTTCCATTCCACTTTTGTTGAGTTCAGCGGGAAGATTCCTCACTAGGGATGGGCGGTGTCCAGATTTTCACACCGCCATACCATCACTGATGATTTTCTATTAAGGCATGTTGTTTTAATTGAAACAAATGAAAAATGTGAGCATATTCATATGGTTGTAGCTATACCAACAGTTCATAATTGAGTGTATTAACTTAGCCTATGCTATTGTTAACATTTCAGTACGTTTGGTCTTGCAAAGGATTTTCACTCACCAGCGACAGCTCCAGGTCCAATTTCTGACCAAAATCTATCCATGTGGTTTCAGTGGAACAAACAACGACACTCAACTGTCTGGGCAGACTGAGCTGGATAATATGCGCAGAAGCACACACATTGATTCAAAGCCTTTGCTAAACCTTCCCTTCATAGTATGGTATGAAGCCAACGTACTGCCACACGGGATAGGTCACATTGCTAGGCAACCAAATGTTGGGCCTCCATCTTGTCTCTTTACTACTGTCTAATCTGCTAGCCAATAGGATCATTTGTAACATATTAATAGTAATCTGATTCCACAACATTGCTTGCACATCCCAATATCATGTTGGTAAACTTTGGCAGTACTTTACAAAGAGATGCTGTTTAAAGTAACGTTTATTAATAAATTCACTAGTAAAATGGTGCAGTAATGGTTTGGACACCATTGGCATTGGTAACTGGTTTATATACATTAGTATGCTGTATTCCTACATATGGTCCCAGCTTTATCAAAGACCAGTGTAATCTGGGCCAAGATTACCTCCATTCCACGCTGTCCCTCATCAATCCCCCTCCAGTTGCCTAGCATGGTACAGCCAAGAGTCGAACTGGCAATATCCAGGCTGGGAGTGTCCAACCCTGGTCCTGAAGGGCCTGTAGGCTGCAGAAGGGATTGCCTTAGTTCAAATGAGGCAACAATCACTCGGATCAAGTGGGAGAAAAACTGTCTAGACAGGCTGCCAGGATTATGATTAGAACCTGTATGCATGTTGGTGAAATCTGTTCAACGCTTCACCCGCTGGCTGTATCATGGGTATTTCTCTCATGCTGACAGTGGGGTTGATTTCCAGGAAACTTCCTATTCAAGTAGAAATATGTGGCTTTGAAGCTGACATAATTGAAATGGACATCTAATTTCAGACTGGTGATGAATACAGCTAATATCTTTTAACTCAGTATGATTGTCTAGCTTTGATGTGGTAGGACTCCATTATCCTGGTAATTACCTTAAGCAGGAAGAGTAATTGGTTTAGATATTGCAGAATGAAATGTTCAGCAGGAGAGTGCTTCTGCGTGTTTTGCTTGGAGCTGTTTTTGTTTGGCTATAGTAACAGGCCTTTCTCACCATTGCCATTATGTAAAACATTATTCGTACTTCACATCTCCTGGAAGAACAGTAATTACTCACACTCATATTGCATGTCTCGTCCCGAATGGTCCATAAATGGCTTTATTCAATTCAATTCAATTTTATTTGTATAGCGGTTTTTACAAAGACACTGTTACAAAAATGCTTTACATTAGAAATACAAAAGAAAATTGGTCCAAAAAAACCCCCAAAAAGGGAGCAATTGAGGTAAAAAAACAAAAACATCCCAGTGGGAAGAAAAACACTCTTGGGAAATCTTGGGAGGAATTTGGCTTGAGAGGGGGAGCCCATCTTCCGCTGGCCAGCCCATTGTAATAGTTAAGACAGAATGAATGGAAACAGAAATATAATGAGGGATCTATCAGAGCAAATAATCAAATGGGTTGGGCAGGTTACAGTCAGAGGTAGATAAATGAGCTGATAAAACAGACAGTCCAAGCAGAGAGATGTGTAGTAATATGCAATTCAGAGCAGCGTGGTGATGCATCTCCCAGTTGCATCGTAGCATTGGCTTGTACCAGGAAAGGGATGAGGCTGGAGTGGTCTGAAAACTCAGGGTGGGGGAAGTGGCAGTAGCCCCCGGGGATAAAATAGAGAAATGAAGGATTAGGCACCACTGTGCTATGCTATGGTAGCATATTGAAAAGATGTGAAGAAAGGGTGTATACACAACCATGAGAGTGCTTTATATATTGCACCCACCTGGGTTATGAATGTCAGCCATTTTATGGCAGAATGTTCATAACAGGAGGTGGCAAGAGAGGGATCCATTTAGCCTATTAGTAGTAGCATGATTACATGGTCAATGGGAATTGGGACTGGGCTCAGGGGAAACTCCCTCTCTTTATGATAATGGGAATTAATATTTCCACATTAGTGACACAGGATCTTTTGAATGTCTCATTCAATGTCGCTGTACCGGCTGTCCTGATATTAAGTGTGTGTATAGACAGATGGGTGACACATTTAAGGAAAAACCAACATAAAGCGTCTTAGTAAGGTGTTGGGCCACCACGAGCTGCCAGAACAGCTTCAATACACCTTGGCATACATTCTACCTCTAGTCTAGCATAGGTTCTAGTCTCTGGAACTCTACAGGAGGGATGGAACACCATTCTTCCAAAAGATATTCCCTCATTTGGCGCTGTCTAACACGTTGGTCCAAAATCTCCCATAGGTGTTCAATTGGGTTGAGATCTGGTGACTGCGAAGGCCATAGCAGATGATTCACATCATTTTCATACTCATCAAACCATTCAGTGACCCCTTGTGACCTGTGGATGGGGGTATTGTCATCCTGGAAGAGACCACTCCCATCAGGATAGAAATGTTTCATCATAGGATAAAGGTGATCACTCAGAATAACTTTGTATTGGTGGACCCAAACCTTGCCAGGAAAACGCCACAGCATAACAGAGCGACCGGACCCCCACACTGTAGGGGTTTTTCCTTTAATTTGTCACCCATCTGTATATACAGACGTGCTCAAATTTGTTGGTACCCGTGGTAAAGATGGGTAAAAAGGGTTATAAAAAATTCACCATTTTGTGAATTAGCTTAATCTCACATTGAAAAAATGAGAAAAATACAACCTTTAATTGACGTTCATTTATTATGAGAAAAAAAGAATCCCTCATCAAGAAATAATTATTTTTAACAAAACCACGTTGGCTACAATTATTGGTACCCCTGCATTTATATATTGAATAAAGTAAGAATTTTAAATATTTGGTCGCATATCTTTGCATGCCATGACTTCCTGATGTCTGTGACCCAACAACATCAAAAGACTCTTGATATCTTATTTTCTGGTACTCTTACAAGCGATACTATAACGTCTCTGCATTTGAATGGATCTCTATGGGAATTTGGGGGTGGGACTAGATTTAGCTGTAAATGCTGGAACAGCATAGAATACATGGTTGGTAAAATGGCTCTAAGTCATCAAGGGTCGGACGTATCAAACAAGCCTTAAACCATCACTTTGCTACCACAAATACAGTAGATATGAATGGATCACTTTAAGGGTTGTTTCTCCTGACAAATTTTCCTATTGAACTCTGTGGAAAAATAAGTCAGGAGAAGAAACCATTCAAGTTATCCATCCATATCTACTGTATCTCTGGCAGCAAAGTGATGGTTTAAGGCTTGTTTTATACGTCAGACCCTTGATGACTTAGAGCCATTTAGCCAACCATGTGTTCCATACTGTTCCAGTGTAATTTACAGCTAAATCTAGTCCCACCCCCCAATTCCCATAGAGATCCATTCAAATGCAGAGACATTTAGTATCGCTAATATACTGTTACAATAATCAAATTCTAAATATTTGGAATGTTTGTCCTTTTCAAAGAAAAAGACTTCAACATTTGTCTGCAGCACTGTCACAGTATCATTTGGATGGGATCCACCTATTGGGCTCATCTGCTTCTGCCTGAGTTGCTTTATTTTGTGTCATATCTTTTGCGATGCACCGTAAAAATCTGCACAAATTAAATTCTAAATTCTAATAAAAAACAACAACAGTTGGCCGTTCATCTAGTTTTGTTTGCTTTAGTTAATAGATTAATTTATTAATATTGTCTTCAGAAGTAATCAGGATAAAATCTCCCGCCTCCCACGCCTCACAGTGTGACACAGAAATACAACGACCGATTTAGCTTAGAGCTGAGAGCTAGCTGAGCACGTTCTACGTGGGAGCATCAAAAATGTCCCCTGGAGAACCCAATGGAAGCAGATGGATCTGCTGCATCAAAAGTGCCGTACAGTACAGCAGATCAACAGCTGTGCAACAGCATATTTTTATTACAATTACTTTTCCACCCTATTACTTTAAGATTAATTCCAGGACCATGTGTAGAACCTTGTTTATGGTTCTGTCAAACTTTTCACCTTGTACACTGCGTCAGCAGCTGTCAGAGAAAGCATCGGTTCAGAGACTATTAATAAAACAACCTATATGCAGTATTTTCGGTTTGATCATGAGTTCAAAGTGCGGTACTTTGACCGCATCCATTCCGCTTGATTGCAACTACTTCCAAAATCCATTCTGAAACAAAGAAAGGCATTCATGCACAAAGAGACACAGACATTCTATTGCCTTTATGCTATCAAACTAATCCTTTGCCACAAGTCATATAAGCTACATCATTTGAAGCATGTGATCCAGAATACATAAAAATAACCTTCATTATTTTCACTCATCTCCAGACTGAAATCAAGGATTAACAAATGTGTTCACTCAGTGTTTGTCATGATCTTACCTTTTCTCTTTCCACGGGCCTCCTTATTGCATTCTCAACTGCTACCCTTAGCAAAATTATTTATTTATGATTTATTTTCTGAGAGGCCGGTCATTAAAATCCCATCAGCATTCTTTCTTGTCCTGATTGCCTACAACTCAACCTTTTTAAAATGTTGAACTAAAACCAAATTCAAGCCAATGTTGAATGTGGATCAGTACTGTGGATCAGTAATGACTGTTTAAGTGCACGTCTAATGGAATAAATTCAGGTGCACTTAAATCAGTACTGCAAGCCACAAGTATTCTCTGCATTGGAACGGTCAGTTTCTCCCAGTAATAGAGCTTGCTGAATTTTCAGCAGTCCATCACTCCATACTGAACAATCTCATTGAGGGGAAAAAGGACGTTCTGTCATGATGAAGACGTGAGGTTGTGGGATTCCATTCAGTGCTCCCCAAGGATCCCATTCCCTCGATTTCAGCTCCTGCAAAAGCAAAAGCTTCTTCATTAGGCCACACACATATCTAATCAATTCACTTTTTCTGCTCATTAATGGAGCGTTGATTAGCTTGTCTGTAGATGAGGCTCATAAATATGCATTCTTTGGTCAGATACAAATCAATGGAAAGTGTAGGAATACTTCTTTAGCAAATTTTTAAGCAGTCATAAATTTTTGTTCACATAATTTTTTTAGTTTGATGGAGATTTTGTGACTCTTTTTATACATTCACACATGGAAATGCAAAATGCAAACACGTGGAATCGCCGAGGTACAAAGCATCTATCAAATCAAAGTTTCAACCTTTTATTTTAGCTATATTATAAAGAATATATATAATATATAATATAAGAGTATCTGAAAATAAGATATCAAGAGTCTTTTGATGTTTTTGGGTCACAGACATTAGGAAGTCATGGCATGCCAACACAATATGCAACCAAATATTAAATATGATGACTTTATTTAAGTTCATGTTAATTTGTCCATTACTTTTGGTCCCCTAAAATGGGGGGGGGGGGGGGGGGGGACTATGAATTGCTACAATTGCTACACGGTTCACCCGATATGGATGTATAACCCTCAAATTAAAGCTGAAAGTCTTCACTTTAACCTCATAGTCACTGTTCCATTTCAAATCCAATGTGCTGGAGTACAGAGCCAAAACAACAAAAATTGTGTCACTGTCCAAATACTTACAGACTGCACTGTATAATGAATGTCTACAGGCTTATGTGCCCATCCATATGTTTTGTTTGAAATTTAAATGCAGAGAAATAAAATGACATACAGTTAGGAAAAGACATTGTCAGTATGTCATCCATTCACTCAGCATACTTCGTTTCTGAATAAGCTAATAATAATATCATCAGTTAATTCACTCTCTTTAATATATTCTCTAATGATGTTCCAACCCTGCCATAGAAGCCATCTGCAAATACCTCTCATGCTAACAACTGTGCTTTTAAAAGAGTTTGAAGGACAAGGTCATGTTAAAAGTTCTCTCCATAAAGTTAACGGAACCATGCCATGTTTGGAGCTGTTTATGGAGTCATACCATCAATCTCTTTAGATTGGATATAAATAAATGTTACAATGACATGAGTTTGTATTACCACTGAGGTTGCGGGGGTGGGGGGGAGAATCGATATTCAATTTCAGCCCCATAAATACGACAGTGCACAACAACCTTCAAGATATTAAATGATATTAAATGATATTTCTCATGCATTAGATCATGATGCTAATTAAAAGAAGTGTACTTATGAGTGACCTTTACATATGTAACATATGTTATTAACTGCTGATTATACAGTACATTTAAAATGCAGTGTTAGGTGGACAATTTGAATTTGAAGTTAATTGTATTGTTGTTATTGTTTAATTTTAAGATATAGTGACCTTCATGGTAACTAAAAGTGACATGGTGATTTAGTGAACATATGATGTTGCAGTACAGTTTTTCACTTATAAGCTTAGCTTGACATTTTAAGAAAAGAAAAGTTTAGCAGGTTTACAGGCAAACAAAAAAGAATTTTGGAGAATACTGCAGGTGAGGTTTTGCTGAAAACTGAATTTGATGACATTATAAACAGTTCCTTTTCAGCATGTAGATCACCATAGACCAGTATGTAGACTGTGAATGTATTTTCATTCATAGCACATTCACAATTCCCTGAGAAGACATCAAATGCTTTCCTTTTTCTTTAGAACATTTACTCTTAGAAATACCTGAAGACAGTGATTCGTACATAAGTCGTACAGTCAGATCACATTCCTTTTTGGCCAATCAAAAGCCCACACATCGTAAGAGGCAACATTTATCCCTGTTCAAACTACCCTCCAGATTTTAACTTAGCTTCTGTCGCATCTAACTTACAAAGGCCTAAGTGTTTTATCAGTTAACAAACAGTATCTTCCATGAATTTAATGCGCTGCCATTTGGAGTATGCAATACTCCTATTTCAATGGCACAGAATCTTCTGTGTGTATTTTCTGTGTGTAAGGCCTTGGTGATTCAGAGTATATCCTGAATGATTTCTCGATGAATGCCAAGTGAAGCAATCTGAAGATGAAGTGACAGGTGGTTGGGGGTGAATTATAAGCATAGAATATCCTCCCCTCGGTCTGTTTTTCTCTCTTTCTCTATCTCTCTCTCTCTTGCAGTCTCTCCTGTCCAGTCTCACACGAACACGAATGTATCTGTCACACACTCAGAAGGGTACATGCATCTATTTGTGTTATCACCCACAGGTAACCGTCTATCTAGCTTCTGCTGATAGACATCTTTGGGATGATTTGGAGCCAAACTTGCCCTTTGATGAAGGGCATTTTGTTACCCCTGAAATAATTCAAGTCATTTAAACTAAAATGCTCTGATTCATAGGAAAGTGCAAGGAGATTGTGATAGAACTAAGTCCACATTTGGAGCCATCCTGGGAAATAAAGCTTTGGATAATGCATTTCACAATCCACCAGTATTAACACTGCCGAGATATGGTTTCAATACCACTCAGATCACCTTAATATTAAAATTACATCTAATCCTGTTCTCATGAGTGATGAAATTTTTTATAATTTGCATGCAGATAACCAACATTCAGTGTCTATCTAGATCTTAAATGACAATGGCATGGATATCAACAAGGTCTCCACACATCTATCACTACCAACTTGGCAGCTTTATTGTCTTATCGCCATTATGGGAGTCTGATCCAGTGGAGACCCATGGATAGTGTCAGGACATGTGATTTGAAATCAGTGGATGAAAATTACATCTTGACGGCATCTCACTGAAAGCCTTCAAAGGTCGTTCAAGGGCGATCCTGAATGAAAGAATAGTGACAATCTTAATCTTAAACCTGCAAGATCCTTGTATTGCGACATTTCTGCAATGGACATGTGTTCTTTTCTAAATCTGGGTTCAAATGGAAAAAAACATATTTTCTCTTGACAACGACGGTGAGATAATGCCACATATAGAAGCAGAAACATTTTCTGAATGAAAAAGGAGAACGTCCTTGAAAATTAATTTTTTTATTAGTTCCAGGATTTTTTAAGATTAATTTATTTAACCTTTGAGAGCATTCTGAAAACAATAATGGTTCTGAAAAATAATGATTCTTGCTGAGTTATTCTAGCACACAAGTAAAAACAATGTTTGATTTAGCAGTTGATTGGATGTTCTGCTAGCCCTGTTAATCATGGCTGTTTCATTGTCGAAGCACAAATGACTTTCTTGTAGTTTTTTATAAAGAGAATATCTTAAATAAAAGGAAATAGTAAAGCAAGGACAGTACTCAGGTTGTAGTTAATTCTCTGTGTGATTTCTGCAACTATGTTATGGATTTCTGATCGGGCTGTCAAATTTAAATTTAATTCAAGCATTTATAATGCTGAAAACAGAATCGATGTATCCAATTAACATATTTTCTCATAATTCTAATTTCCACCAAGCAGGCATGTTGGGAATAGAATAACTAGCTAACCATACAAATGTATCCTGTGATCAATGATGACTGAGACAGATGATCTGCAATGGCCTTTGAACTGAAAGTTTCATTTTGCACATTTCTGTTTTGTTTACAAGTCTGCTATTTGAATAACACATGCCATGTACAGGGATGGACAAATCGCAAAAATGTGGTAGTCCTCTGTGCTACCAAGAAGGCAAAACTGGTAGCCTATGCCAATTGTTTGATAGCCCAAATGTATACTGGTATACTGCAATAAACATATGCACAGTATATCTTTACCATTAGTATATAAAATCATGTTATGAACTAAGTACACCCTTAGTATATCCCTATCTGTCACTTGCTGACAAAAAAAGAGTAAAGCTCTTAGTACAGCTAAAAAATAATAATAATTGTACACCAGTTTATAATTTTATTAAATCAGTGTTCAAAGAAATTAGACCGCTATTCACTTTGCCAAGAACACTAGTAAAAACAAAAATCTATTTGAATTAACCTTCTTGCCGTTCTGTACCGTTCACAATGTGTAATTAGGGTATCTCTGGGTAAATGAGAAATCAGCTGGCTCACATATTTATTAGAAAGAATTGCCATCAACCTAAATTAATAGGTAGGCAGATTATTAATTAATAGAAAGGCAGGACTCTAAACTGCTTGTTTTCACAAGAGAAATTTCAGCAGCCATTGGCAAGGTAGAACTATACTCTAAGCGAGATAATTTATCAAGATAACGCTATCCATGCTAGTGCCGACTGTGGCCAGTAGCTTCAAAGGGCAAAGCGCAATTGGCGATTGCGTTGCCCATGGAGAACCGTGGATGTCTATACTCTCCCGAATCAGCAGTGAGGTTCGCACATGTAAGCAGCTTTGCAGACGATTGGCCACTTTAATTATGGATTAATTTCAGCAAATTAAAAAATGCCAATTAATCGTAATTAGGGTCACAATGTTTCTAAAGTACTTGAACAGGGACTTTCATTACAAGTTATATTTTCATGGGGTCCCCATAGGCACTGGATTAGCACAATCACCTGACTTATCAGACATTTTTGGTTAATTTTTACCCTCAGAAAGTCCTTTTCCTAACACATGGGAAGGAAGGAAAACAAACATGGATGGAAATGTCAAACAAAAAAGTGACCAGTGCACCAGTATCTGCCTGTCACTCTCTACACAGATTCAATGTATTTCACACAATTTATCCACGCACACACACACACACACACACACACAATTGACATTTACAAAAAAAACCAAAAAAAAACATGAACTATAGTCTTGTTCTACACTACAGAGACCAACAACAATGGGGAGTCATCTGTTAGCAGGGGACAAGATGTACTTTGAGAGGTAGATAGGTGTAGCCTAATTCACTATTTTTCTAATGTATGTTCATGAAGTTTTCTGTTATACCGGTGGTCCTCCCTCTGCCTTTACAACATTCACTGTTAATAATTTTCATGTTAATTAAAAAATGAAGTTGTCAAGTTGATGGTAAATTATACAATGACATTTTCTGAAATTATTACCACATAAATACATTCAGAACACATGCCTTAGGTCCTGGGTGGAAAAAAGACCCATAAAATCTGTCTCAATAGCTCATTGACATGCATCCTTAAAAAGTCCACACGCAGAATGTGAGATCTCTACATTTGGGGTAGTATAAATATTTTGATTAATATAAATGTAGATACTTCCTTACTTACTTTTACATGTACATAAAAACATTTTTTGAAAGCCAGATTGGACAGCTGGCTAATTTGAGCGTCTGAAGATCTCTGAATTATTCTGTTTTGATTTAAAGGGATATTTTGGATCACAGTTTGTTTACTGCTTAAGTTTGGTTCCTTTTGGCAGCTCTTAAAGCTTGTTTCACATCATGTAAGGCTGGGCAATATGGCCAAAATATCACAATATTTATTCATATTATTTATGGTATGACGGTATTTGGTTTTCCAATACAAATTAACACAAGAAGTAAACTGAAATATACATTCACTATGGAAAAATAAGGATTAAATTCAGTAATAAATGCAGAAATAAATTCCACTATTTTTATTAGGAACACTGCACTGTGTGAAATATTGAAGCCTTTAGCCTTGCTGTGGTCCTGTGTTTACAAGCAAAGAGGTCTGCTCCTCCATCATCGACCTCGCCCACTCAAGGTACCCGACTTCAGCCATCTAGCTACCTAACATAGCTAGCTGGATAGCTAGAAGTAATGTTACAGGTCCAACAGAAAGTATGCCAACTCTGCGTTGCTTTTATCCCCTTGCTACATTTCAGTTGTCGCCATCTAAGAAAAATCCCAACCCACAGGCTCTGTATCCACACACACCCCTCCCCACACAGAAAAGAGCATCATGCCCAGAAACATCCCGAACACATCTTAGAATAATAAATAGCTACTGGCAGAGGAGCACAGATTTGGCAAATGTGCACAAAGACGATTTCCAGTGCATCATAGTTATGACTGAGCATGGTTATTTCACACACACAGACGAGATGATGATATTTTATTGGTCGAGAACCACCCGTGCATTGCAGTACTGGATATGCAGTCCGTTAAAATGTGAACTACAATCATTAATGCATTACTTTAAAAAATAAAAATTGGAACATGCGATATATGGTCTATATCCTTGTACCACACAGGCTAATCCAGGAAAGTTTCGGCTCATTCTATAAATCAGATTTCAAGAAATAGTCGATAGTCTCCAAAGCCCATTCTATCTTCCATAGGGAATTTACTTCCAAAACCAGACTCTGCCCACGACTGACGTACTCACTTGAGTACTCTATAGTGGTCGAAATAGCTGAATTGTGAAGTGAAGTAACGTTACAGAATGATCTTGGGTGTGTTAGGCAAGAGCAGAGCCTGGGCAAAAGGTGCTTTGTAGTGTGACGTAGTTATGCTTGACCGATCACGTTTTTAAAAATATTTATGTATTTATTATTATTATTTTGTATTATTTATTCTGGGAAATTACACTGAAATAAAGTGCAGTACTGAAGGTGAGTCCTGAAAATCTGGCTTAAAAAACTTAAGTGTATAATTAATTAACATTAGTGTAAGGGGGAGTGTAAGGTTCGGAGAACTAAACGCGACCGATAAGGATTTCTAAAAGCGTATCTAAAGAAATACGCCACAAAACGCGGAAGTAGCCGCACCAGGACTGAGATAACACAGGATAGGGAGCAAAACTTCCCTAGCACAAGGCAAAACAAAGCAACCTCAAAAAACCGAGGTGATCTCGATAAACAGCGAGAATAACCAACAAAAGAACCTCACGCACTAAATAATTAGCAAGAGGTGGTGAAACAAAACAAAACTCGATAAAACGAGTGAAGGAAAAAAATAGAAAAGACCTGTTAGCCAAAGCTCTTGTGGCAAAAGAGCTGAACACAACTGGCAACAGGTGTTAAGAGTCGCTCTTAACAGTTAAGTCGCTCTGGATAAGAGCGTCTGCTAAATGCCTATAATGTAATGTAAGGTGAAAAGAATAAAGGATAAAGAAAGATTGGAAAGGAAAGAGAAAACCAATCTAACCTAAATCTTATAACTGGACTTGCTGCGTTTCCTATTCGTACGAACCAGAAATGCAGCAACCAAAATTCCTATAGCTTACCGACTTCGTATATCAACATAGCAAAGACAATATCGAAGTGCGGAAATCCTGAGGTATTTATAGCCGACAGGAAATGCAAAACAGGTGCAGAGAATAATTGTCGGGCAAGATACGAATACTGGAACGGAGGCGAAAAAAATCCGATAGAGCATCCCGACGACGCCAAAAAGAAAGACAACCGCAGAAACAGCAGGGGCTGCAAATACCCATGACAATTAGTCTAATGTGGGAATTGTTTTTATTGCTGCAAGAAGGGAATAGGAAAAATTAGCTACGACTACATATGCTATCCAGCTAGCAAGTGCACAGAGCAGAGACAAACCCAGTGTTGTCAGATGGGAAATATGAAATTATCGTACTGGGGTCTTAAAATTATGGATTTTTAAAGAAAATTACATAGATAAACAAAGAGACAGTATAGGCTACATGTAAATATGTGCTGGCCCAAATCTAGCATCTTTCTTATAAGCAATAACCTTGTAAAATATGTTTTGACACTGTATAGCTACTTGACACTGAATAGCTGAACACACATCAATGGTTTGAGGTATCAAACGAGCCTCAAACCATCACTCTGCTGCCAGATATGCTGTAGATATGGATGTATCACTTTAAGAGTTGTTTCTCCTGACTCATTTTCCTATTGAACTCTATGGAAAAATAAGAAACAACCCTTCAAGTGATCCATCCATATCTACTGCATATCTGGCAGCAGAGTGGTGGTTTGAGGCTTGTTTGATACCTCTTATGCTGTCGTTCAATTCATGGGAGGGTGAGAAAGGAATAATTCTGATTAAGCTACAATAGCTTCAAAGCTAGTCACAGCATCGACAACACCACTGAAATGTCCAGGCTCCAAAATCAATGGTTATTGTTGCCAAGCTAAAATTTACTTACTATTTATTTACACAGCTAAATACTACCTAAATTAATTCTGGTTAAATACCTAAATTGTACAACAGCAGTGTACTGTACATGATTTGAACCTGAAACAACCAAGTTTCCCTTGGCAACTCACTGTTTAGCAAACAATGTCACTGCCAATAAAAAACTTTCAAAATGAAATAACTCATGCCAATTCAACAAATTTGAAACGACAAGATAAAAACAAACAAACACAATGCTTGTGTGAAGGCATTTATTGTTCCAAGATGTCAGAATGGGCTCCAGATCTAAGTGTTTAGAGTGCTCTTTGCCAGTTTGGAGTGGAGGGCTGTGTCATCATTTAAGTGAATTTGAGTAACAGCATTATCTACAGCACAGCTGGACTTTCCGTGGGTTTATTATGAAAGATAAACATAATGTCAAGGTGCCAATGTATTTCCACCCTGAAATCGCTGGCAGTGTGCAAGTATTTTCTTACATCGTTTGTCTCCCCCACGCACTTTTATTACGGCTACCCAGAGTATCTATCAGGACTAAGTAGGAATATGTTGTTTTGGGCTACCCAGAGTATCTATCAGGACTAAGTAGGAATATGTTGTTTTGGGCTACCCAGAGTATCTATCAGGACTAAGTAGGAATATGTTGTTTTGGGCTACCCAGAGTATCTATCAGGACTAAGTAGGAATATGTTGTTTTGGGCTACCCAGAGTATCTATCAGGACTAAGTAGGAATATGTTGTTTTGGGCTACCCAGAGTATCTATCAGGACTAAGTAGGAATATGTTGTTTTGGGCTACCCAGAGTATCTATCAGGACTAAGTAGGAATATGTTGTTTTGGCAACAGGTGCTGCATCTCTCAAGGGATTATTTTGGCATAGACAAGGAAAAGTTCATTTAAATTGTTTGCACTTCTGCCAAAAATATGAAGCAGGTAATGCCTTCCCCCATTTTATAAGCAGATTTATGGCCTGATAAAACTTGAATAATTTTAACAATGGCTGTAGTTGAAGGAATTAATTCCAAATTGCCTTGGTTTCCTAGCATACCATTAATTATGGACCTAGAACTGGCTTGTGGTTAACTGAGATACTTGTAGATGTTGATCAGATGTAGTCCACCTCAATATACAATCATGTTGCGTTTTCACTGTTCACAGTCCAACATGAACTTCCATTAAATCTTATGTCTGTAAAGACTTTAGAGCATTGTTTACATTTTTGATTAAAGGTGGATTTCTGGAGCACCATTTTATTTTTTACACTAATATTAGAGTGCAGCAAATCAACATTTTTACATTGGTGCAGCCAATGGTGCAGTGTGTTTCTGTGAGTGGGCTAGAAGGAATCTCTCACATCGCAGAGATACGTGATAATCGCACTGCTGTGTATGTAGCTGCTCTGGTTAGCTTAGAGGAAATAGTTTTGCCCGACATTTCCACAGTTCAAATGGTACTAAGGGGAGGTCAGAAAAGGAAATTGTGTCCATTTTATTCAGTTGATGTTTGAGAGAAGAGCCCATGACGGCATACTTGAGCAATGGGGGAAAGCTAATGCCGAAAGAGCCAATCTGAACATTGGGCAAAGGGTGAATTCTCAGAGCGCAGGAACTGAACTCTCTTTAAACTCTGTTTCTTAGACTTCCTGCACAGGCCAGGGTCCACTCCACTCCCAGAGAGGACAGGTTTCATTTGATAAATGTGCACTTTTTCTTTTCCACCTTTGCTTTTTTGTCTCCAGATGGTCCTGTCCTTTCCTTTTGTCTCTTCCCAAACTCCCGATATTTATCTTCTGCACTTCATGGAGCTGAGGAAAGAGAAGATTGAAATTGGAAAGCATCAATAATGAACCTGGCCCTGGTGTTTCTATTAGTTTGCTCCCACAGCAAACTGAAGGGTTTATTGATTCCAGCAGTGCCCGGCCCCAGCCGTCTGTTTGCACTTGGCTAGTGCCTGAGAGTCCTTTGCTTCTTTTCTCTGTGTCAACAGATTGTGTTGTGGCTGTGTGGTCCCTTTAGCAATTTCCCTGTCATCTGTAGTTATCGCAACCCTGAATGGTTGTTTTCTGTACAGAAGTGGCTCCTTATTGCCAGCTGACTTTATTTTATTCATTCCTTACCAAAAGCAGAATTGATGGAGCATTTCAGATTGCTGACTACGGAGGGCATTGCCGGGGAAATGAGAAGACCAAGGATATTTTTCTCCTGTGCCAAATGAGTCATAGAAGAAAGTGACTTGAATGTAAAAGCTGTTCTCTATTGTGGCCATTCATACTGTTCTGAAATCATGTCCTAATGCATCAGGCTATATTTATTTGTTGGAAGCTGTTCTCCTTCTCTCTGCTGCGCTGGAGTGACAAAATCTTAATTGAGAACTGTTTTTTTTTTCTCCCGTTTGTCTTCCCTCAGGTCGAAATGCTAGAGCATAAATACGGGGGTCATGTGATCTCGCGCCGCGCTGCCTGCAAGATCCAGACCGCCTTCCGCCAGTACCAGCTCAGCAAGAACTTTGAGAAGATCCGCAACTCGCTGCTGGAGAGCCGGCTTCCGCGCCGCATCTCCATGCGCAAGGTGCGCGTGCAGAACGTTGAGGGCTTCTCGGCCGAGAAGGCCCTGGTGGAAGGCTACAACTTCATGGGCATCCCCCTGGTGCGCTCTCCCTCCCTGCCCACTCCTATTGGCGGCACTCTTACAGACCTGGAGGACTCCTTCACTGAGCAGGTGCAGTCCCTGGCTAAATCCATCGATGATGCCCTCAGCAACTGGAGCTTGAAGACTATGTGTTCCCTACAGGATGGAGGCACCTACCAGTTCACTGAGACCTTCAGCGCCGGGGCGCCTGGGGCAGGAAGTGGAGCTGTGGAGCCGGGAACGGACCCCGCCACGCTGCAGGAGGCCAGCCAGGAGGACAATCCTGACAACCTGCCGCGGAGCGCCAGCAAGCTAATGATGGCCTTCCGTGACGTGACGGTGCAGATCGACAACCAGAACTTCCACGTCTCCTCCTCCGTCATGGAGTCCACCTCCGTCTCCCTCGGCAACTGCGTCCACGAAGGCACTGCCGAAGGCGATGGAGAGCACAAAGAGCCTCCGGAAGGGGAGCAGGAGGCACCTCCCCAGGACGAGGGGCCCCCGGACCCTGGGGAGGGGGACTATGAATTCCCTGCCCCTCCGCCAGAGGAGCTGGCTGAGGAGCTACTGCGGGAGCTCGCCCTGGAGAATATGGAGGCCCTGGAGCCCGAACCTCTACCGCAGGTGGAGGTGGAGGCAGTGGGGGAGATGGATGCTGGCCCGCAGGTCCTGGAGGCCAAGCGCAGCGAGTCGGAGACTGCAGACAACAGCTCAGAGCAGATGAGCAGCAGCAGCACCTCCACCTCTGCCAAGTCGGCCTCAGAGGCCTCCTCCAAGGAGGCCCTTCAGGCCATGATACTCAGCTTGCCCCGCTATCACTGCGAGAACCCGGCCAGCTGCAAGTCCCCCACCCTCTCCACTGACGTCATGCGGAAGCGTCTCTACAGGATCGGCCTCAACCTCTTCAACGTGTGAGTACCCCAATCTCTTTGTCCAGCAGGACATATCCCAGAATGCATTGCTGTATACAGCTTTATAAAATGGTCTTTTGTGTTCACACCTTAATCGTCAAAATGCGCAGGATATTCATCCAGGTGACAGTGCCTTATCTCTGCTTATTCATTTCTAGTCCCGGGAGCATATTTCCTTTAATTGCGGCACAGTTCTATATTACTTACGTTTGATTGAGATGTTAATTACATGTTAATCCTGTTTGACATCTACAGTATGTACTGTTAGTTTGTGAAAACAAACGTGTCTGTGGTTGGCGTGTGTGCTTGCGCACCCTCAAAGGATACCAGAAGCCCAACGTAATTCACTTTTGTACCTCAAACTAATTAGTTATACTGGTTTGCATTCAATATAACTGATTTAGATTAGGTAGTAGCTCAATTAACTGTGATAAGGCGTAAAGCAATTAATTGGAAAACTCATTTAGCTTAATTGAGACAGGTACAAAAAGTTTGTTTTAACACCAGACATTAACAAAAATGGGCTTATTAAACCACTTTTAATTGTTTCTTTCTGTTCACGCAAACATACCTCACTAACGACATATTGGCGCCTCTTGGGGCAAAACAAATATCTAAGGTGTTGTCGAACACAGATCAACATTCAGCTAATGGCTCCTTCAAACCTAATTAATTAGAAGAACGGGTAGCCACACGCACTACTCTCCCCCAGGTGTGGGGCCTGGGAAAAGGTGCATTAACTCATCTGCAGCCGTGAGGGCTATCTCACTAGGAGATGCACGTTGTCAGCGCGAGAGAAACTGGGTGTGGGATTAACAAGATTTAATGGAGCTGTTTGAGCGGAATAGCTGGCCTAGCACTTTCACAGTGGGGTACCGCACAGGAGCCTGAGCCAACAACACACTGAAATAAACCCTCCAAACAGACTTAAACATCCAGCAGGACAGGCTCAGCAGACGCCAACTGGAGGCAGAGTCATCAATTAGAATGGATACACGATGGATACGTAGAATGCTGTCTGTACAGTAATACTGCTTCTTTGATACGCCTCTTGTAGTACACTCAGCGGTCGGAGTTTACCTCATGCTAACTTAATACGCTCAGGTTGCTAAACTTGACAAGCCGTCATATTGTGGTAACTGTGTAATTATGTAGGTTATCATGTACAATATATACAGTGTGACTATTATTCAAGTGAGGTAAATTGTTACCAGTTATTCTGCTACATTTATTTAGATCATCACCAAATCACCACACATTCACTACAAACAGATTATAAAACTATATCAATCAATCTAAATGTTGAAGGATCCCAGCAGAATAGTGTGGCTTCCTGATTTTAAATGAATTCACAGCGGCCAATTTTAAACCCGCCATCACAGGATTACAGCAGGATAACATACAGTTGAAGTCGGAGGTTTACATACACTTAGGTTGAAGTCATTAAAACTCATTTTTAACCACTCCACAGATTTCATGTTAGCAATCTACAGTGTTGGCAAGTCAGTTAGGCCATCTACTTTGTGCATGACACAAGTAATTTTTCCAACAATTGTTTACAGACAGATTATTTCATTTTTAATTCAATATATCACAATTGTGGACGTCCACACGTCTGGTTCATCCTTGGGAGCAATTTCCAAACGCCTGAAGGTACCATGTTCGTCTGTACAAACAATAGTATGCAAGTATAAACACCATGGGACCATGCAGCCCTCCTACCGCTCAGGAAGGAGACACGTTCTGTCTCCTAGAGATGAATGTGCTTTGGTGCGAAAAGTGTGAATCAATCCCAGAACAACAGCAAAGGACCTTGTGAAGATGCTGGAGGGAACAGGTACAAAATGATCTATATCCACAGTAAAGTCCTATATCGACATAACCTGAAAGGCTGCTAAGCAAGGAAGAAGCCACTACTCCAAAACCACCATAAAAAAAGCCAGACTACAGTTTGCAACTGCACATGGGGACAAAGATCTTACTTTTTGGAGAAATGTCCTCTGGTCTGATGAAACAAATTTTTTTACTGTTTGGCCATAATGACCATTGTTATGTTTGGAGGAAAAAGGGTGAGGCTTGCAAGCGAAGAATACCATCCCAACCGTGAAGCACGGGGGTGGCAGCATCATATTGTGGGGGTGCTTTGCTGCAGGAGGGACTGGTGCACTTCATAAAATAGATGGTATCATGAGGAAGGAAAATTATGTGGATATATTGAAGCAACATCTCAAGACGTCGCAAATGGCTCTTCCAAATGGACAATGACCCAAAGCATACTTTCAAAGTTGTGGCAAAATGGCTTAAGGACAACAAAATCAAGGTATTGGAGTGGCCATCACAAAGGCCTGACCTCAATCCAATCGAAAATATGTGGGCAGAACTGAAAAAGCTTGTGCGAGCAAGGAGGCCTACAAACCTGACTCAGTTACACCAGTTCTGTCAAGAGGAATGGGCCAAAATTCCAGCAACTTATTGTGAGAAGCTTGTGGAAGGCTACCCGAAACGTTTGACCCAAGGTAAACAAGTTAAAGGCAATGCTACCAAATAGTAACAGAGTGTATGTAAACTTCTGACCCACTGGGAATGTGATGAAAGAAATAAAAGTTGAAATAAATCATTCTCTCTACTATTATTCTGACATTTCACATTCTTAAAATAAAGTCATGATTCTAACTGACCTAAGACAGGTAATGTTTACTAGGATTAAATGTCAGGAATTGTGAAAAACTGAGTTTAAATGGATTTGGCTACGGTGTATGTAAACTTTCAACTTCAACCGTAGTTCTGTAACTCTGAAGCACCTCTCCCCTTTTAACCCAGATCCTTCACTCCATTGGACAAAGCACTTAAATAGACCCACAGTGGTATTTAGCTTTGTGAAGCATGGAAAATGGGGTGGGGAACTCTGTTGGTGATGGTTGGGAGTTATCACAGCCTCCAGGTTGATACACAGAGACATTTAAGGCTCTCTGTTTTTAAACACACAATGCGCGCGCGCACACACACACGCACACACACATACATATACATACACACGCACACATGCACACGCATACAAACACACACACGCACACACACACACACACACACACCCACACACACACACACACACACACACACACACACACACACGCGCACAGAATAAAGACCTCTGCATTTATTTTGAGCTGCAGTGCACTTTCCATTAAAATTCTATTCTGTTATGCCATTCACTGTGCTAAGTGGAGAGTGACTAAGTTTGGAGATAAGAGTGCTGGAGACATTCAAAACAAGGGGCATGATGGGATATGTGGCCCCAGGGAGCACAACAGGCAGAGCAATGGACAACCTGCAGTTGGTTCCTAAAGGCATGGCATGCTTAACTCTCCATTAACGGCCAATCGTTATAACCTTCAGTCATCAAGTGTGAGATCCTTGAGCCTACTCCAGCTAGTTACATTACAACTTTGTAAAAGTTACACTTTGCACTCTTTGTACTTGACAAGTGCATCCAGTTCAGAGGTCATCAATCACCACCACTTGTAATCAAGGAGCTGCAGTCCACTGCACAGAAACTTCAACGACAAGATCTGATCAGCAATTCTACTGAAAATGGGTTCCTAACAGCTTACACAACTGAGGGAATGAGTAACCATGAGTAACGATAAATTCTCGTTTTTTTGTCTGATGTTAGTGATGATTTTTTTGCAAAGCCATTTCATCTAGATTGAAAGTAGATTTTTTTTCTGCTCTGCAGTCTTTCAACAAAGAAATAAATAAATTAAAAAAAATAATCCGTTCCAGTCCGCTAAGGAAATGTTTGATGTGTTGGAAATGATTGTGCATGTGGAAGGCTGATTGCCTCCCTGCTTGGGTCCTGATCCTGAGGACTTGTGTTTTGACTCAGAGGAGGTCCAGGTAGAAGGCTGCACCAATAGATATAGAACCATAGATATGACATATCACATAATGTAATCGTAATTTGGAATTCTGAAATGGAACAATTCGGCAGCCATCTTACCTGGGTACAGCTATAATAGGAACCTATGGCAAAGTTTCATGTACTTTCTAACCCACTGTGATGTCATAATCGGGTCTCAGAAGCCAGATAGTTGATGATTCGCTCATAGATCTAAAACCATGGTTACTGGCCACCATCTTACCTGGTATGGTCGCAAAAAATGTGCCACTAACTATGACATACAGTGTATTACATCTATTGTTCTAGTGTGCTTGACCTTCCCTTGTGCTTATTTATTTATTTTTTTAGCAGAGTTCGCTTCGGTTAAATCCATTTTGAGTGTAGTTGGATGTGGGTGCAGTTTTGAATGGCAGACACAGGCTAATATTTTTTCCATTTTCTATGCTGAACATTTGGCAACCCCCTCAGTGTATAAAATTAGCAGTCAACATTTTACACATCAATTTCCACAGGGATTTATTTGTGTAAAAGTTGTGTGAAATATTTTGGAGTTTTGAATCCTTCCACGCAATGCTCCAAAGTTTTTAAAACTAACTTTACCTTATAGTTTCTCCAGGTAAGTTCGTCAGTGGCCCCCATAACACACCCACCCTGAAAGATAAGCAAATGTGAGTTTTTCCATTTTCAAACATCAAAATACCTGACAGCTTAAGACATTACCTCAGCACTCGCCGGAAAAATCTGTCTCATTAGTTTTCCCATCGTTTCATTTCCCTGCGCTAATACCTACGTCTCTGTGCTGTGTCCTCACCGTGCAGAGAGAGGCACATTCCTAAAGAGGTGCGGCAGATTTAAATTCAAGCCGGGTCGAGCGGGGCCCGCTCTTCCGAGAAAAGGTAATTAAGAGCGATGAGACGAGCGCGTCTCATTTCATCCCTTAACGCCCCGGGACGGCTCCGAAGTTGGGGAGGCGAAGCCGACCGTGCCCCCCCCCCCCCCCGGGGGAGGTTCTCCAGAGACCCCGAGCGACAGAACGTTCGTGGAAATGTGCTCAGAATGGGAATGGCCCTCTCTCGCCTGTGGGAGAGGTCAGGGAGCCGGAGCGCATTAAGGGTGGAGATTGAAAACAGAGATGGGGAGAAGCAGAACTTGCGTCGGGGCCTAGTACTCGCGGCACTGCCTGGATGAGGGACGATTCGCAGGAATGCGAGATGGGGGTTTGTTGGCTTGTGAGAATTTCACACCTAAAGGGCTCTGCGCACGTGCGAAAGCTCTCGTGCGGCGTGTGCACGTCGGTCTGGCTGAGGCCTGACGTGAAGGTGACCCCTTTCTGAGCAACGGCGGAGTGATTCAAGCGCTCGGGGCGCTGAGCAGCATTCCGCCTCGCCGCATTGGACACACCACCCCAGAGCACCAACCGCCGCATGCATGATTCAGCTCACGCAGGGAAGATGGATATGTCTCTTAACCCACTGAATAAAACATGAGCTGCAGAGGTGACCAGCGCCGGTGCTGTGACGCGTCTGGGATGTGCATCGTAAGGCCCCGCAATGGAGATAATCAATGCAAGGGGATTAACTCAGCCCCCTTCTTGGGCGAACACGAGGAAATGAAACAAGCCTTATCCGCACTGGGGGACATTTTACCCTGACAGAGAGAAGCCCTTCCCAGGCCAGAGAAGCTGATGATGCACAGAGGCTTGTTGCAGCGCCCGTTACGCGTGGCTCGTTACGGTGCCCTATTTAAAGAGAGATGCCTTTCAAATCCCTGGGATGTGGCACTGTGAGTCCCCTTGGGACCGGGAATGCTCTGCGCCAGCCAATAGCTCTCTTGTTGTACTGTCCCGGACAGGAATATAATGATATTGCTTTGACAGCAGTGCTACGTATTATGTATGAGCATGTAGTAGCAAGATCTTGCTGAAAGCTTGCAGCTAATGAGAAAAATTGTTTTATTGCACTCCAGCAGAGAGTGAGCAGCACCATATTATTTTCTTATTTACACCAATTACAATGGTTATATTTTACATATTATCCCTTTATATAGCTGATATTTCTTGAAGCAAAGTATAAGTGGAGATGTAAAGATGCAAATTTATGGTCCTTTTCCAAAAGAACCGTGCCACACTACTGCCCACACCATAGCCCGTTGGCGTGCCAAACTTTTTGTGGCACGGCTCACTGAATAAGGGCCCATTTAGCCAGCGCTGCTGTCCGATACCCTTGCGAGCCGAATGGGAGCCCGTGGTAGAGCCAAGACACGATCGCATAGCACAAGAGCAGCCATTACACCAAAGCGTAGAGGCGCGGGCGGTTCTTCCCGTTTGCACACGGATTAATCAGAGTGCACGTTGCAGCCCAGGTGGAGGACCATGGGGCAGGAGGGCTGCTTCTCATTTTCCGCCTCGTATCTCTCCTCATTATCATGCATGAGGGCCCACCAGCAGATGAGACGTGGCAGGGGCCTTTACACACCGATTCATTGTAGGAACAAAAATAACCCACACAGGAATGCATCTGTCATTTACCATTGGATCCAGCCCTGCTGACTGCTGGATAGAGGCATGTTTAAATGTACTTAATTGTTTAAATATACGCAGTGTAATATTGAATCTCACTATTTATTGAGAACAAGTAAGAAAATGCATCCATCTCTTATCAACCACCGTATGTTGCCATATGTTGCAAAGTTTCATCAGCATACATCTTGAAAACGCACGCAATGGCGCATCACGTGTGGTGAAAGGAAGTGTGTCTTGCTGAGGAGGCTCAAAGCTAGGTAACGGTGATGAAAGTGAGAAGGGAAGATGAACTTGTTTCCTTTATGAGGCTGTGAACCCAAACCATGACCCATCTAAGAGGCATGGAGGAGGACTACTAATATCAGTGGCCCAGGCCTTCTGCCTAATTGATCCCCTTACCACGGTCCATCTAACCCTTAAACTACATCATTCGATCAATTTTTAGGCTTAATGACTGCAGATGACCACATGCTGGAGGAACATTCTTATACTCAGGATCAGAGTTTTTTATGATCAATCAACTGTACAATCACGTTCAGCATTCCAGGACCGCGGTTGCCTATACCTCTGCAGTGCACGGCCCCAGATCGAAGCAGTCAGGCAGCAGGGAACCGTCCGTTAAGCGCCACGGTTCCTGTGAGCGAGCAGTCCCGCGACCCCCCTGTGAACACGGCACACATGCCCTTCTTGTGTAATGGAATGCGCTACCATGAGGAGGATGGAGGAATATGCATTAAACTTTCATAGTTGCCATGGCATGATCCCACAGAACATGGTTAATGTCGCTATAAATAGTGCAGTCGGATTAACCATAGGTCTGGGGGGTGAGGTAATGTGTTTAACTTAATCATTTTCCCATTTGCCTCTGTACACACACACACAAACAATATAACGTATATTCGCTGGGAGCAGAATTCCTAGTTATTTGAAAATGAAATTTTCATTGTACTTGTGTGCTGTGGTCTGCGGGTCATTATTGCATCAAGGAGGTTTTTCCGTTGTTCCATCTGCATCTTATTTTTTGAGTTTTAAATGTATTTATTTTTTTAAATCTGAGCCAGGGGCAGTTTACGCTGAAAGCCATTTTGAATTACATGAAGGAGTCAATTGTAAGTCTGTGTGCATCACAATGCTCTACTGCGGGGCACTGCTTTAATTGTTGTTAATGAATGTAACAATGTGAGAAGAAGGCACGCAGATTAATTTGTCACTGCCCGTGTATTTCACAAATCAGGTGGTCCAAACTCCAGCTTTCTGTTGTCTTTGTGGTTTGTATTGCAAGTCTCATTAGTTCCATTATTTCATTGCAATGCTAATGCTAGCGTGGCTCTTGTCCACAACCCCTGAATTTACAATCTGCATTGTATCTTCCATTGAAAGGCTTGTGTCATCTAATTGGATTTCACACCTCTTGTGTGGGCAAGCCCATTGGCTGCTTTCCATCTCGTTCCGCTGTCCTGATGGGAGGGGGAGGAGCCAAGTGTTGTGGGGGAGGGCACTCACCTCTATCTGCTATCCCTTGCAGGAACCCAGACAAAGGAATACAGTTCCTCATCTCCAGAGGCTTCATCCCGGACACGCCCATAGGCGTGGCTCACTTCCTCCTGCAGAGGAAGGGGTTGAGCCGGCAGATGATTGGCGAGTTTCTGGGCAACAGCAAGAAGCAGTTCAACAGAGACGTCTTGGAGTAAGTCCCTTCAGCCGCATTATTATATCTGATCACTGCTCACAGCATTCCAGATCACTGCACTCCATGCTCCCTTCAGATATTCTTATCTCAGCACTGAGGGGGAAGCCATATAATGAGCTAGCTCAACCTTAGAAAAGAGGTCATTTTGGAAACAAGTACTTTCATGTGTATGGCACCTTTACAAAAATGTTAGTGATTTTCTAATGTATGTTTTTTTCTGTAATGAACACAACATTTGTAAATAAACAGTATTAAACAGTATTTTCCTCGTTGGCCTCAGTGAGTCTTGGCAAATCAGAAGCAGATGTTAATTGCCATTTGCCAGAAGCTGAGCTGAGTCTTAAGTGCCACAGACTCGATAGGGAAATATGTTTTTACATTAAGCATATTCACAATCGAGTAGTAAAATCAGTGCCAGCACAGTGTCATCTGTACAGTGAGGGTGTGTATAAGTGTGTGTGTGTATGTGACTGTGTGTGAGTGCATTTTGGAACAAGGTAAAAATATAAAAAAATAGGAAAGTGAAGAGTAAGAGGAAGTCAGAGGGGTACCTGCTCTGGAAATATGTTTGTGTTCCTATGACGATCCTTACTGTGATCAAGACTATACTGTGGTTTCCTGTGAAGATCCTTACTGCGATCATGACTATACTGTGGTCTCCTGTGAAGATCCTTACTGTGATCATGACTATACTGTGGTCTCCTGTGAAGATCCTTACTGTGATGACTATACTGTGGTGTTCCTGTGAAGATCCTTACTGTGATGACTATACTGTGGTCTCCTGTGAAGATCCTTACTGTGATCATGACTATACTGTGGTTTCCTGTGAAGATCCTTACTGTGATCATGACTATACTGTGGTCTCCTCTGAAGATCCTTACTGTGATGACTATACTGTGGTGTTCCTGTGAAGGCCTTTGCTATAAAGATATTTCTTCTTTCGGATCTCCGAACCGCGGTAGTGTCATGGTTTATGACCCTTTTTCCCTTGCGGTCGTGTTCCTCGGTCGCCACACGTGGGCGCTGCTCCGTTGGTGGAGTTTTGGCTCCGTCCCTTCTTTTCACGGAGTAAGTTAATCAGCGTTCACAGCTGGGATGTAATGCCGGTGAGCTATTTAAGCCCATGTTCCTTTTGTTCTGGGCTTCGATATTGATTGATTGTTTATTTGTATTGTGGTGTATGGTCTGGCATCATTCATGCTGTATTGTGTGTGGTATTATTACATTACATCACATTACAGTCATTTAGCAGACGCTTTTATCCAAAGCGACGTACAGTAAGTGCATACAGAGACATCATCAAGATCACTACAGAACAGACAAAGCACATCCTTCCCATAATGTAGCAGCTATCCCTAGCAATGAACGTCGACTGTAGTTCACAGTAAGCTGTGGGCAAATCAGCAACACCACACTTCCATTCCAAATACTATTATAAACAATAATAAACAGACAGGAAAACACAGGGAACTAGTAAACAGGGAACTGATATTCCTAGGTGAGGATATCAGTCAAGGTGGAGTCTGAAGAGGTGTGTCTTCAGGCCTCGACAGAATGCAGGCAGGGTTATTCAGCCCTTTGTATGTTAAGTCAGTATTATTTTGGTCTAGGGTTTTAAGGAGACCGTTTTGCTCCATTGTGGTTCATTGGAGTTATGCGGGACTCGCCTATGTGGAAGTAGCTATTAGGACTCATCCCCCCTGGCGTACCTGCCTATGTGGATGTAGTTATTCGGACTCTTCCCCCCTGGCTCTTTTCTGTCCTCGCTTCCTGGTTTTTCCTTTTTAGTCCATTTGCCTAGATTTTGCCTTCCGATGTCTCTTTCTCCTCTCTTTGTCTGCTTTCTTCTGTGAAAGCGAGAGGAGTCTTTGTTTGTTTGCGTGTATCTGTATAGTAGGTTCTTACTAAGAGACGGGGCATTTTTATCATACTGACTTTAGGGCTTTATTTATTTGGTGTATGTTATTTGTACCTTTCATGCTACTCGCCTGTTTTAACGTCTCGTTGCTGAGGCAGGGCTTTATTCTTGCCGGCTCTTTAGTTACTTATCTCGTAGAAGTATGGGACCGCAAATCTCTAGCTCTATTTCGCCTCTGTTTGGTTTTCTTACTGAGAAACCAGGCGTTTGAGCTTCTACTCATTTCCGTGTTACAGTGAGCCGGTTAGTAGCTTCGGTATGTTTGTTCCCTGTTTTGTCTCCTTCTCGTGGACTACTTTCCCCTTTGTTGTGAGTCAGGGTTATTTCTATTATATTGAGGCAGTGCTTGCTATTTTCTATTAAGTTTGCGTTGGTCTTTTGTTACAGCTGTTTTGTTTCGTCCTTTTTACCTGCGGGACGATTTTGTTCGGAACTGTTGTCCTGTTCATTTTCCGGGTATGTTTCTCCTTATTTGGAGCTTGGGCGATGTTGTGGACATGTTTGTGTGTGACTGCGTGTTTCTGAAAAGCCTCGGAACGTTAGCTCCATTTCGCCTCGTTACATATTCCTTTGCTGAGAGGCTAGGGCGTGTGTTTTCAATTAAGCTTGCGTTAGTCATGTTTGCTAGTAAAGTTATGGGACGACGGTGCTCCGTCGGCTCACCTGTAAAATGTTTCTCTCTCCTGGGAGATCGGGCGTTTACCCCTTTACGTTTTCTGGACCAATGCGGGACTTGCCTATGTGGATGTAGTTATTTGGACTCTTCCTCCCTGGCGTATTTGCCTATGTGGAAGTAGCTATTAGGACTCGTCCCCCCTGGCTCTTTTGTGTTCCTGCTTCCTGGTCGTTGCATTTGACTGTGAGCCTTTGAAACTAGCCATGGAACGTTAAATCTCTGTTCCTTTCGCCTCCTCAAATACTTACTATCGTATTATTTTGCAGTGTTTGTTGACTGTTTTATTTGTGCCATTACGCTACCCGCCCGTTCTTATGTGTCTCATTACCGAGACAGGGCGCATATTATTTCTGGCTACTGAGAATCCTGTCCTTGCGCTTCTACTTATTGGCATGCGACAGTGAGCCGGTTAGTAGCGTCTGTAGGCGTGTTCGTTGTCTTGTCTCCTCCCTTAACTGCGGGGTTTCCTGCCTTAGTGGCCTTAGGGCTTAAAGAATCCCCTTGCTGCGTTTGGCTCCTCCTACCTCACACGTCACGCCCCATTACAGGTAGAGCTTGAGTATGAAAATAAGTCCTCTGAGCGGGTCACATACTCCCACGGATGACAAATAAAGACCCATTTAAGAATAAAAAAGGCAGAGAACCTTTTTTCTGTAAAATTCTCATTATTAAACCCCATTAGGAAAGTGCCAGTTGCGTCTTTGAAGAGCTCTCCAGGGGAGACCCTCACCATCTCCGCCAGTGAAAGCCACTTTTCAACGCGAAATGCGCAGAAAAAGGTCCTTATAATTGATTCACTCCAATACGATTGTCCGACAGTACTTGTGCATCCTCTGCCACAGTTGGAAGAGGAGGGAATGATTGGTAGCTTCCTAGGCTGTTATTACTCCCGCATCCATCTTCTACTTAAAAAGAAACAAAGAAACAGGGTTCTCCCATTTCTGACATAGTGGAGGATATTTTTTTTAAGTTTAGGGGGCACTCTTATCGACCACATATTATCATCCCTGGTGAAATGGGGTCCCCTGATAGCATTGATTTCCAGGATGAATTGCCGCAAATTTAATTGCAGCCCCAATGGAGGCCACGGAGGGTTTTAGGTCACCAACATGACCCAAAAAATATTGAATAGCTCACCTGGTGAAAGCAGAAGTTTGTCCCTGTTTTCTTGTAGTGCATCAATGTGTATTTCAAATCGGGGTCTAAAGAGGCCTTTTGACAGTTTGTGAAGTATCTCATGCCATCTTGTCTTTCAGTGTATTACATTATCAGCATTAGCAACAAGTGTCGAAGTTTGGCTTACGCTAGCTTACATTTTGAAGGTTATGCAGTCATACTGCAAATTAGAATAGTGAATCAGTTCAGGTGAAGCAACAATAGCTCAATTCTTATAATCTCACATATCCAACCATGACACAAAACTATATTTGAATACGGACACCCAAACATGTTTCCTTTGGAAATATTTGTTTTGTGCTATTCTGTTTTTTTGCACTGATTTGCACCTTTATTTGTATTTGCGTGTGTGTGTGTGTTTGTGTGTGCGTGTGGTGTTGTACACTGAACACAGGGTGTACCATAGACCAGCGGACTGAAACAGGTCACTGCACTAAATCTTGCCTCTCCACACTCTTTCTCTGTTTCTCTCTCTCCACTCTCCTTTGCTACCTTTCTGTCCTATTCTCCCTGTGTCTTTCATCGCCATCTCACCCACTCCAACCTGTACCCCAACCCTGTCCTAACTCATTGGTAAACATACAACTGTCGGGAAAGGGTTGTGTCAGCGTTTCAAGATAAGGCCAGTTAGTTTCACAGAGGTGCAACTCTGAACTTGCACAGTACTGCTGTCTGACATTTTTAACCTTTGGCTCCAGCGTCTATTTCACTGGAACAAGAAATATGTTTGGGCAGTCTGTCCTCTGATTCAGCCAACTTTTTTCAAAAGAACATTTTCATGCATGTGCAATCTACTCCACTCTGGTTGATTGGGGAAAAGGAAGGTTTCATTAGGTTGCAATTTCCTCATCAATTCCTTCCAACAAATGCTGTTCCATCTGGTTAGCTTTTTTCGGCTAGTTGGTGCCTTGTGCTTAATCAAGGCGCTCAGCGTAAACGAAAACGTTAGAATATGCACACATCCGCCAAACATACTGATTAGGAAGCTAATCAGACCAGGTATGGCCCCCAGTGGGGACTCTTATGCAAATTGAAATTGTGTGTCTCCCTGAGTTCTCATTAGATTTGCGACTGTTCGAAATGGAGAGAGTGAGCGAGAGAGTCATCCATCAGCTAACAGCAGATAGCCTACACATGGCTCTTACTGCCCATCCCCCCGCTCACTGGTGCACTGGTCTTCCATCATTTATAACATCTTTTCTCAAGAGCAGCCCCAATACAGCATCTAATGTAAAGTAAAGTAGAAGCCTGACAATCCGTTCGAGGGGGGCTTGAGCGGATTGAGGGGGGCCCATCTTGATATTCTTGCGGGGCTGTATTGTTTCTGCTGATAGGCTCCCAATCGTTGCACAGTGCATAAAAAACCCTGTACATTTAAATGAGCCAAGAGGCTAAGTACCTCAGTATTTTGTAAGAACAGAAAGCTTTGATCAGAAAACATATCACTTCATTGCAACAATACAACAAATCTATTGATGTGATTTATTTGGAGTGCAAGCTGTGTATTTGGATTTTAATAGTGTAAAATGTAAAATTACAGAGTCCTGCCTAGAGTGGAGGCTGTTATAGCAACTCCATATTAATGCCCATGATGTTGGAATGAGAGGTTGGATGGGCAGGTGTCCATATACTTTTGGCCATGTAGTTTATACAATCGGGTGACAAATTAACCCTATTTACTTTGGCCCTTCAGAGGCAATTTGCACCTCGTTTCTACTAGTTTTATTTAAATGTCAATATCTAAAAAAATATTCCCTGCACATCCATGGATTTAAGTTCGAACTGAAGAAGAAGCTGTATCATTCAGAAATTTGCTACAGAATACATTTATTTCAGAATAGTCACACGACTGTACGGGACTTTGGCAAAATATAACAAGATAAACTCTTCAGGGTTCATCAGAAAACAGCTCTAGCTGAATATACTGGTAAGTACTTGGTTTCTTAAACATATTTATATGAGAGATTTTGGAGAAAAAAATGAGGTGTCTTCTAAACCGAAAGGTACTGTAGTACTGTACTGTATATAGTACAGTATTTGTACAACGTTTTTAAAAAATATTATTGTTTCTATATGTGAACATGATTTTCTTAGCGTGTATAAACGGTGCATTTTATGCATTTTACAGTCTGTGGCTGTACCCAGAGGAGGGTCGTAAGTGCTTTGGGCTATTAATAGCGCCCTCCTAATTTATTGCACTGCAGTGTAACTGGATTAGCTGAGGCTTTCGCAAGAGGCTACCCTTTTAAAAAATACTACGTCAAAATTTACGGGGTTTTCTTAAAGCTGTAGTTTATAATTTCAGACGAACACGAATACTATAATTGAGACGAATACGTCTCAACCACTAGGGGTGAAGTTTATAGAGTTAAAGGAAAAACTCCTACAGTGAGGGGGTCTGGTTGCTCTGTTATGCTGTGGAGGGCATTTTCCTGGCATCTTCTCAACGGTGTTTGCAATTTCTTACTGGGTGCTTTGAACGATAAATTACAGCCCAGCGTAACAGAATTTTTTATTGTATCAGTGTAGAATTTGCTAACGGCAGTTTTTCATCCTCGTTATGAAAGTACTGCTTGTAATATGCAGTTCTTCTCGCTGGCTACATTATGTACATTAGTTTATCCACTTGTCTTCTCCAGCAGGCTTTGTTACATATTATTGCATTTCACACATGCATTTCACACACTGTAGTGTAAGCATTAATTGATGGCTCAGTCATGGTTTATGTTTGATGTACCGATTTTCATTGAAGCTAGAACATTTGGCAGCATTTTCCTGTTGGTGGAATATAATTTTATTGTATTGTACATTGTCATGTAATGTAATTGTAATGTATATTGTACATAATATAGGCTATAGGCTTAGTATCTTCCTGGGCTATATTCTTGTCACTTAAGGCATGGAAAGTACTCATTTCAATTTACTTTGCGCTGATATGCGCTAGATGAATGTAAAATTTTCCCATTTCATTATGAATGGGAACATTAAACAAAAAACTACAGAAAAATGTGATCCCAGGGCAAAGAAAACATACTGTAGATTACAGGAAAAAGTGATATTTTATTGAGGTACAAGAGTGAATGATTAGCCTACATATTTAGGTGTGTGTAACAGTGTGATATCAATGTTTTCATCTTAAACCATCAGAAGGGGCAAATGTACATTGCCCTCCACAATTATTAGCACCCCTGTAAAGATGAGTAAAAATGGTTATAAAAACTTCTCCGTTTGGTGAATTAGCTTAATCTCACACTGAAAAAATTAGAAAAATCCAGTTTTATTTGAAGTACATTTATTCTGAGAAAAAAAAATCCCTCATCAAGAAGCAATTATTTTTAACAAAACGACACATGCCACAATTATTGGCACCCCTGCATTTAATACTTTGTACAACCTCCCTTTGCCAATAAAACAGCACTGAGTCTTCTCCCGTAACATCTAATAAGGTTGGAGAATACAGAGCAAGGAATCTGAGACCATTCCTCTTTAGAGAATCTCTCCAGATCATCCAGAGTCCTAGGTCCTCTCTTGTGCACTCTCCTCTTCAGCTCAGCCCACAGGTTTTCAATTGGGTTTAGGTCAGGGGACTGAGATGGCCATGACAGAAGCTTGATTTTGTGTTCGGTTAACCATTTTTGTGTTGATTTGGACGTATGCTTTGGATCATTGTCCTGCTGGAAGATCCAACAACGACCCAGTTTTAGTTTCCTGGCAGAGGCAGCCAGATTCAGACTTAAGATTTCCTGGTATTTCGTGGAGTTCGCGCCATGTACCTTAACATGGTTCCCAGGGCCTTTGGAGGAAAAACAGCCCCACAACATCACGGAACTTCGACCATACTTAACAGTGGGGATCAGGTTATTTTCGGTATAGCCATCCTTCTTTTTACGCCAAACCCACCTTGAGTGTTGGTTGCCAAAAAGCGCAATTTTTGTTTCATCTGACCATGGAACATGGTTCCAGTCAAAGTTCCTGTAGCGTTTAGCAAACGGCAGGCGCTTACGTTTGTGGTGAAATGACAGGAAAGGCGTTTTCTAGCATGCCTTCCAAATAATTTGTTGGCATGGAGGTGACGTCTAATGGTAGTTTTGGAGACTTGATGACCCCAAGATGCTACATTCCTCTGTAATTCTCCAACAGTGATCCTTGGGGATTTCTTTGCCTCTCTTACCATCCTCCTCACTGTGCATGGAGGCAAAATAAACTTGGGTCCTCTTCCAGGCAGTTTGTAAGAGTTCCAGTTGCTTTGAACTTTTTAAGTATTGCCCTAGTGGTTTTTAAGTATTGTCCTACCGGTAGATATGGGCATTTTCAGGTGAGTAGCTATTTTTTTATAGCCATTCCCTGACTTATGAAGCTCAACACACTTTTCCCTCATTTGATTTGTGTATTCTCTTATCTTTCCCATGTTGATGTATGAATAAGGGAATATGGCCTCTGTGTCACCTCATATTTATACCCCAGTGAAACAGGAAGTCATGGAGCTTCAAGCTTACTGCTTGAAAGTTCCTAAACACTCTGATCAACTTTAAAAAGTAAAATATAAATGGAAAAAATGCTTCAGTTACATTTTGTTCACAAGAATTTCTAGGGGTGCCAATAATTGTGGAGGGCACTGTATATGCTTTATAATAGATATGTTGGATAGGTTGGATAGATTGTTTTGGATAGGGTTTTGGACCCATAGATACTGTGTATACCCCCTATACTGATGAAAAGATAGTAATTTCCCCTTGCAAATGATGCAAAAGTGAGTTGTATGTGCCAAAACAGTTGAATATATCATTATTTTATTATTTAGAGCAGTGCACTATTTAGCCATTTGGATAGATTTGGAGACACTAATGGACAACAGGGTACACTGCCTATATTTTGCATCCTTATTTCTGCATATCCTCAGATTTTGCACACAGATTTGTGAACAGAGAAATGTATAGATTTACCTGTTTCACATACAGTGCATTTGTGGCACTTTATTTTGACTTAAATTATGAAAATAAACAAATATAAAGTTAGTACTGTAAATGGTACAACTGTTTTGTTTCATTTAAGCCATTTCCCAAGTTTCTGTGATGCTCACACCTGGAGTTAGAAAGCCTTAAACAGAGCACCTCCTCAATAGGTGAGAATTGACCAAATGTGTTTGTGTTGTTGTTAGCTCTCCCTCTTCTTGATCCCAGTGGATGACAGCTCTCAGTCTGGGCTCTGTGTACCCGCATCACTGTTCATCTAATGCACCTGCACCTCTAAAGCAGCTATTTAGGGATGACAGATTTTTGTATATTGTTATATGATAGATATATGATATATTTATTGTTATGTGTGATTGGAAATGCCTAGTCATATCCAAAAACAAATTTTCTATCTTATGTTTTCTGACCATACCAGTAAATTATATCTGACTGTAAAATAACCATTACAGAGTGTAAGGCTGATACACTACTTGGCTTTATGCAGCAATAAACTACAGTTCATTGCATCCAGTCAGAATGGCTCAAATTGTACAAGCAGCATGTTCCGTTCATTGACACCTTCACCTTTACAAATTGGCACTGATTAGATCTATGGTATTGTAAGTAATTAGTTATTTGAAAGAATAATTTGTGTGGTCAGAATTGGTTTGGATAATTGAAATTATCAACATTAACCCAGTGCCCAGAGCCACATGTCCATTGTTTTTTGATTGAAATGCTAACGCACTTTCTGACATTCACTTATTGTTACATCACATGAAAAAAAATACAAGGGACATGGGTTTTAATTAGTAAACCTAGAAACTATTTTTATACCTGGCACTCAGCATATCCACCTTGGTAAATCCTTCCTTGGACTTATTGGGACGCTCAACAGATACCGTGGTCATCCAGGCATCGCTAAAACCTTGAAATCCGGGCGGAGTAGTGACCCAGAAGAGAGCAGCCACATCTTTTTTCCGTAGCGAATGTTCTCCAGGTCCACTTCACCACTGCTGAGGCAGCATCCGCAACTGAAGCATGAATATTGGGAAACAAACTTTGATGGATTCATAAAAACTTAAAAGGGCATCAAGGCTGATTCCTAGCATATTGTTGCAGTGAGTGAGCATTCACAGTGTAATCCGTCCTACGAAGGCCAGTGATCATACTTGGTGTGTCTGATTGAACACGCCCCCCTAGGCTTAATCTTTTTCGATACTTACTGACTTTCTTCAGTTAACTTAAATTAAATTTAAACTAAAATTATATCACACACACACACACACACACACACAGACACACACACACACACACACAAATGTGCAATTTCCAGTTTGACCCTTAAAACACTTTTATCCCAGGCGACTTACAAAGGCGCTAATTACATGCAATATGTTAAATGGCATAAGAGCTGTTTTTGATTTACGAAGTGAAATAAATGCTGAAATTGTACAATGACTGTTACGGGTGAGCGTTTATACATCCATCTGGGACCCGCCCCCAAGGCAACAGTTCTCTGAAATTACTGTTTGCTCTCCCTTAAGATTATCACTATTGATGCTGTATTTTGATGCTCACTTGGGGCACTGCTTTTCTGATGAGATGCTGTCTTTCACAACATTAGCTGTGTTTAAGGGCTACTTGCTGTTTCACATCATCCTTTCAATAGAGTACAAATGTCTGTCAAAACATTGTGAAAAGCCAAAGTAACAATTAGTGAAAGATGTCTACTAGGGGTGTGCAGAGATAGCATTATCTATGTATATCTGTATCTGTTCAACTAACAAAATGATCTGTATCTAAAGAAGATGAAAAAAAATTGGCTGCTGTAGTAAAAAACGTAGGAGAGTGGTAAAGAAGTAAAATAGCTGCTCTCAGAACTGGGGGGAAAAAGCAATAGTGAAACAAAACTGGTATTCCAGATGGTATTACTGGCACTCCAGTAATAAAAAGGAAGGAAAATAATGAATGAAAAGCCTTAATTGAAATGGCTATAACATTAAAAAAGCTAGGACATAAGAAAGCCAATATGTTTTTCGACCACAGCTGGTTTTCATCAGGGCTTAAAGGAACGCCATCTCAGTTTTGTTTCATTATCTCTACCTATATTCGGAAGAGATGGGGGGGGGGGGGTTCTGACAAACTGTCAACTGGGAGGTTGATCGTTATTTGATAAACGCAATAAATGCTAACCGTTATTTAATAAATGCATTTTTCGATGTATTGAGGAATGCATTGAAATTCAACAAGTTACTCAAAGCAACAAATTCCTGTTCTTTCACTTTCTGTATAATGCTCACTTTGCCAGAATACCTTATGGATAGCATTGCTCAATTTTGTGAAGAGGAAAAAATATGTATTCAATGCATTATCTGTGAATTTCCCATTATGGTGACTAATTTGGAGCCTCTTCTGTGATCGTTATCAACAGACAATTTAGGAGGCGAACCATTTCTCATCATGCTGGCAGTGTGAAGTCTTGATTTTAAGAGGATCTAATAAGGGTTGTGAGTTGGTCACACAATTCCACCAGTTAAAATTGAACTGATAAAACTTGGTATGGGAGGAGTACCCCTGAACCCTCCAGGGATGTCAGAACTTTGATGAATACTGTGGGATGTGCACTTACTGCAGGAACACCTCCAGACCTAGTATGAGTATTACCCATTTTTCCCTGAGCAAGCAATTATTTTGAGTCAGGCAGTTCATTTAGAATGCTATTGTATAACAGACATGTGCAGTACCCTCATAGTAGTTTAAAGGGCTCTAGGCCAAAGTGTAATCTCTCTTTTCAGTATAGTGATATAATTGGTCGAGGTATTACATGATGAGGCTTGCTATTTTCCAAACCTAAAGGGTATTTTATGTAACTACTGTTCTCTAGAAGCTTATTTGCATCATATTGGCAAAATATCTGGTGGGTAATTGTTAATTATTTGATTGATGGCATCTGCATTCTCGTGTAATTGGCAAGTATGATACCATTTGGGTTGAACCTTTTTAAAACTTCCTGTTTTGAGTTTGTTTTAAGACAATGAAGTAGGCTGAGGCAAGAACATGTGTCTTTTCACTGTCCTATACCGATTAAAGAAAATGCAGAAAAAGAGTGATGTTGCCAAGATGTTGATAAAAATGTTCTATTAGAGTAAGTGCTTTTGTCTTCCTTTCAATTTTTGAGAAACCAGTGCACCAATCTGTTTACATGTATAAGGTTAATTATTTCTGATGCTTCACTGTACCCTTTAACCCAGTCCATCCTCCCATTGTTCCTTTTTTTCTTACTTTAGCTGTGTGGTGGATGAGATGGACTTTTCTGGGATGGAGCTGGACGAGGCCCTGCGGAAGTTCCAGGCCCACATCCGGGTCCAAGGCGAGGCTCAGAAGGTGGAGAGGCTCATCGAGGCCTTCAGGTGAGACGCCCTCTGTGGCGTTTTCAGCCTCTCACACTCTCAGTACGTCCGTTATTATGGGGGTATTATTGTCTCAGAAATAATCAATTAAATAGGATGAACCTTGCGCAAATAAAATTTGATTCACAAATAAATGCAACTGAATCACAAATATGTTTTTGCACTCACAAGCAAATGCTCCCAAACGAATGACTGTACATTTACACAAAGCCTGGTGTGTGTGGAATCGCTTGCATTCATTTGTGGGTTTTTGAGACAATCCTGTGCAAAGAAATTCAAAAATATATATATATTTTAACTGAGTCTTGTGAACCAGTTACATTTATTTGTGAATCAGTTGCATTTATTTGTGAAGCAGTTACATTTATTTGCAAATCAGTTACATTTATTTGTGAAGCAGTTACATTTATTTGTGAATCAGTTTCATTTATTTGTGAATCAGTTGCATTTATTTGTGAATCAATTGCATTTATTTGTGAATCTCATTTTATTTGTGGAATCTCATCCTATTTGTTTATTTTTGAGACAATACTACCTACTTACTACCCTTAAATTCAGATCATTGGAGTGGACGGGAGGGAGAATTCGACCTGACTAGGCTGATGACGGGATTAGTGCATTTGGTCACATTCCCAGCATAGCATGGTTAATTTGCACTAGTGCTTTACTGATGCTGAATCTATACTCGCTTGTCTGGGAATGTTATTATCCATGTCCGGCTCTGTTGATCATATTGATCAGATGAATGTACTTATGTTTCTCCTACTTTGTAAGTCGAGAAATCCAGAAATGATGCCTTCCCAGCCCCTGAGATTTGGAACATTTTCACTCAGTGGGACCTGCCCTAAATCGGTCGGAAAGGGGATCCGAGGACGGGTGTCACATGTATAGAGACTTCAGTAAATCTACCCGCTGCACCGCTGAGTCACAATATAGCAACCAATGACTTTTAATATACTTGGCAAGGGTGGTCAAAGCAGTTCAGTCATCTTGTGTTCTTTTTAACAAGCCGCTTAGCAGTGACTTTGGAAATGGCTGTGGTATACACACATCTTTCCCGCAGCTGGGATTCTGCATCGCGTAACGCAGAGAAAAGAAAGCGCAGCTGGTTTAAAAATAATTCTAGGTTATATAACCAGATTTTTTCCCCAGCAGCTCTTGTCTTGCCTCTGATGCCTTTGATGTCTGTTTAAAAAAAAAAGTACTTGGAAGCCCAGAAATAAAAGGATTGGCCAATAGGAGCGGGTATGTCCTCTAATGAACGCTCCATATTTGTGCTTTCTTTTGGAAATCCACGTTTCCTTTACTGAATACATCTTTGGAATTCTCCGAAGTGCAGGACTACCTCTGCTGTTCATCAGTGTCATTTGCGACAGACAAAAATATAGACAAAAATATAAAATATAAACAAATATCATCAAAAATATAGAATAAGTAGTGCAGTGTGTAGGTAAATGGTGAGAGCCAGCTCATTAATTATTTGTCTGAGCTCATGAAACATACCAAAAAATTATTTCCCAAAGAAAAGGGCTCAATCAAAAACAGGAACACATACATAAATCATGAACCTGGAATGTGTTTCTTCTTAGAGCATGTGATTAATTTTGATCAAGTCAAGTTGCTTGCAGAGCTCAGGTTCGCATTTGGATGCAGTAAGTAAGATGCTGTGTTGATTTCCGTTGCTTTCTTGACTTTCTCAGGATAAATCACTGAAGCAAGTAATTGCTCTGAAATGGGCAGTTATAGCATGCATAAACAATGAGATATCCACAGTTGAAATTCATTTGGGGGCTTCACTTCATACCCTGCTCTCAGAAGTATACATGTGAGATACACACATTTAAAAGTAAGATTTGAAGTATACTCAGGTACAGAAGTTTTCCTCAGACCTCAGAGGAAACATGTATATTGACAGGGGAAGTGTGAATCACTGTTGCTGTAAATTATGTTAATGCATTCAGGGATGTTCCTTGGGGGACTCCTTGGGGGAGTCTTCGCCAGTCAGTTGAATCAAAGAGAGAAATATAACCAAATTTCATTGAAATGCATTGAACCAAAATGCAGTTAATTTATTTATGTGAACTTGAAGGCTTACACTGAGGGGCCCAGAAGTTACAGCATATGAATGTTTTTTCTTGCTATGCTGTCAATGGAAGTGTTTCATTGTACTGATATTAACTTTAAACACTTTATTGTGAGTTGTACCTAGCAAAGTAAATAAGGTAGCTGTAGTGATTGAGGGGGAATTATCATGATTGATTGAACAGCATTTATTTTATGTTTCATTTTACATTACATTACAATCATTTTGCAGACGCATCAAAGTACTATGAAAATGGTCCTAGATTGGTATGTCAGTCAAGGTGGAGTCTGAAGAGGTGTGTCTTCAGGCCACAACGGAAAGCAGGCAGTGTTTGAGCAAAATGTAGAGGAATGGGAAGTCGGGACGAGCGAGAGCTGTTGACAAGTGCGAGGGAAGTGCGAGTCGCCCTGCTGCAATAGAGCAAAGTGGAACCTGAACTTTGAACCTGATCCTGGCCGTGACCGGCAGCCAGTGGAGTGACCTCAGCAGGGGTGTGACATGCAAGAACTTCAGGAGGTTGAACGCAAGCCAGGCAGCCGCCTTCTGGAGCAGCTGAAGAGGCAGAATGTCGCAGGCTGATAGGCTTGCGAGAAGGGAGTTGCAGTAGTCCAGGCGTGAGGTGACCATGGTCTGGACCAGAAGCTGGGTGGAGTAGGTGATCAGGTACGGTCAAATCCTCCTGATGTTGTACAGGAGGAATCTGCAGGACCGTACTGTTGCCCTGATGTGCTCTTGCCCTGAGGCAGCCACCATGGTACCGTCGATTGTGATGGAGAGGTCTTGTAGTGGGGAGGTCTTGTATGGCATGAAGAGGAGCTCCGTCTTGTCAAGGTTGAGCTTCAGGTGATGGCGAACCATCCACTCAGAGATATCAGCCAGGCAAAGCAGATGTCCATTTCATGGACAGACAATCAATGTGTCTGATGCCACTGTATTCAAATACTGACACATGCTGGATAATATTGCCATTAGGCACAACTGTTTCCTAAACCTATCTTTGATCATGAGATAGTCATTGAGAAAGATCATATGGCAGAATGAAAAGTGGTCACATGTTGTTTGGGTTGCAAAATATCTGGTAAATTTCTGGAAATTTACCATGGGAAGTTAAGCTCTGGAATTCTGGAAATTTTTACCAATTTTTATTGCAAAAGTTAGCCTATAACATGGAACTTCAATTTAGTTGGAAAATACACATAAAATGCAATTATAGATCTTGCAGCATGCTTAGGTTAAAAGAACCCCAATTTAATGTGAATTCAGTTGAATTTAAACCCTGCACTGTGCATTCTTCCATTACATGTGCAGTGCATTCCTTTATGACATGCACAAATAATTCCTAGCATCCTGTCTTTTTTGGGGGGGGGGGTTAGGGAATACATTGCTTTTATTCAACATTCATGTTTTTTGTTCAATGAAAGTGTTATGTTCCCGCGAGGGGGACTGGACCCAAGACTCAGACGGCTCAGGGGAAAACTTTACCAGGGAGTACATTTAATGGGAACACAGGCAGGGGCAAGATGGAAACAGGCAAGACAGACAGACATAAGTCAGGAACATGGACGGGTCAGGAACTAGACAGGTCTAGACTAGAATGCGCGCGGAGGCCCGCGGTCAGGAACATGAACAGGCGCGGAGGCCCGCGGTTAAAAACAGGAGCGGGGGACCAGGGTCAGGAACTTAGAGGGGTCAGGAACCAGGCTTGGTAGGGACAGGTGTGGACGCCGGGGTTAGGAGCAGGCACTCAGCCTGGGGACAAAAGGCTCGGAGGCCCGGGGGACATGAAGGCGCGGAGGCCCAGGGGACATGAAAGGCGCAGCCTGGGGGACAGGCGCTCAGCCTGGGGGTAGGAACAGGTGCGGGGGGACCGCAGATGGCACGCGGTCAAGGCCAGGCGCACAGCCTGGGGTTCAGGCGCTCAGCCTGGGGGTCAGGAACAGGTGCGGGGCCCGCAGGGGGTCAGGGCCAGGCGCTCAGCCTGGGGGTCAGGGACAGATGTGGGGGCCCACGGTCAGGGCCAGGAGCTCAGCCTAGGGGTCAGGAGCTCAGCCTGGGGTGCAGGCACTCAGCCTGAGGGTCAGGAACTCAGTAAGTAACCCGGAAGTAAAAACGTAAAAGACATAGATCGATCTGCATATCTATGGTACAAGATAGGTTCATAATACAAACTACTCTTTTTTTATTTTTGTTCATCTTAATTCATAATCTACATTTTGTAACAATCGTCTTATGTTAACTGATTGATATTCTCAATAAAAAAATTTAAATAAATATTACGAACTACTTCCTCACTAGATTGGAAAGAGTTTTGCAGGATTTCTTTCACACACTGCTTGCAAAGTGAGGGGACAGGGCACATAGTAGACAGGGGTCTGAAGGGGACAGTGGACAGGGAACAGGGGGTCGTATTCGGACACAGCCAGTGCTAAATAACACCAGTGGAGGGACAGAATGCAGGAATACCCAGGATCACCCAAAGTCAAAGGCATGGCTTCTTAAAGCTGATCCTGGAGCACTGAAATCATGTTTTACTGCTGATTTTACACCATTAACTCCGATAAGGGAAGCTAAACTGATTTAATTAAATTAAAATCTTGTTTGAATTTGATCTTTACATTCTGGCTAGAACTGTGGCCCTCCAGGACTATAGGTTTTATTAGCACAGCAGGTAGTTTGGACTAATAGTGGTAAAAGGCAAGTATGCACTTGTCACAGTTTCGCAGGTCGCTGCTCCTTCTCGGCTTAGATTGTCTTCGCAGCTTCGGTCCGGCGTCCTTGCCATGTTTTTTCCGCTACCCGGCATGGCTTTCACCTGTTCAGGTGTTCCACCGGCTATTTAAGCTCTGCGTCTTCCGGTCTCCGCGCTTCCGTGTTGTCATTGTTCTTTGCCACGAAGCCAGTAAAGGTATAGGTACGAGGAGCCCACTTTGCTTTATAGCTCTGCTTTAAAGTGATGTGGGACTTGCCTCTAGTTGCTTTAGAGTTCCTTGTAGGATTTGTTTTCTCTTTTGCACTTTCGTCCTGGTTTTCCTTTCTGTTCTATCTGTGACAGTTTCCTTCGTTACCATTTCTCTTTACCTCTTTATTTTAGTGCTCTCTCATATTGAGAGCGAGAGGTAATTCTCTCTCTTCCTTTCTACTGCTCAAGCCTACGAGTTTTTTCGCCCATTTACCTGGGTCGCTATTCTTTATCCCCTTTTTCCTTTTATCTCTGTTAGTGCTTTCTCGTATTGAGAGCGAGAGGTAAATCTCTCCTTTCCTTTCTCTGCTCGAGTCTTCACCCCCTTCTCCTGGGTAGATTTTTTTTTGGCGCTACGCCGGGAGTTTTTATTCCCATTTCTTAATTTTTTCCTGTTTCGTTTGCGGATATCCTCTCCTATTTTGTGGTTATTCCACCTACGTGGATAACTTTAAGATTCCCCTTCAATCGCGTCTGGTCCTCCATACCCGACTCCCTTACAGCACTATTATGTAAAAATATGTTTCCTGTCTATATATAGTACTGCACAAGGTAATCCTCTCAGAGAAAACTGACTTTATGAAAAATTTATTTTCTTCTGATAATGAAAGAAATTATTTAGCCTGATACATCAAAACAACCACAAAACAACCAAACAAAGAATCCTTCTGCTTTACTCTTTATGCAGAAAACACCTTTGAATGTTATATACACCATATAGAATATTATAAATGATATATGGAAATAGAGCCAATCTTTCTAAATTGATACGAAAACATTAATAAAACCCAAACAGTACAAACAACATACGATCAAAAGATCACATCTATTTAATACAAGACTGCCCTTTATCCACTGTCTTGCACTTAGCATGAAAAATACTGGGCTGAAATAGAGCTTATTGAAGGCACTGGTTCTGGCTTGTCGTATACTTCTGCCACCCCCCTCAACTCTCAACACACACCAGTCAATTAATCAATCAATACAGATAGCCTTGTTCCAGTCAATTAATATGCATATGTATGCTTCTCTATGTAATTAAAATACAACAAAAGATGTACGTGTTCTGGGGCTCCAGGGGGTGCATAGGTGATCTTGCGTACATGTGTAATAATCTAATTATATTAGTCTACCTACATGGTGGAAGGGTGGTGGTGGGCATTAACATTATATAAAAAATTTAAAAAAAGAATAATTCATTCATGCGCCAATCCTTACACTACCAGCATTTAAGATTAAAGTCCTGGAGAATGATTTACATTGACAGTGATACTGACCATCCCATTTTCCACTGCAGAACTACAACGGAAATTGTTATATTTTTCTGCTCCATGCCCCCAATCATAAATCCCTTGTAACCTGATCAGATTCCATCTGAAGCAAATATCTCGGACCGCTTTGTTTTGAGTTTAATCTTCTCCACACTGAATGCCAAGAGGAGGGGACCGAGTTAGCTGTGGGAACATAGTTTTGCATGTGATAGGAGTGTATAAATCATGGGGTACTGGACGATAACACACCCTTGTGGGAAGGTGCTCCCCTGCTGGCTTGTGTCTGATTGAAAAACCTGAAAGATGATGTCCCTTCACACCTCTTATGGTGACTCACTACACACACTGAACATTCAGTTTGCTTAACAGATTCAAGGGCCAGATCAAATTAAAACTCAGTCCACAAGTTAATGAACAGTAATCTGTATGCTTTTTTAAAATAACTCTATAGCCATAAATGTAATGTAAGCATGTTATTATACACGTACACCTTATTAACAGCAAGTTTAGTATTTATTCATAGATCCAACAGCAGTAGCTGTGACAAAATGCATTAATAAAATGGTCATTATTTAAACTGTTCTTCAGTTATCTTTTTAAGTGCATAGCTATGGTTATCATGACATCAGGCTTTGAATTGTGGAGGCATCTGGGATAGGTTGACCTCTGTGTGACCGGTGCCAGGGTTTTCAGTTACGGTGGGTTTATTGGGAGTCTAAGATCACATTGCAAAGATTATTTCCAATTGTTCTTGAAATGTGCCTGTGTATACATAGACATCACTAAGAAAGCACTTGTGCTTGTTATAATATAGAGCAGAGATCCCCAACCCTCCGCAACATCTACTGTCCTGTAGGTTTTCAATTCAACCCTGACAAACCACATCTCATCCAACAGCTAGAGATCTCATTGAGCTCTTAATTAGTAGAATCAGGTGTGCCAAAATAGGGTTGAAATGAAAACGCACAGGACGATAGATATCCAGGAACAGGGTTGGGGACCACTGATGTAGTAGTTAGTTCACTGGCTGATTGCCTGTTGAATAAGACAACACACAGACACACGCACGCACGCACACAAGGATTCAGTCAAATGCAATAACACTGTGTAAGGGCATAGGCAATTCAATCAAACCAAAGCAAATCTTGATGGATTTACCTAATGCTGTATCTCAATGAAGTGAGACGTAAGAGGTAAGAGGAAGTAAGAGGTTCTTGAGAACGGAAATTAGTTTTCACTGAGTGATTGACACCTAAGCTTGCAATTGATTGGTCAGATAGAAGAAAAGGCACCTCCCATTTCCTGGTGGTTTGTTTGGGTTGCAAATTCCTGGTGAATGCTACCTATCTCAGTGTTATACAGCTCTAACTCTGTTGCACAGCATTAGGAACATATCACATTGGGGGAAATACACAGTTGCCACTTCAAAATAACTTTCTGTCATTATGGTAATGTAATTAAATGAATATTTAAAGAAGGAATAACAACCTGTGAACCTGGTCTTGTGGTTGTATTGCTTAGTGTTTTCTGTTGCATGAGATTTTAAAAAAGAAATTAGCATAACAGTAATATCATGCCAGAATGATCAAAGGTCCCCCCAATAAATTTACCAATCTCATAAATCACTATAGGCTACAAATCAGACATTCGGCTGGTGTGTTAACGTGGTCTGGCATGGTGTTTCTTGAAGGCCAATGGAATTAACTACATCTATCTCATTCCTTGCCAATCACTGTTAATTTATAGGCATATATCTAATGGGTTAGATATTAGTACAAGGGCGATCACATGCACAGATCTCGATTAAGAGGAGGCAGATTGTAAATTACTGTTAATTATGAGTTAGCTATGTTAGCTATGCGAGGCTAGTTGTTTGAAGATAGCCTGCAAGTGTTATGTTAAGTTGCACTCTAAATATACACAATGAATACAATTTGAAATATAAGTACATTGACAATCACCATTAAACAGAAGTTTTCCTATTACCTAACTATTGCTTGGATGTTTATATCAGTCTTACTGTTGGACTGCACAGGCAGATCCGTGTGTGGCTCGGTTCTCTGAGGAAGACTCTTTGGCTTTTTCCAGCATCCCTGAGTCGGCTGTCTGGAGCAAGCTGGTCTTCTTGCTTTCCTTTGCTGGCCTAGCGAAAGCGGGTGGTCCTTCTGTCCTTTTCGGAACTCTTTGCGGTCAGTGCGTAGTAACAAAGGCGATGCATGTTTCTCTAGCTTTCACTTGGGCTATGTTGTATAACAATAGTGAAGTGTAGCTGGTAATTAAACTGATCCCTTGATGGATACAGTTTTGGTGGCTTTGCTAGAACATGCTAACTCAGAGCCGGTCGTTACATAACTCACATAACCCGAGTTTGGTTGTTTGTTTCTGTTGGCCTAAATCTCTCCCGTTCCCCAAAGGGGAAGGTGGGCAGGAGATCAGAGTGGAGCTAAAAGCCAAGAGGGAAGAGACTGACCCAGGAAGTTTACAAAGTTTATATGGGGTACAGAAGGGGAAGTGATGTACTGTACCCAGTCCTATTGGTCAAGTCTTTTGGAATTCCGCCCAGGATGAAATTTCCCTGTGTCGCATGTTAGTTCCCAAAATGGATGGTCACTACAGTACATAGATACACTTTTCCTATTTCAGAAGCTGCCATCATTTTAAACTATTTTAAATTGTTATGTATCCTAACCTGCATCGAGACATTTCTGTGTTATTCCTACAACTTGGTGGAAAAATTAAAGTAACCAAAGTAATTAGACCAATTGTATTGTAACAGCTACTTTGCTGTATTTCCTTATCATGATGTAACCGACCTGTATTTGGAGAAAAAAGAAAATTAATTTTTATGCACCATCACAAGGCATGATGGAATGCTTATAGTAGTAGGCAACTAGGCATACTCCACAAACATACAACAATCCAGTGATGGCAAAAGCAGTTTGCACTCATGGTGCAGTAGTGGTCTTCTTCAGGAAGCGGAGATACTGTAATGCCAACCATGCCAAATTCTCAGCGCTGTGTATGTATGGGGCATGCCCCGCCAAGCTGTAACTTGGCAGATGGCATACCTGCCATCCAAATTATCAGCATGTCACAAATATTCTCTGTGTGCCACTAAGACACAGAGGCACATATATACTTGAAAACTGAAAGCCGAATCTCTGTATTCGCAAGAGCACATTAAGACCAAACATTGTCATTACCTCTTAATGGAACAAAGGCATTCTCATTGTGTATAATGGAAGGTAGAAACGATGGAGGGTGTTTTGGTTGCGCTGAAGAGCACAATGAGGTGAGGGAGCGTGGGGCTTGTCAGTGCTGAGTGGAAGGCTGGTACATTGTGAAAGCTCAGTGTGTCAAGCTCAGATGATGTTGTGAGCTGTCTGAGAACATGAGAGCTACGGCCAGGGAGAGGAATGACGACTTATGGCACTGCTGCATGCTCAGTTGTCCCGCCTGTTTGCTATCTTCACTGGAAGCAGGAACCTACTTTTCTGCTGTAATTGTACATGCTAGTGTGTGTGTGTGTGTGTGTGTGTGTGTGTTCTGCTGCAGGTGTCGCCACTGTCAAAATCCTTGAATGGATAAAACAATTATGACAAATAGTCCAGAGCAGCAGAGCCTTTTTCAGTCTGTCAAAGAGAGAAAACTACTTGTAGATGGTTATTTAGAAGACAGTTATCATGATATATAAATGCAGACTAAATACACAAGTTTTCATGCATTAAGCACTCATGGGAATCCCACATTTTTGACACCAGTTTAATGCCCCAACATCAATTTTGGAAAGGCTATATAAAAATAGTTTTGGAAAATTTACATTATAGAGAAGGCTGAGCAGCACAGATGGCCATGAACCTCCTTTTAACCTATAGCCTTGGTTTTACTGGCGACACTCAGAAATATTGTATACACTCTACTTGTTGTTTGGAATTTATTATAACACAAGGTTCAAGTTTCAAAACTTTATTGTCTATTAATGAAAGCATAATAGAAATTTGTCTTAGGCTCCAATGCCTCAGGCTCAAAAACAATGTGTTTTAATAAAAACAGTAAAAAAGACAGCATAGGCACAATAAGACAACAAACATGGGGGACAAGGTTAAAAGCAGCAGTTCATACAATAACAAATGATGAGAATGAGAGACTATCAGAGGGGGGAATAATAGTGTCCCAGCCTGGGATGAAAATTGGCCAAGCAGACAACGTGAGCAGTGGCAGAGAAATCCCCCTCTAAGACATAACTGTATTATTTATTGATTTGGCTCTCTAGTCCACAGTGTTAGATTTATAATCAAACAATTTGCATGTGGTTAAAGTGCATATTCTTAGCTTTTATTAAATGGTATGTGAAAACAAAATGTATAGAAAATATCCAAAATGTATAGAAAATCATGATAATTCTTCGGAAATCAACTGTAGAGGTCTTCCTTAGCCTACCAGGCCCTACTTCTGAATAACAGAGCAGAAGATAGCCCCCTGATGTCAGAGCAAGGTTATGTATTACAGCAAGCTCCCCAATTTTAGGGCACCATAATGTTTGGGACAAATGGCTTCACAGTAGTTTCTGATTAGTCAGGTGTGTTCAATTGCTTCCTTAGTGCAGGTACAAGAGAATGCCCAGTATCTAGTCTTCATTCTAAGCTTTTGATTGCCTTTGTATTCTGTTCTTGAGGTTTGATAAACATGTGGGCCAGAGTTGTGCCAATGAAAGTCAAGAAAACCATTATGAGGCTGAAAAAAAAAAATAGTCAGACACATAGGCCAAACCTTAAGCTTACCAAAATCAACTGTTTGGAACATCATTAAAAAGAAAGAGAGGACTGGTGAGCTCAGTAATCGCAAAGGGCCTGGTAGGCTAAGGAAGACCAGAACAGTTGATGACCGAAGAGTTATCACCATCATGAAGAAAACCCCTGAAACACCTGTCCAACAGATCAGAATCACTCAATAGGTAGGTATGGATGTGTCAGTGATTACTGTCCGCAGAAGACTTTGTGACTTCACAAACAGAACTACAGAGGCTACACAGCAAAATACTAACCACTAGTTAGCCGCAATAACATGATGGCCAGGTTGCAGTTTGCTAAGAAGGACCTAAAGAGTCTGCAAAAAGGATGTCTGGAAAAAGGTCTTGTGTGGAAAGATGAGACTAACATTCACTTGTATCAGAGTGATGGCCAGGGCAAAGTGTGGAGGCCAAAAGGAACTGCCCAAGATCCAAAGTATCCCCCCTCATCTGTGAAACATGGTGGTGGGGGTGTTATGGTTTGGGCATGTATGGCTGCCACAGGTACTGGTTCAATTGTCTTCATTGATGATGTAACAGCTGATAGCACCAGAATGAATTCTGAAGTGCACAGAAACATCATATCTGCAAATGCCTTGAAATTCACTGGACAGCAAGACAATGATCCCAACAATACTGTTAAAGCAGCAAAGGAGTTTTTGAAAGCCAAAAACAGAACAGAATTATTGACTGAGTCAATCACCTCATCTGAATCCAATTGAACATGCGTTTCATATGCTGAAGAGAAAACCTATGGTGACTTATGGACAAAAATATGCACTATATAGTGAATACAAACCCCAATTCCAAAAAAAGTTGGGACAGTATGTAAAATGCAAATAAATAATAATTCTCCTTTATATTAATTTAATTGAAAACAGTACAAACAGATATTTAATGTTTTACCTTATCAACTTTATTGATATACGCTAATATACGCTAATTCCAAATTTGATGCCTGCAACACGTTCCAAAAAAGTTGGGACAGGGGCAAAAAAAAGACTAGGAAGGTTGTGGAATGCTCAAAAAACATTTCCACAGGTAAACAGGTGAATAGGTAACCAGTAATGCTATCATGACTGGGTATCAAAGGAGCATCCACGAAGGCTCAGGCCTTTACAAGCAAGGATGGGCCGAGGTTTCTCAACGCATGATTGCAAGGAAGTTCGGGCTTCCACCATCTACAGTCCATACATGGACGGCGCTACACCGGGGCAAGGGTGGGCTATAGCCCCGTCACAAATTTGCTTAGCCCCGGTTTAGCCCCCCCAGGCATTTTAATAACATTTTTATAATTATAATAAAAAAATATATAAAAGTAAATCAACAATTCTAATCCCTTTCTGATATTCACCCTGGCTACGCAGCGTATGTAGCCTATGCTATGACGTAGGCTACGGGTGTGGGGGGTGTGTGTGTAGGGAGCTCACGCAAATGACAAAATAACGTAAACTGATTTCTAACGTTAGCAACCCAGTGTTTCCCATAGCCTACAATACATCAGGCCTACAGAGTTCGCCACCATGTCAAAAAATATTAAATGGAAATGTCATTGTTTGAAAACTAATTTACTATCATTTTAAAATCAATAGAAAATGTGTTCGCATAAGCTCTCCATGTGATCCGTCTTCGGAAATGATCAACTACTCAACAGATTTGTGGAGTGTGTGGACCTCCCTAGTAGCAACTCCCAAGTGTAAACTACAGTGTTTTGATTGGCGGTAGACTAATCTCACAACATTGGCTGCTTGGCCATGCACAGATGAGTAGATTTGGAAAGCGAATAACTAACCTAAATTAGCTGAATGATCATTTTCAATCTTCGTCATCTCGACTTCAGCTAATAAGAAGAGCTTGCCTCCAAAAAATGGTCAGGTACCGTTAAAGATCTCATATTTCTTCCATGTAGCTAAATGTATAAGCTAAATGAGATAGGGGAGAGTGGTGACAGTGGAAGCTGTTCTGATAATACAGAAACCAACGCAAATGTTACGGTGCAGCTTTATGGAGCACACCTAGGAGCATAACTAACTGATATGTAAAGTTTGCGATCTTCGTTAGATAATGAAACTCCTAAATGTCCCAATCACAGAGCAGCGGTTAAACAACGACATTTTAGCCATCTTTTTTGACATAACGTTACACCTCTCTTCTCACGTCCTTTTTAATTATTTTCCGGTGTCTTATTTTCTTTGATGTCTGATATTTTTAAGTACTCGTATTGATGAAGCCAAATGACATTTGTAATGCCATTTCAATTTACAGAATTGTACAATTCTGACTGTTGTATAGATGCTCTGCCACTTGTGCAGGCCCCCCAGCGCGCACACACAAAAGCCATCCTGGGGGAAACACAGCTAACCTTAGCACCCCCATGTATTGACCTAGCCCACCCTTAGCCCAGGGAGAGAAAAGTTCCTGGCGCCGTCACTGAGTCCATAATATTATTAGAAGATTCAGAGAATCTGGAGATATATCTGTGCGAAAAAAGGGCAAGGCCGAAAACCAATATTGAATGCCTGTGACCTTCGATCTACAAATGCAAGTTAAGACTGTACTACGCAAAGCGTGAGCCATATATCAACCACATCCAGAAATGCCGTTGACTTCTCTGGGCTCGAGCTCATCTGAGATAGACTGACGCAAAGTGCAAACGTGTGCTGTCCACCTTTCAAATTGTTTTTGGAAATAATGGACGTTGTGTTCTCCGGGCCAAAGAGGAAAAGGACCATCCCGATTGTTACCGACGCAAGGTTCAAAAGCCAGCATCTGTCGTCGTATGGGGGTGTGTTAGTGCCCATGGCACGGGTAACTTGCACATCTGTGAAGGGTACATATGCATTTTGGAGAAACATATGCTGCTTATTTCAGCAAGACAATGCCAAGCCACATTCTGCACGTGTTACAACAGTGTGGCTTTGTTGTCAGAGAGTACAGGTGCTAGGCTGGCCTGCCTGCAGTCCAGACGTGTCTCCCATTGAAAACGTGTGGCGCATTATGAAGCGCAAAATACAACTATGGAGACCCCGGACTAGTGAGCAGCTGATGTCTTATATCAAGCAAGAATGGGAAAAAATTTCGCCTGCAAAACTACAACAATTAGTGTCCTCAGTTCCCAAAAGATTACTGAGTGTTGTTAAAAGGAACGGTGATGTAACACAGTGGTAAACATGTCCCTGTCCCAACTTTTTTGGGACGTGTTGCAGGCATTAAATTTAGAATGAGCATATATTTACAAAAGACAATAAAGTTGATTAGTTAAAACATTAAATAGCTTGTCTTTGTACTGTTTTCAATTGAATACAGGTCCAAAAGTATTTGCTTTCTGTTTTTATTTACATTTTATACACTGTCCCAACTTTTTTGGAATTGAAGTTTGTATATACCAACCCCGAATTCCAAAAAAAGTTGGGACAGTATGTAAAATGCACATAAAAGCAGAAATCAGTGATTTGTAAATTCTCTTTTACGTATATTTAATTGAAAACTCACTAGCGTTCGCAATGAAGGAATCAGTCACATAAACGTACACTAATTTAGCAAAATGAAAAAAAAGAGTTCGTACTAGCTACAAAGCAAATCCTGACCTGGTGACCTGGAAGCGGCTCTTCTTCTTCTACTGTAGCCTTCAAACTCAGCCAAGACCTCCCAAAATTTCAAGCGGAAGTTTACAAACGTATGGCTGTACGGCGACTGAAAATAGTATATAAATCTTTAAACGGTTCTTAAAAACATGTTTTAAAAGTAAACGTATATGCCCATCTATATGCCCATCCAGATCCATTGTGTAAGTTAGCTGTGACATGAGCAAAAGACTGCACAGGTTGATATAGACCATTGTATATGATCGTAAATAACCTTATAACAGGGCTTAACATGCTAAATACCGAACTTCTCCTTTAAAGTGATCCATCCATATCTATTGCATATCTGGCAACAGACTGATGGTTTGAGTCTCGTTTGAAACCTCAGACTCTTGATGACTTACAGCCATTTAGCCACTCATGGGTTCCAGACTATTCCTGTATAATTTCTTTTCTGTTACAGGACCATAGATCAATTTCCTGGACTGGATAGATTTCAGAGCTGATAATTCGGAATTTGAGTGAAGTCCACGTGGTGTTTGAGGATAATTCCTTGTATTTATGGAGGAAATATGAAGGAATTTCCACTATTCTGACAGGCATCCTCCTTTATATCCAAAGAGTGTAATTTCTTTGACTCTTGTTCCGCACTGTTCAACATCTCTTATGAAACCACTTTCTTGAAGTTTTCATTGATTTTTCCATTGATATTGTGTAGTTCCCAATTGCCCTTTTATACTTTCATCTTCCCAGAAGCTGAAAGATGCTTATTATCATTCTTTTCACATTTTTCCCTTGTAGGTTTGCTCAGCCAGTTGTGAGCCATGTGCCAACATTGCAGATATATAAAAAATAAATAATAAACAAACGTAGCCACAAGAGTGAAAGCCCTAGCTTTAGCAGATTATCTTTTCTAAATCAAGGTAATACATTTTCTGAAAATCCAAATGGTTGAGATGTGTTAGGGCTGGGCCAGGTGAAGAGTTACCTGACATGCTTTGTTTGATAACCGTTAGGACAATGATTATCATTGAAGTCTGTGAGATTGAGGTCTATCCAAGTGGCAACAACTTGTCGCCATATTTGAAGCTTTTTCCCCCAGTGGCTAAAGAATGAACTGCAAGGCCTGATTGCAAAAAATAAAACTTGAAATCCCACCCACGCCATTGTTAACTCAATGGAGAAAGCCAATGGAAATATAAAGTTAAAAAAATATTTTACATTTACTTTGTGTAATCCCTGCTAATGTCTCCCCTGGATCTGATTTCATAAGTAATTGCATATATTTTTGAAAATTTTGGTTAATTCCAGTGGATGCAATGTGGCTTGACATATTTCCATAAAATGTACTGTAGCCTATATGTTTACGGAAACTACCCGTCCTGGCTGCCTAGCACTAAAATAGAGCCGTGGTTGTGTTTGATTCGTAGACTATATAAAAAATATGGGGTTAATACCATTTTTGCCTCGGTTTTAACTAAATTCTCAACTACTCATTTCTTTACATTATTCAACAAACTCTGATTCCAATTACAGATCTCACCAGTTTGTGAAGTCCAAGTGGTCCAAACATGTTGTGTGCTGCATTCAGCCATAGACTAACTGCTAGCGATCTATCGACCTCTCCCTGGCTAGCTAGCTAGCAATCTATCTATCAGTGCAGTATCTATAGGCTACTACTACACTGCTAGCAAGCTTCACAAACTAGCGTAACGTAGCTAATGTTAACTAAACATTGCTGGGTAGTAACTTAATTTAACCTTATGTTCACTTACATAAACTCAAGATTATAAGCCAATGTGTACCGAATAGTTTACTTGCTGTAGTTATGTCATGTCAATTGCATTTAGATTAGCTAATGTACTGGTAACTAACTGGCACCTTGGCATTTTCATGTCGGGTAGCTAAGGGTTTGTTTGTTTTTCCATGGTAGCTTACTACAGTAGCCTATGTAGCTTAGCTAGCTTATGCTTAAGTTGTATGTGCTACTGAAATTAAGGTTATTGAGACGTGAATCTGTTTCTTGAATAATGTGGAGAAATCAGTAGATGAGCATTTAGTTAAAATCGAGTGAAAATTTTTACAGCACTTCATATTTTTTGTGAACAATTATGTTTTGTAACTTAGACAATATACAAACTAAGTGACAGCATTTGATGCTTTATGATGGTGTTGATAGCATGTTCTTGTCAGAAAACATAGCTGCATTTACTGGATTACTACACTTATTGTACGTCGCTTTGGATAAAAGCGTCTGCTAAATGAATGTAATGTAATGTAATGTAATTACTAGGGGTGTAACGATTCATGCGATTCATCGATGGTCAGTCCTACCGATGCAACTAAATCGATCTGCTAAAATAAATAAATAGAATGAATCGCTTTGGCTTCACCAATAATCGATATAAATGCTTTAAATCTAATGAATCGCGATTCTTAATTATGATTATTGTTTTAAGACTTAGTTTACACATTTTTTTGTGAAATGCGGTAATCCGTAACTCTGTCATCAGCTACAGTGTTTCCCCTAGATTTTTTTTCAGGCCGGGCGGTGAAAGTGCGCCATTTTGCGTAGAGGCGGAAACTATAATTACACCCTCATAATATCAGCGCTGCCATTGAAAACAACCGAAGCTGTTTTGGCAAGGGTTTTTCCAGATGCTATTTTGATCATTCCCGCATTCTGCGGTAAGGGAAATATTGCAGCTACATAAAAAAAATTAAAAAAAAGATTATATATATATTTAAAACAAAGAATAATATAAATTATTATTTTTTTCCATTAAAATTATTTATTTTCCCTCTTGTCCCGCCCGGCCAAGATAATGGTAGGGGAAACACTGAGCTAGTCAGCCTGCAAGGAAGTACCGCTCTCACTCGCTCACTGACTCTTAACTCACTCACTCACTCACCCACCCACTCTCTCCCCTGCCAGCATGTAGCCTATTGAAAAATGTTCAAAATAACTGAGCCATGTTTAATTACATTTTTGTATTCAGCATAAAATATTATGCAGGACTACTTTTTTATAGGATAAATATGTTTAATAAGTAATTCTGTTGTCTGTTTATTTTTTCACCTTTCAGAAGAATACAGATAGTCTCACTCGCATTATTGCATGTTTATTTCATGGATATAGAATTTTGGTTAAAAGTTACTGAATCGAATCGTGGTTTACAGAATCGAATCGAATCGTTCCAAAATTAAAAAATGTGTCCTTGAATCGAATCGCCAACTACTGAATCGTAATCGAATCGCTGTGAAGCCAAAGATTCACACCCCTAGTAATTACTATCGATTTTCAATTTACTATCGAAGTTCTTGTGACAGAGAAATTAGACTAACCTAGTCAGTTTTCCACATGGTTTTCATCCCGTTCTTAAACCCTATTCTCAAACATCTAGTGACTTTACAGATGGGATATGTGTCACAGAGTTGCTATACTTTTGTAGGCAACATTTTGACTCTAAATAATTACATATTATGAAACAAAATCTTAAACCCGTTGTCGTGAGAAATAAGTTCCCCCCTGTCAATATGACGTCACAATTTAAAGGGAATGTCCGCTGTTCTGACCTGCTGAAGTGATTGCTTGGCGCGCTTCTAGCAATTCATGGAGTTCAGTTGTGTGATATTCAATAATAAATATAAATATTGAAATGAATGTTTCACGACATTTAGTTTATGCAAATAGTTGATCCAGTTAAATAACGTAGTTAGTTAAATTGTTAATGCGCGTTTTGGCGCATATTGAAACTAATTTCATCATCCAACGTGGAAATAAGCAAGCGGATTTGTTGTCACGTAAGAAGACAATGTACCAACGTTTTATCACGATACAATTAAGTAACGAATTAGAAAGCGAATATGTTGTTCGGTTGTTAGCTTGCTGATATGGGGCTTCGCTAACTTACAAATCACAGTAAGATAACGACGTTAGCTCGCTAACCCGCTCCAAATGTTAGCTAAGCGAGTTTGGCTTCGAAAACATAAAGATGTAGTAACAGCAGGCTGTAGCGAGTTTGCATACTGTGAATTGTAGGCTAATTAGAGGAATAACGTTAGCTGTAGGCCTACAGTTCTGTGACCAGATGCCATAACTTACATTGCTTGGCATAATAACATATGCTATACTTTAAGCCATGTAGCAAGCATAGTAAGATTATGCATGTGGAAGTTCTCCTTTTTTGTAGTAACGTTAGTGGCTTTGAAAAAAGCCTCAGTGTGGTTCAGCTAACGTGAGGGAGGTGCTAGAATCTCCTGATGCACAGGGATCGGGGAAGTCCCACCTGTACGTTTTGTAGAAACAAATAGTTGCCCTTAAAATTTAGGTGTACGTTACCCCATCGCGTTGATATCGCCAATCTGATTTCTTGTGTCAAATCTGGGTATCTAAGATTTCCCATCCCTCAAGCAGAAACAACTTTGTTTAATGTACGCCTGGACTTGTCTATACAGGGCATGTTGTCCCTGTAGCTCATCCAAACCCCTGCGTTCTGTTAGTTTTTTTTTAAATCTGCATATTGCACACTATGCTATCAAAATAAGGCTCCTCGTTCCAGTACGTTAGTAAAAATCAAGCAGAGCAGACATGAAGGAGCTTAAAATAACTTGATGATTAAGTTATTGAGAAGTACAGATTGGTTTTACATACAGTCCAGTCCAAAGGTATTTGGATAATGACACATTTTTGTTGTTGTTTTGGCTCCTCCAGGACATTGGATTTAAAATTGAACACATGGTTGGTAAAATGGCTGTAAGTCATCAAGGATCTGGGGTATGAAACAAGCCTCAAACTATTACTCTGCTGCCAGATATGCAGTAGATATGGATGGATCACTTTAAGGCTTGTTTCTCCTGGCAAATTTTCCTGTTGAACTCTTGAAAAATAAGTCAGGAGAAGAAACCTTTAATTGCCACCATTAATCCACATTTACTGTATATCCATTTAGCCAATCATGTGTTCCATACTGTTGCAGCTTAATCTAGAACCACCCAAGTCAAGTCATGGCATGCAAAGGGGCAACCAAATATTAAATATGATGACTTTATTTAAGTTTATGTTAATTTGTCCAATTACGTTTGGTCCCCTAAAATGGGGGCAGGGGGCATTTAATGCAATTGTTTTATTTTTATTCACAAACAACAGTCTGGCGAGTTCAGCGATCATCAGAATCAACTTGACAAACTGACTTGTTAGTCAAAGTTATGGACAAACCCAATCCCAAAAAAAGTTGGGACAGTATGTAAAATGCATACAGAATGCAGTGATTTGTAAATTCTCTTTTGCATATATTTACTTGAACAGTACAAATAAAAGTGTATTTAATATTTTATCTTATCAACTTTATTGATTTTTGTAAATATACGCTAATTCCGAATTTGATGCCTGCAACACGTTCCAAAAAGGTTGGGGGAAAAAAAAAAAGACTGGGAAGTTCAAAAAACACCTGTTTGGAACATTCCACAGGTAAACAGGTGATGCTATCATGACTGGGTATTAAAGGGTCTGAAACAATATCAAAAGACTCTTGATATCTTATTTTCAGGTACTCTTCCAAGCGATACTATAACCTCTCTGCATTTGAATGGATCTCTATGGGAATTGGGGGATGGGACTAGATTTAGCTGTAAATTACACTGGAACAGTATGGAACACATGATTGGTAAAATGGCTCTAAGGGCCGGATTCAGAGATGGTCAACTTAAGTCATGCACTCAAGTGTCTTCTGCACGGATTTAACGCAAGCTGACTTACACCGTATTCTAACTTGTGTTGCGCAGGTGCTTATCTCAAAATGTGGGTGGTACAGGGCATGATATTTTAATTACCTGTTTCTTGTATCTGCCCTCCAGGTTGCACCCCCCTGGGTATAGGCATGCAGTGAACGTATTAATACATTGCATTGATAAAATGATCATAGCTTCTATTGATGACTGGGATATACCCATCACACAATCAAAAAAATAATCGCTGGACAGTGGTTGCACGCAATATTACTAAGTAAACAAATAAATTGTTGGAGTTACTTAAAAAAAGATTTATAAATATATATACTTTTTTACGATTTAGCCTACCTAATAAAGTAATGTATGGTAACATAATAGCCTATATGAGACGTCTTCAACTTGAAGTCGCATATGGGTCAATGACATGACGTGATTTTTTTGTGTCCGAATTCATTACTTTCCTAGAAACAATAATAAAAAATAACATGTTATATATCAAATTGCACTACAATATCTCCCTTGATATTTTATTTTATTTTATTTCAAACCCTTCTCATTTTATTGAAATTCAATTTATTTTTTGAGTTTTAAAAGTCCTAAAATGTCAGGTGGTGCGAAATCTAATTGTTCCCATATTATTTTGTACTTTAAAAAAGAAAAAAGCTCAAGACTTGAGTTTAGGTTAAGATATTTATTAAATGATTTAATTTGCGCTAATAAACTGGAAAATTATTCCCTGACCCCAGAGAGGCGGCCGAGATAAACTCCTGGAAAACGGGAACATCGGACCGTCCAACAGTTGAGCTGGAGGTAGACTTGCAAAAAAGGAACCCTTGGCCTAAAAAAAGATGGAACAAGCATGTTATTACCGAACATAAAGCTAAAATAAACCATCAAGCATAAAGCATAAAGCATCATTTGATATATCACTCAAGATGCCACAACTGGAACAACAACAGGTGGCTCTCATGACTAAAATTTTTTTTATGAACGTACCTAGAACAAGTCAACAAAACTTTAGTAACTGAAAAGGAAGTATAACACAGGTAAGAAAGAGTGCATCAGGTTTGACTAAGTCCTGCCCCATGACAGCTGACTGAGTTTTTACTTTACAATGGAAAAATAAATAACTTTATACAAAAGGGACTTGCCACGTTTCCACTGGGTCATTCCATGTAATTTCACACGCCATGACACTCAACAAATCAGATTGTACCTGCAGAAATGTTTCCTGCAGTTACGAACAGATAAGATGTATATATATTATGAGTAATATATATTATATATTCGTGTAATATTATTTTGTAGAAATATAACAATCTGTGAGAAATCAAGCTTATTGACTGCACCCAAATTGGACATACTGATGATACAGAGAACAGGGTTGTACTCAATTCCAAACTGAATTGCGCAGGTCTGAAATTCCAGTTCAATTCATGAATTTGAATTGAAGGGGTAAACAGGATGCAGAATTACAGCAAGTAGAATTGACTGAATTGAAATTCAAATACCTTCCCTCTTCTGTATTACTGTAGGTGAAGCATACACAACAATGGATTTTAATGAGTTATATTTTATATATGTGTGGTACATAAAACATCATGCATGTCTAAAATGTTATTAAAACACATTAAATATTGTCGAAATATTATTTTCAGGGGGAAGAAAACTCTAACAATGAATGAACGCATGTCTGACACATAGACTGTATAAAAATATGGACAAAGTCACTGTGACGTCACCCATTGCCTTCCCACGGCAAACCGAATTGAAATGTTTGATGGTGGTGTTGTGAGAGGTTTTTTGTTGTGTTGAGGTTTTGTGTCTATTGGATTTAATTTGTTTTATTGGCTTGTTTTTTGTGTATGACCCTGGGCTGTTTTGAGAGAATTGTTTGTTGCCCTGAGCAGAGTGCACACACCAAGTTTCGTGCAAATTGGTTGGATTTTGTTGGAAGGAGTAGCATTTTAAGTGTTCTACAAAAAATGCTAATTAGCGGAAATTCCAATATGGCTGACTTTATGGGTCCTTGAGGCATATTTGTTCGGCCTGAGCAGAGGGGCCTGTATACCAAATTTTGTGACTTTGTGAGTCAATTCCGAATTGAGCATAACCCTGACAGAGAACTGATGTTATATACCATTTTGTTGTGGTGGAAGTCGGGGTGGGGTTTGGGGCGGGTCCGTGGGTGGATTGGATTCCTAATTCTTTTGGATTCCTCATGCCTTAAGTTATCAGGAAGCAGTTTGGTACAAAATAGGATGTTGGTTACTTTATTTACAGAATATTATGTGAACCGTACCAAAATAAAATGTTCAATTTAGGAGCCTCAATTAGCTTCATTTCTTACAGATCAAATTATATTTCTACAAAATAATGTTACATGATTGTTTCTCTCATAAACATGACATTGAGAATGGAAAAATTTCACATCATGATTTTTTTTACTTCCTTTCCTACGAGGGAAAATATGCATTGAAAATTAGTGTATTTGGTAGATGTCTGCATGGCAGAATTAATTCCATACACAACCTCTTCCAAATATTCATCCCAGTCACTCTGATCCTTATTTCACAGAGCATGTTTTATTGTCTGGTTTGTTCTTTCCGCTTGCCAGTACACATAATACACGTGCATTAATAAACATACATTTTGGGTCAATTGCAGCGTACCTTCAAGTTGGAGACTAGTGCAGGATTTTCTCAAGCTTTTCCATATTACCCAGATGTAGATCAAGATCAAGATCAAAGTGCATTATTCCCGATTGTAGTGTGCTCTCTAAACTTGTTGTATTGTCCCATGATAATCCTGATTGCAGCGTGCTTTAAATGCCACCTATAGGATACAAAAATTGTATTTCATAAGCCTGCTACTGACCAGGTTTTTACAGAAGACTAAGACAAATAATCACAAATCTTTATAGTCGACTTCACGTCTTTCAGCACGCATCTGCTACTGGCTAGCACTTTTACACAAATTTATTTACATAAAATATATATTTTTTGCATTAAAAACAAATAATAAATACACTCTGTATTGTGTCATTGTCTGTGTCTCCAAAATGGCTGTCCTTTGTTAAATTCGTAACTGTTCTTCCTAGAATGAATACTAGATACTGAAAGCTCTCTTATACCTGCACTAAGGAAGAAATTTAACACACCTGACTAAACAGAAACACCTGTGAAGCCATTTGTCCCAAACAGTATGGTGCACTGAAATGGGGGGGGGGGGGGGGGGGGGGCATGTATAAAAAACAAAGTCTGTAATTTCTACATGGTGAAAACAAGATGTATAAAAATACCCTTTATTACATGCTTTAACGACATGTGATTTGTTTGAGCATTGTGCCAAATAAAGAAAAAGATACAGTGAGCACCATAATTCATTGGACAGTGACACATAACATAATGTAGAATAAAGTAATCATTTTAAATATTTTGGTTGCATATCCTTTGCATGGCATGATTTCCTGATGTCTGTGACCCAAAAAAATCTTATTTTCTTCCAAAATAACAAAAAATTTGTCTCAGAAAGAATGGGGAAAAATAGAAATTTGAAGAACTGTCATGTCTAACTGTACCATTTAGAGGTCAGGTTAGCTTCTGTTCACTTAGATATTAATGGTAAACAGCATTTTGACCAAGGGTGCCCAGATTTTTGCACCCCACTGTAAACACACAGTAGGGACTAAGTCTGAGGACTGATTGTTTTCATTATTTATCACAGGCTAATATAACTATGACTCTTATACTTATGCATGAACAGCCTACATAATTTTTTAATAACGTAATATAAGTAAAAAACAAAATTTTAAAACACGTTGGTAGCCTATTTCGGGTAGAATGGCAGATTCATTAAATTAATATTGTTTTAGTTGTAAATAGCATTAGCATATTTACCTTTAGGAACGCACATGTGTAAATATTACAATAGAATAAAGGTTAACTTGTGACAACGAATAGAGAAACGCTTACCTTATGGCACACGAACCAGATATTCACATGTTAACCTCCCATTTCACACGAGCGTTTTGGAAATGTGTTCAAATTTGTAACTGTTCTCAACAATGCGTTATTAAATAATAAGTGTAGTTAGAGTACCATAATTGCATTATTCCTTTATAAATACGTTAATGAAAACAGTCAGGAATTGGTAGTGTCCTCAGACTTTTGGTCCCCACTGTATAACATGCATAACAAAGAGAATTAACTGTGGATAAATCTGAGGTACGTAGGCTACTTACCTTACACTGCGCAGCTATCCCTCTTCAAACTTGAAACTTGCGAGCGTTGTCCCACTTATTACCGACGGTGACTGTAAACCATTCATATTTTAAAATGGCTATTAACCAACTAACGTTAGCTTGCTTGCACATCAGCTAAAGGCCACAGTTTCACTTATATTTTCAGTTAACGTTAACTTAACTACCGAGTGATGTATTCGGTTTAACAAGCTCAGCAGACTAGCTCATTAGCTAATGATCGTAAGGTTAGTTACTGATGTATTATCAATTTAGCTAACCTAGGTACGTTTACGTGCAAACTGTGTGTGCTAATTCGTTATATGTGCTCTAATTTAAAACAGCTAGCTACTTCTGACTAGGCTATATGTAATTACTGGAATCTAATAATTATACAACTAACGATACTAAACGTGCGCCACTTGATTGCATGCAGAATAAGCATGTCTGCCGATAAAAAATGTTCCTTAAGTACACAACAAATGGTGACGTTGTACACAACAAATTACAATGCAGTTTGAAGGGGGGAACTTATTTCTGAGGGGGAACTTATTTTTCATGAAACCGTAACAGGATTCACTCGCTAACAAACATGCTAATGACGCTACCGCTAGGATGCTAGTTAAACAAACTATTGAATATGAAAACGCATTTTCATGACAGTTCAGCATTTTAGCTAGGTTATTGACATAACGTCCAAATGTTTATGAGTGCTTGTGTAACATTTCTCACCTGAAAATAATTAAACATATATTAAAACCGGTGAGCTGGGCTGGGGCAGCTGCTTCTTTAACTTCGTAACTGCCTAGATCCAACTCCTGAATTTTACCTTCTGCTATCCCATAACATTAGTGCATGGATGCCTTCATTACAAGGCAGAGAAACCTAATAAATATTATTGTTTCAGCACGGTAATGTTACTTGTACTGGGAGGGTGCTCTCGCTATGCGCGGCTAATTACGGGTCTGTAGTTGTGGTATCCAAGCCTGCAACGCGATAGTCTGATGAGTGCAAGTGGATGTGTCAGACAAAAAAATGAAAAACGACACACCAGTTTTTCAGATGTGGGCAATGTCCATGTTAGGCAGTCAGGCAGATTTTCCTGCAGTCATAGACTCCACCCTTTCACTCCAATGCGCTTGCGTTGGTTGCAAAATAGTTGCAATCAGTTAACATAAAATCCCTCAAAACCATTTGTTTTTTTGTAATCTTCTGTGAAATTTTGGGGGCTCAGAAATGTTATCTCCATTGCTGACATTGAGGAGCGTGAATGCAGAATAGTGGGCGATATGCATTAGCCAGCAATAGCTAGAGGTAGCTGTATCTTCACAGGTTATTTTCATGGTGATTGTGGACATGGACTCATTACAGTGCATTACAGGAGCTTGGAAGGAAGACATTAACAGTTTGTAATTTTCACTGAATATTACAACCCAGGTCCAGTCGAACAGCTCACAGATTTCTGAAAGCTGTCAAGATTTTTGACACTTAAAGGGGTAATAAACACTAAATCACATATTTTAAGTTATAAAGCCTAGTATCTTGTCTCCATTTCATAAATCACGTATCCTATTGTTTAAAAAAAACATTTAATTAAGCAGTGCCAACACATTTTGTGCCAAAAAAAGAGGCATTCGCTGCAACCCAAAGTGAAAAGTTTAGTTTGAGCCACTGTGCCACCTTTTTTTCCACAGAAGAAGCAAGTCAACGGACCATCTCCCCTCTCTTCCTGATTGATGGGTATTCAAACTGCGCAAATTCACATTAGCCCTTTCATTTCGAACGCCCCCCCCCCCCCCCCCTGCTGGCTCCGCCTACGTGCCTATGACGCTTTACCGAATGGATCTATCGCTCCTCCCTCCAACCCCCTCCCGTCTGTGCTTGAGCCCAATTTGCATCTTTTGAAATTGTGAAGTGGGCGGAGACAGGACAACAGCCGGTGTTTATTACCCCTTTAAGAAGTTTCCAGTCTCGATGTAGAAGACCTCCTTGATTCTGTTCCAAGTTTGATAAGACTCTTGTCATTATTAACTTCAAAACCCAAATACCCAAATGTATTTGAATCAATTGTGAAAACAGCTAAAAAAATATTTCCCAGATTAACAGCGATGGCCTGCTGCTACTTTTCAGTTGTTACAAAATCTGTTAACGCCTAGATATGTATAGCTTCATATGGGTAGGTTTTCACACAAAACCAAATTTATGAGAGAAAATGCTATCAACTAACTGACGATGATTAAATTGAACTTTAGTCAAGTATGTGACATTCACAGCTGCCCCTGTCTTTAAATACATGTATTTTTTCACCTTACAATATTTTTGAACACCATAGAACAGGTTGCACATTTGAAACAACAATTTCCCATCCCATCAAGAAAAACTAATTTAGATGTTATTGTCAACATTTTAACTTATTAATTTGTTGTCTAACACACTACACTGAGCCAACACGTGATCAACGGATAAACATAACGTTGTCATTCTTCTCATGAGCCTCATTTAGTAGTAATTGAAAAGATTATTAACTGAAAAGATTTCCACAACTAACTGACGGATTACTTGAATCTCAGTTTGAATTGGAGGCTCTCGAGGCTCCTTGGTGATGGAGAACTGAAATGCATGTCAAATGAGAACCGGGTTATTTTTCTGGAGCCAAATCAGACACAATCACCTGTACTTTCCTCTTCCGTTCCCACAGCCAGCGCTACTGCATGTGTAACCCCGATGTGGTACAGCAGTTCCACAATCCCGACACCATCTTCATCCTGGCCTTTGCCATCATCCTCCTCAACACGGATATGTACAGCCCCAACATCAAACCAGACCGTAAGATGATGCTGGAGGACTTTATTCGCAACCTGAGAGGTGAGTCTTATCCAAGAAAGGTCAGTAGAAGCAGGTATTGCATTAGCCAGCCATTCAATCACCTTATTCAATGGATTAGCTAATTGTGGCTGCAAACAATATAAGTAGAATGGATTAGTAGAATCAGGTGCTACAGTGCTGGTTATATAATTGGTGGATAATGGTGCAAATCAAAACTGTGCTAAAGACAATCTCCCTCACAGGAAACGTTTGACTAACATTTGACATTGATGGAATCTGTCAAATTTGAACCAGCTGCAGTAGACTGAGCCTGTATTATATCTCGAGCTAGCATGACAGCCAATCAGAGCTCGTAGACCTTAGCCCAATGGCTAAGACTGAACAATTTCTGCAGCTTCAATTCTTTTAATAGCAATTGATTTGGTTTTTTGTTCCTTGAAAGAGCTTGTCTATTACAAGATGGATACTTTTTTAATAACAATGTGTTTGCCATTAAGATTTAGATCAGGGCAGTAATCCGTTTTTGCTGTAATGGCTCAATCTTTGACATTTGAAATTCTTCCCCCTTCTCTCTTTAACAGCCCCCCCCCCCCCCAACTCCTTTGAAAAGGGAAGTCTGTGTTCTGTGTTGAGTCAATTAGATTGGTAAAATTATAGTTTACCCTTCTAATTAAGTAGGCGCAACAAAATCAGGCGAGAGAAAGAAATGTTAATGAACATCATTACTTAAAAGCAATGTCAGTCACATTCAGAAATGCTTCACCCAAACTAATTTGTCCCATTTGAGTACTCAGTTTCATGCATCCAAAGGTTCATTTAGTTTTCTGTGGTGAGCCAATGCCGTATGGTGAATAAGTTGCGAAAGAATTGATTAACTATGGAAAGGGCGTGAGACTGTTCCCTGAACTGGCTTTGGTGCGGTGGCAGTGACCCAAAATTGGACATGAAACTAAGTTCTGGCAGAAGCGTGCCTCTGGTCCCCTTCCATGTCCCCAGGTCTCGAACCCCTGTCCCCAATCTCCACTGTCTTGGAAGGCATTTCCACTAGAGAGGAAAAGAAAAGGGTGTTTTGAAATAGTGATGCTGTTTCTGAAACTACAACTACACCACAATGGATTATTTACATAGCGCAGTAAAGTTAAATATTTTCAAGTGTGTTTGAGTGTGTGTTTCTCAAAAAATGTGCCTTCCGATTCTTTATACTTCAATAGAACGTATTATCATTGGTCTTGAAATGCCTATCTTACTGGAGCTGGGATGTAATTCAATTTAAAAATGAACGCCAAGATAAATGTACTGTTGGATGTATCAAGAATGCAAGAAGCCAATGACTGTCACACCTCTCATTTTCCAAGTGCTTCCCTTAGGTTTCAAGCAGTTTTGGTCTCTCGTTGAAGCATTCTAGGGGCAGGTTAATATCTCCTTGGCAACACTTGTCTACACACAGACTTTTTCTTGTCTCCCAGTACCCATTTTCTGGCATTGTCTGGATCTTCCAAGGCATGGCAGCAAGGGCCTTTGGTCTGACTACAACATAACATCATAATGATGTTATTCTAAAATTATGGTGATGTGTGTGAAGTAACAGCATTCTGAGAGTTGCACAGTTGGAATATTGTCTGTGTTCATAAAATGTCACCCCAGGACATTTCTGCCTTTGACTTTCATCCTTTCTACTGGCTGAAAGCCTTCCCCATCTCCGCAGCACCGGTCTCGTTGAGCCGCAGCTACTGTTCAGTAAATTAAGTGCACTGAGAGTCAGGAGAAGAAACCGTTAAAGTGATCCATCCATATCTACTCCATATCTGGCCATAGAGTGATGGTTTCGGGCTCGTTTGATACTTTAGACCCTTGATAACTTACAGCCATTTCACCAGTCATGTGTTCCATACTGTACCAGTGTAATTTACAGCTGAATCTAGTCTCACCCCCCAATTCTCACAGAGATCCATTCAAATGCAGAGAGGTTATAGTATCGCTTGTAACAGTACCTGAAAATAAGATATCGAGAGTCTTTAGATCATAGACTTCAGGAAGTAACAGCATGCAAAGGATATGCGACCAAATATGAAATATGATACTTTAAAAATACGTTAAATCAAAGGGTTTGAATACTTATGCACATGAGAGATTTCAGTTTTCGATTTTTAATACATTTGCAAAAATTTCTAAAAACATGTTTTCACTTTGTCATTATGGGTTACTGAGTATAGATTGATGGGCAAAAATGGCAATTTTATCCATTTAAAATTTAATCTACAACACAATAAAGTGTGCAAAAAGTGAAGGGGGTTGAATAATTTTGAGTGCAACTGTACATATGCTATAAAGCTCAATATCTATAACATAGCATTGCAGAAAAAATACGGAATGCAATTTATGTATCTTAAATACATAACCTTTCATAACTTGGATGATGTAGTGGGAAAGCTGTGGCATCATGTTAATATAATTATATTTTATCGACAGTCATATTATCGAATATTGACACCTGACATAAAGCAGAGCGTGCAGCTCTCGCATGATCGCATCAGCCTTCACAGCCATATGAGGTGGCATCAGTGGCACCAGCTTTGACCCTCCACCCTCCACCCCCAACTCCCCTCCTGCCGTTGAGCAGATGCCATCATCGACCCCAATGTACAGCTAAAGAAAAGTGTGTTTGTATATAGTTAGAGATGGTTTAAAAGCAGTAAAGGAATCCCAGCTCCTCATATCTGTGGGCATTCCCTTCTTTCAAAATCACATTTTTTATTTTGCTTGAATTTATCTTTTTAACTGAATTTACTTCACACAGAGCTGACAGAGACAGTCTGGTATATTCCTCTCTGAAGTAGAGAGACGCGTTTGGGTACTTTAATGAATAAAGATGATTTTGCGCGCATGTTGTTACGATCCTGGTAAAGGTTTGGACCTAAATGCACGACTGAGGCAGAAAATAAAGGAAAGGAGTATTTATTAAAGTTAAAGTGTTGGGGTAGTCCCAACACTGTACAGGAATGACAAAGACACAGTATTACACAGGGACTGTTAGGAAGCCCGGGACGGGCTGCTCCAAGCCGGAGCTGGGCTGGCAGGTCTGGAACGTTTCGTTCCAAGCCGGAACTGGACTGGACTGGAACTGGACCGTGAGGTCCACACTGGAATCAGGGTCTGGAACGGATTTGTTCCAAACCGGAACTGGACTGGAACTGGAACTGGACCGGGAGGTCCACACTGGGAACAGAGTCTGGAACGGATTGTTCCAAACCGGAACTGGACTGGACAGGTAGGTGCACGGCTCACACCTGGACTGGACTGGAACTAGCTGGGGAGCGCCTCACTACGGCAGGACAGGAACTGGACCGGAATGACTGCACCGGTACAGAACAAAACAAGCAGTAGGGGTTAGTGCAAGGGAAGGCACGGAAATGACCGGGAGGTTCTCACGGAGGAGCAGGGCTTGATAGGTAGGTGGTTGGTGAAGCACGGCAGGGCTGGGTAGTGTGGCGTAGCTGCGGTAGGTCCGGAAGGAGCTGCCTGGTCTCCAGAGCTCCAGGAGCCGGCGCCGAAGAACTAGTTGGCTTCTTCGGTCGGACAGGAACAACTGGAGGGTAGCCAGGTAACAAGCCAACCCGGAGCCTACACGAGCTGGAGGTGGAGGTACCGCAACACACACAACGAAAACGGGGGGAAACGAACACTGCCACTGGAGAATGGGAGCTGGGTTAGATGGAGGAGAAGGGAAACAGGTTAGCTGCATGCACAACAGGAATTGATGAGGAGGTAAACTACCAGACTGTAGTTAGGAGCGGAACCCAAGCTGCAAGGGGATAATATCCCACAACCAAGCGAGTAGTTCGTAGTACACGACCAGGGAAACAACGAGCATTAACACCGCGTGACGATAGTTAAGCGAACAGTAAACAGGGTCTGAAGGGTTAGACATGTAATGCACCGACAAAGCAGGGGAGACAGCAGGTGGGTTAAATAAGGGAGTGAGATGGGAATCAACAAGGCACAGGTGCGGAAAGTAACCGGGAGTGCTTGTTAATTAGACAGGTGAGGAATGCAAGAAACGAGAGGGGAAGGTGATAGGCGGAAACTAAAGTGGGAAACAAAGAGAGCCAAACAGAGGGGAAACGCCCAGCCTAAAGCAGAGGGGAAAACACGGACAAGGGAATCCAACAAGACACGGAGGGACATGACAAAAACCGGGAAAACGGACTGGAAGGGAACGGAACGTTACAGTACCCCCCCCTAAAAAGGACGCCTCCTGGCGTCCAACAGAAACACCACCGGAGGAAGAGGGCAGGAACGTTCAGGAGGTCGGCCACAGTGCGGACTGAACCGTACAGGAGGCCAGACGTGGCGCGGGCGGAGCCGCTCAGGAGGCCGGCTGTGGAGCGGGCGGAACCGCTCAGGAGGCCGGCTGTGGCGCGGGCGGAACCGTTCAGGAGGCCAGCCGCGGCGCGGGCGGAACCGTTCAGGAGGCCAGCCGCGGCGCGGGCGGAACCGCTCAGGAGGCCGGCGGCGTAGCGGGACTGGAAGAGAGGAATGGAGCGGGACTGAATGACTGGAACGGGGCGGGACTGGATGACTGGAACGGGGCGGGACTGGAAGACAGGAACGGGGCGAGACTGGATGACAGGAACGGGGCGGGACTGGATGACAGGAACGGGGCGGGACTGGATGACTGGAACGGGGCGGGACTGGATGACTGGAACGGGGCGGGACTGGATGACTGGAACGGGGCGGGACTGGATGACTGGAACGGGGCGGGACTGGATGACTGGAACGGGGCGGGACTGGATGACTGGAACGGGGAGGGACTGGGGGACTGGAACGAGGAGGGACTGGGGGACTGGAACGAGGAGGGACTGGGGGACTGGAACGAGGAGGGACTGGGGGACTGGAACGAGGAGGGACTGGGGGACTGGACCGAGGAGGGACTGGGGGACTGGAACGAGGAGGGACTGGGGGACTGGAACGAGGAGGGACTGGGGGACTGGAACGAGGAGGGACTGGGGGACGGGAACGAGGAGGGACTGGGGGACGGGAACGAGGAGGGACTGGGGGACTGGACCGAGGAGGGACTGGGGGACGGGAACGAGGAGGGACTGGGGGACGGGAACGAGGAGGGACTGGGGGACGGGAACGAGGAGGGACTGGGGGACGGGAACGAGGAGGGACTGGGGGACTGGAACGAGGAGGGACTGGGGGGCTGGAACGTGGCGGGACGGGGGGGCTGGAACGTGGCGGGACGGGGGGGCTGGAAGGGGAACGGATGGGAGGGCTGGAAGGGGAACGGACGGGAGGGCTGGAAGGGGAACAGACAGGAGGGCTGGCAGGGGAACGGACAGGAGGGCTGGAAGGGGAACGGACAGGAGGGCTGGAAGGGGAACGGACAGGAGGGCTGGAAGGGGAACGGACAGGAGGGCTGGAAGGGGAACGGACAGGAGGGCTGGAAGGGGAACGGACAGGAGGGCTGGAAGGGGAACGGACAGGAGGGCTGGAAGGGGAACGGACAGGAGGGCTGGAAGGGGACTGGACAGGAACAGCGATGAGTACATCGCCCTGAAGGGTGGCGACAGCGACTGCATCGCCCAGGAGGTCGGCGACGACATCATCCCGGAGGCGGGCGGCTGGAACGGGACCGGACAGGAACGGCGATGAACGTATCGCCCTGGAGGCAGGAGGCGTCGACTGCATCGCCCAGGAAGGAGGAGACGGCGACTGCATCGCCCTGGAAGCAGGAGGCGGCGACTGCGTCGCCCTGGAAGCAGGAGGCGGCGACGACATCGCCCTGGAAGCAGGAGGCGGCGACGACTGCATCGCCTTGGGAGCAGGAGGCGGTGACGACTGCATCGCCCTGGAAGCAGGAGGCGGCGACGACTGCATCGCCCTGGGAGCAGGAAGCGGCGCCTGCATTGCTCTGGAAGCAGGAGGCGGCGACGACTGCGTCGCTCTGGAAGCAGGAGGCGACGACGACTGCATCACCCTGGGCGCAGGAGGCGGCGATGACTGCATCGCCTTGGGAGCAGGAGGCGGCGACGACTGCAACGCCCTGGGAGCAGGAGGCGGCGATGACTGCATCGCCCTGGAAGCAGGAGGCGGCGACGACTGCAACGCCCTGGAAGCAGGAGGCGGCGATGACTGCATCGCTCTGGGAGCAGGAAGCGGCGCCTGCATTGCTCTGGAAGCAGGAGGCGGCGATGACTGCATCGCCCTGGAAGCAGGAGGCGGGGACGACTGCATCGCCCTGGAAGCAGGAGGCGGCGACGACTGCATCGCCCTGGAAGCAGGAGGCGGCGACGACTGCATCGCCTTGGGAGCAGGAGGCGGCGACGACTGCATCGCCCTGGGAGAAGGAGGCGGCGACGACTGCATCGCCCTGGGAGCAGGAAGCGGCGCCTGCATTGCTCTGGGAGCAGGAAGCGGCGACGACTGCATCGCCCTGGAAGCAGGAGGCGGCGACGACTGCATCGCCTTGGGAGCAGGAGGCGGCGACTGCTGCATCGCCCAGGAAACAGGAGGCGGCGACGGCTGCGTCGCCCTGGAAACAGGAGGCGTCGACTGCTGCGTCGCCCAGGAAACAGGAAGCGGCAACTGCTGCGTCGCCCTGGAAACAGGAGGCGGCGACGGCTGCGTCGCCCTGGAAACAGGAGGCGGCGACTGCTGCATCGCCCAGGAAACAGGAGGCGGCGACGACTGCATCGCCCTGGAGGCAGGAGGCGGCGACGGCTGCATCGCCCTGGAAACAGGAGGCGGCGACTGCTGCGTCGCCCAGGAAACAGGAAGCGGCAACTGCTGCGTCGCCCTGGAAACAGGAAGCGGCAACTGCTGCGTCGCCCTGGAAGCAGGAGGCGGCGACGGCTGCGTCGCCCTGGAAACAGGAGGCGGCGACTGCTGCCTCGCCCAGGAAACAGGAGGCGGCGACTGCTGCGTCGCCCTGGAAACAGGAAGCGGCAACTGCTGCGTCGCCCTGGAAACAGGAGGCGGCGACTGCGTCGCCCTGGAAGCCGGCGGCGGCGGCTGCGTCGCCCTGGAAGCCGGCGGCGGCGGCTGCGTCGCCCTGGAAGCCGGCGGCGGCGGCTGCGTCGCCCTGGAAGCCGGCGGCGGCGGCTGCGTCGCCCTGGAAGCCGGCGGCGGCGGCTGCGTCGCCCTGGAAGCCGGCGGCGGCGGCGGCGGCTGCGTCGCCCTGGAAGCCGGTCGGGGGGGACGACGACGGCGTCGCCTAGGAGACTGGCTTGTGTTGACGGTGAATGCCTCGCCCTGAAGGCCGGCGATGATTGCATCGCCCGGGCCTTGGTTCCCACCCCGGCAATGGCTCAGGTGCTCGTCCAGAGCATCCTGGCGGGCAAGTTCGTGCTCGTACTGCCTTACTGCATCGCCGAAGGCGGGGTGGATCAGGGACAAGAAGTCGGCTAGGCCCTTATCTGGTCGGTGCATTCTGTTACGATCCTGGTAAAGGTTTGGACCTAAATGCACGACTGAGGCAGAAAATAAAGGAAAGGAGTATTTATTAAAGTTAAAGTGTTGGGGTAGTCCCAACACTGTACAGGAATGACAAAGACACAGTATTACACAGGGACTGTTAGGAAGCCCGGGACGGGCTGCTCCAAGCCGGAGCTGGGCTGGCAGGTCTGGAACGTTTCGTTCCAAGCCGGAACTGGACTGGACTGGAACTGGACCGTGAGGTCCACACTGGAATCAGGGTCTGGAACGGATTTGTTCCAAACCGGAACTGGACTGGAACTGGAACTGGACCGGGAGGTCCACACTGGGAACAGAGTCTGGAACGGATTGTTCCAAACCGGAACTGGACTGGACAGGTAGGTGCACGGCTCACACCTGGACTGGACTGGAACTAGCTGGGGAGCGCCTCACTACGGCAGGACAGGAACTGGACCGGAATGACTGCACCGGTACAGAACAAAACAAGCAGTAGGGGTTAGTGCAAGGGAAGGCACGGAAATGACCGGGAGGTTCTCACGGAGGAGCAGGGCTTGATAGGTAGGTGGTTGGTGAAGCACGGCAGGGCTGGGTAGTGTGGCGTAGCTGCGGTAGGTCCGGAAGGAGCTGCCTGGTCTCCAGAGCTCCAGGAGCCGGCGCCGAAGAACTAGTTGGCTTCTTCGGTCGGACAGGAACAACTGGAGGGTAGCCAGGTAACAAGCCAACCCGGAGCCTACACGAGCTGGAGGTGGAGGTACCGCAACACACACAACGAAAACGGGGGGAAACGAACACTGCCACTGGAGAATGGGAGCTGGGTTAGATGGAGGAGAAGGGAAACAGGTTAGCTGCATGCACAACAGGAATTGATGAGGAGGTAAACTACCAGACTGTAGTTAGGAGCGGAACCCAAGCTGCAAGGGGATAATATCCCACAACCAAGCGAGTAGTTCGTAGTACACGACCAGGGAAACAACGAGCATTAACACCGCGTGACGATAGTTAAGCGAACAGTAAACAGGGTCTGAAGGGTTAGACATGTAATGCACCGACAAAGCAGGGGAGACAGCAGGTGGGTTAAATAAGGGAGTGAGATGGGAATCAACAAGGCACAGGTGCGGAAAGTAACCGGGAGTGCTTGTTAATTAGACAGGTGAGGAATGCAGGAAACGAGAGGGGAAGGTGATAGGCGGAAACTAAAGTGGGAAACAAAGAGAGCCAAACAGAGGGGAAACGCCCAGCCTAAAGCAGAGGGGAAAACACGGACAAGGGAATCCAACAAGACACGGAGGGACATGACAAAAACCGGGAAAACGGACTGGAAGGGAACGGAACGTTACACATGTACTGGTAAAGACATCACAGAGGGATGCTTTACAGTACTGTGTTCTGGAGGCCAAGGCGTGACAGTGGCTTACATAGCAGTGGGTAATGAGAAGATGTAGGGTCTGGCAGGTTAGTGTTGAGGATGCTCTTATTGTGCATGGTGTCTGTACTATATTATATCCAGATGGCGAGGGTCTTACAGTGCAGAACATTTGAATTTTAAGTTGATAGTTTGTTGATAATTTTATTGTGTGAAATGGATTGGTGTAATCATGTATGATGATGTTTTGTCTGTTGCATATTCACACAACTTGTCAAGTTTTTGTTCCTTATAATGTGTGACCAAAATAAACTATTCATCATCATCATCATCATCATCATCATCATCATCATCATCATCTTCATCATCATCATCATCTTACGAATAAGAGGCTTTGAATTTTGCGTTCAAATTTGATGGTTGATCTTACCTAATAGTTGGCCAGTCATTTATATGCCCTAGTATATTTATCTTCTCATATTATCTATTTATTCCATCATAACTTTGCAATGCTCAGTGTCTCCATAATATAACTATTTCATAGGGAGAGGCACTGAGTGTGCAACGTTTCAGTGTTGCTGTCAGAAGAAGCAGACAGTTTTTGCGTCTTTTTGAAGTGAGTTCCTCAGTCTCCTCAGCCTGCTGTGGAGCAGTACTTTATAGATCTGTTCACACTGGGTTTGTGGGTTTATTTAGAAGTTGCTAACAATATGCAGTTTGTCCCTAATTATTTTCAATAGGAAAAAGTAGGTGCTGTAGAGGTTGATATTTCGGTCTCTCAATGTTTCGCTCTGCCTCTGTGTTCCCCCAGGGGTGGACGACGGGGCAGACATCCCGCGGGACATGGTGGTGGGCATCTATGAGCGCATCCAACAGAGGGAGCTACGCTCCAATGAGGACCACGTCACCTACGTTACCAAGGTGGAGCAGTCCATTTTGGGCATGAAGACAGTGAGTGTTTGCTGCTACATTGCTCAACACAGTCAGATCAGATTTTGCACAGGCACGGGGCAGTCACAGTTAGCATAGGCACAGAGCAGCTGCACAACACTCGCAGCACAGTCTTAGTGCAGTCACAGCAGTCCTTGAGCACTTTGAGCATGCTGTCACAGCACAGTTATAGCGCAGTTACAGATCACGTCGGAGCACAGGCCTAAGCCCCTTTCAAACGTACATCTGAACCCGTAAATGTCCCAGCAATTTTCCATGTCGGCATCACGTGTGAACAGGATTTGATTTTCCATGCAAGACATTCATTCAATTTTCTAGGTCAGGCTCTAGAGTGAACAAAAATAGCAACATTCCTGGGTAAAGCATGCAAAAGGTTCCAAAGTTCTTGCATGAGACCCTTTGTTTCTGGTATAATTTCTTTAATAAATACTTATAAATACTGGGAAATTTGAAGATTTTATTTTATTTGGTCAAAACAAAACAAAGATTTTCAGCCTTTCTGCTCTTCAGCTGTCCAGCTCCTCAGCTTTTCAACCTTTAGGTTTTCAACCAGGTTGCTTTCACTTTGTTCGCTCTCTCATGGACTCGCTCTCAGTGTGTGGGTTACCATTCTCAGCCTCCACAGTGTAAAGTGAGCACACCTTTAAGCTCTGGGCTTACAGGTATGCTCACCTTTAAAGGTGTGCCCACCAGTGCCTACTCAGTCAGTAGGTGTGGCCTCAGACCGTTACACTGAATAAAGCAGAAAATATATATAAGGAGGGCTGACTGTCCTCTCTCCTTAAACAAAAGAAAATGTAAGTGATTGAAGGTAATGTTTTTAAAGACAACACATAATGAGCTGAGTATACGGGGCTGGGTCCCCAACAGGTGTTGGCAGGGGGCTGGGGGCAAAGTTTGTAAAGTGTTATACTCTTTATTGTAGGCTCACTTTTCTGGTTCTTTAGACAATAAAAATAATTTATGACAAAAAGAAATGTCAGTAGGCAATGTGGGAAGTTTTTCTTTGTCCTTCTTCAAGTTGCTATTGGCAATGACATTGGCAGGAGAGCGGTCTTTTATTCTGAGAATAGAGAACAGATTTTGAAGATAGTGGAATTTGAATCACTATCTCAAAGAGCTGGATCACTTGTTCACTTGTTTAATCCCCCTTCATCAGCACATCAGGCAGCCAGTGGACCGTGCTCCACTCTAATCTTTCCTCCGACTATAATCCCCTTTGTTTAATGGAGCAGTGTGCTGTAGATGGGATGGCTGTGAGAAATGCCAGCTGTGTCAGTATCTCTGCACATGGAACATGTGTAAAAAGAAAATCTGAAAAAAAACGTAAATATTAATAGTTAAGGGATATTTTCCTCAGTGGAAAGCCTTCAGCCATAGATTTTGCAAGTCTTTGAATTGTTATGGGTCTCAAGCCCTATTCTTACAGGATAAGTTTTACCGGAGGAGCATTGCTATTTTAGTGTCAGTAACTTTTACGGACTGCGCGCTCCCGCGCCAGTAAAGATTCCAGAGTAAATTCTGTTATTTCCTGTGAGAAATGAGTTTTCCCCTCTTTTCTCCTGGTTTTTCACGTAAGCACTCGAGGACGCCTTTGGTTGTGCTCTCTTCAGTCCAAGTGCAAGCCACAACTATTGGCCAACCTCTAAATTAATGTAACGTTACATTACATAAGAAGACAGAGAGAAAAAAAAAAAAACAGGCTCAAAAGTAGGCCTAGGCTACAGTGGGGCAACGCTTGTGGCAGCTATTGTAGCCTAGCTATAGCCTTACATACATGTTATGACCTAACACTGTTTTTCTCAAGCTAACGTTAATAAAGAGGTGTAATGCAGGATTCCTCACGCTTTTTGTGGACGTTTGCCATGCCAACATTGTCTCCATGTAGTTTTTTTTGGCACCTGCATCTTTTCAGTTGATCCCTATCAGCGATTTTCTACCAGAAGCAATCAGTTTGCAGTGAAGATAGGATGTGTAACGTTGTATGACTCGTGTGGGGAACATTTTCGGTGTGACGGCAACATGGAGTAGACACTCCCATCTCTGTAATTCTAGACACTGATTACGGAGATACTTATCCAGTCCGAATCAGCCATTAACATTACAGACGTCCTGTGATAATAATTACTTTACAGACATTGTCCTGAAACCTTATCCCGTCCGAATAGGGCTTAATAAAGAACATTGTAAAAGTTGGACTTAAAAAGCTAATGATACAACTTTATACAGTTATAACACAGTAATGACCTTGGTTTAAGGTCTCATCTGAAAGACAGCGTCTGCTACAGCAGCCTCTGTCACTGTGCTGGAGTACTGGGGTTTGTTCGTTACTGGCTTACCACTCAGCACTTCCGGCAGAAACTTTTTCCCAGATAGGTATCCTATCCAGGTTAGAACATAAACCACACCGCCTTAACTTCTGCCATTTGGCAAGGTGGTACGGCTGCTGGCATGATTCTGACATGATGCCATGGCATAACAGTCTGCGTAGAATGGCAAATTCTAGAGAAGGCCATCCATCAGTCAATATTGCAGTGTACACAGTTTTTTATATGTATGACTCATTGGTAGGATACAGGTGAAGTGGGGGAGGTTTTTTTTTCATTTTAAACAATTATAGTGCAATTCAGTTTCTCTACTCAACCTCCACTGCAGCAGTAATCCTCAAGGATATAGTCACACTTACTGCTCATCTCTGCCAGTCAGGCCATTGGGATAAAACACTGATCCTGGGGGGGGGGGTGGGGGGGTGGGGGGGTGGGGTCCCAGAATGACTCTCTCCCCCACCTGAGATGTTTTAATTGTCTCCTTAAAAAGAGTATTTACTCAGACTGATATAATTGTACATTTCCAGCCTGAGAGCGATTTAATAATAAATAGGGACTAATGGATGCATCTGTGACAGTATCTGTGATGTAGAGGATCTACCCGGGACTGTTTGCACAGGGGCTTAAGACTGGAGCTCAGTGCATCAATCTCTGCTCCAGCATATCCGCTCCGCTCGCGTAATTGCGGACCGTGCTCCAAAGGGGGAAGGGTTTAAGAAATGTGGAAGAAGGCTTGACTCCCAGAATCGTTTCCTGACATCTCAGATTCAGAGAACTTACTCCCCAGTTATAGAGATCAGTGGAGCGGGGATGGATCAATCGCGAAGGGAGTCTTTAGGAAAAGCCTGTCAGTGGTTCTCGAACCTGCGGCTAACACAGAATTTTACCCCGTCTCTCCTCCGGGTGCAAACGTTCTGGCTGCAAACAGGTAAGCAGACGGTGTGTGAGCAGGGAAATTCCAAATTCAAGCGAAACTTCATGTACCACATCGCTGCCAAGGTTGGGGTTCGAGAATCGGTGACAGCCGATCGCCACCCCCGTTCTGCGTGTTAACACACCTCGTGCGACCGTCATCTGAGAACTGTGCAGTCGCACAGTCGGCTGGCGTGGTGTCCACAGTCAATCCTAGTAAAAGGCCCTTTTTATTGACCCCTCCCACTCCCCTAGGTGCTGTCTGTCCCCCATCGGAGGCTGGTGTGCTGCAGCCGCCTCTTTGAAGTGTTTGATGTCAGCAAGGCCCAGAAGCAGGCCGCCCACCAGAGGGAGGTGTTCCTCTTCAATGACCTCATCGTGGTAAGACCAGTGTTGGGGAAAGTTACTTGTGAAAGTAACTTGTTAAGTTACAATGTTGCTGCTGTTAAAAGTAACTAGTTACGTTATAATGTTATCTTCTGAGAACAGTAACGCGTTAGATTACCATTACCAAGAATAAAAGAAACAATAAAAGAGTGCTGTGATTTCGCCTATTTTACTAATCAGAGATTAAAATAATGACCAAAGCATGGCCATAAAATAAACCACTGTTTTTTTACCTTTACGTGAAGGACAAATAATCCATAGTTTGATGATAAATCTCTTGGATATTTCTTAGTAAATATATCAGTGCATAACGCATCTGTGAAGCAAATGCTAACGTGGCTAACAACGTGCATGGTAACGTTACCGACCGGCTTGTGTTACAACTTGTTACAAGTTTTAATTTGTCGCTGCATCCTCTTCCGGACTTCTAAGTGTTGGTAAACATTCTATTTAAATTTCATCAGTGACACAGTGCTTCAGACTGAGGTGTTTTTTTTTTTTTGAATAATGACGTAATAATGCAAGTATTTCCAATGTCCCGAAAGCTGTCGGCACTGCCATCTTGACCGCTGACCGTTGAGTGAACTGTAGGCACGCACGCATAACGTTGCCAGGCAACGTTAGTGAGAAAGTTTTTTTTTTTTTTTTTCCGGCAACGAAATAAACAGGGCCATTAGGTAACAGTAATGCATTCTTATTTGAAAAAAGTAACTAATAATCCGATTACTAGATTTTAAAAATAGTGCGTTATAGTTATTAGTTACCACAAAAAGTAATCAGATTACTCTTAATAACGCGTTAATAACGCGTTAATAACGCATTCCACCCAACACAGGGTAAGACGAGTCTCATTGGTCCACAGCCTGACTGTCTGGAGTCAGGGAAAGCAGCCAAGCAATTGATCAATTTGAAGCTTTCCAACCCCGTTGCTGCAAAGCATATGTACTTGCATAGCACACACCATTAACCCGAGAGACCTTTCTGGCTTACATTCAAAATGGCATTGTTAGAGGGTAGGACAGCAGTGATTTATAAAGATTTAAAATCTTCCATTTGTGCCAGGCTAACACATTCAGACTTTTAGAGGCAACTTTTGACTTCTCTGTTTTGAACTGTTCTGGTTAACACACTTTTACTGCTAAAATAGATGTACTGTCCACATTTACCCATTAGCAAGACCCTTGCCAACTTTATGAATCAAACAAATGGGTCTCTGGTGAAGTTTACGTCACTTGTAATACTGTTTGAATAAGCGATTAAGGCAGCCAAAGTCACGGAATAAAGTTTGCAATAAATCATAAATTAAATTCCCAGTATAATGAATGTCCTTATTAGGCAGATTTAAATGTAATCTTAAAATGAAGCATGAGACTCATAATTAAACCCTTCTCTCCCCAATCTGTATTAAAATGACGAGAAAATTGAAAGTACTTTCCCAGCCACTTGTAAGAGAAATTGTGTCATGGGAGCGTTTCAATAGATGCAAAAAAGCAATATGAGCAGAAAATATTGGCACAGAAATAATATTTAATTTGTTAAATCCCAGTCTAAAAACAAACTTTGGAGGCGCAATGAAAGTTTTTGTTTTTGTTTCTTTATTGTCCGGTTAATATTTTTTTAATTTCTTTTTTCTGATGACCTCATATGGCTTGATGTCATATTTTGAACATTGAAAAGGTAGTTACGATGGATGGTGATTGGTAAGTCAAAATGCGGATCCAGCAAGAATGCTGATCGGAGAGCATACCATTACAGACTAAGCCATTTGGGAGCCCAAATATTTGCATAATTTATCTATGAAAATGATTCTCTTTTAGCACAGCCTATGTAAGTGTCACAGTGGGGAAAAAAAGTGCTTCAGTTTTTAACAACATTGAAAGAAACATCGCACTGGCTTTTTAACTTTATGGTTTGCTGTCCTCTCTACACTTCCGTCAAGATTTATGCCATGCTCTTAATGTTATTGAGGAATAATAAATAATAAATGATTGTGGCCTCTAGGTTTCATCGGTTTTCCTAATATGTTTGCATGAACATGGAAATTAGGGCATTATTTCAACTGTTACAGCTGATTTTGTATCGGTGAGTTTTTTTTCAATGTACTTCATTACCAGAAGGCTGTGTGGTATCACCATGAATTAGATTATACTCTTGCCCATTCCTTTTAAGAGCTGCATTTCGCTTCCACTCTGTTCTCAGATCCTGAAGTTGTGCCCAAAGAAAAAGAGCTCAGCTACCTACACATTCTGTAAAGCCATGGGTCTCCTGGGAATGCAGTTCCACCTCTTTGAAAACGAGTGTGAGTGCGACCTCTTTTCCTCTCTCCCTCTTTTCCCTCGCTCCCTCCATGTGCTTCCAACCTAACAAAGGTCAATCAAAGGTCAAAAAGTAAGTCCAGGGAGGCTAAACAGAGGTCTAGGGCTTAATGAAGACGGGCAGGACTCCACCACTACCTCCAGAGATGGGACTTGATTTAAAATGGACACCTCCATCTTCAAGGCCTTTGTGCTGTTGTACATTCAGCATGGTTGTTTTCATGGAATCTCGTAAACATAACAGAACCGATATTAGAGGATGTAGTATTAACATGGAGAACGGGAGAGAAGTTTTACAGCCCCACACAATGATATTTCCTGTAAATGGTTTTTCTGTCGGGGCCTAATTAAGAATCGTTGTGAATCAAGATTACATTCTTTTGGATTGATTCCATAATGTTGCCACGAGGATGAGAAAGTATACATGAGATCTAGGGAACATTATGACTGTAGCTCTGCATATTGAAAATCACCACCATGGTTAGTTGCTGCTGGCTACACATTAAGTCACTGGTGTTCAAAATTAAACCATTAAAATGGTTCTTCTTTAAAAAATGGTTTGGCTCTAAGAACATAATTTCGGATGGAACGTGTGCCATTCATTTTCAAGGTTCCTCTGCAACACTAATACATTAAATTCAGTGGTAGCTAATGAGTTTATTTTCCCATAAACCTTCAGTTCCTCATTATTTGTTAATTGTAGCTTAAATATTTGCCTAAAGAAAGATGGAATTGGTTGAGCCAATTATTCTGCAAACACTTAATAGTGTGCGATCTGAGGCCTAGCTCCTTAATCAGAATTAACCTGCACCACTTAGAAATGCTCAATAAACAGCACAGTTGTGGATAAATGGTTTTTGTTAGTTAATGTAAGAACCTAGAGACACTGAAATTATGACCAAAGTAGATCCAGATTAGTGTGCAGAGCAACTGAATCTCTTATCAATAAAGTGTTATCTGTTGTACCTCTCGCCTTCAGCTTGAAGGTGGAAGTGGTATTAATACCAATGCTATCATGGCCCTTGCACAGGGATTGTGTTTGCTTTGGTCTGCCCGTATTTCTGTTTGCACATTTGTATGACTATTTGGCTTCAGTGGTATGTGGTCTACAATCTGAGACTGTGCTTGCTTGCATTGTGATAAGTAGAGCAGGGGTGTCAGGGGTGATAAGTAGAGCAGGGGTGTCAGACTCTGGTCCTAAAGGGCCACAGTGTCTGCAGTGTCAGTCCAATGACTTGCTTAAATTGCATCAAAAACCAATGTTTCAGAATTCAACTGATTAATTGAAGCAAGCCATTGGCCGAAGGGTGGTTCATACATCTGGTTTCCAAGGTCTCATCTGTTAGGTGGTTCAAGGAGGATCCCATTGCAGAGGGTGGAAAGACGAATGAAACTAGAGTCTCATAATTTCCTGTTCTCCGCTGCGACAGATTATCCCCACGGGATCACCATTGTGTCACCCTACTCTGGCTCTGAGAAGAAGCAGGTGCTCAACTTCTGTGGCCAAAGTGCAGAGGAGCTGCTGAAGTTTGTGGAGGACCTGAAGGAGTCTATCTCTGAGGTGTCGGAGATGGAGCAGATACGTATTGAATGTGAGTTCTCCCTGCTGGGCTGTATGCAGACTCATTGTAGGATGGGAAACCAACTGGGCCTTGTGACCTTAACTCGCCCTCATGGAAATTAAATATACTGCTATACATTGTAAATCTGTCTGACTTTTAAAAACATAATGATACATAGCATGATATATATTAAACAGCAGTGTTTTTTGTTTCGTTTAAATATATAGCAATATCTGAAAGCAAAAGATTGTGTATTTTTGCAAACGTACTGTGAAGTGTTGCAAAAGCTGGGTGAATAAAAGGATTTTAATAAAATATATTTTTGGTAATCAAATTTCCATAATCATTGTGATGAACATGATACGCATTATCGGTTCTTGCCTAAATATTTAGATCTGCCTTTAAGTATAAAAGCAGAGCAAAACTATGGTAATATATGAAGGTATTAATCTAACAAATACACTGCCCGGCCAAAAAAAAAGTCGCACACTCTAATATTTCGTTGGACCGCCTTTAGCTTTGATTACGGCGCGCATTTGTTGTGGCATTGTTTCGACAACCTTATGCAATGTCACAACATTTATTTCCATCCAGAGTAGCATAAGTTTTTGGCTGAGATCTTGAACCACTCCGTAAAGTGTTCTCCAGCACATCCCAAAGACTTTCAATGGGGTTAAGGTCAGGAATCTGGTGGCTAATTCATGTGTGAAAATGATTCCTCATGCTCCCTGATCCATTCTTTCACAATTTGAGCCCGATGAATCTTGGCATTGTCATCCTGGCATATGCCCATTGATGGGATAACCTGGTCATTCAGTACATTCAGGTACTTCGCTGACTTCATTTTATTGCTGCATAATGTTGCTGAGCCTAGACCTGACCAACTGAAGCAACCCCAGATCATAACACTGCCTCCAGAGGCTTGTACAGTGGGCACTATGCATGACGGGTGCAATGGCGACTTTTTTTTTGGCCGGGCAGTGTATATTGTTTGATTCATTTTTGTAAGTTATAAAATGTACGTTTAAAAAATCTGTTATAGTTAGATAGATTTTCCAATTTACCATTGCAATGTAATTCCCTGACCAAAACAATACATTGAAATGCAATTTGTCTGACCAAAACATCAAAGCAAACAATTGTTTGTCTGACCAAACAATCAAAGTTCCAGTACTGAAGTGATTAGAAATGGGTGCTATGATCAATGAAACAAAAACTGAGCTTGTTGGTCAGGAATACCTCAAAATCAACCATGAAGTACTTACAGGAAAGAAAGTTGAAGGGTTGAGAAGAATGGCCATCACAGTCCCCAGACTTGAATATTATTTAAAATCTGTTGGGAAATACAGTTCATGCAAGGGCACCTACAAATATCTCTGCAAGGAAATCAGGGAAATAAAATTCTTACGAAAGAACAGAAAAACGTGCAACAGAAAAATGTTTGGAAGCTGGCAACAGAAAAATGTTTGGAAGCTGTTATAGATCTGCCAAAAGAGGTGTTACTAACTTTTGCACGTGCCGTATTCACTTTAGTTTTTTGTTTTTTTCAATTGCTGCAAAAATACAAATAAATAGTAATCATGTCTTACAATTTGCAGAAAGATGCAATGTTTCACTTTGTTAGAGGTGGGCCTATTGTCTGTTCACTTAGATATTCATCATTTGACCACGACACTTTTTATACTTTTGTATACAATTGTATATGATTTTAAAATTCTTTTAAATAGTTTTGAAAAGATAATAAGTCTCTGAGAGCATAAATGCTGATGTACAGTACAGTTTATATTAAACAGGAGTGGAGTTATTCCCATCTATGTAATCAGGAGTAATTTCTTGTAAAGTAGGGAATTACACTCATCATCCTCGGAGTGTTTGTATTATCATCAGTAAATGGTGAAAATATATTGTTTTGTAATGTATTTTTTACATTTTTGGTTGAATTTTTCCTTTGAAAAATCATCTTCTAGTAAAGGAAGAACTAAGCTAATGTAACCTAACTCTGTAATACCTTGCTTGCTATTTGTGATACAGTATCACAATGCATATTCATGCATATTGAATATGTGATGCAAGTAAGTATTTTTGTATCAGATTTGTAGATATACATATGCCCATCTACTGTGCTGTTTTGTGTTCTGTGTTGTGATGTTGATTAATATGGTGCTAGTCATGGCTATTCATTATGTAATAACTGAAAATCTAATATATTACAGTTCAATAATAAATTCAGTCTTAATATTGGGAATATGATGTAAATATAATAAATGAATATTTAGCAGGCCTAGGTGGTGCTATTATCACCTATACGTTTGTGACATTCTGTCTTTGCCAACTTCTTGAGCATCATTCAGTAAAACCTTTCTGTGAACTGCATCCATCTCTTGACAGATATCCAGAGCTTAGATATTTTTACCAGCATAAAAATTTTCTAAATGCCAAAAAGGTTTTCTAGTTTGTTGTTGACAGCTAGTAGCAAGATGGAAAAAGTAATCAGAAGATGATTCAGCATTCTAACAAATAATACTGAACAAAAACCCTGAGGAAGTCGCTAAAAATATCTCAATTTTGCAAGAAAAGCTGACCTGCCAGAGAATAGTTTCTGGGAAGCTAATTTGCCAGACTTTCTTTTCTGTATAAGATTATTTTCCAAGAGGAATTCAGATTTTGTTTGAATGGACATTGAGCTTAGATATCAGCACAAACAGTAACGTTCTAAAAATCCATAATGTGCAATGGAAGAAAAATGTAATGTGTCTCAGGATTAGGATCATCCATAATAAGCAAATGCACAAAACATTTCCATAGTGAATTATTTCCTTTGGCAGCTCTGCTGATGATTGAATACCAACTGCAACAGAGGCTTGCCTTTATGCCCCTCCACATGGGGCTATTTTCTCTTGTAGCTAAACGTAGTCCTTCATGAATCTAGTGCTACATGAATCAGGACTTGGGGACTTACGGTACATTTTAGATGAAGACAATTCACTTAAACAATGCTCAGATATAAACAAATCAATGTGTATAGGGAAGATTTTATTTCATTGCCCCAAGATAGATACGGTAGGAAATGAGGAGAAGAGAAGGCTTGCCAATGCTGTGCATTATCAACAAAACCCAGAATAACCATGATTCAATTTGCATTGGAGCCAGGCTAGCAGATACACAGATACAAACATAAAAGCAAACAAATACGGCAGTCATTGTTTACTACTTCTCGTCTGCTCTCATAATAACTGAGTAGGGATAGCGGGAGTAGGTCACATGTTTGCAGACACCATGGGAAGTTCACCCCAGGCAATAGTTCACACTATGAACATGGGGGAACAGAAACACAGAGGTGGCTCCTGTGACTCGCCATAGTGACTTAAAACTACATGCAAAGATTTTTTTCCATAGGGATCCTACCAGAGAAAATTATCGCGATTTTTGCAAATGAACATCAGACATTTCTGTTTCTTCCCCAAAGGGCTGACAATGGCAAAGGCAGCATAGATAAGGCAGAGACATCTCTATAATCTTAGATGGAGATGATATGATTCGTTCAGCATGTCAGTTCATTCATATTCCTTAAAATGCAATATCTTTGGTTGCAGGTTTTGAGTTGTCGCAAGCCAAAGTCTTCTAATCACACCCATACAGTTTTTCCAATTGTAATACACTCACACAAAAAAAAAACTGCATAATCTGTTGTCGAAAAATCCTGATTGGAACTGGCAAGCAAATCCATAAAATGAGAGAGCACAATTAGGGAAGTGCTTTCACTAATTGTCAAGTTTTCTAGCAGTCTATTCCGCATGCGTTTCTGGTATGAAAACGGGCTGTTTTATCATCCTCGCAGTTGTGAATATTGATAGATTTTGTGTTCCACAGGGGAGCTGGAGAGGCAGCAGGGGGGTAAGGCTCACTGTGGCAGAAACAACGGCACGCAGCTGGAGATACGGGCGAAGCGGGGCTCCCCACCAGGTAGTGCTTCGATCAGCAGCGCGCCCACACCCACTCCCCCACCCCCCCCTCACTGAGGCCCGCTCCTCGTTATATCGAAAAAGTGTTCTTGAGGTTCTTAAGAATATTTGTCCCCGACTACGAGCCAAAAATCCTCAACAACCAAAAACGTACCAATTAGGTGTCCTTTTGCACTGTTCCACACTGCGGGTTGATGTTCTGCATGCAACATCGTGACCTGAATGCCTGTTCTTTGACACTGCTTTGTTCTTAACTCCGAATGATGAAATGATGCAAATGCCCTGGGTGCAAATCTTATGCTGCTGTGTCAGTAAAGTCAAGATTATGCTTGTGAAAGTAAGAAGAATAGAAGGATCAAATAGCTGCTCATGAATTCTGATTAAATTTCTGACAGAGCGAATATATATCGCTGCAGTCTTGCTCATGGATCACCATATACATATTGTAATGGGGAAACAGGTTATTAGTAAATGATATGTTTTAATTATGAATATTATTTGTCTGTCACAAAATCGGGAAACCTTTCACCAATTTTCTAATCCACAAAAATCTTTAGGGCTGCTTCTGAGAACAAATGTATTATTCCTCTTGGAAAGTGAATTAATCTTTCAACTAAAAAAAGGATATTGAATGGAAACATACTGGGATGTCTCTTTAAAATATTGACCTTTCCTTGTTACACTAGTGGATACCGTTTCGGAATAGCCTAAAGTATATTTTCACGATTTGCCTGATGCTCCAAATGCTAAGCTCGACGTATAGCCACATTGAAGCTTGAGGCATTTGGTTTGATCATACCAGCCAGATCACTAAGATGTCCCGTACTGTGCTTCTACCAGGTCACAGGTCTACCTATCTGTGTGTTGTCATTTCCTGTACACAGCCAAGTTAAATACTTAAATATTGGGAGGCAGAACCAAACCTCTTCCACCCAAACCAACTGCTACAGCAGTGACAGTCACCACCGGCATATAACGGAGCGTGCTTCTCTCCTGTGCGTTGCGATTTCTGCTGAAAGGAGCATTATGTGTAGGTTGAATTAAAAGTTGTCTTTGGCCTACAGGCAAGATGGACCCTGATGAGAGGAGCGGGAACAACACAGTGGAGGTAAGTGCTCATAAGTCCAGAGAAGCACCATTACAGGTAAGTCTCAGTGTGCCGGTCAGAAGACAAGAGATCTAGTCTCCATTAAAGAAGAGGCATACAATATGTGTGTGGGAGAATGTGTGTGCGTAGGTGCTTTTGTAGGTGTCCATGTGTATGACAGCAGTTTTGAAAAATGTCCCGTTACTCCATACTCCTTGAACAAGAGAACATAAAATATAAAAAGGGGACATTTGGCAATGTTCTATTACTAATGTGATTGTTTGAGTCATACACAAGTGCACTGTGCAAGCACAAGCACATGCACACACACACACACACACACACACACACACACATACACATTTGGAGACATACTAGGACTGGAAATCATACATAAATAATACTTCAAAGCATAGATATTGTAAATACATAATATAAATGTTTTTTCTTTGAATATTAAATTTTTTCAATATAGAAAGTAAACACTTATAAATTTTGTTGTATAAGACAATCTCATAAAGAAAGTAATTCCCTCTCCCGGAATACATTAAATTTATGCTGACTATACAGTACCACAAGGTGGGAACATGTGAACCGTGTACTGTAAAAACTGAGGTCCAGATTTTTAAGAGGTCCATCTAATATAATAGGTTATTAAAGCATGGATTTAGTGCACAGAGGTCTTAGCTAGCACAAAGTATTTTTATGTAGTAGTAATGCATTAATGTGGTAAATACAACAGTGGAGTCAGAATTTAAAAAGCTGTAGAGAAATTTGTAAGGACAGTCTTACCCTTTTGTTAAAGGATGCTATGCCCTTTCAGCATTTCAACAGTAATAAAACTAGTCCGATAAACTACTCTGATTTTTATATTTGACAGCCTTACCAAGATATACAGCTCGAATAAAGCATTACTTCGATCAGAGAAATTATTTTTGTTGGTGAAAATTGCTCATAACTGCTTGCGTAACTTTGTAGTTAGTTTAACCAGGACTAACTAAAATTGACATTTTTTATTTATTACATAAAATAAACACATTAGATAAAATGTAATACATTACATATCAAAGAAGGTATTTATATGAACCATTGGTTGAATAGGGTGACACAAGAGTGACCAGAGACTCTTCTAGTGCAGGGCCACCTTGAGCAAGAGAAAGAAGGTTAAGGCTGGTATGTGTGCGTGCGTGCGTGCGTGTGCGTGTGCATGGTGTGTCTGTGATTCTTTTAACACAGAGAGGAAGTGGTAGTGTTTTAGTCTGCTGAATTTAACTTATACAGTATGCAAATAAGCACCACCAATCTGATCCAGCCAGAATTTAAAGCTGCCTTGTGTATTAGTTCAGAGAATTAAGCATCACAGGTATACATGCAAGATGAACAATAAGTCCAACAGAATGCACTCTGCACTTCAATGAATATGGCCATCTCAGAGGCAGATGTAGCATTTGAATCTGCTGTAAAACCTTGTTTAATGATTCAATGAAAGCTGAAATTTTCAACCGTGGATGTTAGTATTGTAAGAGAGTAAACAGTGGGAAATTATTCAGGAAAAACATATAGCAGAATATATATAAATGTTTTTAAACATGTTCCATGGTGACTTGATTACAAACTACTGTTTACTCCTGCCACATGAATGTATACATTTTCACATGAAGTATTGAAATACCTCTTCTGACCACACAGGAACAGAAGATATTTTTACTATTGTTTTTTTTCCCACCTAAATCACATAGAAATGTAAAAGTGGAGCAGTGCCTACAGTAATATAAGTAGTCACAGTATCATTAGATCACTAAGAAAGCCTTTCTATGGATCAGTGACTGCTCTAGATGGTGTCAGCCCATTCTACCACAGAAACGGTAAAGATAACCTTAATAGATATGCCCTTGTGACTCCCTGGGAGAGAAGGCAGCAGACTGAAACGATTTGAATGCTGATTGTCGTCATAATTGCAATAGCAGCGCATCCTGATCTGTCCTTTCTGTTGACGATGAACTCCTCACATAACGGAACTCAGTCTTTCCAGTGTATTGTCAACGCTGATATCAGCTAGAAAAATGATATCACAGGGATGAACATATTAGAATTCACTATTGTATTTATTTGCATAACCGGGAACTTGCATGGCAAGTTTTGAGGCCACTTGCTTAGAATGAATACTTAGGCTCATATATTCTAATTAATAATCTCAGATCCAGGATGTGCAAAATCAACTGACAATTTATGAAAATGATGAGCTTTTCAAGCAGCACTTGAACAGGAGATATAAAAACGGATGTGGGTATCCATTCGGTCAGAGAACATCAATGCCTTGTGAATAAAGCTATTTTTTTTCAATATCACTACCAACATTTCTGAGACAGATTCTCTGCCCATGTGTAGTAGTATAATGTCTTCAAATTACATGCTACATAAATGGAACATACTTACGCTTGAAACGTCAATAGAAGCAAAGCAGTGTATTGAATAATTACCATCTTCACATTTGACAGAAACGGCTAATTTCCCCCAATACATATGTATTTTTCTTATAATTTCATTTAACGACTGTTTTCTGACCGACGAAGCTTGAGAGGGAAATGGCCAAGATTCACTGCCACTCTTCAATTAGAATTCTCCTTCTGTCAATGACTGAGGGCTGTGGTCATGCTGGAACACATGCTCTCTGACACAGACAGTTCCAACGGATGGCAAAGCTTGTATACACATGTCAACACGGACTAGAATAATGACCACAATTTCAACCTTTTCTAGGAAACTGCTTATTTTGCCTCTGGTTAAATTGCTCTGGTTGCACATATGGCAGAATGCTACTCTCTATTGCCAGTCCTTCCGTGTGATTCTCGGCGACGCTCTGTTTTAATCAATGTTACACCTTTTAGAAAGCATAGTAAGTGTTGTTTTTCCTCAGAAAGAAAACCTAATGGGGTTAAAGTGTGACTGAGGGCCCTATAGAGATCATGTGACTGGAAGGGACCAGTAATGTCCAGCAGGGGGAGCATTTTCATATCACAGGTCAGACGGACAGTTACTGCAGACCAGCATGCGAGGAAGGTCAGTTACTGTACATACCTCTATGGTGCATTTGCTCAAGGGGCCAATGACACAGACTTTGCCCATGACAAACCTTCCCTCTGCATCCATTACCTCTTCATTATCACAAAACATATAATGTCACTACGGGGCCAACAGGACATGGCCATCTACCCTGACCCCTGTGGCTGCAGACCACATTAACAGGCTACCCTGCACCAGCCGTCTTAATGCCATAACTCTGATGTTGCCTTCATAAAACATCACAAAATTCAATGGCTGGCAGCTTTTCCCACTCACCGTAAATAGATACTGCACATTCAATAAAATTATTGCTTGATGAGCACACTCCTGAGAATGCTAGGACAAAAAAATATAGAGCCATACGCCGAGTCATATCCCTCTTAGTTTCACCATAGAGCTTGTGGATTAAGAATCTACGGCACACCCAGTGTAGGGTGCATTTTCAATGTGGACATCGGTCTGAAACAGGCTGCTTTGTGTCTTTATTGAAACATCCTGAAACATAACTGATTCACAGTGCTTATTTCACCAACTTTTAACAAATTGTTCTCCTAAATTACCTGCTATACTAATACTGCTACTGCAAGTGCATGTTCGTCAGGTTTCTTTGAGTTTTTACTTTTACTATCTTGAAATTTGGACCAGTGTAACATAATGGCCATGTTATAATGTTATCACGTTTTGATTCATTTAATTCCCTTTTTTTCAATTTTCCCTTTATGTGAGTGGAAAAGGTAAAAAATGTGAGCTAAATGTAAAAAAAAAACTAAAAAAAACAGTGTAAGCCTGTTCTAAAAATAATTACACAATTTGGTTCTATGTCATAGCACAAATGAATACAGTACATGTTGTCCAAGTTAAATGGCTTGTGAATGATTGAAAGCCTCAAGAAAATCCAAAGCCTAGTCGTGTTTCATGATAATCCAATAGAGACCAAAGCCGTTTTGAAACAAATAATACCCTTAAAAGTTGACAAAAAGCTTTGTGACCTTTAAAGGGGTACCAAGGGTATTATTCTGAAAAATGGTTGACATTACTGTTGATATTTTACTTGTGTATAGTGGCTGGAACTTAACATTGTTTTAAAGTTCCCTGGAGCAATTCAATACATTCATGAAATTGAAACCAAAAGGAAGCTGTTAGGCTGGCCATACCAAAGCACAGCATGGATGGCCTTTACCAGAGGGTTATGTCCAACCAAACGCTTTCCCTGGGTTTACATTTTTCAGAGAAGAACCCAAGATGCCCCTTGAAAAAAGAAATACAGGTTTCCACATTCTCACGTGTTTCTGAGAACACTGTACTGACTGAATGTGGCCAGACTTGTTGAATCTTAAATGTAAAATGAAAGCATGTATTCTGATGAGTGTCGTTTGTGAAAGTGCCCCTCTCTTGTCTGAGCACTGCCCCCCTTCCCAAACTCCTTCCCTTGCTGCATCTCCTAATTGGTCCCCCAAGCATATTGGCCCCGTAGTTGTGCGCCAGAATTTGTGGTATCCTTCACCATGTTTATGTCAGTCCACACACTTTTCCCTTAGTGCCACATTGGTTGAATAGGGTGACACAAGGCCCTCTGTGTCTTCTTTCCTACCACACCACCACCCTAGATAAAGAAGCACCACCCTCTCCCCCACCTCCCCACCTTCAACGTCACAACCACACCCCTCCCACCAGCGCTCCCAGCACCTGTTCTTACTGGTCCCGTTTTGTGTCGCACGCCTCCATATTATGCGCATGTCTGTTGTGTTGTTTTACACCAGAGGGCTAATCGACCTAGAGGAGGAAAGTACTTATAACATTTAATACTGTCTCTGGCTGTTTCTAAACTAGGTGTCAATTCACAACAGGCTTCAAACATACCAGCTCAGTGCGTCCCGGAACAGCGAGAGCGGATCCCTCCCGGGTGCCCTTCTTAGCCACCGGGGGGAGCTGTACTACCCGCAGCTTCAGCCCAGCGTGGGCACGCCCGTCCACCTGCCCGGCCCGCTCATCGACCTGCACCCGGAGACGCTCATTCAGTGCCAGCAGATCGTCAAGGTGATCGTCCTGGACAAGGGCGGACACGGGCGCGTGGAGGCCTTCCTCAGCCAGACCCCTACTCACCAGTTTATCCACTCTACCGTCTCCACCCCCGCGAGGTCCCCTGAGAGCAGGAGCCGGGGGAATTCCAGCCCCCAGCCCCCTCTGCCTCCGCCACCACCGCCTTACAACCACCCCCATCAGTACTGCCCGCCCCAGCCTCCCCACCCACTCCTCGCCCGGCGGAGGGACTCCAGTGGCTCCCGCAGCCTTGTGTAAATAAATTGACCTCTATCCTTTATAGAGAATATCCACATTATAATATACAGAATAGTAAATATGTATGTATATATATATATGCATAGATGAGTTAAGAAAGACATATATTTAAGAAATAACTAAAGAATATAAACTATATGAAGCAGCTCTCAGACTTTCTGGAATATGAAGTAGTTCTCAATTTGTATAATGTTTTGTTGGTTTACTCGTCAGCTTCGGTGACTATTTTTTTCCTTCAATTTTTTCCCCTCTTGAATAAATCAAACAGTTCCACAGTTAATTTTTGCCGAATGAGCCAGAATTTGGAATGAAAGAACCCATCGACATCCAACATATAGTTGGCTAACTCAGAAATGGCCTGGTACTTTCATACCTTTTCTTTAGGCCCTCATACAAATCTTTCACCGGCATTCTTCTGTTGGGCTGATGGAAAATGTGAGTGCTGAAGGAAAAATGACTTCACAAAATGGACTGCATTTTTGTCTGAGAAAATCGAGTTAATAATATATCTCTGCTTCAGGAACATGCAATTGAAATGCATTTTTGATTGTCCCATTACAACTGAAAAGACACTGAAGAAGTTTAAGCATAAAAAATTCAACCAGCACTCAAAACTTTGTTGAAGCGATTCACTTGTGTCATTTATCGTTTAAAAAGAGGACTAATTATCTCAACCTAAAATTGGTGTTCTACTCTGAGTGTTTGTCACTGAATTGTCTTGGTGATATAGTTTCACTTCCTCTGACAGCAAAAGCATTACAGATTTTCAAACTTTACGGACTATGTCTGAGTTCAGGAAGGGAGCTGTTGGCAGCAATTGAAAACTCACTGCCAAAGGAAAAGTGAATTTAAATCAAACGCACTGGTCACCACTCTGCAGCTCAGGAATTTTAAATGTGCTTGATATGAGAATAGAATTCTTTTGGTTTTTGGGTTGTGCAAATACCATGTAAATGTTGCATATGATACGTACAAGATATTCTAAAGCAGTTGTTCAATAAGCCGGACTGAAGGGTAAAACGTGAAACCCCAAGACTCAGTCACTCTGAAAATAGTCGTACTTTCACCTATTTCTAGGGGGGAATTGTTTGCACATCTTCTCTGCATTTCATACAATATAAAAGTATGACAAAATCACTTATAGGAGACTGGATTTCATCTATGGACTGAAAGGTTTTAGACCAATCAATGTTTTGACAATTTCTCTGCATATTGCTGCTAGTAGATTTCACTCATGACATTGGCACTCATGCCCACAAAGTTTTAAAGAAATAAGCTACTGCACAAAATATGTATTTATTTTATGAAAACAGGACAAATCATAATATTAAGGATGAAAAAGGCAATTCATCATTTTACCAGTATATTTTAAGCAAATGCCTTTACACATACACACACATATACATATGTGCACAGGATTGAAAATGGATAGAAATCATGTTTGTGGTAAGGAAACACAGAGGCTGACTTCATTTTAGGACATTGAGGGCTAGGTGCACACTGTGCTCAAATGTAGTTCACTTCCCTCGTATTACCATTCTCTTTGAAAAGGCCGACAACCCTGGCCACTCCACAAAACTGCGAAACTGCCCATCCCATCCCACCATTCATACATAATTACTGTGTGGCAGCTAACTTTTCTTCCTTTTGTTTTTGTTTACATTTACAAATATAACAATCTTTGAACTGCAATGTAATTCATTCAGCTGTAGTGCCGAGTGCTTTCATTTTTGTCTTAGTGCATTCATTCAAACTGAAAGCTTTATTGAGTTTGTGCTTGACTGACTGCTTTCTGTAGTTGGAACCATCAAGTCCAAAACCATGAGGTGCCCCAAGATAAATATTTAATCAACTGACCCCTCTGTCAAAGTACACTATATTTGTTGTATGACAAGTCATTTGTTTCTGGTCCCTCCATAGTAAATTGTCAGAATCCACAGGCTTGCATTACCATTTCATTTTCAGAAGTATAAATCCATAGTCCACTGTCATATCAATTTAAGCTCAAATAAGTATCAAATCATGGTTCTTGTATAGTTTCCTTGTTGTCAATCAAACAATCAACATATACAGTTTATAGTTTATACTATCCTTGAGAAATCATTCAGTGTTGACAGACCTGCCATTGGCTGGCTACCTCAGGGTTTGTCCTGTTACTGTTACAAGACCATAGAAGAAATAATGCAGGGCTCACTACCATGGAAACAACACATCAATGCAAGGTCAGGGAAGTGTTCCATTAAGCATTGGTTCCATTTTGGTCTGTAGAGCACCACTATACATTATTACATAAAATATTAACTAAATGTATTTTTACACCACCGTCAGTGGCACAGAGCCCTGTAGAGGACACCATCAATATTTTAGTTCTTACATCTACAAGGTCCTCTCAACTATAGAATATTGAGGTGTTTTTTTTAGAACAGGCAGCACATAGGATATCTTTATAAACATTCAGTTATGCCATAGTGTGCCATGTGATGCCTGTTATCGCCCTGTGCTCACTAGCCGTGTGTTTTCTCTCGGTGCAGTTGCGGATCAAAGCTAGCTCCTCAGTGTGGCGAATTATGCATACACTCTGGAGAATGCGGAGTGTCCTGGGCTAGATCACAGTACCATATGGAGCTGATGAGATGTCAGCCCCCCCTCGGAGATGAGCATGAATTTAATTCCTCCATCTCCATCCCCTTTCTCTTATGAGGAGTCATTATAGAGTGCCAACAAAGCACATTTGTCTTTCGATTTGCATCAATTGGAAGGAAACTGGATTTTGAACACGCCAATCTCAGTATCCGTCGGGATGATCAGCTCTTATTTGAATTTGGGTCCATGTTTTAATTAGCAAAATCAAGAATTCTGGTGGAAACACAGAGTTGGCTATCAGCCCTTTTGCAACTTGAACCACTTCACCTATCCAATAAGCTATTAAAAAGATTACTAGGTTTTCCAAGCTTGCGACCCAGTCTGCCTACTTAACTGTTTGCCAAAATAAATGTTAATTTTTATTATATTGATATCTATATTTTCTATCTCATGAATTTGAAGTTGTTTTTTAATATGTTGGCTAGCCTAGTTGTAGCCCCAATAACGTATAATTTAATTCATTTCATTATATTTGACTATCATGAATTAGAAATGCTACGTAGAGAAAAAAAATGCGCAATGTAGGCATCTGTTGTAGTGCAGTTGTGCTTGTGTTGATGCAAATTGTAAATGGAAAATATTTATTTTGTATTGAGTCACTGTACATGCTTAAACTTCACACAGTTCATCGTTGTCCTATATAAATGTGAATATTGTGTTCTCCCCACAGAGAAGCACGGAGTGTGTGAGACTGTTAACTACTAAACCTGTGTGCCCAACTATCCGCATGTAGCTAATCAGAATATATACTGAAGTGATAAACTGGAGAATATAAAACACCGACCAGATTAGTCATCTTTTGTGTGGAGCAGGGCTGCACAATGAGGGCTGATTTCTCTGAATTTCAAGTAAACTATCTGTTCTCAATTTCTTAATTTATCCCATTTGAGTTACTTGATGTGACATTATGTTGTTCTTTTGTTTGAATTGTGAATTATAGCTGAAGGCTGTGCTTTTCTACTTAAAAGGTGTGCGTTTCCGTCTATACAATGGAACCAGTGTTGGTGTACACAGTTAATTATCTTACTTGGTCAGGGCAATTGGCTGAAATGAAATACCAGCATACATACTTGCCCTTTGGGAACCAAACTGTCTGCCCTGAGTTTGGAAGTTGGTTGTTGAATCCCAAAGACAAAAATTGCACCCTCTGCAAGAAATTCAGCATTTTATGCAGAATGTGATGGATTGTGGGTAATGGCCCCTTGGATAGGCTGGCTTCACACAACATAAATCGGGGCAACCCGATTTGATTCTAAGAGCCACCCTTTTTAATATATGATATACACTGTGATCTCTGTACCTTTTAAAGAAACCTATTTTTGAATATAAAGAGAGAGACTATTCCTCAATGCACTGCTTCAAACACAGAACACTGAGCATCAATGGGAAGTTTTCAATATCCATGCACAGAAAGTTTTTTCCAAAAATAGGTATAGGGGTTTATGGTATTTGGTAAATAATTTTTGTCATCACTATGATTTATTTGCACCACCTGACTAACTGTTATGCTTGAATGATTCAGCCATTTGGATGTCAAGCCGGGTGAAATCAAAATAATTACAGAAAGTAATCCATATGCCCTGCTTATCAAGAGAACACCATCTTTAAGTGTTGGAGGATGGACAAATTCAATACTCTTGGGATGTTCAGGAAGAGCAAAGCAATTTTCTGCCTGGCAACACATTATAGGAAATATTCAGTCCATCAGCTATAGATTTGGGAGACCAGGGGATAAATTATTGCCAAGACGGATTGATCATCATGTTCCATTTTTGTGATGGTAAATTAAGTGAAGAAGTTCCTTTTGATGTTCAGTACAGCTTCTGGTAGATGCTATTTTGCTATGCAGTAAACACAAGATGTCTTGCTGTGTACATTACTTTGACATTCAGCTCATCATTGAATCATGATGATTTTCTTGATGTCTTTTTTCCCTTGAAACGCAACGCTATCTACTGAATGCTAATTTTAGGCTGCATTTCTCATTGAAAATTGATTAAATAGAGGATGATCTAAAGAGGTTATTCTTATTGTTCTATTTTTTCATTGTTGTTTTGTCTTTGAGTTTATACACAGAGAGATCATATTCCTTGATGTTTCTTGGAAGAAACCAATTCACCTGATACAATCATGTGTGCTAAACCCATTTCTTAAATATGTATATATTTCCCCCCCTTTTTTCAATAATGGAATTTGAAAACTCACTGTGCACCCAGTCTGAAAAGAAGCTCACCAACTCTCATAGAAAAGGGAGCTAGAGAAACGCACCAAGAGACAAACATTCCTAAATGTTTGGCACTTAGAAGGATTTGGCTCTCATTGGTGACAAAAATGCAAAACCTGTGAATGTGTTGGGTGTTGGAAGTCACAAGCTAAAAAATGTCCGCATTGTATGCAGTTGTACAGCATACCTGCTCCTCTCCCTCAAAATGTTTCTGTGCGCTGTCATCAATGAGTGGGTATGCGTGTGCTCAACATGGCATGTCAGAACATTGTACGCCCCTGCAGGACAGACATCAGGGGCTGGTTGTGGGTGGACCAAAGACCCGAAGTCTGGCCAAAGACTCCCTCCAATGGAATGAACAGCTTTTCTAGAGACAAGGATTAAAATACTGTATATAAAAGAAGCGTAAAAGGAGCAGGCTCATATAATGTGACCTCATAATCCCTCTATATCACCTGAATTGAGTCTCCTATTTTGTCTTTTTATTTAGTCTTTCTTTCATTCTTTTGACAGAATTAGCAAGATAAATTTTTAAAAAAAAGTGATATTTAAAAATAACACTTAAATGGTCAGATTGTGTATTCATGAAAAGCAAGCTAGCTTTACTGTAGAATTTGCACAATTAAATATTTTGGTTTCTTTTGCACATTGTGCCATGCAATCAGAGAGTATGGATTGTGCCTGTGTCTTTATGAATATATGGTGTAAAGTAAAGAGCCAACCTGTATTTTGTTCATCAATAGCATTGCACGGTACATACTCATAGCAGCCTTTATATTTTAAATGGAGAGATTATCTGGCGAGATGTTCTGGTTTCTCAAAAACCCTGCAATGCTTATGATAAGATGCATTAATGTTGTATTATGTTGTTGTTTGGTATATATTTTTTGTTCTTATAGTTTCCTACATGGAATATCGTGTTTCTGCGATGTTCCTGTATTAAATTCCTTATACAGCAGGTCACTGAGTTTCCACAATGGGCTATCAATACTGGTGAATGGAAGTGTACTTGTACACTTGTAAGTGCATGTACACACTGGGAACATATCCCACAACCTCCGGGGGATTCAAATCTTTTATTTATCCTAGAACCCTGGACCAGTGGGCTATATTACAACTGAACAGCTGTCTCAGAGTAGGAACAGCTATTCCAGCTTCGGTACAGATCAGTCTACTCTAAACTGAAAGGCTTAACCCCCCACCCCAACCTGACGGATTTCTGCAACTGGAACACTGTAACTGATGCAGTAGCAGTCTACTGTCACAGGAAGCTTGTATTGCCTCATTCATAAGCATGGCATCACTGAGACCACTCACACACAGAAGGAAATAGCAATATTATAGTCAAAGACGTGTGTATCACAGTTGAGGCAATGCAAATTTTAAGATAGAACACAATTTACATAAGTGTGCCAGCACTGTGGTTTAATACTTGTTGAACATGGAAAATTATATTTCCCCTCTCCTTTTCACAGCATCAGAAATATTGCATTGTTTCTGGTAATTTTTCACAAATTCACAGTTATCTTGTGTTACTGGGAGACATATTGAGTGTTGTGAAATCACATTCCCTAATTAAGGATGCGTGTTGAGTGAAGATCACTTTAGCACCATTTCGCTCAGCAAGGGTTTTAAATGAAAGGTTTCAAATACAGTATATCGACTGAGATATAAGCACAGAAAGGGAGCGATGAGTCATATAATCTTTTGTCATATGTTTCTGTTTAGAAGATACTTTTCACTTTGATCCTGCAAATATCAACAGTATATTCCCTGTTTCTTTGCCACTGCATGCCATCTGGGGAAGGGGCTTGTGCCCAATATACCAATATAAAATCTTTGCTTCAGTTCTTCAGTTTTCCATAAGCCCCTTAAAACCACTTTGTATCTCACACTTTGGATTTGTGTGTTTTTTTTTTCCTTTTCCAACCATACCTCATGTAGACGGTCACCCTCACATTGGACAGATTTCCAAAAGCCGCTTTTTTTTTCTCAACATTCTGAAATCTGTTGTTGTGCTGGAGATGTTTCACATTGTCTGAAAGAAAGTATGCTTACTGAATAAGTGAGAAATGGGAGCAAAACAAAATAAAGTACTTTTTTTTCCCAATTCTTGGGTCCCGAGCGTGGTTTGCTTGTGCTGATGTGACTATTTTATTATTTTATTGGGAGTGATGAGTCAGAGCACGTATAAGCTGTTACACTGTCAGGACTACTCAGTGCAGTGGAAGGATGACAGGGAAATCATTCTGAGTGCTCGCCATGCGTCAAGAAGACATACTGGGTCTGACAAATATTTGGCTGGAAGATGAAGGCCATTTAGGGTTATGGGGCCTGCAGGAAATGGAGGCATATGGAGAGATATGCACTGGGCATGACAGATGAATGGACAAAAATAGGATTCAGCTCTCCAACGGTTCGGTGGGGTGACACAAAGATCATAGCTTTACACCAGTAGAGAGGGTTTCGGTAACGGGGTATCCCCGAACGCTTCCTCATCACTCACTAGCGATTACTCTAGTGGGGATATCAACCCCCCAAAATAGAGGTCTATTTTAAAAACAGGCTCAAGCTATACAGGACTGTGTACATACGGTTCCTACATCTGCCCATGGTGTTGCTAATATAGAAGTTCAATATTTGACATAAATATTAAATTCATTAAACTCAATTTTTCTCAACATTTTAGTGCAACCTGCCCAAACCTCATTTGACAAATGTTATTAAATCTTGGTTGGTCCAGCCCACTTTTTTGTCCTATTACAGTAATCTATATTCTAATTATCTTCTTTGCAAATGCTCTTTTCAAAGCAACTACCACAATGTAGTTCACATACTGACATTTTCCAATGTTTTGTGGGAAACAGTTAATGAAATACCTTTCTCCAGGTTACAATAGCAGTGTCCATACCTGGCTTCTGAACCATAGACTGTATGAAAATAAGGACAAACTTACTGACTTCCCACGGCCTCATAAAAACCGCTTTGAGTCTCCGGAAGTCTTTTTTGCCGCCATGTTTGTACAACCAGAGACCTTAGAGAGAGAGACTGATATCTCTCTATCTCCGCCATAAATTTTTTTATGCTCCATTGAAGTACATTATATGGCACCCCTAGTGGTCCATTTTTTTTGCAGTAAGTGTAGAACTGTAAAAACATAACTGCACTAGCACCCATGCTAACCACTAATGACAGGCCACACAGTCCATGAATGGTGGAGTAATTCAGAATGTATTTTATGACTGTATCAGAGCCAACGTGCTATCACTATCATGCCTAAATAACATTTTGTTTTCACATGATTTTTTGATGATTGGTCAACAGAAAGTTATATATTTTAGAGGATATATGTTATCTACATACTCGTTTTTTGGCTTATCTAGTGTGGACATGGTTACTATGTTGTAAAATGAAAGAATCTGGAAATATTGATTCAAATAATTCTCAAATGATGATTTTGTGTAAAACTCTCATTGACCCCCATACACTTACTGGGATCCCTATCGCCCCCTAATGGTTAAGAAATGCGAAACCAGGAAGTCCAGGAGGGTTGGATCTAAGGGCTGCATTCGAATAGTCAAATTTGAGCAAGGAAGGATCCTTTAGATCGCATGAACTGGAAATAATTATTTTGTCATGGGCTGCGTCCCAATCCAATTTTTGCTCCACCCTTGTAAACTTCACTTGCAAACTTCACTTGGGGGAATCCCTTTTGAGACCAGGATGTACCCTCTGTCTCCATTTTAAGCGTGAGTCCAATCCGTTAGAAAGCCAAGTGAAGTTTGTGACATAGCCCCTACACCCTCAACTTTTCTTAAGGGAACGAGTCTGCAAAAGAGCAGACTCGGCAAGCTCATATTACCCACAATTCACATCGAACGTCCTGTTCAGTGATAATCACGTTCATGTTTATCGCGGTATTACACATTAAAAGCGCATACAGAATGGAAAAGACGGTGTATAGGCTACTAAATACAGGTTAATCAAGTAGTAGTTTGCTATTTTGTATTTCATAGTTTAGCAAATTGCTTGCAGCAACAGAGTAGCGTACTCTGGAGGGATGTAGGCTACTACCAGGTTCTCTGTAGCTTAATCTGGCTTTTAAACGGATTATTAGGCTACTGTCTCTCAATATCTTTCCGTATAATTTGCCAGATAGCCTAACAATCAAACAATTTAATTTCTCAATAACCAAGACGAATAGGTAAATAAACTTGTGCAGCATTTTTACTATATCTATTTGTGCTGACGCAAAATGCGTTAATAGCCTATGTCATGCGAAGTGACCCAGCAAACAAATTATGTCCTGAGGACGTTGCATAACGTTCTCTTTAGGTCAAAGTCTGACGTTATATTGAAAACGTCCTGACAACGTGTTCTGTATGTTCAAATGCTATAAACAGGTCTCCTGAAGGTCGTATCATAACGTTTAAAGGAAGACCTTCATATAACCTTTTGTAACGTTCTCTTTTAGTCCTACCATGGTGACAAAGTAATGTTACAAACATGACCATCACAGTACTTTGAAAAACGTTCTCTTTTGGTCCTACCTTAGTCACAGAAGAACGTTACAATATGACCATCACAGTACTTTGAAAAACGTTCTCTTTTGGTCCTACCTTAGTTATGGAACAATGTTACAAACATGACCATCACAGTACTTTGAAAAATGTTCTCTTTAGGTCATCACAGGTAGCCAGTGGAGGTCAATGAGCAGGGGGGTGACATGGGAGTGTCGGGGGAGGTTGAAGACCAGGCGCGCTGCTGCGTTCTGGATAAGCTGAAGGGGTCTAATGGCCGATGCTGGCAGGCCAGCCAGGAGAGAGTTGCAGTAGTCCAGGCGGGACAGCACCATCGCTTGGACCAGGAGCTGGGTTGAGTGGGTGGTGAGGAAGGGACGGATTCTCCTGATGTTGTAGGAGAATCCTGATGTACTTTGAAAAACGTTCTCTTTTGGTCCTACCTTAGTCACAGAAGAACGTTACAATATGACCGTCACAGTACTTTGAAAAACATTCTCTTTTGGTCCTACCTGAGTCATGGAACAACGTTACAAACATGACCATCACAGTACTTTGAAAAACGTTCTTTTTGGGTCCTACCTTAGTCACAGAAGAAAATTACAATATGACCGTCACAGTACTATGAAAAATGTTCTCTTTTGGTCCTACCTTGGTCACAGAAGAACGTTACAATATGACCATCAAAGTACTATGAAAAATGTTCTCTTTTGGTCCTACCTTGGTCACAGAAGAACGTTACAATATGACCATCACAGTACTTTGAAAAACGTTCTATTTTGGTCCTACCTTGGTCATGGAACAACGTTACAATATTACTGTCACAGTACTTTGAAAAGTGTTCTCTTTTAGTCCTACCATGGTCACGAAATAACGTTACAATATGCCCGTCACAGGACTTTTAAAAACGTTCTCGTTTGGTCCTACTTTGGTCACAGAAGAACGTTACAATATGACCGTCACAGTGCTTTGAAAAACTTTCTCTTCTGGTCCTGCCTTGGTCATGGAATACAAACAGGACCATCACACAACATTGAAAAACATTCTCCCTTGGTCCTGCTTTGGTTATGGTTTAAACAGGACCTTGGGAGAACATTGGAAAACATTTTATTTGGCCCTTTGGTGATGGAATAATGTAGGACACCTTCACACTGCCCCAAGGTAGTGGTTCCCAATCTCGGTCCTGGAGGACCCCTGTGTATCCTGGTTTTCGTCCCAACCACAATTGAATAAGATATAAATTTTTCATCATTAGTGCAGTGGGATTATTTACTAAAATACTGGGATTACAATTGTGCTTAGAAAGAAAACCAACATACACAGGGTTCCCCCAGGACCGAGTTTTGGAACCACAGCCCAAAGCCAAACCTTTGTAGGGCTGAGTAGCGCTCTACAACACGTGGTACGCTTCTACGTGTATACCACTATATCTGTACACCTCTACATTTGTATGTACTATATATCACTATATCTGTACTGCCCTACAAAACTCCAGTACCTTTATTATTGCTATTTGCCTTTGTAGGGCAGCACAGAACATTGAACAACTGGGTATAAAAGGATATCAAAAGACTCTTGATATCTTATTTTCAGGTACTCTTACAAGCGATACTATAATCTCTCTGCATTTGAATGGATCTCTATGGGAATTGGGGGTGGGAATAGATTAAGATGTAAATTACACGGGAATAGTATGGAACCCATGGTTGGCTAAATGGCTGTAAGTCATCAAGGATCTGAGGTATCAAACGAGCCTCAAACTATCACTCTGCTGCCAGATATGCAGTAGATATGGATGGATCACATTAAGTACCATACATAATTATAGATGGAGAAAAGAAAATAGAATATAAAATAGATAGAAATTTCACAGTAAGCCAGAAAAACTGCATCTTCAGATTGATTAATATATTGCATCTGCATGATTTTTCCATATAAAAAAGCTAAATGATCCTAATCACAATGATCTAATCATGAGGAGGATTTAAAATGAGAAATGTAAATATTGCGATATAAATATATTTTCCAACATTTCTGTTGTGGGGTTTTCTTTTCATGTTAATGAACATTCAGTGTTATCTGCCATTTATCTTTCAAATTGTAGTTCTTTTTTATTTACTTGGATGTATTTACATCCACATTTTCATTTTTCTTTTTTGAGTATCTTCATATTGCATGTGTAGTGAATAAAATGCTGGCACAGTAATTTTGTCAACGTTTGGCCACTTTGCGTTATGGTGAGGGTCTTTGCAGCAAAAAGTTGTTAATATGCATGTCTATGGTCTTTATGGGTGTAGCCATCAAGATATATAAGAAGAACTGGAGACAGCTTCTGCTTACCGGTTCCAAGGATTCCTATGAGAGCTGCTCATTGGTGCATGAAGCCAATTCATGGAGATGCCATGTTAGACTATGGGGCTTTTTGGAACCAGAGCATGCACACTGGGTACCTAAACATGCGGACCCAATTGGAATAAAAAAAAAATCTTATAACTTCTTCTGTGGGTCTCTGTAATGGGGCGTGACGTGTGAGGTGGGAGGAACAAACGCAGCAAGGGGAATCATTAAGCCCTTAGGCCACTAAGGCGGGATACCCCGCAGATAAGGGAAGGAGACAAGACAACGAACACAAAACGCTACTAACCGGCTAACTGCCAATCGCCCAGTAGAGCGCAAAGACAGGGATCAGAACAGCCGGAAATAAACACGCGCCCTGTCTCGGAAACGAGACACATAACGGGCGGGAGCGTAAAAACAACATAAAACACAAACAGACACTGCAAAAATAATACGATAGTATGAGGAGGCGAGAGGAACAGATCCAACGTTCCGTGGCTTAAAGGCTTGCAGTCACACGCAAACATGTCCAACATCATCAACAGGTATCCCTGAGACGAATTGCACCGAAGTACGAACTGAACAAAAGTTCCGAACCGAATCGCCCACATCTCCTATCCACGGAGAAGGAAAGCACAAAAAGATGAAGGACAGCTGCACCTTAACCAACGGCTAACTGACTAACACAAGCACAAGCCCTGCCTCTCAGACAGGAGAAATGTAACGAGGCGAACAAGAACAGAGACTTAACGTTCTATTGCTAGTTTAACACGTGTGCAGTCCAAAGCAGCAAACGTACCTGGGCAAACACCCGATCTCCCAGGAGGGAGAGACATTTACAGGCGAGCCGACGGAGCACCGTCGTCCCACAACTTACTAACTGGAGACTCACGCAAACTAGCTCAAACACACGCCCTGGCCTCTTAATAAGGAGAAATGTAACGAGGCGAACAGGAACAAAGATTTAACGTTCTATTGCTAGTTTAACAAGTGCGCAGTCCAAAGCAGCAAACGTACCTGGGCAAACACCCGATCTCCCAGGAGGGAGAGACATTTACAGGCGAGCCGACGGAGCACCGTCGTCCCATAACTTACTAACCAGAGACTCACGCAAACTAGAACAAACACGCACCCTAGCCTCTTAATAAGGAGAAATGTAACGAGGCGAACAGGAACAGAGACTTAACGTTCCATGGCAACTTAAATAAGTTTGCAGTCTAATGCAGCAAACATACCTGGGTAAACACCCGATCTCCATGAGAGAAACATTTTACAGGTGAGCCGACGGAGCACCGTCGTCCCAAAACTTACTAACCAAAAGACACCGCGAACTTAAATAAACAAACGCCCAAGCCTCACAGTAAAGGAAATAGTAAACAAACCCCGACTCACAACAAAGGAGAACGTAGTCCATGAGAAGGAGACCAAACAGGGAAAAACGTACCACGGCTACTTACTGGCTCACAGTAACACGGAATAGAGTAGAAGCAAAACGCCAGGTCTCTCAGTAAGAAAACCAAATAACAGGCGAGGGGAACAAAGAACAACTACTCTACACTTCTACAAGCTAAGCAACCTAGCAGAAGCGCAAACGCCCAATCTCCCAAGAGACGACATGCACTTAGGGGCGAACTGGACTAAAGTTCCAAACAGAAACGCCCAAATCTCCATACACGGAGAAAAAGCACACTATGGCGAAATAGAGCAGAGATTTACGGTCCCAAACTTCTACGAGATAAGGAACTACTAAGCCAGTAAGAAATAAGCCCTGCCTCTACAAAGAGACGCTAAAAATGGGCGAATAGCCAAAACGGTACGAGAATTAACAGCCAACAATACACCACCATACAAACAATTAACAATTAATGTAGAAGCCCCGAACGAAGGAAACGGTAGGCTTATATAACTCTCAGGGAACCACGAACAGGTGAAACGCTAAACAGAGACTCCCCCAACTCAGCAGGGCGGAGCAAGCATCCACCAAAAGGGCAGCGCCCTCGCGTGGCCACCGAGGAAAACGACCGCATGGGACAACAGGGTCAAAAACCATGACAGTCTCAGAAACAAAACCGGTCCCTGGAGAGTAATTAGTTTGGTGCGAAGAAATGTAGAATTTAAAAAACTGTCAAAAATAGTATAATTTGGCCTGGGTAATTTTATAGTTTTTAATGGACAATGGGGAAATTAGCTTTTTGGGGACATTGCAGCCTCTGGTGACCACAGGAGTTTGCAAGCTTCAAGGAGAATTTCCTGATCCCCTGTTCCAAAGAGGGTAGGCGGAGCAAGAGGTCCAGCTTCGGAACTGGAACGTCTGCAGATGCTCGCCACTTTAAGCATACGTGATGTAACTTCAGTTGCAAAGCTAATAGAAAACACTACTGCGCATGCCTGATCACTTCCCCTTGTGCGGACAAAAAATACAATGAGGAAAGGTGCCAGTTGCGTATCTTGGCTTATCTACAATCTTTGCCTGTTCCCAATTTATAATTTCTCGGCTACTTCCGGGTCCGTCACTCGAACATGACAAATAATAAAGAGGGTAGGCGGATATTGAAAACATAATTTTTGGTTTTATGCATTACAATAATACACTTGAAGATGTATTTTTTAAAATTAACCTTATTTTACTTTTTGCAAAATATATTCATAAACAGAAATTTTATAAAGGTAAATTAACTTTATATGAAAACAATATAATTTTCTAAAAACAAGAAAGCAATTAAAACTGTTAATCTGTGTGCTGCTTATAACATCTTTTTATAAAATGATTTGTTTAGTTTAATATATGTACCCCTGGCTGCGTTCTGTGTTTTGTCTATGTATGTATCTCTTGTTGAATAAAGTAAAAAAAAAAAGAAAAAAAAAAAGGGTAGGCTAGTCCAGTGGTTCCTACACTCGGTCCTCTGGGACCACTGTGTATGCTGGTTTTCTTTCCAACCACAATTGCAATCCCGGAATTTTAACAAGATGTCAATTGTTCTTAATTAGGTGTTTGTCATATTTAGAGGGATTATTTACCCTCTTAAGCCACATTATGTTAGTAATAGCTATGCATGTCATGAATAATAAAAGTACAATATTCTCATTGTGCTATATTGCAAATAATTACAAAAAGGGGCAAAAAAAAAAAACATTTTTTAACTGACCAAATTAATTTTATTTTATTAAATAAAATTAGACTGAGGTGAATCAATAGGCTCCTAATTGGTGAAATTGTGGATATATGGCCACTAAATCTAACCATTTGATAAATAATGAAAAAAAGACAAAGAAAATGATAACGAGCCAAACTTGCAGTGTTAATACATTTAAGAAAAACTTGATGAGGGAACTTAAAAACTCACATTTTCAACTACCTAATTAGGAGCCAATTGATTCACCCCAGTCTTTAATTTGATCAGTTTTTAAAAAATGTTACCTATTTGCAAAACAGCCCAATAAGCACAGTAGGAACATGGGAATTTTTATTCTTCATGGCATGCATAGCTATTTCTGACATGATATGGCTTAAGATGGTAAATAATCCCTCTAAACATGAAAAGCACCTAATTAAGAAAAATGAACAGCTTGTTAGGATTTTGGGATTGCAATTTGGTTGGAACGAAAACCAGCATACACAGTCGTCCCTAAGGACCGAGCTTGAGAACCACTGGGCTAGTCGGATATCTAAAATCTTTGCTAATAACCAATCACTGCTGAACTACAAGCGGGAAGTTCAATCAGATAACTTTTCATAAACGTGCACAATGAAAGTGTTATCTTTTTGGACCTATCCGTAGTCCATAGATGGCATTCTCCTGCTACGCGACCCGCATAAATGCAAGTGTATGACCTAGCTATCTTGCAAACAGCTACCCAGCTATTAAAATGATGTCCTCTAAATGGACCTCAAAGTTATTAGGACGTTGGAAATTAACGTTCTCCAGCCGTTATTTTGTAGGAGTGCTTTGATGTCCTGGGGACGTTTTTCTTAACTTCAAAATGACGTTTTCAGGACGTTCTTAATACAGTCATATGCACATCCTTGAAATGGACCACAAAGTTATTATGACGTTGTTTGACTGTATTAAGAATGTCCTGAAAACATCATTTTGACGTTAAGAAAAACGTCCCCGGGACATCAATGCAACCCTAAAAAATAACGCCTGGAGAACGTTAATTTTCACTGTCCTGATAATGTTGTGTTCCATTTAGAGGACGTCCACAGGACGACATTTTATGGTCCTATGACTGTATTAAGAACGTCCTGAAAACGTCGTTTTGATGTTAAGAAAAACGTCCCTGGGACAAAAATTGAACCATACAAAATAAAGGCTGGAGAACGTTCATTTTTAACGTTGTAATAACGTTCTGGTGAATTTAGAGGACGTCATTTTATGGTCCTATGACTGTATTAAGAACGTCCTGAAAACGTTGTTTTGACATTAAGAAAAATGTCCCCAGGACATCAAGGACCCCTACAAAATAACACCTGGAGAACATTAATTTTCTACGTTGTAATAGCGTTGCGGTGAATTTAGAGTGTCACGTCCCGTGCCTCTGTGTCATAATTCATTTCCTGGTTTCTCCGTTTCTGTGGCTGTATCCCAAACCGCATACTTCCATGCTCCGCACTACCGTGCTCCCAAGTGCGCACTCAAGGTTTGGGAGTTCGCACTCTGTAGCATGGAAGTACGGTTGCAGTTTTGCACAGTCGTGGGACGCACTTTGTGGCCACATCTCACCTATAACCTTTAACCTTTCCCGTAGCTATCAGGGAAATGCGGACGAGTAAGTAGGGTAAACCTGAGAGGCATAACGTCGTTCGCTGGCATTGTACTGTATCGGCTGTTATTATATTATATATTTGTGATATAACCAGCAATATCCGCAACAGTTGAATTATCATTTTTGCTAGCGTTCTATTCCAGAAAAGTCAGTGGAAGGCAACGATGGCTAGGAAGACAGCCTATTCATTACATCATTGGATACCTTTAAGTAAACAATCAACCCCATAATAAAATTGCCTTTGCATTGTAAACAATCGTGTCTTTGTTTTGATTATTTTCGCGCTGTTTACCAGATGGAGCCGATAATGTTTGTGGCGATGCTGTTGCTTCTGGGGTGGTTTTCAATCGAAATGGAGAAAAGACGGGCTGCTGCCAGAATAAGACGGCGGATCATTATTGAAAACTGCATCCGACGAAGGCAGGCCATCCGGAGAGCTGGGGCGAAGAGGAGGGCTTCTCTTCGTAGGGCGCTTGTCAGCACCGACGTAGGTTGTCTTATACAGCCAACTAGCTAGCTACACTGGTTAACATTAGCCTACATATCATTAAACTTAAAAAATGTATATGAAAAAAATTATTTTACATCGCATAGTGTTGTTCATTCACATTGTAGCATTTTATTCATATACAAACTCCTAATGTAGTTTTCCCCCGTTTAAGTTTCCAATCTGAACCACTAGGGGTGCGTCCCAATACTCGAAAATTGCACCCTCCTTTGCTCCACTACCCACCTCCTCTCCTCCTTGTCCCAGAAAGGGATTTTTGTATTTTAATCTAATGTTGCTGATTACATCTTAATTACGTATTAATGGTTAAATATTAATTAATGTCTCGACGCAAACCGCAATGTCAGGTACATTGTATACTGTACATGCAAATACTTGTACTCAAAACGTTCAGGCAGTTTTGCATACTTCCAGGTAGGAGAGGAGTGGTAGTGGGGGAGTGGAGGAAGGGAGGTGGGGAGTGAACAATATTGGGACGCACCCTAGGTGTCAGTAGGCTACTACACAAATAGACAGATGCCCTGAAGTTAGGCAGAGTACATTTATTAACTTGGGAAATTTGTCTCTAGGGAGAGAGCCTTGCAACCTATGGCAGGATGAATGTCAATGTCCCCATCCTTGCCAAATATTTTGATGACGACCAGGATCTCCAGCCAGACTTCCGCTTATCCCGACGGGCAATCCGTGCACCTCGTTGGGATGCTCCCCAACAAGAGGGACCATGGCTGGGGCTACACACTGGAGGTCCTGGTGTTTGTGTACTGGCTGGCCTCTGGGACATCCTACAGAGTTGTGTCACAGGTGTTTGCTGTCCCTCAAAGCACCATACATAGGATGGTCCATGCCATTGCAGATGACCTGATGGCCATCCTACCCAGAGTCATCTGCTTCCCTGAACAAGATGACCTGGAAGCCACTGGAGAGGGGTTTTGTCGGCTGGCAGGGACACTCAGCATTCTGGAAGGCTGTGGGAGCCATTGATGGGTGCCATATCCGGATAAGGCCACCTGGAGGGGTCACAAGACAGTGCTACGTTAATAGGAAGCTATTTCCATCAGTAACATTACAGGCAGTGTGTGACTCCTCCGGGAAATTCCTGGATGCGTTTGTGGGTTACCCTGGCTCTGTCCATGATGCGCGAGTGCTTCGGAATAGCCCCATCTATATTCTCCCCGTGGGTATGCGCTACTCGGTGATGGAGGGTACCCATGCCTGGAGGATCCCATCCAAATTATCACCCCCTACAGGGAGCCTGTCCAGGGGCCAGTGGAGGCACGCTTTAATCGCTATCAAAGTTATTCAAAGGCTCGCTCCATAATTTTTGTATTTGTGTGTGTAAGCATGTTTTTCTGTTTTGTTCACTGTTTTGTTTGTCTAAACAATAATTACATTTTCTGACATCACTTGATTGTCACCATCTAAGTATGGTACTCTGTTTGTTTCATTTCAACCACTTGCTTATCACAATTTACACCACTTTTATTTACCAACTTAAGCGCTTTTCATCTTTGGGTGTCTCTATAAAAGGCTATGCTTGCGTCCCATCAAAAATACAAAATCCAACAGGATCTTATTTGTACGAGGACAGAGATTTACAGCAAGTACAGTACGTAATTTAGGTTGTAATAATGACAAAACAGATAGAACTACTTAAAACAGTTATTTATTTAAATAATTTTCCAAGAGGCCCAGAAATTGGCCCTGAAATTCCCTCCGCTCCTCTCTCTCCGGGCCCTCTCTCCTCTCCTCCCTCTCCACGGCTTCCACCTCCCTCTGCCGCTCCCTCGCTAAGGCCTCCTTCTCTCTCTCCTCCTCCAACTCAGCCTGCCTCTGGAGGAACTCCAACAAGTCAGAGTTCCTCCGTTTCCTGCAGCTGCCTGCCCTCTCCTGCCTTCTGCTCTGAGGGGAGACCACCACTGCATCCCCTTCACCACTGGCTGAGGCAACCAGGACAGGAGGCGTGATGGATGGCATCCCCCCGATTGCCTCATCCATCATGGCAAACCACTGCCAGGATGCAGCAGTGGTCTCACCCCCCTCAGTGCTGACCCCTGTTGGGGGGCTCTTCAGTGTCTACAGAGACAAACAATGGTATACTGACCACAAATGCCTTTCAAATGTTATTGACCGCATAAAGTAAACAAGTAATTTTGAAATACTGACCTGGTCAAACTTAATATCTAGACATAACAAATACACACCTTATATTTCTTTTTTAAGTTTTCCCTTTTTTTTTTTTGCTTGGCCTGCTGTCACCCTCCCATGCAGACCCCCTTCAATGACAAACTGCCTGCAATATTAACATTTACAATATTAACACAGGCATAAGAAAAAACAAACAAGTAAAATATCTAATCAGCTTGTAATTGTATATTATTTCCACTTACTCCCATCCACTCTTGGCAGCATTCCGCTTGCCAGTGAAGAGGGCCTCATTCTCCCCCCGCCAAAGCACAAGCCGCTTTGTGTCATCGTATGTCCCTATAGTGTCACAAATGTAAAACCAGAAAATATAATGCATCAATACCAAATATTAACCAACATGAGCTAGCATTAAACACAAGTAACGTTAGTGTTATAGCTAAGTTAACTAACGATAACTAGTGCGACGCTAGCTAGTAAGTGGGTTGATATCCAGCTAGCTAGCAAGTCATATAGCATATGGGAAAACATTCGTAATTAATATTACGAATATTAAATAATGCTTCGTGCTTCAGAATAGCTATATCTACGACTAACGCCATTATTATCTGGCTAATATAGATATTACGTTAGTACTGTCATTTAATGTTAGCGAACGTTACCTAGCTAGCTAGCTGTTACCGAGCAAATTGCATTGCAATTTACATAGCGAAAGCTAGCTAGCTGGAAATAGAAGTTATCTTAATTATTGAGCTATCTCAGTATTAAAACACTAACAGAAATAGTGCTGTGCCAGATGTTTTCAAACTTGTTAAAATGTTCATATAAAAATGTTGAAATGACTTACATTTGTAGAAAGCCTCGGGAGAGGCACCGTCAATATTCTCATCCTCCATTACGATAGTAAATTTTTGGTCTTGAGTCTCTTGACCTTTTTCTCGAAAGGAATGATGGGATGTTTTCTGGTCGGAGCACGCATACTTCGAATTTTGACCAAACGGAGGACGCATCCGGGTATTTTATCCGTGCCCCGTACTCCGGCACTTTTTGGACTCACACTCCAAGATGGATGCGTGCTCGCTATGCGTGCTCGGAGCATGGAAGTATGCGGTTTGGGATACAGCCTATGTGTTTTCTGTTTTCCGTTTCATGTTTTCCCTTTCCCAGATTGTATGTCTCCGCCTCCCGCACCTGATATGTGTTTCCTCATGTGTTATCGTCTCACCTGTTCCTCGTTGTCTCGTCATCAGTCTTGCATTTAAGCTCACCTGTTTCTCTGTTCTGTGCCAGATCCTCTTGTGCTCTGCATTCGTGCTTGTGTCATTACTTTCCAGCGTTTATTCCTGCCTGCTCCTTACCTGTTGCGAGTTCCTGTCTCCAGTCCTGTTTTGTCCCGTCCTGCTCCTGTTCTCCTGCCTGCCTTACCTGTCTCCGTCCAGCCCTGCTCCAGTCCTCCTGCCCGCCGACCAGTCTCCGTCCAACCCCCACTCCAGCCCTTCACCCTCCTGTTCTCCAACCCCCCTCTGATTGCTCTCCCGGTTCCGACCTCTGCCTGTTCTGGGACTTCGCCCTGCCTTCTCCGCATTGCCCTGGTTGCTTGGACTTTGATCCCTGCCTGGATTTGACTATGTTTCTGCTTGCCCTGTATTGCACTGTTTGCTGGACTTTGACCTGTTTCCGTAGACTCTGATTAAAGCATAATTGTTGCTACATCTTGGTGTCTGCGTGTGGTTCCGATCGGTTCTCCTAACATTAGAGGACGTCCACAGAACGTCATTTTATAGTTCTATGACTGTATTAAGAATGTCCTGAAAACTTTTGGTATTAATAAAAATGTCCCCAGGACCTCAAAGGACCCCTACAAAATAACACCTGGAGAACGTTCATTTTCATCATCCTAATAATGTTGTGATCCAAAGGACGTCATTTTATGGTCCTATGACTGTGGATGTCCTCTAAATGGACTACAACGTTATTAGGACGTTGAACGTTCTCCAGGCGTTATTTTGCAGGGTTCCATTGTTGTCCCGGGGACGTTTTTCATAATGTCAAAACGACATTTTCAGGACATTCCTAATACAGTCATAGTACCATAAAATGACATCCTGTGGACATCCTCTGAATTCACCACAAGGTTATTACGACGTTGAAAATTTACGTTCTCCAGGCGTTATTTCGTAGGGTTCCACGGTTGTCCCGGGGACGTTTTTTGTAACGTCAAAACAACGTTTTCGGGATGTTCTTAATAGAGTCATAGGACCATAAAATGACATCCTGTAAATGGAACACAATGTTATCAGGACGTTAAAAATGAACGTTCTCCAGGCGTTATTTTGTAGGGTTCCACTGTTGTCCTGGGGACGTTTTTCTTAATGTCAAAACGATGTTTTCAGGACATTCTTAATACTGTCATAGGACCATAAAATGGCGCCCTGTGGACGTCCTCTAAATGGACCACAACGTTATTACGACGTTGAAAATTTACGTTCTCCAGGCGTTATTTTGTAGGGTTCCACTGTTGTCCTGGGGACGTTTTTCGTAGCGTCAAAACAACGTTTTCGGGATGTTCTTAATAGAGTCATAGGACCATAAAATTACGTCCTGTGGACGTCCTCTAAATGGAACACAACGTTATCAGGACGTTAAAAATGAACGTTCTCCAGGCGTTATTTTGTAGGGTTCCTGTCATTAACCTGTACACGGGCTGGACCCAAGTGCAACGACAAGGAGGCGGAGGTACAAGAAAAGGTTGTTTATTTAGAGCTTGGGGCAGTCCCAAGCTGTACACAGAATTAACACAGGTAGTAATAGTCCGGAGATTCTCCGGGACTTCAATTTGCTCCAACCCTGGAGACGGGCAGCGGCAACCACATCCTCGCCCTGGAGACGGGTGGCGGCGACCGCATCATCGCCCTGGAGGCGGGCGGCGGCAATGGACTCCTCGCCCTGGGGACGGGCGACGACCACCACATCATTGCCCTGGAGAGGGGCGGTGGCGACCGTATTATCGCCCTGGGGACGGACGACGACCACCACACCTGGGGACGGGCGGCGGCGACAGTATCATCGCCCTGAGGGCTGGCCGGCGGCGACTGTGTAGCCCTGGAGGCCGGCCGGAGGGGACGGCGACTGCGTCGCCTTGGAGACCAGCCTGTGGCGACCGCGAGTGCGTCGCCCTGGAGGCCAGCGGTGCTTGTATCGCCCGGGCCTTGGTACCCTCCCAGGCACTGGCTCAGATGTTTATCCAGAGCATTCTGGCAGGCGAGTTTGTACTGGAACTGCCTTGCAGCATAGCAGCCGAAGGCGGGGTGGAACAGGTCCAAGTCGGCTGGGTCCATTTCTGGCCAGTTCATTCTGTCATGAACCTGTACACGGGCTGGACCCAAGTGCAACGACAAGGAGGCGGAGGTACAAGAAAAGGTTGTTTATTTAGAGCTTGGGGCAGTCCCAAGCTGTACACAGAATTAACACAGGTAGTAATAGTCCGGAGATTCTCCGGGACTTCAATTTGCTCCAAGCCGGAGCTGGACTGGACAGGAACACTGGATCGCATCATCGCCCTGGAGACGGGCAGCGGCAACCGCATCATTGCCCTGGAGACCGGCGGCAGCGGCCACATCCTCACCCTGGAGACAGGCGGCAGCGACCGCATCATCGCCCTGGAGGCTGGCGGCGGCAATGGACTCCTCGCCCTGGGGACGGGCGACGACCACCACATCATTGCCCTGGAGAGGGGCGGTGGTGACCGTATTATCGCCCTGGGGACGGACGGCGGAGACCGCATCATCGCCCTGGGGACGGGCGACGACGACCGTATCATCGCCCTGGAAACGGGCAGCGGCCATGGTCTCCTCACCCTGGGGACGGGCGACGACCACCACATCATTGCCCTGGAGAGGGGCGGTGGCGACCGTATTATCGCCCTGGGGACGGGCGACGACGACCACATTATCGCCCTGGGGACGGGCGGCGGCGACAGTATCATCGCCCTGAGGGCTGGCCGGCGGCGACTGTGTAGCCCTGGAGGCCGGCCGGAGGGGACGACGAGTGCGTCGCCCTGGAGGCCGGCGGTGCTTGTATCGCCCAGGCCTTGGTACCCTCCCAGGCACTGGCTCAGATGTTTATCCAGAGCATTCTGGCAGGCGAGTTCGTACCGGAACTGCCTTGCAGCATAGCGGCCGAAGGCGGGGTGGAACAGGTCCAAGTCGGCTGGGTCCATTTCTGGCCAGTTCATTCTGTCATGAACCTGTACACGGGCTGGACCCAAGTGCAACAACAAGGAGGCGGAGGTACAAGGAAAGGTTATTTATTTAGAGCTTGGGGCAGTCCCAAGCTGTACACAGAATTAACACAGGTAGTAATAGTCCGGAGATTCTCCGGGACTTCAATTTGCTCCAAGCCGGAGCTGGACTGGACAGGAACACTGGATGTTCCAAACCGGAATTGGACTGAACTGGAACAATGTTGTTCCAAACCGGAACTGGACTTGAACGGGAACACTGGATTGTTCCAAACTGGAACTGGACTTTGAACTGGAACCCTGGATGTTCCAAACCGGAACTGGACTAAACTGGAGCTGGATCGGGTCACACCGGAACTGGACTAGACTGGAACACTGGGTTGTTCCAAACCGGAACTGGACTGAACTGGAACTGGATCGGGTCACACCGGAACTGGACTAGACTGGAACACTGGGTTGTTCCAAACCGGAACTGGACAAGACTGGAACTGGATTGTTCCAAACCGAAACTGGACTGTGCGGGTCACTCAGGAATATCCCCGCACCGGGACAGGACTAGACGGATCACCCGGGAGTCGTTCCAAGCCGGAACTGGACTTCGCAGGTCACTCAGGAATCGTTCCAAACCGGAACTGGACTTGGCGGATCTGGACAGACAGGACAGATAGGGGGAGCGCTAGGCATCCAATAACTTGTGCTTCAAACTTGTCTCCTGAAGCGAGGGAGGACATAAATAACAGACAAGCTGGTTATGGTTATGCATGAAGTTAGAGTAGGGAAGACCGGGGTGTTACTGGTAACAGGCAATCGGGTAGTAGATGCAGAGGAAGGGGTAGCGGCAGATACGGCAGGGCAGGACAGTGCAGCGGACCTCGGGTTGGCCCGGATGAGGCAGCAGGGCAAACAGCAGCAAGTGCAACCGGAACCGTAACACTGGCGGTTGCCACGGCCGGACGCAGGAACAGCTGTAGAATGGAGGAGCAGAACGCCCTGCTGCGGGCACAACGTCAGGTGGCAAGCGGGGGTACCGCAATACAAACAGGGAGTAGCGAACAACTGCAGACTGGCAGACAACAACAGAGTAGTGGTTAGCAAGGCAGATAAGGTGCGGCAGGTAGAGCCACACAAACACTGGACAGACTAAGGTTATCAACAGTTGGCAGAGTGCCTTTAAGCACCGAGACAGAACCAAACTGTAGAAAGGTAGTTAGCACAGTTAAGCAGGGTGAAGGAACACCTAATACGAAACCAAACTGTGCAAGAGAACTAGACAAGGGATAACATGACCAGAGGTTTCAAACGAACAAAGTTAGAGAGTCGAACAACGTTAATGAACTGGCCCCGAACAGAAGACAGCAGGTGAGTTAAATAAGGAGTGTAATTGGTATCAATTAGGAAAGCGTGCAAATGTATGCGTGGGTGATTGAACAGAGCGGAGTGTGAGGAATGCATGCAGAAATGGAAAGAGGGGATAGGCTGAGACAGGAGTGGAGAAATGGAGTAGAACAAACGGAGGGAACACGCCCAGTCTGCAGCACGGGGAAAAACACGGACAAAGGAAGTCAAACATGACACGGAGGGAGAGGGCAAAATATGGAAAACGGACAGGATGGGAACGGAACGTTACAGTTCCATTGTTGTCCCGGGGACGTTTTTCATAACGTCAAAACAACATTTTCGGGATGTTCTTAATACAGTCATAGGACCATAAAATGACGTCCTGTGGACGTCCTCTAAATGGATCACAACGTTATCAGGACGTTACAAATGAATATTCTCCGGACGTTATTTTATAGGGGGTCCTATGATGTCCTGGAAACGTTTTCAGGACGTTCTTAATACAGTCATACAATGTCATAATAACTTTGTGGTCCATTTAGAGGATGTGCACAGGACGTAATTTTATGGTCCTATGACTGTATTAAGAACGTCCTGAAAACATCGTTTTGACATTAAGAAAAACGTCCCCAGGACATCAAAGGAACCCTACAAAATAATGTCCGGAGAACGTTAATTTCCAACGTCCTAATTACTTTGTGGTCCATTTAGAGGACGTACTCAGGACGTCATTTTGTTAGCTGGGGATCAATGAACAAAACATATTTGGGTAAATTCGTTTTTCTAGCTTGAAAGCATGCATTGCCCTCAACGCTGGTTCCAGGAATTTAAGAGGTTTTCCTCTTTAAACGTAGCCTATGCTTTCTAATGTTTTGACTAAATCGAGTGCCGTCTTAAATTAATGACATTCTTTAACGTGATGAGAAAACACAATGCGTGCAATTCAGAGAAAACGTGTTTTTTTTGCCAGTTAATTATTCTGAATTATTGCCACCCTTATTAAACAATCTCACATTGGTTATCTCTTTGTCATTGTCATTTGTTAATCATTAGCCTATAGGCTACATAATTGATTAGACTATTCAAGGAATTTGCTTGATTGACATAAGCAAGCAAAATAAACGGAAACAGGTTGAAAATATGTTCGGTTTAAATGCTTTATTTAAATGCTACGCAAATTTATGACACAAATAAATATGCTAGCCCACACAACTTGCTGTATTTATTGATATTTGTTATTCAGTAAATCAACTGCTTGACTGGTAATTAGTGAAAACAGGTTGAGAGTTTAATCCGTTTAAAGGTAGCCAAGGCTACGGTGACAGACATGATCCGAGATCCCACGATACGCCACTGTGCAGCAGCATAACTTCCGAGTATAGACGGGGTGAAGTGCGTCTCAATTCAAATAACCCGCTCCGCCCTCGCTCCCTCCCACTCGCTAAAAGCAAGTGTATACTCCTGTTTTTTTGGTATGTGCGTCACATCCTCCCAAGTGAAGTTTGCAAGTGAAGTTTACGAGGGTGGAGCAAAAACTGGATTGGGACGCAGCCATAATTTTTCGTGAAGTTGTAGTTCGCTATGTTGAACAGACACGTCAATACGACTGGACGTCGCACCACGACGCAAGGTAGAGAAGGAGGTTCGAATTCCACAGTAGACGTTAGATTCCTTGTAAATCTCTCCTTCCAACTTTTCCTTGACCCCCATGACGTTTTCTGGCGAGGTCAAGGAAAAGTTGCAAGGAAAGGAAAAAGGAGCTTTTTTTTGGCAATTTGAATGCAGCCACTGGCTGCGCCCAATCCAGTTTTTGCTCCACCCTCGTAAACTTCACTTGGGGGAATCCCTTTTGAGACCAGGATGTACCCTCGGTCTCCATTTTAAGTGTGCGTCCAATCCGTTAAAAAGCCAAGTGAAGTTTGTGACATAGTCCATCCACTCTCAACTTTTCTCAGGGGAACGAGTCTGTAAAAGAGCAGACTAGGCAAGCTCATATTACCCAGAATTCACATCGAATGTCCTGTTCAGTGATAGACACGGCGGTTCACATTCACACAAAACCAAAGTCAGTTGCATATGACACCAAACACTTAAGCCGCCTTTCCACTGAATACGACTACGCAAGCGACAGTCGGATTGCGCCCACTAGTGTCAGTCATTCCACACTATTGAATAGGTCGTATTGAGTCAGTCATTCTGTCGCAATGTGAGAGAGCACCTGGTACTAAATATTGTTGCCCTGGAGGGGTACAGGGACAAACTGTTAGGTGTTGGTGGGGGAAGGACCCAAACGCAGGCAGGAGTATAAAAAACCGAAGTTTAATAAAGGGCAAGGCAGCAATCCATGGTAAACAGGCTGGGTCAAAAACCGGGGAGACATGGCAACGGTACAAAGCACAGTCCAAAGAGTGGTCAAGGAACAGGCAGGGGTCAAACCGGGAAGGCACAGCAAAGGTACAAAAGCAGGATCCAAAACCAGGGTCGCAAGAACACAGGCAGGGGTCAAAACCGGTAAGGCAGAGGAGGAACAAAAAGAAAACAAAACAGAAATAAAACAACAACAGGTAACGGACGAGGGAAACAAAAAAAACTAGAAAACAGATACTCAGAATAAACAGAACAACTCGGGCAGTATCTCGGGAAAAAACAGGCAACACAGAAGCAAAATATTTAGTACAAGGAACTCGCGAAGAACACTGAAATGACAAGGTATATATACACAGAGGGAGACAGACATAATGGGAATCAGGTGTGTGGAAGCAGGGAAGGGAGATTGCTCACAGGTGAGAACAGTGAGGGTTAACAGGGACCAATAAAACAATGACAGGGGAAACGTAAGACACGGACTGGAATACACAGACACAATGATAAGAAATGGCCTGGAGTTAGCAGGTAAACAAGTGCACAGCTCAGAGGGGAGGAACACGAAAGTGGACACGTGCAGAGAATGTGAAATCACAGATCGATACAGGGATAGGATAACAAGGAGGGAAATGACAGCTGCAGATAGAAACTCAAGATGAATTAGTAATTAGTAATGTTAGTAGTGAACTCTAGAACCCTAATGTTAGTAGGTTAGCTGGTTAGTATTATATACATGTTAGTTTGTTAGCAGGTTGGTATTAAATCTAATCTAACAGTTAGTATGATTAGTACATTAGTATTATATACAAATATAAATAAAGCCAGAAGGAAGAAAACGAGATATACGAAATACAGAGGAAACCCGAATGTTCCCAAAATCACCCGAATAGTGCAATGACAAAGACAGGGAGTGGAATCTCAGAAAACATGGAACGTGGACTGACAATCGCGAGGGAAAAGAAATCAGGAAAATAATAACAAATAAAGAAATAAACAGACAGAATTACAGGATCCTAACATAAACAAGAAAATAGAGCTTGAAATAGTTCAGGGAGAATAATTTAAACTATTCTAAAGAGCATTTAGTCAGAAGTATGTGAACAACCTAACTGCGAGTGCCAGTGCGAATGCGACTGTGAGTGCCAGTGCGAATGCGACTGTGAGTGCCAGTGCGAATGCGACTGCGAATGCCAATGCGACTGCCAACGCGAATGCAACTGCGAGTGCCAGTGCAAGTGCTAGTGCGTATGAGTGACACGAGTAAACCTGCGAGTGAGATGTTGTGACCAATTAAAGCGCACAGTATAAGGCAATTGCATTTGCAGTCGCACTCGCAGATGACAGAATGTTGGCACTGTTGGCCCCCCATACACGTCAACATAAAATCTTTTAGGCTACAAAAACAACACAGTTAGATACATAGCCTAGCTAACTCACCTTAGTTCCATTTAACGTTGGCTAAAGTACGCTAAGGTTACACTATACAATGCAAAGAAATGTTCAATATTCAGTAGCAGCAAACAGTTGGGCAAAGCTAAAGGATAGCATATGCATTACTGTATTGATTCACTGTAGCTAGCAAGCACCAGCCTGATAGCTAGGCGACTTGTAACAGCACATGTTTTCATTTAAAATAACATACATGGAGAATCGATTAAAATATCCTTATTTATTAATTTTTAAATTAATCAAAAACCATCAATCAATCAATAGATAATTATCTTGCTTATTTTGCTTACTGGTTTATTTCGTCGCAAATAGGCCTTGGCTACATTCACCATTGATGTTAGCTAGCATCGTCTATGTTAGCTAGCATCGTTTTGTCATTTACTGTCTGGTGTCGGATTAAATTCTGTCACAAAAGTTGAAAATTTTCAACGTATCCGTAGCCTCGGTCGGACAGAAAATCCCTGCAGCGCAGTCCACCGGAGCTCCTCACATCCGATACATGACTGGCCATAGAAAATGAATGACTTCTGGTAAGTTCTTGTACGTAGGGGAGAACCGGGTCGAAAGATTAACTTTTTACATTCATCCGGTTTACTCGAAAGTCAATAGAGCTAGAGAGGCCATATTTTCTGACAAACAACTTGTATGTGTCCCTCACTAATAGCAATGGAAATTTTGTTACCAGCATAAACAAGTCGGATATAAATTGGCCGCAAACAGGATGAGTGCAATGTGTCTTTCGTCCCTGCTGCGGGACGAAAAACACACTGAATCGGGACGAAAGAATCACGTGAGGAAAAGTGTGCTTTAGCGGTCTTATCTCTGTCTTGTTGTTTTTTATGCTCATTCCTTTCAACAAATGTACTGTCAGGCAAAATGCCATGTTAGGGACGAGTCAATGAATAATGCTAGGCTATAAGTTTAAAATCCATGAAAATCAACCATGCGTCAAGAGCATAATGTTGCATAATTAATAGAATTTTGCATCGCAACGTTAAATGGTCTGAAATTGATGATTTAATAGCAACTCACCTTTATAATAGCTACTAGACATCATTTATTGATGCTTATTATACCACGGCATTGAATACTCGGTTCTGATGGGGTCAATACGCATTCCAAGGTTGTGCATTGATTTTCACCACTGCCTTTTAACAGTGTGTCTTTCGTCCCGCTCGTGTCTCGCTTGCTTTCAACTTAGCTAGCAGCTAAGTCTCGCAAGCATGCCATTCGAAACCTATGCTGTCCTTTAGTCAACAGTTGTGTTAAGAAAATTATGCATGTTTGGAAAATTCAAAACATAAACACACTTTTACAACCGAAAAACACTTCCGGTTTTGATATTTTACTTTCAGCGGTCAAAAATAACTTTGGTCTAGCACTCCGCCAAAACGGGACGCACAGGTTCTTTGCAGAGTGAAATGATTACACATGTGTCACATACTGACTGATCTACGGTATTCGGGTTTCTGTAGTTTTCGCGAAAATCAATGTTATTCCTTCGTCCCGGTTCTCCCCTACGTCGTATTCACTGGAAAGGCGGCTTTAACGATAAACAAAAGAAAACAAAGAGTGGAGTCCTTCCCCACATGACACCGACTCTAGGCAGGGGAAAGTAGGACATACCCTTGGCTGCGCAGTTCCCCGCTCGCTCCAGACTGGACCCACACACGCTGTGCTCGAATTAAGTGAAAACACACTCCTTACGGCAAGGGAGAAGGCAAACTCCCGCAATCACTTTGTCTCGCTCGCCCCGGTTCCACAGGCTCCGTCGCAACGACCAGCTCTGTAGTCCGCCGCCAATGCTGCCCTCCAGTCCCGGGTTTTCACGAGGCACTTGCGTCTTGATTTCTGCGGGGTTTTGCCAGTCCATCTCTTCGCCATCAGGTAAGTCTCGCCACACACATTTACATGTCACTCAGTTCACATGTCACACAAAATAAAGGTAAGGTAACCAAACATAAGGAAGTTTAAAATAAAAAAGAAAAGAACCCGCCACACGTTTCCAGGAGCTCAGTAGCAATCCGTCCTCTCTCGCTCGTCTCACATCATCAACTCCCTTTTGCACCAGGTGCGCTCCCCTTTCAATCATTCAATTCCCTGCTTTCGATCATTCACTTCTCCCCACAGATGCCAATCATTAGTTCAATTAAGCTCATTCTCGTAATTAGCTCGTTTCACAATGTGGGAACCGTTTTCCTTCCCTCCGCTCTGAGGGAGACCATAAAATATGTTACAACCCCATTCTGAAAATTGTTCCAGATAAACTCGGCATTGTAGGTTAGTGGGTTCACATGCTAGCTAAAGCATAGTAGCCTACATTACATCGTAGCTGGCATTAACTTTCATCTGCATCCTGTAACCTAATCACAAACATTGCAAACATTTACAAAAGCACAAACTCTGTATTCTTTTCTTTTCTGGTAAATTATTGGTTTTATTTTAAACATCCCCGTATTGAGTACAAATATACCGCTAACACTTTGGCTCTATTCCCCGCACATTTTCTTAATTTTGGGACCGAAAAAAAAAACCTATCCAGGTTTAGAAATGTCCGGTTAGGTTTTGCTCATTCCATAGACCTAAACGACCAAATAACTTAGCCTAATAACGTTAGGCTATTGTTCGTAATACCTGCCCGAACCTGTCCTCTTATTAAAAAGATTGAAAACCACCAGTTACAGTCTATGGCTGCCGTTTGTGGCTACATTTTATTTTGTAAGCAAATGAAAACGTTCTAGTTAAACTAACGTTAGCTGCTCTTAGGACCTAGCTAGTTGGTGAAGCTGGCTAGTAACGTTAGCTAGGCAATCACAGAAGCTAGCTAACTTATATGGCCAGTTAGGCCATTGGGCAACTATAGGAGGACTTCAGAAAGTCGAATAACTGTTAAATTAAAACGGCTTGCCATAAGCTATTGTTAGCTTGCTAGCTAAATGTTAAAATAGGGAGGGCAAACCGGAGCTTTAGAACGTTGACAGCAGTGAATTCTGACAGAAAACGTAGTTTATTGACTTTTTTACTTCATCGCTGTGGTGATCAAACTTACAAGAAGTAAATGCTAGTTTATTGTTAGCCTTTATTGTTCGCCATATGAGGCTAGAATGTTGAAGCTAACAGAAACCAATAGCACTAACCCATAAAAAATTTACTTCTAACGTTACTTGTTCAATCGAATTGTAAAAGTGAAAGCGTTCGATTGTGGTCAGTGGCACCGAAAATTTCTGTCACACCCTCGATAAACGGCAAAAGTCCCATTAGAAGATGGAATTAAATCGTTAAAAGTTATATATTTTCTGAATCGTTATCAACTTCCCTTGGTCACTGTCGATTGGACATTGTGATCTGGGCATAGAGTGCCTATGTAAATTACGTCAGAAACATTCAGCCGTGTTATTGGCTACCTAAACGTAATAGTGCGCTCATCACCGTTAGCATAATTGGGAGCCTGAAATGTCAATCTTCAGAATCCGTTTAAACCTTTCACCAATAAGCTGGGACTTTTAAGTTATAAGGCGGGATATACAGAGTGTCCAGCGAAAATACTGACCTGACAGTCTTTCAGAATTCTAACAGTTGATCAAGTCAACTGCCAGAATGACCGCGAGACACTGAATAGAACAGAATACTGGCTGCGCTGATCTGTGTTCGGTGCTGTCAGAGTCCTACTCTTATCATTGATCGAATGTTGGGAAAATGTGCGTTTAAAAGGCGCAAAAACAGTCCGTATATCATATTTAAATTACATATGAGGACAGTTATTGTCCATAATACGTTTATTTAAGGTTAAACTGACATTTTAAGCACAATATTTATGTTGATTTCCCGAAATACATTTTTCGGTTATCCTGTCTAGTTAAAACGACTTGCCATGAGCGATCGTTAGCTTGCTAGCTAAATGTTAAAATGACTTGCCATGAGCTATCATTAGCTTGATAGCTAGCTAACCGAGCATTGCTAAGCAATGGTAATGTTCATGGCAGGGGGAGTAGCTAAATTAACATATAAATTCATATGGCTATACAGGTATGGAGCAATTGATTTCAGATACTTAACCCACAGTTTGGCTGCTTGCTCCGAGACGCTGGGCCTGTAGTGTCGTAAATTAATGCTAACGTAACTGCTGCAACATCCCCTGCTGTCTCTCATCTCACAAAACAGTATTTTTTTTCATAGTAAACACATCATAGCTCACTCCAAACTGAATATGTGATGACAAACATGTTGAATATGAGCGCCAAGGCAGTCAATTTATTAAGTTATGAATTGTGTCCACAAAACAACAGCTTGTCAGGGTAGGCTACTAAGGTATCTTCTCCATTCGACTTCCACTCAAAAATACAGCCTGTCTTGTCCCAAGACCCCAGTCTGGCGTTACATGTTTTAGACCAATGATTGTTGTCTCCTTCTTCTGGTCCCGCCCCTCCGAATGAGTGCAGTGACCATAGATATAACCAGTATATAGAATCAGTGACCCCAGTGACAGAACCTGTCCCTGACTGGTCCTGAACAAATGTTAATACCCTGTCCAAACGGCACAATAATTAAAAAAAATTGGCACATGGAGAGGCATTAGATGAAGGAAAGGCACCTATTGCAACTACATTTTCTTGTGGGAAAAATGTATTGCCATAGTATTTTGACAACATTGCTGCCATTGACTTATATGGTGAAAGACCTATACTGGAGCCAACCGCTGTGGTGCTAGTGAGCAAAGGCACTATGGCCGCTCCCAGCCCAACCAGGAAGTGAACTTCATAACGAAATCCCGGATTTGGCCCCTTGTTCTGAACTTGCAACCTTTAAAGGTCCTCAATTATTCTATTTTTTGGCTATTGTATATTATTCCACAAGGTCTACCAAACATGTTGAGAAAGAAAAAATGTAATTAAATAAAATTATTGAATAATTCTAAAATTTTTGTAAACATTGTGAATGTATCTTCCTTAAAGCTCAATAGCCTATTTTTGGTGGGTGTTACACATTTTGTTCACATGCTTTGCCTTGATTGGTTATCTAACTGGGAATGACACAAGCACCCCTCATATCTACCCACACAACTCCCACTCTAAAAGTGAAGATGGCATCCATAAATTATCCTGCAGCAATTAAACCATACATGTTCGAGTCATTGTTGGATCACGCTTACAATCTGCCACACAAACCAATCAACGGAGCGCACACGCTTACAGATTGGGAAAAACATCTCACTGGGGGAATGAACACGGCCAGGGTTTCAGAGACAGAATCAGCAGGCACTGTCTGCTCTCCTTCGGCTTTGCCATTAATATGCCCTTAGCACTGACAACAACCGTTGCTTGTCATCAGGATGGGACCCTTAGTGCTCAGTTCACCATACACGATGTGATTTAGGCCAGTAAGACATGCTCCTGGGTCAACATCAATATTGTTGTTCCTGGAACAAACATTCCTATTAACCAATCATCACCCTTTGATGTCATCAATGTGTGTCGAACAGTCTTCCCTGTTCAGCACCGCATGAAATGGATGAAGGGTTGTTGATCCAGGAACATGGGTAACTTCTTGGGTAAATCACGTTATCACAGGTGGTACCGTCTAGTGAGGGACTCACCTGTAAAACCAGGGAAAACCCAAGTTGGAGTCAGATCTTTAAAATGCATACATTCACACATTCATGCAATATGGATGTGGCTGATGCCACCATGTGCCATGGCATCAATTGCATAATATTGTGGAAATCCAGGTGAAATCCTAGGTGAAATCTGTTTTAGTCTTGCCACAGATACTGCGTGAAAGCAGTGTAAATGCAGTGTAATCCCCCTTGACAGAGAGATAGGAGGAGTAACGAATTTCAAATGGTTTTCACCAATCATAGTGCCTGCAGCAGGCTATTTATTTTCTTGGCATTCCCCTACAATGTTTCTGCCTTTGGACATAAGTCACAGGATGAACGCAGACCCTGGAGAGTGGAGAAGGAAAACTCCATCCAATTAGTTGGACCGCTGGTAAGTATGGCTCTGGTTGATGAAGAGAGCAAGCTTAATTACCAGTCTGAGACTGATGTGAAATCTGTAAAGAAAGCCTATTAGCTAAAACATACTCTAATTTGCTTTATTTATTTAAACCTAATGACAAACTGTAGAGATGAATAGTCCCCAGGTTAAAATTTAAAAAAAGAGAAAAAACCTAACAAATCAAGGCTGTACTCTTCTGTTTAGTATTCCAGGGGCTGACAACATTATGGGTAATGGACCGCTTAATATCATAAGTTAAATATAAGTTAAAATGTCCAGCCACAAATACAATTGGTCAAAGGAGAAAAATGCAGCACTTTTCAAAATTTCAAAATATAAATATGAAAACTTACCAGCTGCTTTCTACATATCCACCAGCTCTTTTAGATATTGGTCATACTGACCTTAATGGGCTGTAATATATCCATGCTCTTTGTAAGCCCTTCAAATAAAATTAGACTGAAAGAGAATGCGCTTGAGAACTCTTGCCGCTCAATATATGAGATTGTTGGGGGGGCTCTCCTTCCCTGGGGTGGCCTGGCAGAAAAATGAAAGGGGTGAAACATGAAACATGAAGCAGAGGGGTACGTGAGGAGAGACAGGGAGGTAGTGAGGTAAATAGAGAAGGTGAAGGAAGGGATGAAGAATCAAGTATGCATGGTTTGTGTGCTGTGGGATTATCAGTTCCACCACAGCCTCATTTATGATTATTATTGTCACCTTTGTTGTGATGTTTATTTCTTGGTCGGCAAAACGTGTCTGAGTAGTCATGTTTGACTCCAAAAAAATGTGAGGCATTAATTACCACCTATCTGCTAATGAGGAATTAACCTCATTTGACCGTGAATAGTCAGGAAAAGGCTTTTGAGTGTTATATTTGTGCGGCCAGTATTGTATCTTTTAAGAATGTGGTTTGAGCGTTGCAGGATGATTAGCTTGGGGAATGTTTAATTCCCTGGGGATATTATTTTTAGCTCTGCCCAATTCACATGAAACGCATGTTGTCATTACGAGAATGTGAAAATGGAAATGAATCCTGCTGGTTTAAATTAGCATATTTTAACTGATCATGTGCATGTGTGTTGATAAATACATTGCTACAAAGTATCAAAGGCAATGACTCACTGAACAGGTACAGGCAATGATCAGGTAGTAAATTTTAAAAAATACTTCTGCAGTATTTACACTGCAGTATTTCTATGGTTTTTAAATGTACTACTTGTTCTGTTGAAATTATATTATTTAATGTTTTTCCTGTGTATACCAGTTGCTTCTTTCAAGTCAACAAGTCAACAATTAAATTAAAATGTCATTTTCTTTTCTTCACAGAGCGATAATGAAGCTGAGCCAGATGTAGTCTTATACTAAATCAGATGGATGCAAAGACATTGCTTCATGTGCATTTCCTGTGTATTTCGTTCCTGCTCAACAACCATGCTGCAAAGGTTTTTTCGTAGACTCTCTCCAAAAAACCCCTCTTTCTGAAACCAAAAGGTTTCTACACACATGATTTTGTGGAGTGGGGAGGGTATCATACTTTCTCTCTGCTAACCATAAGTTCCTCTCCTTCCACTGCTTCCCTGCTAGCACACATATAAATACAAAGAACAGAAACATTAGTAGAATGGGTGTCATTGTATGTGGTCATTGCACCGTGACCAAAAAGGAATTCAAGTGTGAATGCTTTCTATTTACAGGAAAAAAAAGAAAAACGGTTTTGAGTACAAGGTAATCATTAACTTAGGTCACAAGGTTTCTGTCAGAACAAAAAAAATATTTGGAAGGTGTCAGGTGTGTGAAAGAGTGGTAAGTTGTTTTTACAGCATGCAAAGAATTCAAAGCAAAGCGTTGCCCTTCAAATACAACTCAATAAAAAAGAGAGACTTATATATATAAACAGAACAAAAACTGTTAGACAGTGGTCCATTGACATAGACTCTGTGGTGTAGGCCTATTCCCCAGACATCTACTAGAAGGCTAATAAATGAAAATCTTGGACACAAGCAATATCATACAGCTGTATTTTCCTCTGCATGCACAAGGAAAAAGGTCTGGCCTTATGGTCAGTTTATGTCTCCTTTCGACATTAGCTAAATTGGTAGTAAGATATTCTGTAGAAGAGACTTCATTCTGTGAATATTTGTGTTCATAATTGTTTTGCAGCACAATGAAACAGCTGGGAGGTTTGACAAACAGGAAGCACACACACTGTTTTCAAAGGAATTACACTATATTATCCCATCAATCACAGAAACATTAGGTGGTGGTTCAAAACAAGATGGTAGGGGACTGTAATCAATGGGGAAAACCCTGCTTGAATGTGTTTAATTCATTGGGCTCTATTTTACACTCGGCGCTAATCGGGGGTAACCCAAACGCAAGTGTCTACTAGTTTAAGACAGACGTAGTTGCCAGTGTCCCATCCAGCGTCCACGTTGTTTAAATAGCAAATGAAGTTGCGCCCATCTGGGCGGGTTGGTTTTAGGCTGGGATCACACCTAATCTATCAATGCATCTCCATACAACGGAGGTTTGTTGTTTTCAAATGGAAAGATCGGTAGCCACTGCAACTTTGCAATACCAATGCGTTGCTTCCAATGATGAGGAAGGCAGTGAACGTATTAATCCGTCACATTGATAAAACATACCCATCACGCAATCAAAATAAATTATCACTGGACAGTGGTTGCACAGAATATTATTAAGTAAACAAATAAATCATTGGATTTACTGGAAAAAAAAGATATAAAAATCTATTTTAACAATTTACCTAATAAAGGCATGTAGCCTACGGTGGTTGAACACAATAGCCTGTATGCGACGTCTTCAACTTAATTTTTGCTGACACAAATCATCTCTCTGTCAAAGCGAATATGATCTAGACACTGTCTATCAATTAATCCGTCTAATATTGGTCTGGTATGATATACCAGACAGATGGTCAATCACAGCCTACTTTTACATATTTTTCTTTTTAAGACAGCTCTTTGTGATAATTGCAAGTTAGCTATGCAAAGGAAAATATGACCAATATTATGTTCAAATAACATGCACTCATTCGAATATCCATTTATGCAAAAGATGATGTATTTTTTTTATAATAATCTATTGGCGGCGCTAGACATAAACCACCTTTTTTCCCGAAAAGGTTGCAGGGAAAAAAACTGAATATGCGTATCTTGCACGGCTTGCAGACACTCCTGATTTTCATCAAATCTCCACCCCACGCCCGTAATGCTGCGTATATACTGGAGAGACACTTAAAACAGCGGATAAGTCAAATGTCTGAATCACAAATAGCTTAAGCTACACAGAATTTCAGGAGTCCCATTTGCGCATGTTTATCTCAAGTCTGAATCTGGGTCTTAATGCATAGAAAACGCATCCTTCAGCCAAACTGGATGTTGTCATTGTATAAATAAATATTGCAATATAAAAATATTATTTTAGTTTGGAAGATTTCAATAATCCTATTAAACATTTTAAAAAATCATTATTTTATTTGTATTGCTATTGTTTTTAGGCAGTGACAATTCACATAATTTCCCTTCATTTTTGATATTGGGAGTGAAATTTAAAAAAAAATGTTCCTGAACCACTAGAACACATCTGTCATTTACATACATTACAATCATTTGGCAGATGCCTTTATCCAAAGCGACGTACAATAAGTGCATATTGAAGGTCATTGACGCGACTACAAAGTAAATCCGACAAAGCACAGCTTTCTCACAGCGTAGGAGCTATCCCTAGTAATAAACATGAGAAGTACACACAGTCAGCTATACATTCTGAACTATAGAATAACCAAAAACACAAGTTAAATAGAAAACGGGAAGCGAATACTATAGAATGGCCCTATATAGGTAGTTTAGTCGAGGTGGAGTCTGAAAAAGTGCGTTTTCAGACCACGACGAAAAACAGTGTTTCAGCTGAGCGCAGCAGAGTGGGGAGTTAATTCCACCACTGGGGAGCTAGGGTGGAAAAGCTCCGCAGTCGGGACGAGCGGGAGCCTTTAACACGGAGGGAGGGAAGTGCAAGTCGCCCTGCAGCAGCAGAGCGAAGTGGTCGAGCAGGAGCGTAGTGCTGGATTAAGTCCTGTAGGTAGGAGGGGCCTGACCTTTTGGCTGCAGTGTAGGCCAGGGTCAGAACTTTGAACCTGATCCTGGCCACGACCGGCAGCCAGTGGAGTGACCTCAGCAGGGGGGTGACGTGCGAAAACTTTGGGAGGTTGAACACAAGCCGAGCAGCCGCATTCTGGACAAGTTGTAGGGGCAGAATGGCGCAGGCTGGTAGGCTTGCGAGAAGGGAGTTGCAGTAGTCCAGACGTGAGGTGACCATGGTCTGGACAAGAAGCTGGGTGGAGTAAGTGGTCAGGTACGGCCAAATTCTCCTGATGTTGTACAGAAGGAACCTGCAGGACCGTGCCGTTGCCCTGATGTGTTCTTTGAAGTCCAGCTGATCGTCCAGGACCACCCCCAGGTTCCTTGCAGAGCGGGAGGCGGTCACCATGGATCCGTCGACGGTGATGGACAAGTCAAGGAGCGGGGAGGTCTTGTATGGCATGAAGAGCAGCTCAGTCTTGTCGAGGTTGAGCTTCAGGTGAGGGTTAGACATCCACTCAGAGATGTCAGCCAGGCAAGCAGATATCCTTTCCTTTACCTGTGGGGTAGAGGGAGGGAAAGAGATGAAGAGTTGAGTGTCATCAGCATAACTATGGTAAGAGAAGCCATGTGAATTAATAACCAAACCAAGAGACTTAGTATAAATGGAGAACAGCAGAGGACCCAGTACAGATCCCTGCAGGAGATCAGGAGTTTGTGGTTGACCGTGTCAAATGCTGCAGACCGGTCAAGGAGAATCAGGACAGAGGAGAGTGCCTCGGGACTCGCAGTGGCGAGTGCCTCGGTCACAGCCAGGAGCGCAGTTTCAGTGGAATGCCCGGTTCTGAAGCCGGACTGATGAGGGTCGAGCAGGTTGTTCTGGTGGAGAAGAACTGACAGTTGGTTAAGGGCAGCTCGTTCAAGAGCTTTGGACAGGAAGGGCAGGAGAGACACAGGACGATAGTTTCTAACATCAGAGGGGTCTAAGCTAGGTTTTTTAAGGAGTGGGGTAACATGGGCAGTTTTGAAAACAGCAGGAACATAGCCACAGGTTAAGGAGGTGTTGAAAATGGAGGAAAGATATGGAAGGACCTCACCAGATATAGACTGGAGGACTGCTGACGGGATGGGGTCCAGTGGGCAGGTGGTTGCACGCTGGTGCGTTACAAGTTGGAGTACATCTGTGTCCTCCAGAGTCTTAAAGGACGAAAATGTAGCGGTGGGTTCATTATGGGGCATATGGGGCGTCACCGGATGTGTGAAGGAGTTTTGGATCATGGCTACCTTCTCCTCAAAGTGGATCAGGAAGTCATCTGCAGAGAGGGAAGAAGGTGAGGGGGGTGGAGGAGGGATCAGCAGGGAAGAGAAGGTGGAAAAGAGTTTACGGGGGTTAGACATGCATGCATTAATTTTTGACTGGTAAAATGTCGCCTTAGCAGACGTAGTTGCTGATGTGAAGGCTGCCAGCAGAGTGTGATACGAGGCCAGATCATCTGGGGATCTGGATTTCCTCCACTTTCTCTCAGCAGCTCGCAGCGTGGTTCTGCTGGATCGGAGAGAAGAGGCCCTGTGTGCGAAAAGGAGTAGCCATCAGACAGAGCAGCTGGAGTGGCCGTGTTATCTGGGGTGATCCAGGTCTCCGTGAGAGCCAGGAAGTGGAGGGACTTCATCTTGGTGTAGGCAGTGATGAAGTCGGTTTTCTGGACAGCTGACCGGCAGTTCCATAGTGCCTATCGCTACAGTATTATTCCTACTTCTATATTCCATTCATTTCATTGGCTTCCTGCAGCTTCTTCCATTTGCTTTTTTGCACATTTACATTTACATACTCCAAGATTCTGTTTGTAGTTACTGCTGTCTGATCTATTTTGTAATTCTTGCCATTTTATACCCTGCAACTTTTGAAGTCTTTTTTTTCACAATTTCTAAATATCATTAGTCCTGGGACACAAATGGAGTCTGATCCGATGACACAAGCCAATCAAATGGCTCAGCCTAGATATTCAGACGGTTTCCCCTTTGCCTCATCAGTATTTGTCATATAGAGTGTGAAGAAACAGTATTTTAACCTCTCACTAAGTGCTCTTGGGATTGAAGGTAAAATAAGATCAACCACAACAAGTATTTAACTGTTTAACTTACAAAGTGTTATTACAATAATAGTTATTTAATTTATATGACAACATATCTGCATATATCTTAATCAGCTTGCAAATATTTCTCCTAATGAACCATTGCTGCAGTAAGATTAACCATGGTCCAGGTCACATTAGCAACCACCAATTTTATATTATTTCTTGGATCAAGCTCACTATGAAAACGAAGTATAGGTGATGAGGGGCAGGGGACCAGTGTAGGCGGCAGTGTAGTATAATGGTTAAGGAACTGGTCTTGTAACCGCAAGGTTGCAGATTCGATTCCCAGGTAGGACACTGCCGTTGTACCCTTGAGCAAGGTACCTAACCTGAATCGCTTCAGTATAAGAGCGTCTGCTAAATGCCTGTAATGTAATGTAATGTGACCACACACAATAAATACAGAGATGTGGACAGCACACTAGCTGGCGTCTCGACTGAGCGCAGAATAGTTTGTAGCGGCCCTGCACACATCCATTGTCTTCTATACCTGGGCTCACTGCAAGGACGTCAAAATCAAAATCAGGGAACCACAGCCAATAATTCAAATAATGCATGTGTTTGCCTGTGGGCAGCAGTGTTCAACAGCTCTCCAGGACTGGCAGGACATTATCAGCAGTAAAGGGAAAGGAAAGATGGAATGCTTCCAAATGTGTTTCTTAATTAAAGTGCAGTACAGAAAATGTTTCAGCTCTGTCAGTTTCTGGTCTGAAACACCAGTGAAGAAGAACTTGCCCTCCAGGGTTTCTTGGTTAGTGATGCAGGGGCTGAAACGTTAGGGGTTTCAAATGGGTCTGATGTCCATTAAGCTCAAATGTCGGCTATATTCTGTACAGTCTTTCTCACGGTGGCCAGCAACCTGCCTCACATCTCTTTGTGTTAGGCTGTGTCTGAATCAACGCCCTTCTATACTATTGAGTATGCTAGTTGAGTAAACTGGATGAGAACATTGTTAAGTTGTTCTCTAAATTTAGTGTACTTAAAATCCCCCAATCATAATTTTGGGATATTTTTTAGCATATTGCATGTCACTAAACAGTATGCAGTACGCCGTATACAGTATGCCAATACACAGGAAGCAATATATAATGCTTTGATTCGGACACAGCCTTAGGCCTGAGACATACCTTACATGAATATGCGAACATGGATGCATAGCATCTAGCTATGCAGAAGCTAAGTCAATTTAATGTGTCAATGCACCTGAAATTCCTCACAATGCAAAAACGAGCTGCAGTGTCAAGCATCGCGGTGGGCACGCAACAACAGGAAGAAGCTGTCTTCTTCGATTTGTGCTTTCCTTCGCTCTGTCTTTCACAACTGTCATCATGACAGCCCAGTTTGACGAGCCTCTTGCTGAGCATGGGGGCTGGTGCTGTTCCTGGTCATGCTTCTCTCACAGGTTGCACCCTTCCAGTTGATCCATTAAAGCCGAAAGCAGACAGCATGCATGCAAAAACTTAACCAAAGCACAGCAGTCAACACAGCGCACCCTAGAATACTGGCATGCTCTGGTCGATACTTCCATGGATGCGCGGATATACACAGATGGCGTTCTTCGGTAGAAAGTAGTTTTCAAAAGAAAAACGTGCACAAGGTCTGTGGATGTTTGTGCGTAACCATGTCATTATATTTGGAAAGATTGCTGTTGATTTTTTCGAATGTCCCAGTTCAGTTGTTCACTCAAGGCCTTCACTGTCTCGTCTCACGGGTCTGTGCGGCCTTCACACCTGGGGAAGAGCCCTCACTCCACAAGGAAGCCTCGGCCATCCGTGACACCAACCCAACTGAGCGAGGCGGGCTCATCTACCCCTGGTTATCGGCCACGGAGGACCGGAGACGAGACTCAAGGAGGCATCGCGAGCACCCAGTGGTCAAGGAGAACCAGTAACCGGACCACGCATCCACTGATCCTTCAGCGGTCTGCACCAGGATCACGCTGCGTATTTCGGGAGAAATAATGTGACAGGTTCCATTACCTACCCCTACAAACTGCAACTCTGACGATGAAAGAAATCAGTTCCAGGGACCCAAGATGAGGCGGCCAGTTCCCCTATCGCAACCCTGCGAACTTGCAACCGCAGGATCTGGTGGCCGGTTCCCCTATCTAATTGCAATCCGAACGGAAGAAACTGACTTTAACTCAAGTAAGGGTGTAGCATGGGCATAGCATTAGTTAGCAACCGCAACATGTTTGTGACTAGATGTGTACAAGTTTTGTGTTATCATTTTATTTATGATGGCTGTAAGCTGTCATGGTTTCTGGCAGCCTCCGGTTGTTTCTGCGGTCGTTCTTTTTTTTTGGCGACGTCGGGGCAATCTATCGGATTTTTTCCGCCTCTGTTTCAGTGTTTGAATCTCGACCGGCAATTATCCCTTTCACCTGTTTTGGATTTCCTGCCGGTTATAAATAGCCCAGGACTTCCACTTTACCGACGCTTCAATATTGTCTTTGCTATTTGACATCAAAGTCGATAAGGTATAGGATTGCGGTCTCTACGCTTCTGGTTGTTACAAATGAGAAACGTAGGTAGTCCGGTTAGAGTTAGGGTAAAGATTTATTTAGTCTTTTTGTTTCCTTTTCTCTCGTTATCCTTTTATACTCCTCTACCTGTTACCTTTTGTTCAGCTCTTTTACACCTAGAGCTGTAGGTAACAGGTTCTATTTTTATTTTGCTTCTTTTACCCTTGTTACACAGGCTTTCTTTTGTTTTTCTCTGACCTCCAGTTATATGCTTCTTGTGTGAGAGCGTGAGGTTCTTTTGTTGTTTGATTACTCGTGATTGCTCAGTTTGCCCTCTTTTGGGATTGTTTTTGTGTTTGCTTACGCCGGGAGGTTTTGATTCCCATAGTTTTTTTTATATCCCCTTCTACTGCGGAGCTGTCCGCTTTGTGGTGTATTTCTCATGATATACACTTTTAGATCCCTTGGTTGTGGCGCTTGGTTCTCCGAACCTTACACTCTACCCTTACAAAATATCAAAGCCATTATGGAAGGGCCAGCTACACCACAGGTTTCTAATAAAGTACCGGCCAGTCAGGGTGCTACAGGGGTTACCCCCGAGGAGGCTGTTCTCACCTTGCAAACACAACAACACCAGTTGATGGAGCAACTCCAATATCATGGAGAATGCCTTCAGAAATGAACGGAGAGTCTCCACAGACTCTCTGTTGCCGTCAATCCACCCCCAGTTGCACAAGCACCGACACCTCCCGTTACCGTGCCATGTACACTTAAAGAACCCAAGCTCCAATTACCACCCCGCTACAGTGGGGAGCCGGGGAAGTGTCTGCCATTTTTGACCCAGTGTCTGATTTTTTTTCAAGCACAGCCTTCCCGGTTTTCAACACCAGAATCCCGGGTTGCGTTCATTTTATCCCTACTAAATGACCAGTCACTCGCTTAGGCTGATCCTCTAATTTGGGCCAACGCACCTATCATTCGTGGTCCAGTCCAACTGATGAAAGAAATGCAGTTGGTCTTTGATCACGATGTATCCGGTGAAGAGGCAGCCACGAAACTGACTAGTTTGCGCCAGGGCACTGATACGGTGGCGGCATTTTTTATCGTGTTTCGAGCACTGGCAGGGGAGACAAGATGGGCTGACGGTCCGCTTAGGTCCTTATTTTTGAAAGCATTATCAAATCCTATTAAGGATGCCCTAACCGTGCTTGATCCACCCACTACATTCAGTGCCCTGGTTACTACGGCTATACGCTTAGATAACTGCATCAGGGAGCGAGAGCGTAGAGTCCGCCCAGTTCGTCAAACGTCCGCATTGTCGGTAGTTGCTGATCAGGAGGAGCCCATGCAGGTGGATGGGCTGTCCCTCCAGAAGTCTAAGGGGGCTAAACCGCGGGAGCAATGGTGTCGCTACTGTAAGCGCAAAGGGCATTTAAAGGATCAGTGTCCCAAGTTGGTGGGAAACGAGGGGTCTCACTAGGGATACCGAGAACCCCAGTGAGACAAAATAATACTCTTTCTCTGACCCTTTTGCCTGTCCGGCTGCTTTGGAATGGGCGCTCGGTTGGCGTTGACGCCTTTATTGATTCAGGAGCAGTGGAGTGTTTCATTGACACTAAATGGGCTAGGGAATTAGAGATTCCCACACATCGACTCACTAGTTCCCGTCAGGTTACTGCTCTCAATGGCCATCCCTTGGGTTCCGGGATCATTGAAGAAATAACTGCTCCTTTAATGATGCGCATTTTCTCCAGGGTCACTCGGAGAGAATAACATTTTTTTTATTTGATTCCCCGTCGTATCCACTCGTTCTGGGGCATTCATGGCTGGTCTTGCATGACCCTCATGGTAGTTGGGGCAGAGACAGGGATCCTATTCGCCAATGGGGTTCCCAGTGTCAATCCCACTGTCAAACCTTTATTTACCCTTCGTTGGGCTGCGCACCTGACAGTTCCAAATTCAGCTCTGATAGTGAGTGGGAGGGGGTGGAGTTTCGCTCTGATCAAGATACTCCCTCCGCCCTCACTGGGAGTGGAGAGGAGAGTCTATCCTGGGATCCCCTTGATGAGGCGGGTTCTCTAGAGGAGGATAGCCTTTATTTTTCTGACTTTGAGTGGGAGATGTCATCTGACGTTCCTTCCGAGATCCCGGAAGTGGTAGGGGCGCTCGAATTTCGCCTGCCCGCTAATGTACCAGGGGAATATTCTGCCCTCGCTGAGGTTTTTAGTAAACAATGCACCACTACGTTACCTCCTCATAGACCGTATGACTGCGCGATTGAGTTGTACCCTGGCACGATTCCTCCCAGGGGTCCTCTGTATTCCCTGTCGGGTCCGGAAAGCACTGCTATGAGGGAGTACATTGAGGAGTCTTTAGTTAATGGTTTCATCAGAACTTCCACTTCACCGGTCGGTGCTGGGTTTTTTTTTTGTTAAAAAAAAAGACAGAGGTCTGAGGCCCTGTATAGATTATTGGGGTCTCAATAACATCACCGTTAAGAACAGATATCCTCTTCCACTCATGAACTCCGCATTTGAGCGCTTACAGGGGGCGTCAGTCTTTTCTAAACTGGACCTTCGCAATGCCTACAATCTTGTGCGCATGCATGAAGGCAATGAGTCGAAGACTGCTTTTAACACGCACCACGGACACTATGTGTACCGGGTGATGCCGGTCGGACTTACTAGCGCCCCCTCTGTTTTCAGGCGCTAGTGAATGATGTTCTTCGAGAGACGTTGGAAGATTTGTATTTGTACATCTGGATGATATTTTAATTTTCTCTTTCGCTGAGCTAAAAATAAATTTTGCTCCCAACCCATCCTGATAACACCCAATCCCTCCCTTCCCTTTGTGGTGGAAGTGGATGCTACGGAGCTGGGAGTAGGAGCCATTTTGTCTCAAAATTCTCAGTTGGACCGCAAAATGCACCCAGGTGCGTATTTTTCTCGTGCTCTAACATCAGCTGAGAGAAATTACGATGTCGGTGACCGGGAGCTTTTGGCAGTCAAATTGGCGTTGGAGCAGTGGCGTCATTGGCTGGAAGGAGCAGAACATCCTTTCACGGTCTGGACAGACCATAAAAATTTGGAACACATCCAACAGGCTAAGACTCGCAATTCCCGGCAAGCCCGATGGGCTTTGTTCTTCGCCCGGTTTCCGTTCATTCTTACCTACTGACCTGGGTCAAAGAATATTAAACCAGATGCGTTGTCACGCATTTATGACCGTTCCAATAAGGAACCACGCCCTGAGCCCATCGTGCCAGTTTCGCAGATTGTGGCTCCAGTTATGTGGGAGATCGAGGCAGTTGTGCAGGAGGTGTTGCGCTCTGGCCCGGGCCCAGGTGATGGTCCGCCCCACTGTCTGTCTGTTCCGTCCCGATTGAGGTCTCGCGTTCTCCAGTGGGGTCACGCTTCGCAATTGGCGGCTCATCCTGGTGTCCACCAGACAAAGGAATTCATTTCTCATCGCTTTTAGTGGCCCAGGTTAGAGAGCGATGTGCGGGAATTTGTCGCTGCATGTACGGTGTGTGCCCACAGCAAGGGTTCGCGGCTCCAACCCTCGGGTCTCTTATGCCCTCTACCTGTGCCCAGTCATCCCTGGAGTCACAACGCCCTGGACTTCATTACCGGCTTGCTGGTGTCCCAGGGTAACATTGTTATCCTGGTTGTGGTGGATAGGTTTTCTAAAGAAGCTCACTTCATCGCTCTATCCAAACTGCCATCAGCACCAGAGACTGCTCAGCTGATGGTGGACCACGTTTTTAGGGTTCACGGTCTTCCCCTACACGTGGTGTCCGATCGTGGCCCTCAATTCACCACTAGGTTTTGGCGCTCGTTCTGTGCCCTTCTGGGAGCGTCGGTCAGCCTGTCATCTGGCTTCCATCCAGAGACTAATGGGCAGACGAAACGCACCAACCAGACCCTGGAGAGCACTCTTCGGTGCCTAGCTGCTTCCAATCCCACGTCCTGGAGTTGTCATCTCGCCTGGGTGGAGTACGCTCATAACACCTTGCGTAATGCCTCCACAGGGCTCTCCCCTTTTGAGGCTCAGCTGGGGTATCAGCCCCCCTTGTTTCCTGAGCTGGAGAGAGATGTGGAGGTACCATCTGCCGGCTCATTTGTTCGTAGGTGTCGAGCGGTCTGGAGGCGGGTGCACGCTTCTCTTCTCCGCGCTTCGGCTAAACAAAAGGTGGTGACCGACAGTATCGTGTTTGAATCTCGCCCGGCAATTATCCCTTTCACCTGTTTTGGATTTCCTGCTGGTTATAAATAGCCGAGGACTTCCGCTTTTCTGATGCTTCGATATTGTCTTTGCTATTTGACATCAAAGTCGATAAGGTATAGGATTGCGGTCTCTACATTTCTTGTTGTTACAAATAAGAAATGTAGGTAGTCCGGTTAGAGTTAGGGTAAAGATTTATTTAGTCTTTTTGTTTCCTTTTCTCTCGTTATCCTTTTATACTCCTCTACCTGTTACCTTTTGTTCAGCTCTTTCACACCTAGAGTTGTAGGTAACAGGTTCTATTTCTATTTTGTTTCTTTCACCTTGTTACATGGGCTTTCTTTTGTTTTTCTCTGACCTCCAGTTATATGCTTCTTGTGTGAGAGCGTGAGGTTCTTTTGTTGTTTGATTACTCGCGATTGCCGATAGCCCTTTTTTGGGGTTGTTTTTGTGTTGCTTACGCCGGGAGGTTTTGATTCCCATTGGTTTTTTTATATACCCTTCTACTGTGGAGCTGTCCGCTTTGTGGTGTATTTCTCACGATATACACTTTTAGGTCCTTTGGTTGTGGCGCTTGGTTCTCCGAACCTTACACTCCCCCCTTACAGTAAGCCATCCACCGCGCTGCGTTTGTTTTAATGCATCACGCACAGAAAATATCTTGCATGTGATCTGTCTTAAACACTAACCGGTAATCTTAACACTGCACGCTGATCTCAACGCACATGCACCGATAACCTTACGGCTATCCCTTATGTGTATGTTATAGCTCATGCGCCACCATTAGCTAGCTCAAGCAAAAGCTAGACCGTGTCCGAATCAGAACTCTTCCACACTGTTGAATAGGCTTGGTGAGTAGATAGGGCGAGAAAGTCATAGAGTACACACAAATGTTTCTAATTGCAGTATACTGCAAACACCCGGATGACACACTTACTTCTGGGGTTTCGCTGAGTACATCAGAAAAAAATCTCTGAGTACAATCGGGAGTACACTTTTCAGGAAGTACACAAACATTTTGTTCACATAAATATGACGTGAAGCTTTGTTTTTGTTTTTTAAAATGAGGCGCAGCTTCGCTGACGGTTTCCTTCAAATACAACAAAAACAACATGTGACATGGCAGCTCAAGAGCGGGGCTTAGGGTTGCCAGATTTTTTAAGACTTTTTAGCCAAATAGCGACTCAAAACTAGCCCAAATGATATGCTATTTTGAACCGAAACGAACATATTTTAAATAGACATCATGTTTTTATGATTGCTCTTTGAAAGTATCCCAATTTAGCTGTAAAACTGCGGACATGGCAACACTAGTAGGACGTCATATGACCTGCTTATGACACTTACACAGTGCGGTTGGAAAATAGTATGGCGGATATTTTTCGCGGACTGCTAAACAGTGCACATTAAACAGCACACTTCTGCCAGTGCACTGTTCGCAGGAGACAGGGCACAGTAGATAGGGCTCTGATTCGGACACAGCCCAAGTTTCAAACCTCCCTTCATTTATTTTCTTTGTTCTCTCTGAACACGTGTCCAAGGCAACCCCCCACATGCAGGAGAACATGGAAACCCCCACGTGCGCCCAATGCACGCACGCACACATGCACTCCTACATAGTTTGTTGTACATTATAGTCAACGTGGTCTCACGCGGACTCGTCACATAGCGACGCTTCTGCCCAAGCGTCGCTATGTGAAGCCAAAGGTAGCCTTTTGCGTCGTATATAGACGCAGCCTTTTGCGTCGTATATTGACGGTTGTGGCCACATAATTTGTCTTTGGTTGTGGCACTTCAATATTATGCTTTTTTATTTTTATTTTTTCTTCATCTGGTAGAGAGTTACGTGAACTCTTGTGGTCGGGCTCGCCCACTATCTTAACAGTTCGGGCATGAGCCCGAGTTACATGAACTCCTGTGAGGTTATGTTTAGGGGTTGGGGGTGGGGTACGGGAATCACGAACTCAGAAAGATCTCCGCGGACACGGCGAAGACTGAGCGGGCATGCTCGCAGTCGGTTATCATGAGCAAAGCCTTCGCCATAGTAGGATTCGTAAATTCGAGACGAGTGCGTCAAATAATGACGCAAAAGGCCTCCTTCTGCGTCTAAAGGATGACGCCGTAGGAGCTGCCCAAGCGTCGCTATGTGATGACTTGGGAGTGAGACCAGGCTGTTATAGTAGTGAAACAATAAACTATTACATTTTCCAAGATTGTGTGTATTAATGTTGCTCTTGTGTTGAACTAAGTCAGCCAATGCAAATCACAGAGATTCCCCAAATTCCTTCACCTTTTAGTTGAATCATTTATATTAATTTGGTATTAACTGGATACATCATATTGTGATTTTGTTAAGATAATTATTACTGTGTAATTTTATTGATAATTTATTTAATTGAAGTTGCCCATTTTTAGTTAGTATATTCTCTTTTGAGAATAGTATATAAGATTTTATGAGACTGATTTATTATACAAAAACTATGCCACCAGTTGTATAAGGATGGTAGTGGCGTATTCCAGTACATAAGTGACGCCCCATGTATAGATTTAAATGAATATTCCCTACATACATTTCTGGCGCTTTGAGCGCCACAAACTTTGTACCCGTTGAGATCTGTTCTATCCAAGGTTCTATCAGGGTGATATCATAGTGAGCTGCAGCAGATATCTACAAAACTAGTGAAATCTCAGCGAAACTACCTTGATGGATAGATAGCACTCCGGGTATGTAGAAACATATCAAAATGTAATTCTTGGGTGAACTGCCCCTTTAAAGCAGGGATGGGCAAGGAGAGCCATATCTGTTTCTGGATTATAGACCAATGTCTGCTCTTAATTATTTATTAAATTATTGTAGCATTTTATTGTAGTCTAATCTGCGAGTCAATCGGTGTTGGTCTATATGACTAATTAGCTGATTGAGCCAGGGTAACGTAGCAGCAAAAACCTGTATAGACACCGGCCATTCCGGTCTGGAGTTGCCCACCCCTGACTTAAAGGAACAAAAGATTAAGGTTCTGGAATGGCCTTCACAGTCCCCAGACGTGAATACTATTGAAAATATGTGAGGAGATCTCAAACATGCAATGCTGCAAGAAGACCAAATAATACTTCTGAGCTTGAAGGGAGGAAGAGTAGGGGGACATTTTCAAAAAGCTAGAATAGACAGGCTGTTAGCTGGCTCCAATACATGTTTGGAAGCTGTGATTTCTGCCGAAGGAGGTGTTACTAAATATTGATGACAGGGTGCTCGAACATTTCACATGCCACATACACTCTTATTTTTCAATCTGTTAAATTCTGCAAAAAAATAAAAAGTAATCATGCATAACTTCTTTTCACTTAGAGCAGGAATGCACTACTCCAGTCCTGGAGGGCTGGTCTGCATGCTGGTTTTTGTTCCAACAATTACTTTAGATTTTTTGACGGCTCTATAAACTATGCTGGTTAACTCCTGTATTTCAGCACAGTAGAAGCTTCAGTCTGCGGCTGTAGTTGCCGCTAACACCTGTATCAGATCAAGATGTGATTGAACTAAATAAACAATTAAGAACAGAAGATGGCACAAAATCCTGAAATGGATCTGCCCTTGTTGTGCACCATTGACTTAGAAAATCAAAAGAACATACCATTTGTCCAGGGGTGCCCAAAATTTTGCATACCACTGTAATGCATGAAGGATTTATGAATGTGGTATGGGTACTGGAGCTTGGATTACAGGAGAGCCAATGAATCACACATTATGGGAGAGTAACACATGTGACATTGTTGGCTGGATTATGTAAGCATACATCATGTTATGACATGTTATCATGTACCGTATCACAAACACTGTCGTTATTTCATGATTATGGATGATTCATTACATTTAATATGCAGTATATAACCAATTAAAATGTTTTGAAATAAGTTTGATCTTCTGGAATTTTATTTTACAGTTGTTATGTGTTCACCTTTGTAACTTTAGTAAATATCTACGAATAGCTTTGTTAGGTAGTCTGTGAGTTATCCTATAAATTTCCACTTTTGGACTAAATTTAGACATCTGCCTCTGGAAAGAAATGGTTGATTGAAGTTCTCACAGAATTTGTGACTTCCTAGAGGTATTATAAATGCATGCAAATTCATGCCGGGAGAGGCATTATCATAGTGAAATTGGTTTTACCTCAATTAAAATTTCCATCACCATGGGGATTATTTTTTTTACTAAAGTATAAAGAAAAGTTACTTTCATGATCAAAAAATGCTATATTGTTTGGAATGATTGGTCTTTTCAAACAGCAGGATAAACTTTCAAAATAAATCATCTCTTTCTCTGTACAAGGTTACAATTATGTCTACATTTTTGCAACTAATTCAGTGAACAAAGAACAATGATTCATACAAAAATTCTGTTTGCATGATCAATTTGAGACAAATGATTGCCTAAGCATTTGTCAAGGAAAAAGTATATTTCTATGAATGGAAATAAATGGAATAAAGCTGTATCTTTGTTGCACTGCAGACAACTATGTATGATTGCTTTCCCTAGGCTTGACATTTTTTTGCTGGTATACAACACACATAACTGTACAATGTCAATGTGAAAGTAAAATCTACAATTTGTTCCAAATTATTTACAAATATAAAACAAAACAATCAATTTGTTTAGTATTCAGCACTCGCGATTCATTGTACTTTAACAGCCATACAGGGAAAACTTTGTTAAAAATTGCATGTCATAAGTTGCCCAGACATCATGTTTAGATTGTATTTTAGGATTTATAACAATATTTTCTTTTAAAATGTGTGTTAATACTGTCTGTCTTGGTAAAAAAAAAAAGCCAAGACCATGCCCATTCAATGCATTTAATGGCTCTCAATGGGATTTTAGGAAATACAATGAAGGTTACATCACAATACTCAAAGAATATATGTGGTATTGTTCACTCGTGGATAGCATTTGAGACTAGTCCCTGGGGGTTAAAAAATATATAAATCATCACCTCTCCATCACTATATGGAAAATGTAGAAGGAGTTCAGTAACTTTTTCCAAATCAGATTTCTCCATTGACTCCCATAGTGAAACCAGACAAGAAAAAGTTACTGAACCTAGAGGTTGTTGCTCAGATATGGTCCCACTTTGGAACAGCGTCTGTCGACCTGTTTGCCACACGCTGCAAACTGTGGTTCTCTCTGGAAGACCTGGGGGGACCTCTGGGATTGTCTGGCATTGTCTCAAGAATGGCTGGCTTGTTGTATGCTTTTCCACCTCTGACCCTGATCCCTGAGGTTCTCCATGGGGTCCAATACAGCAGCCACAGATTGATCCTAGTGAATCCACGATGGCCAAGCAGGCCATGGTTATCAGAGATATTGTGTCTGCTGGGGGGGAAATCTCTCACCCTTTCTCACAGGAAAGAGCTCCTATATGCAGCTGTGGGTATGGCTCTTGCCAGGTCTACTGTCCCAGGCCTAGATTATTCTGTATGGAGAATCTACAGAATGCTACCTTCAACATGGTATTTGTATGCCCGCAAGTTTAAGTTGTTGTCTACCTGTTGCACTGACCAGGGGGAGGATCCAGTCACTTGCTCTGTGCCAGTGATCCTACAGTTAGTCCAGACATTATTAGACTCAGGCAGGTCAGTGAACATGCTCCAGGGGGCAGGGTGGTTCTCCTGACTCCTTTTTGACATTTGACATCCATGGTAAGGGCCGTAACACTGTGTCGTGATGGTCTGATTGAGCTCAAAATAGATTGCAGGTTGTGCATATACAGTACATAACTATCAATCTATGAGACTGAAGGATGACCGCCACTGTCCTTTGTCACTCGGAATGTGCTTGAAGCATTCCAGGCAAGGGGACTGAGGCTGCTCTTTATAGGAGGATAAAGTCCGGTCATGGAGCATGATTTTTTTGATAAGGGTCTCAAATTTATAAGGACCAGTAAAGACCGTAAGACTGTGTAGTGACGGACATCCTTTGGTCCCATAGGTCCATAGTAAAATGCATAACTTGCATTATGGAGATATCAGCACAATGCCGTCGACTGAAGAGGTAACTATTTTACTTACTGGTAAAAGTTTTATGTCAGCATGGCGGCAATTAATGTTGCTGCGACCCCCATTGTCGACGGAAAACTCGGTTCGGCAGAAAACAAAACGCATAACTTGAAGGGTTTCTTCTCCTGACTTATTTTTTCATAGTTCAATAGGAAAATTTGTCAGGAGAAACCAACCTTAAAGTGATCCATCCATATCTACTGCATATCTGGCAGCAGAGTGATGGTTTGAGGCTTGTTTGAAACCTCAGACCCTTGATGACTTACAGCCATTTTACCAACCATGTGTTCCATGCTGTTCCAGCATAATTTACAGCTAAATCTAGTCCCACCCCCCAATTCCTATAGAGATCCATTCAAATGCAGAGACGCTAGTATCGCTTGTAAGAGTACCAGAAAATAAGATATCAAGGGTCACAGACATCAGGAAGTCATGGCATGCAAAGGATATGCGACCAAATATAAAAAATTTAAAGGCACAGTCAACTTAGTGTATGTAAACTTCTAACCCACTGGAATTGTGATATAGTGAATTAAAAGTGAAATAATCTGTCTGTAAACAATTGTTGAAAAATTGCTTGTGTCATGCACAAAGTAGATGTCCTAACTGACTTGCCAACACTATATTTTGCTAACAAGAAATTACATTACATTACATTACAGGCATTTAGCAGACGCGCTTAACCAGAGCGACTTACACAACTGTCATGGTTTTCGGCAGCCTCGTTTTATTTCGGCGTTCGTTCTTTCTTTTAGCAGCGTCGTGCACTCTATCGGATTTTCCGCACTGCAATTATCCTCTGCACTGCAATTATCCTCCGCACCTGTTTGTGGTTTCCTGCCGGCTATATATAGCTCTGGGTTTCCGATTTCCGGTGCTTCGAGATTTCTTGCATTTCACACGTAGCCGGTAAAGGTATAGGAATACGGAGACTGCTTTCCTTGCTAAGCAAAGCAGGACAATTCCGGTTAGAATTAGGTTTTAGATCTTTTGATCTTTTCTTTTCCCTTTCTCTACTCTGTTTGTTAGTCTTCCTTCTTTTTTGTTCTTTAAAGAAGCATTCCTATTTTTTATGCTTCTTTCTACTTCCTCTTATTTTTTACTCGCTGAGTTTGTGAGTTGGAGGAATTGTTTTCTTGATTTCTTTTCACCTCTCTTTTTACTAAACCCTTGTGTGAGGAGGAGAGGCATTTCCTTTGTCTGCACTCGTATCTACGAGCTTATTTTTTCCAGTACCACAGAAATATTATTTTCATTTCTGTTTTTCTCCCTTTGTTTAGTCTCCTTTCAACTGAGAGTCAAAGGTAAATTCTGTTTATCTATTTTCTGCTCAATGTGTTGAGCCTCGCCCTGTTTTTAGGTTTGTTTTTCATTTGGCTCTGCGCCAGGAGTCTTTTGCTCCATTCTTTGTTATCCTTTTCTCTCTGTTCGTGAATACTTTTCACTCTAGTGGTGTTTCCGATTATCGGAGATACTTTTTGATCTCTCACTGTTGCATCTGGCCTTCCGAACCCAACTCCCCCATTACAACAACTTCTTATTACATTTATCCATTTATACAGCTGGATATATACTGAAGCAAGTCAGGTTAAGTACCTTGCTCAAGAGTACAACGGCAGAGTCCTACCTGGGAATCGAACCTGCAACCTTTCGGTTACAAGTCCAGTTCCTTAACCATTATACTACACTGCCGCCCTCTGTGGAATGGTTAAAAATGAGTTTTAATGACTTCAACCTAAGTGTATGTAAACTTACGACTTGTATATATATAATGCACAGAGTTAACATTAATATATGAGCAGAAGTATTTTTATTTTGCTGTCAAACATGAATGGAGCCCAATGGAGAAACTGGCTTTTTGAGCACAAATCAGCAGGGGTGATATCGATGAATGACAGTGCTAGAAAGGTCTCTCAATACAGGACAGTGCAGTACAGTATGTGGGGTATGCCTGAAGATATATCTGTCAGCCCTAGCCTTCAGTCTGAAAAGAGAAGAAAAACAACATAAACTTTTATTGGCTTGGGAAATTAATTACTGAAGTAATCTTCTTTCTAATCACAGATAAGTGGGCTGAAGATTCTAGTGGTGAGCTATTTAACTACATTTTGTTTTACATCCAACACAGAGGATGTTGCTAGCAAACTTACAAACCTCCGCCCCCCTGGGTTTCAGTATTGGCCAGATTAAAATCCACCTGAGGCGGATGAATGGGAAGAAGTCTGCAGGTCCAGATAATATCCCTCCATGGCTCCTGAAAACATACTATGAGGAGTTAGCACCAGTACTCTGCTATATATATAACTAGTGTATGGACCATGGGTGTTTTCCGTCTAAATGGAAAGAGTCTATTGTCTGTGCTGTGCCTAAGAAGAGCAACCCTATCTTTCCTCAAGAATACAAACATATTTCCCTTCTCAGCTCCTTGGGAAAGATCTATGAGGGTCTGCTGCGTGACATACTTGTGAAGGAAACAGCATCATTAACCTCTTCCTACCGAGGGCAAAATAGGCCAATTTTTGCCTGTTTTCACTAGTGACAAACAAAGGTGGTTATCTCAAAAACTATAAATGGTACAAATATGGTTCATGGCTTTTATTAAAGCAGACACCTGCAGTATTATGACTAAGCAGTGAGAACTCATAGAAATCCAGTTTTTGATACTTAACTACAACAATTTATGTACAGAAAATATAAAAAAACTAAAAAACGGGTACCTACATTCAAGTTTAAGAATTTTTACCTGGGGAGCTACAAATGCTATGGAGGAAATGACTCCTCTATCTGATTCATCAATATGCTGCCTACCTCTGGTAACAATCTGGTGTCAATATCTCAAACCATTCAAATTGTACAGGGTTTTTTTCAGGTGAACCTTTTTCGTTATCCAAATGGTGCCAAATGTGCCAAAAATGGCAATGTTCCAGAAAGGTCTCAATATGATTTATTTTTTAGGTTTTTACAAAACAATGAGATAATTTGTCAATATTGGCAATAAAAGTTCATTTTTAGACGTGTTCTTGTTGCTCTTCATATTACACAACTAACTACCCGAGGTCACAAAAAGCTGTCAAAACCCATGTAGCAGCACAGTGAATCTTGTGTATTTCACCAGAGCCCCATTAGCCAGAAATGAGTCCAGGAATGTGCAAACAGGTTTTCAAATGAATAATGGGAATAGTATGAAACTTCCCTACACATTACTGCTTGCCAGTCCTGTCCTTTATTCTGTTGCCACCTCCTATGACAGGGACGTTGGGGTTGGGTTTTAGGAGGCAAAACTTTATACATGACAAACATATATCAACTATATACAAGTGCACTAAGGTGTACTACTAAAAGTGTAGTGGATAAAAAATCAAAAGTCCACCAGTTTCCTAGATAAAAAATAAAAACACCCCTGCTGTAACAAATAAAAAGATCCTTGCCCTCTAATTGCTGAAGTTACCGTATTTACACAAAGAAAGTACAAAATGGCAGGGTCCAAAAAGCTAAAAAAAAATGAACTAAAAACAAAAAAAGGCAAGGGATCAAAACATGGGGGTGGAGGGTGAGGAGAGATTATTTAACCATTCATACAGAAGCCATTTAGACTACACATTCCCTCAGGAGAGCAATCTGCATCATTACAAACCCCACTAACCCTGTCCATGGAATTGTCCACCATGTTGATATACCCATTAGTCCCCCTTATACAACAACAATCAACAATAATAATAATAAACAAGTACTCCCTCATGTTATCATGTTCTCTCCCTCATACCATGCATAAATTGCCATTTTGTTTACCTGCACAGCCTTCTGTACTGCATACAGAACAATTTACTCATGTGGAACAATGACTTTACTAAACACTTCCAGAAGCCATTTCACACTCAAAAAAATTGATTTAGTAGCTCATCTCAGACACAAATAGATAGCTAGCTGCTTGTTACCTGTAATTTTGCTTGCTAGCTTGCCACTGTAAAGGTAATACTATCTATATTAATTTAGCTGAGAGGGACCGATTTTATGCATAAATATATAAGGTTAGTTAGCTTCACAGAAGAAACACAGGAATTCACGCATTGCAGCTAAATTGCACATTCATTTCCTTCGATGCTTACACCAAACTTACCGTTTCCAGAAACATCTGTGTTGTTGGCAACGCCACGTAACACGTGCGAGTTTGTCAACACAGACAATACACCCTAAGTTTACTTCATAAATTATTTATCATACCGTTGGAATGTGCAATTTGTAATATTAATTGTATGAAAAACAATAAAATACAGTTGACAATGTAATTACGAACGCGCATGGCATTGCGTGAATTCACACTGGTATATCGAGAAAATCTATAATACCACCAGCCCTAACGACGTTACCTGCCATGGCGAAATTCAATGCGTTTATAGCATAACTGTTACGACCCAGATACGAGACGAACCCAAGTGCAACGACCAGGAGACAGATTCAAGAAAGGGGTTTTATTAAATTAAGTTTTGGGGTAGTCCCAAAACTGTACAGGAAAGACAAGCACAATATATTACACAGGGTAATGTTAGGAAGCCCGGAACGGACTGCTCCAAGCCGGAGCTGGACTTGGGACTCCGGAACGGGTTCCAAGCCGGAACTGGACTGGATAGGTGGTGTAGGTAACACCTGGACTGGACTGGAACTGGACCGGGAGGTCCACTCAGGAATCGGGTTCTGGAACGGATTGTTCCAAACCGGAACTGGACTGTACTGGAAGGTGCACGACTCACACCTGGACTGGACTGGAACTGGACCGGGAGGTCCACTCTGGAAACGGGTTCTGGAACGGATTGTTCCAAACCGGAACTGGACTGTACTGGAAGGTGCACGACTCACACCTGGACTGGACTGGAACTGGACCGGGAGGTCCACTCTGGAAACGGGTTCTGGAACGGATTGTTCCAAACCGGAACTGGACTGTACTGGAAGGTGCACGACTCACACCTGGACTGGACTGGAACTGGACCGGGAGGTCCACTCTGGAAACGGGTTCTGGAACGGCACTGTTCCAAACCGGAACTGGACTTTAATGAGGTAGGTGAGCGACTCACTACGGCTGGACTGGAACTGGACTGGGTCGACTACACCGGTACTGGGCAGAAAGCAGAGGGTGGTTAATTTGGGAGTAGGTAGGGAAAGGACCGGGAGGTTCTCACAGGGGTACAGAGTTAGACAGGTAGGTAGCCGGTGAAACACGGCAGCGCTGGGTGGTGTGGTGTGGCTCAGGTAGGTCCGGTTGGAGCTGGCTGATTTCCAGAGCTCCCGGAACCGGAACCGTAGAACGTGGAGGCTGCTACGGCCGGACAGGAACAACTGGAGGGTAGCCAGGATATAATGCCACCGCGGATCCTACGCGAGCTGGAGGTGGAGGTACCGCAACACACACACACACAAACACGGGGAAACGAACACTGCAACGGATGAATGGAAGCCGGGTAAGCTGGTGGTTAAAGGAAGACAGGTTAGCTGCATGCAAAACAGAAACGACAGGGGAGATTAACTACCAATCCGTAGTTCGAGAGATCGAAACGCTGTAAGGGGATTTAATCCCACAACCAAGCGAACAGAACTTAAAAGACCAAGAACGACAAGCATTAACAACGAGTGAGGTTAGTTAACGAACTGGCGCCGACTAGCAACCAGACGAGGGTATAAATAGTGCAGAAAATGACGAACTAAATAAGGCGCAGGTGTGGAAATCAAACGGGAGTGATTAACTAAACACAAAGGTGAGGAATGCATGCAACGAGGGGGGAGGAGTGAAAGGCGGAAGCAAACGAAGAAAACCAAACGAACAAGTCAGGGAAGGAAACGCCTAGTCCGCAGCAGAGGGGAAAACACGGACAAAGGGATCCAACATGACACGGAGGGAAAACAGGAAAACACGGAAAACGGACAGGAAGGGAGCGGAACGTTACAATAACACTGTTAGTATGATAAAACAACTTACATGTCAGCAACATCATCTCGGTCATCAGTGGATTCAGCGTCACTGAGACAGGATGAGTCTCCCTCGGCAAAAACATCTTCTGGCTTATCCAGTTCGTCTAGCACTTGGTGCACGGATAAACGCCTCAAAAATCTCGACACAACTACACAAAAACTGTCTCAAAAATACTCTAAAGTAAAAAAATGTAACTGCGGGCCTTACCTAATTAATTGTGCTTTGCTAAACGGAATGTAGCGAGCTACGCTACAAGGTAAAAACACTGCGCCATCTTGGTTCGATAATTACGCGTGGGTTGGCACTTCCTTATACGCAGGGCAGGATTGCCTTTTTTTTACGACGGCTATTGTAGGCTATTGAGGGCTTGTTTCAAAGATAAGAGTCTTGGCTATTGCCTGGAATATTTGACAGACAGTTTTAAAACCCAATGGAAAGCAAATAATACTCAGAGTGGAGGCGGGTGGAAGACGGTTTTTCCCACTTCAGATAGGCCTATTGTGCTATCAGTCAAAGAAATACACCCAATTGACGACGGTTTTGCATAAATCTCTGCAAGCATGTTCAAAACTACTCTGGCTAACATATACTAAGCCATGGGATTGGTACTCCAGAAACTGGCTGAGTTTCACAACGCCAAAGTGAACACAGCCGAACGAGTCGTAATCAAGTGCAAAAAAGCACAAGTCGGTTTAAAATTGGAAAAAAATAATGTACAGCCGTATGAAAGTTTTAAAGTATTTTTTCTTGAAGCCTAAAGGTATAATGATTTTTCAAACCAAAGTTTTGTGAAATACAATTAAGCAGAACAGTTTACCAGCACATTGTTTATGGTGTGACATCAAGCTGCAATACATGTTTGAGAATTAGGTCCGAGTTTCCAACGTTATTTACGAAGTTTTATCCCGACGTTTTGGGCTTAAAAACCACTTTCCCAGAAGGAATGGATATATCTTAAGGATATTTAATCAAAATATTGAGGTGAGCAGTTTATTATATATTATTAAATTAATGAAATGTATAATGTAATAATTTCCGTAACGCCGGCGTTACCGCTAGGGGGCGTTTGGCAGCAAGAGGTTAAGCCCTCACAGCATGGATTCCTACACAGTGCCACAGTGTCCACAGTGTCTGCTCTCATCCAGCTACTACACGGGTGGCACAACGCTTCAAATTCAATGCCAAAACAGGATGTACATGTTACTTTTATAGACTTTTCTAGAGCATTTGACACCATTGACTGTGGCCAGCTTCTACTTACTCTGGCTGAGTGTGGATTATCCCACTCACTATGGCTCACTATCAAAAGCTACCTTGACAACCGTAAGCAGACTGTCAGGTGGAGAGAATGTCTTTCCACCTCTCAGCCAGTTCTAGCTGGAGTTCCCCAGGGTGGGGTTCTTTCTCCCCTTTTGTTTGTGCTATGCATGAATTCCCTTGACTCCCGCCTCCCAAGTAACGTAAATCCAGTGAAGTATGCTGATGACTTCACACTCACAGAGTTTCTTTCTGGTAAGCAACCTGGTCACACACAAGCAGCAGTCGACGCAGTGGTTGAGTGGGGGCAAAGGCAATTGCTTGTATCTCAATGAAAAAAAAAACAAAGACATGGTCATTAGCTTTAGATGGGGTGCCAATAGGGCTTCTCCATCACCAGTTGTAAACAACCTCCCTGTTGAGCGAGTCCAGGCCTTCCGTCTGTTGGGCGTATCAGCAGATCTCTCTTGGGACGAACACATCAGGTTCATCTTACAAAAGGTTCAACCCAGGATTTACTACCTGAGTATAGCTAGGCGAGCTGGCCTTCCTGTTGACGCTGTACTACAAGTTTACCTGTTATTCATTCGCCCAGTGTGGGCTGGCCTTCCAAAATGTCTCTCAAAGGACCTGGAAGGCATTCAGAGACGCTGCTGCCGCATCATTGGCACGCCCTATAGCTCTCTCCCGTCTCTGGAGAGCAGACGGGATCAGGCCACAATCAAGACCTTTAAAATACTTTTGAATGATGCGGAGGGAAGCCTTCTACTCCCTCCTCATTAAGTTCAATTTGAGATGGGTTTTCGTTCGAGTGGAAGAATTCTCAAGATAAAGATGAAGGAAATAGCAGAAGTTTAATCTTTTATTAAATGGTCAAACGTTGATTCAACATGGGAAAACCACAAACCTACGCAGAGGATTCGGAATTCCCCGAACAATAACAAACATTAGTTTTTACAATATCATAACTCCTCCTTTACGTTGCTAATACACCAATGATATGTGGTAACACCTTTTCATAATATAATTAGGCAAAACATTAATATGTTAAATGACCTGTTCTTACCCTATGCGCTTGGGGGCACTCTTGATCTATCAAATAAAATTGTTTGTGAACTCTCCCACCTGTTCGGTCAGCACGATCTATCTTATCCATTGTTATAAGTACAACTCCTGCTTAGTTATGGAACACAGGAGGAAAACATTCCTGTTTTGACTGGTGTGCTAGATGCCCTCGTCCTTGCTGACAGAGAACTATTCTGCACCCTCTCACAACCCCCCCCCCCCCCCCCCCCTCTCAGTACTTTTCCACTAGATCTTGACTGTATTATTTAATTATTTATATAATATTATTTATTCTTGGGCCTACAGAACAGTTTCACAAAACAGCTTACTTCCACATTCCCCCCTTTGAGACCATTCGGTCTCACACTCTCTTGTTGATACTTCGCCTGGTGGTGGGGTTATGTTATGACATTAGTATTGTATGAAAAAAAATAAACATTTGTAGTTGATTAGTTTCATGCATAATTTACCTAAGTTAATATTTCCTTTAATTAACAATTAACAGATGATCTATCAAACAGTAAATATCAAAAATCTAATCAAAAATATCAAAAGTTAATCAAAATATCAAAAGTTAATCAAAAAGCTACTGTATTTAATAATTTTTAATGATCATCTAATTTTGATTCGCTATAATTATACAAAGATTATATAAAAAGAATTGGATTATACTTGTAATGTCTTCTTCCTCTTCTTAGGAGCCCATATTCTAAGAAGCCTGAGGAGAGGTTACTAGCACTTCACTCAGGCGTCTCTTAACTTCTTCGCCCTTTTCCTTAATCTATTTATGTGTCTGTTTTATCTATCCTAAGGGCCTTTAGTCAGTTGGGGCTTTATTATGTCCCCTTTGAGTTGTTCTTTTCTTCATGTAGTCAGTGTATGTAATATGTGTGATCATGGGGTGTCAAATGGATAAATCTATTCTGACTATTTATCATGGCCATGAGTGCTAATGGTAGACCTCATATTCATCTCATCCCTGTTTGCCTACATATTTTCTGTAATTTAGTTTTTAGAACCATTGTCGCTGCTCAGGGTCTGGACAGACCCCGAATCTGGGGAAACTTTCTCTTGCCAAGGCTTTAGCTACAGTTTTAGAATCCGCATGCGCAGTGGGGAATGCTTCTACCCATCTTGAAAATCATATCTACATAGTCCATTACCAACTTTTCCTTACTTCCTGACAAATTTTGCATCTTGATATCATGCTAGTATAAACCAATGTTTCTGTATTTCTCTCATCATCTCCCCCCTTGCAGAGTGGCCAACACCATGGGCAGCTCTGCAAATGACCTCTATTACTGCGCTTGGTGCGATTGCTTTCTCTGCTTTCCCTGTACATTGCCGCCATATTCCTGTAGACTTATCTAATCGTTTCCTGCTGACACAAGGTCTGTTCCGCCTGTATGTGCTCCGCACTTTATAATTATAATTTTTACGGGTTGTTTCATGACACGGTGTGTCCTGTACCCCTTCTACAGACTCTTGCTAGGGCTACCAGTTCTGCTTGTTAGGCACTTGTCCCTGGGCTTATAGCTGATTCTTAGATCGTTTGATATGTCCATGGTCTTTCTTGTCGTATTACAGCATATCCGGCTCTCCTTTTTCCTGTGCGGGGATCAATGGATGACGAACCGTGGTCCGGAGCCATCAGTGGTTCTTGGTGTAAGTCTTCTCTTGCCCTTGCTTCTGCTTCCACCACTCTTTCACATTCATGTGGTTGGCCTTCTTCTGGGGTCATCATTAAATTCCGCTGGGTTCACAGCTTTGCATCTGATAATGGTCAATTCTGGCTGTGTGAGTAGGATCTAGTATCCTGATACTCTCCGATAAGTTAGGGACGATTTCCCTCTACTGAGTAGTGCTTCTACTGCATGTGACACATACAGGGTAACTTCATGCCCTGCCGTTATTGGCATTGCTTGCCTTCTCTACAGCAAAGGCGGCTGCTGCCAGCCCTTTCTCTGGAGTCCTCTTTTTGCAGTCCCCCGTCATTCCTAGGAATCTCTGCATTTCTTTCACCATTCTCAGTCTGGGCACCTTCGTAATTGCTTCAATTCGTTCTGCTGAAATACTTTTGCTCCCTTCCTTAAGAGTATGACCCAGATATTGCACTTGTTCTTGACAAAACTGTAACTTTGTCCTTTTAGTGTCAGTTCTTGTAACAGTTTCTTACTGTCCTCTTTGCATGCGGTCATACTTGGGCTGCATAGGAGAAGGTCGTCCACGTACTGGATGAGAGTGCTTCCCCCCTTTGGCGCAAAGTCCGCTAGGTCATTTCTGACCATTTGATTGAATAGGCTAGGGGATTCTACATATCCTTGAGGCAGTCTCTGATAAGTGTACTGTTGCCCCCTGTATGTGAATGCAAATAAATACTGTGAGTCAGGGTGCACTGGAATTGAGAAAAACGCTGAACATAGGTCAATAACTGTGTAGTGGGTTGTATCACTTGGGATGTTAGTTAATATGGTTGAGGGATCGGGTACAATTGGGTAGTCCGCAATTACTTTGCTATTGAGTGGTCTGAGGTCTTGTACCATCCTTCACTTCCTCCCGCTTTCTTAACCGGTAAGATTGGTGTGTTGCATGGGCTGGTTGTAGGGTATATCACCCCAGCTTTCAGAAGTTCTTGTATAGTGGTGTTAATTCCTTCTTCTGCGTCTTTGTTCAGGGGGTATTGACGGACTCGGGGGTCCCATCATGCCTGGTTTCAGTTGTATTTTCACCTGTCCAGCTGAACGCATGAGGCCGATGTCGTGGCCCTTCTGCCCAGAGTTCTTTTGGAACATCCTGTAGGTACTCCTCTTGTTCTTCTGTGAGCGTCATCATTGCTTCCACTTCCAGTGTGTGTTTCTCCATGCATACTGGAGTCTTTAGGTCCAATGATAAGAACCAATCTGTGGGGCAGATACCATTCAATAATCCGGGTATGTTAGTAGGGAGATACTGCTGCTGCATCATTCTTTTTACCATTGGTCCAATGTCTTTTGCTTCAAATCCTGGGTTGACACCCAACGTTACATGGGGAGCTGCTGTGTCCGACATCATGTACCATTGCTCTGTTGGTAAGTTCTTCTCCCCCAGGGCTATCATAGCCCAGACCCCTTCTTTTCCGATGTAGATGCCTCTTGCATGTACCATACCCTGTTTCCTGTCTATCTCCTTGAAGTCCTGCGCGTACTCTTCATCTTCTTCCGTCGGGTCGAAGAATAAGGTCACGTGGAGCTGATCCCTCATTTCTGTCTTGCTGATACTTTCTTTCAGTACCGGGCATGTTCTTGTCCATAGCTTCCAATATTCATTTAAATTATTTTCTTGTGGTAACTGTCCCCAGTAGGCTACTGGGCCACCTTGTTCCTTGTTTAACATGTCCATCACATATTGTCCAGATGATCCAGGAAACGTGCAAATCAGCCCTTGAGGCGTACATGAAATGGTTGCATTCAATTTGCACAGCAGATCCCTGCCTAGCAAGTTTACGGGTACGTTAGGGGTATATAGGAGTCTTGCCGCAATTTGCTGCTCCCCCACTGACAGTTTTTGCTCTTCGGTAAATGGAACAGTTTGTGTTATCCCTGAAAATCCTTTTGCTTTAATATGATGTGTTGTAAGTGGCAAATGTGCTCCATCTAGACCAATACAGGAGTATGTTGCCCCAGTATCTATTAAAAAGTTGCATGTTTTCCCTCTTATGAGAATATCAATTCGTGGTTCATTTGTGGCACAGCTGGATGTTATAGATAACATTTCCTTTGCTTCACACTCTCCCTCTGCTCCTAGGGGTGTAGGATTCTCAAGGCATCCCTATTGAAGGGGATTCTGTTGGGGACTCATTCCCCATTGTTGTTGTGGTTGCTGTGGCTGCTCTGGCTGCTGTGGCTGCCATCCCTCCTGCTGCTGCCCATACATGTTTTGCTGTGGGATCATCGCTATCTGGTTCTCGGGTCCTTGATATGATGGCATTGGCGGGTACAATGGCCTTGGCGGGTATGATGGCCAACCAGGGTTTACTCCTTGGTTCATGCGGCCTCTTGATTGGAATCCTCTTCCTCTTCCTGTGTAACAGTTCCTGGCCCAGTGTCCCATCTTTCCGCATCTCCAGCAGTCTTTCTGCTGCCACTGGCCCTGGTTCGTCCATGGCCTTTGGAAATTTGGTCCAGGCCATTGGATGGATGGGCCCTGTCCTCCTTGGACTTGTGGTACGGGTGGGGGTGCCTGTATCTGCTGGGTTATCACTGCTGCTTGAATTCCCAGATCTTCTCTCTCCCTGTCGGCTATCTGGAGAAGTAACAGTTTCTTCTTTAGAGATTTATTCTGCCCTTCTGAGGTCTTCATACTTTCTCTGTGCAGCTTCATGTGGTGGACAAGATGGGCTCTTTGTTTATCCCAATTCTCCTGGGGAAGCCCCCTTGCTTAGGGCCTTTATTACTGGTTTGTTTACACAACATGTGAAAGAACATTGTCGATGTTCCTTGTGATGCATCAAATGTCTGTCCCATGTTTGTTTTCCATGTCTCCTGCATTCTGTTGATAAAATCATGGATCACATATCTTCTTAACATCTCCCATGCACAGGGGCAGGTGAGTCGTCCTCATCTCTACCCTCGCTTATCCATGGCCCTGCTCCATCTGTTTATTTTTGGTAAATCCTTGACCATGTTCTCCAGGTACATTGATGACCATGGGGTGTACTTAGTGAGTGGCTGTTGTCTCCCTGATTGGGGTAGGACTTGCAATGGGGCCAGGAAGGTTTCTTCATCCTCTTCGTCTCCTTCTTCCCCTGGTTGGTATCGAGCAGATGCTCTCCTTCTTCTGCCGCTCTTCCTGAGGATTTTTGCTGGCACTGTTCTAGATATCACTACTGATATCGTAGACCTGCTTCAATTCTTGAACTCGTTGCTGCGAGTACCCTCCTTTGCGCAGGAATGCTTGTTCTGCTTTTTTCACCTCCTTTAGGGTTTGTTTTCAGCATTTCCTTTGTCACTTTCTTTTTCTTCCTTGTTGTACTGTCATCTGATTCTTCCCTATCAGAGGAGCTTGATTCATCTTTGGGAATGGCAGTTGACCTTAGTTTCACTTTTCCTTTGATGTCATATTCTCCTCTCCTTGGGTCTCTTCCAGCTCTTCTTGCTTCTCCTTTCGGTTTCATTTCTTCTTCTCACATTTCTTCTTCATTTCTTCTTCTCACATCTCACATTCTCACACCTTCTTCTCACTTCTCACATTCTCACATCTTCTCACTTCTCACCTCCCTCTGCTTCTTCCATTGCCTGTTGATATCTGGTGGCACATCTTAGCTTGCTGCTCCTTTCAGATTCACGTGCCCCCGACGACTTGACTGTTTCTTTCTTGCAACTTGTCATTCCATGATTCTCTGGCCCGTCATGAGGTGTGTGGAGGCGTGGGAATGGTGTGCTATTTGCGGGATTTCCGTCGTTTCCTTGGCTGTCACTCTGGGCTGTCTCTGATTCTCCTTCCTCTGGGCCTGCTGCTGTAACTTTTGATCTTATTAAAACGGTTTCCAAATTACCTTCTACTTCCAGGGTCCCTTTCACTTTCACCAACTCTGGTCTCATCCTCACAGTAGTCTCAGGCCCCTGGCTCAAATCTTCTTGTTCCCCAGTGCTGTTCAATAGGGGATACAGGCCTGTAGCTCCATTTGCTTCCACTGATTGCAGGTATTGAAGTCCAAAAGTACCTTCCTTAGGCCATACCAAGGGACCACCTCTTGTCCATTTTTCCCATTTTTTCATAGTCTTCTCATAGTCATATTTCAAGTCTCATAGTTTGAAATAATTCACTCATGCAGGAGAGAGGTGTCTTTAAAGTCTCATCCTTCCGCGTTTTCAAATCCTTATTTTTCTTTAGCCCATTCAAGCTTATTCTAGTTAACTGAAAGTGAAACTAAAACTGAAACTAAATAAAAAATAAAAATAAAAACATTTTAGTTAACTGAAATAAAAATAAAAATTAAAGTTACTTTTAAAACAAAACTAAAACTGTACTGTAGTGGAGCAAAACGAACCATGAATCATGAATTCTTTTTAGTTTTAGTTTCTGATCCTCTTCCTGATCTGCGATCTGAAATCTGGATTGCATATAGAGTAATTTAAAACATTCAAAACCAATATTTAATTTCTCTCCCTCTAAATTAGAAAGTGAAATTAAAAACTAATAAAATAATTTAAAAAAATAAAAACTAAATGAAAAACTTACAACTATAATAACTTTGCCTCCATGTTTTCTTTTTAAATAAAAACTAAAAATTTTAAAAATAAAACATAATTAATTTATTCTTAATTGATTTATTCTTATTATTTTTATAATTCAGGGGACCACTGTTCTTGGTAGCCACGCCTTTACCTTTAATCCTGTTAGTTCCCACTTAGTGACTGTGACTCGTGTGGCTCCTCCCCCTGAATGCCCCTGCTCAACTTCCCCTTCTACCTCTTCAGTTCTCAATTCCCTCACTGGGGTACACTCCAGCCAAACGGCTCCGTCTGCCCACCAGTCTAAACATATTTCAAATGTTTCTCCTGTTTCTGTGGCCTTGGGTAGGGATTTATCAATCCCTGAATGGCAGCACAGAGATTTTACTCCATATAACCGTTCTCATGTTAATTATTCTCCCACTGTATCTTTTCCCACAATAACATACACAATAACAGACACATAATATTTCCACTTTTCTAGTGGAGTACTATCTATCTAAGTAAAACCCTGTTATTTACATAATTTCCTTCAGCATTATATACAGCATATCCAAAATACAACAAATTCTCATATAATGTTAGCACACCACCTTATCTTTTTTTTCTATTGTTCTCCTGTTACAGTATTGTTTAATCGATTATGTTCAGTTTGATTGTACAACCCGTGCAATGGATCTATTTGTTCTAATTTGATTAATTGAGATATATGTATATACATATAGTACTATTTACAAAAAATGATAACAAAAACTATAGTATTATTAACAACAGTAAATTATTTGGCCACACAACATAACTTTAAAAAAAAAAAGTTTATTTTTAATTTTTTTAATTTTCTCACAACACTGTTTCCCTAATTGTCCCTACCGTAATATAGCAGTGGCAGTATCTTTCAACTGCTTCACTCTATTCACCGTTTGTGGCGGACTTTGAAGGGAAAGGCGTCCCTTTACACACAACCTCTACGCGACCCACAACCCGGAATTGCTCTATATTTCAGAGTTTTTGGTTAGCTAACTTGGAGCTCACTTCTGCTTATTTCACTTCATCACAATAATTTGTCTACCTATTTATCCTCTCTATTTACTTATTAATTTAAATGATAAATTAACTTATGTATAATCAACATCAATTAATCCACTCACCCACTGGAGCCCCCGTCACCGGTGTAGGACCACACTTGGGGCCAATGGAGTGCGTGTAATTCCTCTCTGCAGACTTTTTATGAAAAAGGTGTCTGCTTACCTCTAACTTGAAGATAAACACCGCACGCCGTTGGTTCCCTCCTGGATCTTGGACTCCTGGCTGGCTTGCCAAATATGCGGAGGGAAGCCTTCTACTCCCTCCTCATGAAGTTCAATTTGAGATGGGTTTTCGTTCGAGTGGAAGAATTCTCAAGATAAAGATGAAGGAAATAGCAGAAGTTTAATCTTTTATTAAATGGTCAAACGTTGATTCAACATGGGAAAACCACAAACCTACGCAGAGGATTCGGAATTCCCTGAACAATAACAAACATTAGTTTTTACAATATCATAACTCATCCTTTATGTTGCTAATACACCAATGATATGTGGTAACACCTTTTCATAATATAATTAGGCAAAACATTAATATGTTATATGACCTGTTCTTACCCTATGCGCTTGGGGGCACTCTTGATCTATCAAATACAATTGTTTGTGAACTCTCCCACCTGTTCGGTCAGCACGATCTATCTTATCCATTGTTATAAGTACAACTCCTGCTTAGTTATGGAACACAGGAGGGAAAACATTCCTGTTTTGACTGGTGTGCTAGATGCCCTCGTCCTTGCTGACAGAGAACTATTCTGCACCCTCTCACAACCCCCCCCCCCCCTCTCAGTACTTTTCCACTAGATCTTGACTGTATTATTTAATTATTTATATAATATTATTTATTCTTGGGCCTATAGAACAGTTTCACAAAACAGCTTACTTCCACAATGACCACACAAGTGCTCTGCACAACTTTTTAATCCCAACAGAGGCAACACAATCGGAGGAGCACAAGAAACTACAGTATCCCAACAAGCCGCACATCCAGGCATCAAAATAGTTTTTTAGCAAGAGCTTTTAAATTGTATAATTGATAGCTACATTTGTGTATACCTGTAACTAGGATGTTTTTATATAGTAATGATGCACTGTCCGAATGTATATTTATTACTACAACTTGTTTTTTTTATATTGTCTTTTTATATTGTCTTAAGTTTTGTATGGCATCACATTTTACATATGTCTCATATGTACAAAGATGTCCAATAAACCTAAACCTACTCAAAATCAGGGTCTCTTTCTTCTGTCACATACTGGGGTGATATTGATTTGGTAGCCAATGAGGGATGTAAATTGAAGAAATTTCATAAGGCGGGGGGGATACCCATGATAGAAGGGAAAAGAGGAATCAGACATAAAAACACTCCCTTGTTCTTGGATGTGTTTTGCCAGTGAAACCTTTCGCTGCAGGAAGGGCCTTTTGGCAGTGTGGCTGGCTGAAGCAGAACACGTCACTTCTGAGAACATCACACACACCCTAGTTTTCACTGTGTCACTACGTGTTCTTCCACCTGCCAAACCAGAGAGAACTGCACTCATGTTAAAAATGCCAAGCGAAAAAGGGTGAAACTCAACTTTACAATCTGACCTTTGTCAAAGATGCTGTATAAATGGTTTAGACAGTGGAGTGGTGTGCACACAGTGTTATCACAGGAGGGGCTTGAAATATAAAGCCAGCTACAGGATATTACTTGTGACTAATACTTACTGTTTATGTGGCAGCTTCTGAAATATTGTACAAATTATGATTCTTTTCTGAATTTTTTTTGTCCGATAATACATACAATTCTTCATGTAGTTTTTGCAGCACGGCAACGTTTAATGTCATATGCCACATAGTTCAAGAATAGCAGCAGGCATTTTTAGTTGCTGCAAATAATCCCACTCAAAATTAACAGCTGTGCTGAATAGTGTATACATGTAATTGATGTTAATTGTAAAGATTAACTTTGATGTATGGCCTCCACACCTTTGCATTTTTAAAATGTGTAAGCAATGCAGTAAATTTGTATTCTGAAGTATACATTTGCTATAATTACTGCATAAGCCTGATCTTTTATCCTTGGCGTGAAACACATGAAATGTTTATTTGCTTTCAAAGGCCAAACAGGAGATTATACAGCAATTCTTGGTATTTTAAGTACTCAAGGTCATAGCGTAGAGCTGAGATAAATTATCATGCAAAGTATATTGCAGAAAGAACTCATCATTGCATTCAAGGTATCAGAAGGGTAAAAGCATTTCAATGAAGAGTAGTCTGAGTTAGTAATGTTAGTGGCTTTTTTTCAATGATTAATTTTGCGAAAGGACTTAGGAGGCCCATAAATGACTGGTGGTGTGTTTGTGTCAAATCAAATTCAATCAAATTCAATATTTGGATTCTCAATGCAGTACTTTAATTCAAATTACACTACTCATCTATCTCCACAATGGAAAGGCAATAACAGAACTTCATAATTTATACTTGCTCTAGGTTGATTGGCACAACTATGTAGCAGTTAATCGAGTGACATTTGCACTCCTTGTTACAAAAAAACAGTCATAAATTTCAATCTGACAAGAATATAGCTGCCAGGAGACTTTTGCACAGCTGGGGCTAGTGATATACAGCTCACTTAAGAATTTAGGAAACGGGCCATTATAGCAATACATCCCAGGAGATATCAAGATTTAAGTTGGGAGATATCAATCATTTCTCTTTTAAACAGGACTAATTTACTGTACCACAAATCCTAGTATTGTCTATCCAGACACATTTACTCCTAGATCATGAACTTGTTGTAATGGGAGCGTGATGTGTGAGGTGGGAGGAGCCAAACGCAGCAAGGGGATTCTTTAAGCCCTAAGGCCACTAAGGCGGGAAACCCCGCAGTTAAGGGAGGAGACAATACAGGGAACACACGTACCAACGCTACAGACCGGCTCACTGTCACACACTAATGAGTAGAAGCGCAAAGGTCACGTTTTCAGCAAGAAAACCAAACAAGGCCAATGGAACAGAGCACAAGGCTCCCATACCTCTACAAGCAAAGTGACAGAAGAGCCAGAAAACAAACGCCCTGTCTCGGCAATGAGACGCATAAAAACAGGCGAGTAGCATAAATGGTACACATAAAACACACAGCCAACAAATACTGAACACAAATAAGAATTACTATGCCAAGAGGCGAAAGGAACGGGAATCTAACGTTCCAAGGCTACTCTCTGTCTCTTAGTAAAGGGCAATAGATCTAGGCAAAACGACAAACAAAGGACAGACCAGAAAGCGGAGACTGAAATGAGCACACAAAACAGGAATTCAACCTGAAAGCTCAAAGCACAAAGGCAATACCGCAAAACTCCAATAAAAGCACAACGGAGCAAAATGGTCTCCTTAAAAACCTAGATCTAATCATACGATTAAAAGGGTAACATAAACCGCACACAAAACAGCACAAATAATACCAGAAAATACACCACAGAACAAACAATCAAACAATCAATATCGAAGCCCAGAACGAAAGGAACTTGGGCTTAAATAGCTCACCGGAATTCCATGCCCAGCTGTGAACATTGATTAAACTTACTCCGTGAAAAGAAGAAATGGAGCCAAAACTCCACCAACGGAGCAGCGCCCACGTGTGGCGACCGAGGAACACACCGCAAGGGAAATAGGGTCATAAACCATGACAGGACCCCCCTTCTAAGGGATGACCCAGGCGATCCCTCAAATAGACCTAGGCAGTAGTTACTAAAGAGCCGTAAAAAAATCAATTAAATAAAAAAAAAGGTATATATATATATATTATTATTATTTTATTTTTTTTGGAAGGGTAAGGGGGGGGGGGGGTGGGACTAACTGATGCCTGGCTACAAGCACCCTGGAGCAAAATACTCAGCACCCTGGTTCCTGGCTACCTACCCAGAACCTTACTAAAGCCTATCTGTCTTCATGAGGCGTGCCGGGCAAGAGGCGACTTTAAACGCTTAACTCAAGGACATTTGACCTACAAGACTGAGGCCAAAAGCCTTGAAATGCGTACCCCCGACAGGGACAACTTCCCCACCCAGGGTTACCTCAAAAATAAAAAAGGCAAAATAATAAAGTAGTGGGCCGCAGGGAAACCAAACAAGATTAACTGGCCCACTCGGCGCCTACCTACCAGGGTAGTTGGAAAACAAAAAACACCAAGGTACACTCACAAAAAACCAAGACACAAACCTTAAACGTTAGCCACAAACCCATCTTAGTAAAAAAATTAAAAAACCCTAAAAAGCCGCTGGCCCCGATATGACTTCGATATTCTGTAATGGGAGCGTGAGGTGGGAGGAGCCAAACGCAGCAAGGGGATTCTTTAAGCCCTAAGGCCACTAAGCCAGGAAACCCCGCAGTTAAGGGAGGAGACAATACAGGGAACACACGTACCAACGGTACAGACCGGCTCACTGTCACACACTAATGAGTAGAAGCGCAAACACCAAGTTTTCAGCAAGAAAACCAAACAAGGCCAATGGAACAGAGCACAAGGCTCCCATACCTCTACGAGCAAAGTGACAGAAGAGCCAGAAAACAACAAACGCCCTGTCTCGGCAACGAGACGCATAAGAACAGGCGAGTAGCATAAATGGTACACATAAAACACACAGCCAACAAATACTGAACACGAATAAGAATTAGTATGCCAAGAGGCAAAAGGAATGGGAATCTAACGTTCCAAGGCTACTCTCGAAGACTCGCAGTCAAACGCAAACATGTCCACAGCATCGCCTAAGCTCCAAATACGGAGAGACACACCCGGGGAACGAATAGAATTACAGTTCCGAACAAAATCGTCCCGCAGGTAAAAAGGACGAACAGGACAGCAGCACCGGACATCACCGGCTAAAAGACCAACACGAGTTGATAGAGAATAAAAGCCGTGCCTCTTGATAAAGAGGAATGTAACGAGAAGGCGAAGGAACAGAGATAACGTTCCATGGTTATTTCCATAAGACTCGCAGTCAAACGCAAACATGTCCATAGCATCGTCCAAGCTCCATATAAGGAAGGACACACCCGGAGAATGAACAGAACTACAGTTCCGAACAAAATCGTCCCGCAGGTGAAAAGGACGAAACAGAACAGCTGTAACTAAAGACCAACGCAAACTTAATCGAAAATAACTGGCCTGCCTCTAAGAATAAATAAAACCCTAAAGTCGGTATGATACAAACGCCCTGTCTCTTAGTAAAGGGCAATAGATCTAGGCAAAACGACAAACAAAGGACAGACCAGAAAGCGGAGACTGAAATGAGCACACAAAATAGGAATTCAACCTGAAAGCTCAAAGCACAAAGGCAAGTACCCGCAAAACTCCAATAAAAGCACAATGGAGCAAAACGGTCTCCTTAAAAACCTAGATCTAATCATACGATTAAAACTTTAAAAGGGCAACATAAACCGCACACAAAACAGCACAAATAATACCAGACAATACACCAAAGAACACACAATCAAACAATCAATATTGAAGCCCAGAACAAAAGGAACCTGGGCTTAAATAGCTCACCGGAATTCCATGCCCAGCTGTGAACGTTGATTAAACTTACTCTGTGAAAAGAAGGAACGGAGCCAAAACTCCACCAACGGAGCAGCGCCCACGTGTGGCGACCGAGGAACACGACCGCAAGGGAAAAAGGGTCATAAACCATGACACTTGTGTTACAAGAACTTGTACACATGAACATAGTGGGCTGCTTCTTTTTTCACCAAGTGAATATCAATGATTCAGAATGAATACCTGATAGAGGGAGTGTAGGTGTCATCCGCAGATATGGCTTATATATAAACTGCTGTCATATTTGAACTTTTCCCATTTAATTTCTTGCTGAGGACAGCAGCAAATGGGAGCTCCATTAGGATTTTTCATGGAGATGCAGACAGATGGTACCATTAAGTAAAAACTGAAAATTGATGCACTGCATCTCCTGGTAGACACTTATAGGCTTTGCTAAGCTCCAAATTAAATCCCTAAGGGGACGTAGAAACTCCACTGTCTAAAGGTGACCCATGTACAAATCGTTGTGGGCCCAGCAATGATGTAAATAAATCAAAAGATGGCTGTATAGATAAAATTGCCCACATTTAAAACCATGTGATTCCTCCTACTTTCAACTTTGCGTTTAATGTTGTAAAGGAGGACAATGATATTAACTGGTCGTCATTTTTATCATTACGGCCCGGTACCGATAATCTCGATTATGTGCGGGATGTGTCCTCAGCTAAGATCCTGCCACCGCTATTTGAATGCTAGCGTGACTGTTACAGCCATTTTGGCTGCTCATTTTTTTCATTACCATGTATGCCCTTCATGTTGCGTAGTTTTACTAGTGATAGAAATAAATGTATGCTCATGTGTGCTTTTACCACAATTTACGGTGCCTTTAACTTTGACTGACCATTTTAAGCAACTATCATATCAGTATTTTTCATTACACCCGCAACCCTGTGACATTGGTTGTTTGTGCAATTATGTAAATTAAAGTCAAACCATGTTACTCAATGTTAGCCAGAAAAGAAACCCTGTACTATTCATATTTAATTCTCCAGATACAGAATCTCTCCGGGACAAGTGTCCATCTCTCTTCTCTGTCACTGCAAAGTTTTACTCAGTGCCTTGCCCAAGGCTTTCTCTTATAATTGCTCTCCTCTTAAATGGGAACCCCAGGCAATCTGAGAGTGTTTGACATGTGTTGAGCTGGCCCTCAACATGCATAGTGAGGGCCAGCACAGGGCACAGTTCAGGGCCGAGCTAATGCAGAATTTTGTCGCATCACGTGGACATAACAATGGCTTTGAGACACGTCTGTTTCAGAATAAAAAAATAATAACATTTTTTTAAAAAAGATTTCTTATTAAATATATTTTGTTTATCTGAGCAATAATATCATAGTAAGATTATACATTTGTATCATGTTGCCAAGCATGGACAACATTTGAAAAACAATGAAGTGAATATTATCTAGTATTTTTGTTCATATTAATTGAGGGTGACGATAATTCTGGAGGGCACTGTATATACAGTGAGCACCATCATTAATTGGACAGTCTGACGTATGAAACAAACCTTAAACCATCACTTTGCTGCCAGATATGCAGTAGATATGGATGGATAACTTGAAGGTTTTCTTCTCCTGACTTATTTTTCAATAGGAAGATTAGTCAGGAGAAACAACCCTTAAATTGATCCATCCATATCTACTGTATATCTGGCAGCAGAGTGATGGTTTGAGGCTCGTTTGATACCTCAGACACTTGATGACTTACAGCTATTTCGCCAATGATGTATTCCATACTGTTCCAGCGTAATTTTAATTACATGGGAATAGTATGTAATACATGGTTAGCAAAATGGCTGTAGGTCATCAAGGGACTGAGGTATAAAACGAGCCTCAAACCATCACTCTGCTGCCAGATATGCAGTAGATATGGACAGATCACTTTAATGGTTGTTTCTCCTGACTCATTTTCCTTTTGAACTCTATGGAAAAATAAGTCAGGAGAAACAACAAAAATTGTGTCACTATCCATATACTTACACACTGCACTGTACATATACTATATATACTGTATATACAGTAAATGCAGGGGTGCCAATAATTGTGGCACGTGATTTTGTTAAAAATAATTATTTCTTGATGAGGGATTTTTTTTTCTCATAATAAATTTACTTCAATTGAAGGTTGCATTTTTCTCATTTTTTCAGTGTGAGATTAAGCTAATTCACCAAACGGTTAATTTTGTTTATAACCATTTTTACTCATCTTTACCAGGGGTGCCAATAATAGTGGTGGGCACTGTATATATGAAGATTGGCTGCCCAGCTGGAGTAAGGCAGAAACCTTGCTGGATGGAGGTTTTAGCCCATGTGGATTTGTGATAGGGAAATAAGGAACGCTCCCATGTGTTACTCTGCTGGTAATGTGAAGCTCTTTATTTCCTGTGACTCAGAGGAGTTTAATTATAAAGTTTATTATGATGACAAGACAGCCCACCTCGTGTCTGCAGCACCTGGTCAGATGTCAGTAACAATCTAATCAGCATGAAATGAATTCCCAACCCATGCAGTGTGCCTGTGGGATTGCCAGCCACTGTGATAATGATATGAGAATATTTCTTGTGTTTATTAGTCACCTTACATCAGACATTTTCTGCCATTTTTGCGATTTAAAAACTGAACCGAGAAGCTGATTTTAGGGCCCAAATTTATATCAAGTTTCCACATGAATGATTTCTTACATAACATCATTCAATCATACCAGGTTTATCTGAGTGCTCTATAAAAAAGTAACACTAAGTTTTTGAAGGTCTTCCACATGCTTTATGAAGGCTTTTATGAAGTTTCACTCAAAGCATGACCCCAATTTTGACCAAGGTTTTGAAGTATTTGCGTTCTGAGGTAAATTTAAGAATAGAGCGTCTGATAAGATGAACTTGTAAGTATGCATTTCCTTCCAAACCCGGCTTAAGCCATTTTTCTTTTCATCACTACACAACGGGACACACAAAGAAGCAAAATTGAGATTACCTTCATTTTCCATTCTATTAACTTTTTAAAATCTGTATGCTGCACAGCACCTTTTTTAGTGATGGGTCAGAGCTGAAAAAAATGGCTCTCTGAAAAAAATTATTGTGGCAGGAAAAATGGGTACAGGAGTCAGAGAGAAACAAATTACAAAAGTCTGAGAGCATGCTTGACGATTCTGGGCAGGAGAAGTGTTTCAGAAGAAAATAACTGGCACTGTACGTGAAATGCAAAGAAAGCAAAATGTTTCAAATTGTGGGCTTGGGGTGCCACAGCAGAAATCAAACTAAGCTTTGGGCGACTGTCCGAGTGTCATCACCTGGGATTAAATTTGGCCAGACCAAGGGAGAATGATGAGCCTTTCGTAGGCGGACATCAATGTCATGGGCTTCTGAAAGATACAGAATGCTGCAAATCAAATATGTCCTTTTGAGAGCTACAATACAGCACCACGTCTGCACAGCACTTGGCACGAACTAGCAGAAAGAGTTCAAACAGAGACAAAACTCAGGAGGTCCACTGATCTCTAAATTACCTGGGTGGACTGATTTCACACACTTTCAGAGCATGCATGATTCCTACTATCAGCCCATCAAGACAGGAACCACGATATGTTGCAGGTCCTCCCCAGTTTTGTCTATTGGTTCTGGAATGCAAGGTATTGGAAGTAAAAATGTTTGAATTGAGGGCAGGAATCTTTGATTTATGTTTTTTTTTTTTTTTTTTGTCTGCTTATTATTCTCTCTAATAAACAATTTTTACCTCTTAGTTTTCCCAGAATGAAACAATGTCCAATATGATTTCAATGATGTTGTTCCTGTTTGGCTGAAAAAGGTTTAAGCCAATGTAGCCTGCACCAAAAAAACAAACTAAAAATGTTTGCATTTGTTTAATGCTTCATTGTAACTTCCTTCGATATCGGAGGATCCACAGGAGGAAGCACTCATTAATAATACATAGTGCTTAATCATTATCATTAATACATAGTGCTTAAGAGTTTAAAAAACCTGTTAGATTGTACGTTTATAAGTTTGATTCTCAGGTGTGTCTCCGCTGATTTACACAAGCAACATATCCAGCTGTTTAAATGCATTACATGTAAAAAAAAAAAAAGCTGTGTAAGTTGCTCCAGTATCAAATGAAAATACAAATGTAATGCACACAAACTAGGTCAACAGCCCTCAGAAGGCTGATTCAGGCTTCTGGCATGTCCAACAAAACATTAACACTAGGTTTAATTATAACTGAACCTCAGTGTAATTAGAAGCTATATTCAATGACAACTTGAAGCAGTTTTAAACCAACAACGTCAAGAAAGTCATTTGTGCAAATTATCTACCCCAGACAGCTAAAGAATTCAAGGTACCCAATTTTAATGTACAATAGGTAATGAGGCATTAATTTAAAGTACATCTGAAAAATGTGGTCCTGTATCATGCAAAGAGTATAAAAGTGGCCTGAATATACTGCAAGTAAAGTGCACTGTAATGCATTTTCATTTTTACTAAGCTAATCTATTAGTGTGGGTAAGCAGGTTTCAAAATATTGAAAGGGCATAAGGCAAATTTCTATAAATAGGACTACAATAGTTTAAAGATGATGTGAATTTGAATGTATGAGGTAATTTCTCCAGTAGCTCATGATGAACACGAATCATTTCCCACAGGGAATAAATTACCTACAAATATAGATAAGGGCTTGACTGATAATCACTTGTCTAACTTTAGTCCGACAGCAAAACCTGTCAGTGTGTACACAAACAGTTCTGTAAAAAGTGTTGTTTGCTTGTATCAAATTAGTTTGAAAGATGATGATCGAGACCTTTTGAAAAACATTTATATTTTTTCCCCCCCGTTAATTTAGGATTAACTTATTTTCATTAGGTTTCAGTAAAGCCACCCGACTCTAATAATTTTGTATATGTGGAAGTCCTTTCTCATAGAACCAGATGAATTCAGCTGTTTGTGACGATGAACACAAACATTCCTGCCTCTTTCCTAAAACCTCGGAGTACCAAATAACCTGTGTGGATAACACACAATTGCTCAACTGTACTATAGAACAGACTGACACAAAAATATAGATTAACTGCTAATGATCTGGGAGTAGAGTAGCATCTGTGATTAATGTGTGATTATTATAACAAAGCATTGAAAATCCTAGTTTGCCAACAGTGGATGCTAGATGACGGGCAACTTCTTTTTTGCAGCGGTAGACAGGAAGACCGCACAACAGTGGGCTGGACACACGCTTGAGGGTTGAGGGTCTATGATATCAACAGATTTTCTTCAGACACCACTGGTGCTCTCTGCGGCAGGCTTCTCCTCGTCCGCCTGCTTGCTGTCTGGCTTGCGCCCCCCTAAGATGACGCGCTTGCACAGACTCAGCCGCGGCTTGTATGGACGGGCCTGTTTCAGGTCACTGGCAGGCGTTGTGAAATCAAGCTGATCCTGGGACAGGCGGACAGCAGCAATCAACACAGAGAAACACAGCTAGACATTAGTCATTTACAATCTGTAAACATGACTTACAGCCTGAGAGAGTAATGACAGGAGCACAGAAATTAGAATAGAATAGAATAACCTTTATTTTCCCATACAATATAAACCATACAAACCATAAAAAGTATTTATTTATTCATTGCTGATTTTAAAAAGCAATTTAAAATGCAAGGAGCTAGGAAGAGGACTTTGCAGAAAGACCTTATAGTACTTTTTAAAGTCAAGCAAAGATTTATCTGATAAAAAGTGATATTAAGATATGAGCTGCGATAATATTTATGTGAATTCGTAGTAAAGCAATAGTACTGTACCACAACATTGATAACGGGTAAACAGCTTAAACAAAGATAATTAAATTAGCTGTGTAAACCTACACAGAAGAAGCCTATAGAAGCAGAAACTACATGGTCTTTCCCATGCTACTCAGAGGATGTCACAAGTAAACAGTGTGAAGAAACAAATGCTCAGCTATTTCTGTGCATGTTCTGTTTAGTCTATGGGGAGTTACTGTGTGCAGGGTCACAGTGGCAGTGATGTGAGATGGGACTGCCAGCATCACGCTAAATATGAAGCCTTACCTTGGAGATGGGAACCAAGGCAAAAACAGGAATGCACAGTATCGGTGCCAGCATCAGCAGGGCAGCAGTTTTGGAAATGCTCGGATATATCCAAGACATGGCCAGATTGTAAATGATCAAAACCTGTACCAACAGAGGTCCAGAGATAAAAATTAAACAAATCACGGTATTTACACACGTTTTAGAAGACTGCAAGGACACAGGATGCTGATTAAATGTGTTTTAATATCACTTAGATTTTCTGAGTTTTTGAAATTTGAACCTGCTGCTTCTCTTCAAGAACGTAATCTAAATTTGCACTACTGCCATCTAGTGAAATGTGTGGTGCTGCTTCTTGTGACGGTACTGTTAAGAAATGTGGATGGTTAAAACATTTCCTGCTGTTGAGAGTCATAGCCATGCAACTAGCAAGCTAGCTGTAATGTGTAACAGCATAAACAGCTTGGAGATGGATGTGAAATGTACATTGACAGTAGAATTAGTGATACAGTACCAGTCAAAAGTTTGGACACACCTACTCATAGAAGGTTTTTTTTCATTTATTTTTTACTGTTTTCCACATTTTGGAATAGTAAAGACATCAAAACTATGAGATAACACAAATTAAATTATGCAAAGACCTAAAAAGTGTTAAACAAATAAAAGAAAATTATATATTTTACATTCTTCAAAGTAGCCACCCTTTGCCTTGATAACGGCCTTGCACATTCTTGCCATTCTCTCAAACAACTTCTGTGGTAAACAGGTATTCCACAGGTAAAAAGGTGATGCCATCATGACTCTATATAAAAGGATATCAAAAGACTCCTGATATCTTATTTCCAGGTACTCTTAGAAGCGATACTATAACCTCTGCATTTGAATGGATCTCTATGGGAATTGGGGGGTGGGACTAGATTAAGCTGTAAATTACACGGGAATAGTATGTAACCCATGGTTGGCTAAATGGCTGTAAGTCATCAAGGGTCTGAGGTATCAAACGAGCCTCAAACCATCACTCTGCTCCCAGATATGCAGTAGATATGGATGGGTTGTTTCTCCTGACAAATTTTCCTATTGAACGCTATGGAAAAATAAGTCAGGAGAAGAAACCCTTCAAGTTATCCCTCCATATCTACTGTATTTCTGGCAGCAGAGTGATGGTTTAAGGCTTGTTTGATACGTCAGACCCTTGATGACTTAGAGCCATTTAGCCAACCATGTGTCCCACACTAGAGATCCATTCAAATGCAGAGGTTATAGTATCGCTTCTAAGAGTACCTGGAAATAAGATATCAGGAGTCTTTTGATATCCTTTTATATAGAGTCATGATGGCATCACCTGTTTACCTGTGGAATACCTGTTTACCACAGACGTTGTTTGAGAGAATGGCAAGAATGTGCAAGGCCGTTATCAAGGCAAATTTTGTTCATTGGTTAAATGTGTGTTTTAATTAGCATAGCCTATGTAAGGTCATGTAGAATTAAAATTTTTTAGCAATTTAGAAAAGATGATTAATAGGCGTAATCTGCTTGCTTTTTAAATCATAATTTATTACGTTTGCAATGTGTATTTCAAAGGCTACACTTAGTCTTGTGAATTTAACATAAAATTAAAATAAATTAATTCTCTAATTATCACTCAGAAGCTACATTCAGCGGCATTCTGAATTTACGAACGCGGTACACGAGGTCCTGAGCAGGTGTAAAATTTGTTAGCACGTGCGAACAAATCTCAGATATGAAAACGTTGATGAACGCCAAAATACGGCCAAATTCCCTAATACGAACAATTTACATAAAAATTAGTTTTGCTCACGTTTCATAAATGAGGCCCATTGAACATAGAAACATTTCCCAGTGAAGTAAGGGAATCATCCAGAGATGGTATGAACAAAGTTTCATGTCAATCGGACTTGCACTTCATCACAAGAAGATTTTTAAGGATTATTCTTTTTGAATGCAACAATGGCCAATAATGCTAAATATTGCATTTTCAATAATATTATTTGCTCCTTGTGAGCAGGCTCATAAAGTAGTCTTGGTTGCATGTCTCTGAGTCAAACATTTTGAAAGTTATGAATTTTCACATTTTTGAACATTATAATGTTTAGCCATTAACCAGGTGACATTGTTGGTTATGTCATTTGGCATAACATGTTGCAAAAGGTGGTATGTGGCATATGTATTTATTTATGAGGCCATTATGTCATGTTCATGAATTCATTATATATGATATATAAAGTCTTTATGATTAACACTTAGTTTAAAGTGTGACCAACGAAAGCAACATAGCTTTGAGGTTTGTTACTGAGGTTTATATAGTTTCAGTTCTGAGTTGCTGATTAATGCATTAGTAAGAAATCACTGGACCCTCAAGTCGAACCAAAGATGCTGATAGGTGAGACAAGGTGGGACAAAGAGAGAGATAAGGGGAGAAAGAGAGTTAGAATCGCAAGGATGGAGAGGGGAAAAGAGAGGGGACAGAGACAGACAAGTTAAGAGCACTCACAACACAGAAAAGGGGAGTCACAAACAGCCAGCAGTACTTTATCACAGGGAATGGCTGGTATCCAATCATGTCTTCAATGTTGTCATAGAAACGGTCTGCACCTGCCAAACCAAAAACAGCTTGTTTAGCCAACCAGTTGAAAAGTAGGCCTAATTAGCTATTTTATATTCAGAGGTCGTAACACATAGGCTTGTGCAGACATTATTTTCTTTTGGACAGCTGAAACAAAAAACTAACTGAGAAAAGCATCTCATGGTTTTATACATTTAACAAGGCCCCAATCTGAGGAACATAAGCTAATCTTTAGCTAAAGTGGCTCCAACAAATTTATATTGTTGTGGAAAGAGATTTGTTTACCTACTGGGGACTGACCTGTATTTACAGTAAGTCAAGTACTCAAGGAAGTGGCATTACTCACCGTAGATCCATCCGATTGTGATTGTTTCAAAACAAGCGATAAACATTAGCCAACCCCGGATATACCATGCATACCAATCATGTTGAAGACATTGAATCCCCCCTGAGAGAAGCAAGGAGAAAGCCCACACTGAAACAACTTTGCCTAGTCTTTGGGTAAATGAATAACATTTGTATTTCATTATGTTCTTTAACGTTTTTGTTTTTTTAGAGTGGAGCTTCTTATTTGTATCCTCTGTTGTAAAGTGTGCCACAAGAAATACATATGCACCACTGGAAGCATTATTATCATTTAGCAAATCTCACTCAGGCTTGAAAAATTATTACGTTGGAGCTTGCAAAAGTATGCAATATCCATCCATCATCTAACCCGCTTATTCCTGGTCAGGGTCGCAGGGGGGCTGGAGCCTATCCCAGCATGCATTGGGCGAGTCGCCAATCTATCGCAGGGCACACACACCATTCACTCACACACTCATGCCTATGAGCAATTTAGAGTCTACAATTAGCCTAACCTGCATGTCTTTTGACTGTGGGAGGAAACCGAAGTGCCCGGGGGAAACCCATGCAGACACGGGGAGAACATGCAAACTCCACACAGAAAGGCCCTGGGCCGGGATTCGAACTCGGTACCGTCTTGCAGTGAGGCGACAGTGCTAACCACTGCACCACGTGCCAAGTATGCAACAATATGTTTTTAAAAGATGAAAGTCTTTGGTCGAAACTGAGATCTGTTCTATTAATACTTTGTTTGTTACAATTAACTGCATTTAGCTAAACACTCATTTAGGTGTGTGGTGGTTGAATTAATAGGGTTGTACAAGCACCAACCATGGCTTTGTACAGATGAATTTGCAAATGCTGTGAGATGTGCAGTAACATTACCTCTGTGACCAGCAGCAAGCCAAACAGGAAGCAGATCAGGACTATGATGAGCACGAGGACCTCATGGCGTCCTGGCTTCCGCAGTGTGTTGGGGAATACGTCACTGATGGTGGTGACCAGACTCGCCACATATAAGAACTGAAAGCATGTGCACATACACTCAGTCACAAATACACACACACACAAAACAGACACATATCCACAAACACACACACACACACACTCTCACACACGCACCCACACACACACACACACCATGTTGGTTTTGTGTTTATTGAGAAATTAGGTCGTTTCAGAAAATGTGTCTAAACAATTGAGAAAAACTGTAATAATAATAATAACAACAAAAATAACAACAAGAATAATAATCATCATCATATCAATTCTAACAAACAGATTAACAAAAAGCTGTGGAATCACAATGACACGATTTTTACCATGCAACAAAGTACTATAAGAGTTCCATAAAATATATTCTATGCCTGAGCTGCCTAACATACAGTTGAAGTCGGAAGTTTACATACACTTAGGTTGAAGTCATTAAAACTCATTTTTAACCACTCCACAGATTTCATGTTAGCAAACTATAGTATTGGCAAGTCAGTTAGGACATCTACTTTGTGCATGAAACAAGTAATTTTTCCAACAATTGTTTACAGACAGATTATTTCACTTTTAATTCACTATATCACAATTCCAGTGGGTCAGAAGGTTACATACACTAAGTTGATTGTGCCTTTAAATTTTATTAAATAATATTTGGTCGCATATCCTTTGCATGCCATGACTTCCTGATGTCTGTGACTTCTGGTTCTCTTACAAGCGATACTATAATGTCTCTGCATTTGAATGGATCTCTATGGGAATTGGGGAGATATGGATGGATCTATGGGAATTGGGTAGATATGGATGGATAACTTGAAGGGCCCTATCTTACACCCGGCACTAAGCGGCGCTAACCCAAACGCAAGTGTCTTTGCTATTTTACACCCGGCGCATGGTTCATTATAACGCCTTACGTTCACGCCGTTTAAATACCATTTATTCTTGCGCCGATTACAAGTGAACTGGGCGTATTGGTCTTAAGATGAGGAGTGGCCAGGATTATTTTTGGCGTATTGCTATCTTGAGCCAGCAGAAATCGCTTGCGCTAGAACCCCCACAAACCTGGTCTGAAGTAATGTCGCAGTTGTTTACATGCTATTTTAACGGCGCATATAAGTGCATCTACATAGGTGTGTGCACAACGCGCGTACCCTCCTGTCTGTTACACACAGGGGCGCGCACAAGCATGACTAAAATATCTAGATCACAATGTGAAATATTATTATTGTGTAGGCTATATCAAAAATGCATAATAATAAAAGGTTCCATAGGTCCACATACCTTTCCCTCAGCGAAGGGGAATGCCACATTACATTGCTCTCAGCCCACTCCATCAACATCCAGGCGATGTGCGATGGTACGGGACAATGGCTGTCCATTAAAAAGGAGCTGATAACACCTATATCAAGCATAATGCGCAAATTGTCATTTACACCTAATGCGTGAATTGTCATTCAATGGAAAACTCGTGCACTGCAATAGACGGACATTTGAGTTCTGAAAATTCGCTTCAGATGTCATTACAATACAGCTCTGTTTATCTAGGAATACAGCCTGTAAGTAAATAGAATGGTTTGTGACTGAAAAAAGTTCAAAACCTTGTCCAGTGAATATTGCTTTTATTGTTTTTCAAATAGCCTAGGCTACAGCGGATTCGCTGTACATAAGGTTTTTTCGATAGCCTATGGTTAAAAAACGGAGATAAATGTCACCATGTTAACTGAATTGTAACCTTAGCTATTCTTCGTCCTTCACATTTTTTAAATTACAGTGACAAGGTTTCCATACCCTCAGCTTATTAAAACCCCGCTGATTTCACCTGTTATTCTATAACTGAACAAAAGATTTTAAAGAGAACTAAGCGTCCAATTAGAAACTAAAACAAATTTGCAGCACGTTACAATTAATTCACAATTAATTTTAATACCATTATCTGCATGTGCGCTTTACAGGAGAAAGTCTGTTTCCCCTGCTGTAAATAGCACTTTTAACGGTCTTCCTGGGAAAGTGGATTGATTTAAAGCATTACGCTACCAGTAAAACAGGTTGGTCACATTTCCATAAACAGGACATTATAAAACAAGAGAAAATATGCGTGAACCTATGGGTTGCCAACCTGACAGCTTTATTGTATTTATTGTCATCATTAAGGCAAAATTACATTATTTATTTTATTAATCAAAATTAGAATGCAGGTAATGAACTTCGGATGAAGCTTGAACATGAGTTCATTGCTTCATTGCATAATCAAACAAAATATGTTAAACAAGCAGGCTAATTTGGCGTTTTCTAAGGTGAGACGGAAGCCATTGGTAGCTTATTCTTAGCTGTTGCAGGTGCCTTTAACGAAATTTAATTCACTGTCAGGAATTACCGGAAACTCATAATGGTTTGTCCGAATAATATTTATCATAGGCTACTATTGATCCATATAGCCTATTCCTTGATCGCACTAAACACGCACGAGCATGTCTGTTTCGCCATCATACACTGCTCAAAGAAATTAAGGGAACACTTAATCATCACAGTATAACACCAAGTCAATTCAACTTCTGGGATATCGATCTGTCCAGTTAGGAAGTGTAAACGATTGTGAATCAATTTCACCTGCTTTGGTGCAAATGAAAGTGACAACAGGTAGACAGGAGAGGCAACAGCAAGACAACCCCCAAAAAGAAAATGGTTTTTGCAGGTGGTGGCCACAGACCATTTCTCTCTCCTTATCCTTCCTGACTGATTTTACTCTAGTTTTGCATTTTGCTAGTGCCCTTGTCACTACTGATAGCATGAGGCGGGTACCTGCAGCCCATTCAGGTTGCACAGGTAGTCCAGCTCCTCCAGGATGGCACATCCATACGTGCCGTCGCAAGAAGGTTTGCTGTGTCTCCCAGCACAGTCTCAAGAGCGTGGAGGAGATACCGGGAGACGGGCCATTACACAAGGAGAGCTGGACAGGGCCGAAGAAGGGCAACAACCCAGCGGCAGGACCGGTATCTGCTCCTATGTGCAAGGAGGAACAGGAGGAGCACTGCCAGAGCCCTACAAAATGACCTCCAGCGGGCTACTCGTGTGCATGTTCTGACCAAACTGTCAGAAACAGACTCCATGAGGGTGGCATGAGGGCCAGACGTCCAGCACCATGCAGCTCGATTGGCATTTGCCGGAGAACACCAGAATTGGCAGCTTCGCCATTGGCGCCCCGTTCTCTTCACAGATGAGAGCAGGTTCACACTGAGCACATGTGACAGACGTGAAAGAGTCTGGAGACGCCGTGGCGAACGTTATGCTGCCTGCAACATCATCCAGCATGACCGGTTTGGCGGTGGGTCAGTGATGGTCTGGGGAGGCATATCCTTGGAGGGTCGCACAAACCTCCACGTGCTAGCCAACGGTACCCTGACTGCTGTTAGGTACCAGGATGAAATCCTCAGACCCATTGTCAGACCTTACGCTGGTGCAGTGGGCCCTGGGTTCCTCCTGGTGCAGGACAATGCCCGGTCTCATGTGGCCAGAGTGTGTAGGCAGTTCCTGGATGACAATGGCATTGATGCCATTGACTGGCCCGCACGTTCCCCAGACCTGAATCCAATTGAGCACATCTGGGACGTTATGTCTTGGTGCATCCGCCGCCGCCAAGTAGCGCCACAGACTGCCCAGGAGCTCACTGATGCCCTGATCCAAGTCTGGGAGGTGATCCCCAAGGACACCATCCGCCGTCTCATCAGGAGCACGCCCAGACGTTGTCGGGAGTACATACAGGCACGTGGGGGCCATACACACTACTGAGCCACATTATGAGTTGTCGGATGAAATTCACACAAGTTGGATCAGCCTGTGATCTCAATTTTTCACTTTGATTTTCGGTGTGATTTTGAATCCAGCCCTCAATGTGTTAATGATTTTGGTTTCCATTGACCGTTCTTACGTCATTTTGTTCTCGACGAATTACACAATGTAATCAATAAAGATTTTCAACTTGAATATTTAGTTCATCGAGATCCGCGATGTGTGATTTAAGTGGTCCCTTAATGTCTTTGAGCAGTGTATAAGCAATCCGCCAAGGTGGAAAAGCAGGCTTTTAAAGGGAATGGGATATCACACTTTGATTGGTTTATTGCATGTCACGCCCCAGACACACTATAATTAATGAAGAGTCTAGGTTCAGCCCATTTGCACGCTGCGCTGTGCTTAGCGCCCAAAAAACACGCCGTTAAAATAGCAAAAGTAGACTTGGACACACCCTAAATGGACTTTACGCCATGCGCTTAGACCAAGCGCCAAGATCGTCAAGATAGAGCCCAAAGAGTTTCTTCTCCTGACTTATTTTTCCATAGAGTTCAATAGAAAAATGTGTCAGGAGAAACAACCCTTAAAGTGATCCATCTGTATCTACTGCATATCTGGCAGCAGAGTGATGGTTTGAGGTTTCTTTGATACCTCAGACCCTTCATGACTTACAGCCATTTTACCAATCATGTATTCCATACTGTTCCAGCATAATTTACAGCTAAATCTAGTCCCACCCCCAAATTCCCATAGAGATCCATTCAAATGCAGAGACTTTATAGTATCGCTTGTAAGAGTACCAGAAAATAAGATATCAAGAGTCTTTTGATGTTGTTGGGTCACATCAGGAAGTCATGGCATGCAAAGGATATGCGACCAAATATTACTTAATAAAATATAAAGGCACAGTCAACTTAGTGTATGTAAACTTCTGACTCACTGGAATTGTGATATCGTGAATTAAAGGGTAAGTTCGCTATTTTGAACCTTGGACCCTATTTGCGGTCCGTCTTCCATGAACCTGACCCATGAAGTCCATTTTTTCGCTGATCGGTCCAGTATTGAGTTCGGTACAGATTTCCTGTAGGCTCTCACTGGGCTACAATGGAAGTGAACGGGGCAACCAGAAATGTTATGGAAAAACAACGATAAATGTGCTTTTATAGCTCAGTGTGTATTCTTACGGTCTCAGTATGCTCTCCTGTGAAATGTAGGCTATCGCAAACGCAAACCGAACGTTGAAACAACAGTTCCATTTGAAACAGAACTATTTCTCCGACCGCACTAGGCTACCTCGCACTGTAAACTTCCGCAGTCTAGCTACGTTGTAGAGAGGGGGGGGGGGGGGGGGGCGCGCTTGAAAAGCAGTTGATCACAAATCCTGACCTCCCGTTGGAGTTTACTACTAGCTAGTAGCCTACAGCAGAAATATTTGTAACGCAGTTTTTGTAATCATCATTTGTAATAATTCATCACAGCAATGGTGCGCGAATGTGCAGTCCCCGGTTGTGGGAATAAAATGTCTGGACGCTCAAATACCAGTTTTCACAGGCTTCCGTTCTCTGACCCAGAAAGATTGAGACTTTGGCTGGTTGTCTTACGGATCGACATAAACACTCCAGTCAATCAACTCCGTTTGGCAGACTCGCGAGTTTGTGGAGCGCATTTCGACGCTACTGATTTCTGTAACCGCAAATCAGAAGCAAAACACTGGTTTCTAAAGAACACAGCTGTTCCTCGTGTCGGACCTGCAGCACTATCAAGCACCGGAGCGGAGGTAAGTTATATTTAGCTATAACGTTACTAACATTTTTATTTTTTTTGAGCGCGTCCTCTGACCCAGCACTCAATACCAACTAACAAAATCCGAGCTTGACATAAGTTGTTTTCTTGTAACAAAACTGTCGGAAACGTTCATCAACTATAACTTTTTACAATTCTATAATGTTTTATTTACAAATGCTTGACGCATGGTGTCCTGTCCAAAGTTCTCATCTATCACATATCTGTTGGCAGTCATAGTGTAATGGTAGCTAATCAATGGAGATGATCCAGTGTCATCCACGGATACATCCAGGTTTTCAATGGCATTCGGTAGCAACAAATCCCACTCCCTACAACACAAACTTTCCTCCTCTCTGGGCATCTGCTTGCACCTCTTGCAAGAACACCAAAAGTCCCCCGAAATTCTTGGTCTAGCCTCGGCAGCGACTTCGGATAACATTACCTGCGCAACTTCAGCCTCTCTCTCTTCTCTTGCTCTCTTATCATCCATCTCTTGTAGTTCCGTGTCCGTGTATTCTGGCTCAAATCTGTAGCCAGTAACGTCAAAGTCAAAATCGAATTCTTCGTCTTCGTAATCATTATAGTCATCCATCATCCAAGTTTTTTTGTGGAAATTGTAGCCTACGTTGCTGCAGGTAAACAAACGCAGACTGCTCAGCTAGATAGTTTTGTAAACGGCCGGCACACCTTCCCGCTCCCCTACCCCCGACACATAGTACTCCGCGAGTGCAGCGCAAACAAGCAACAGAGAAATGCTTACTTCCAAGCCATGCCAAGCACGTAAAAATGTTCGGATAGAGATACATTTCACAGGAGAGCATACTGAGACCGGTAACAATACACCCTGAGCTTCCCGTCTCATTTATTGTACATGAAAGCACATTTATCGAACATTTCTGATTGCCCCGTTCACTTCCATTGTAGCCCAGTGAGAGCCTACAGGAAATCTGTACCGAACTCAATACTGGACCGATCAGCGAAAAAATGGACTTCATGGGTCAGGTTCATGGAAGACGGACCGCAAATAGGGTCCAAGGTCCAAAATAGCGAACTTACCCTTTAACAGTGAAATAATCTGTCTGTGAACAATTTTTGAAAAAATTACTTGTCATGTAAAGTAGATGTCCTAACTGACTTGCCAACACTATAGTTTGCTAATATGAAATCTGTGGAGTGGTTAAAAATTAGTTTTAATAACTTCAACCTAAGTGTATGGAAACTTCCGACTTCAACTGTAGCCATCACAGTATTAAATAGACTAAATTGGTCCACACTGTATTAGGTTGTGCTAACTTTACTGAAAGTAAATTAGTTTAAAATGCATTCGCTATGAGAATCATTATCAACTGTTAGTTACCAAAAAGTTATCCACCCGCTTACATACTCTTTGACTCTTCAATTGATGCCATAGTGGTTAAATCGCCAACAAAAATCCACAATAAAATAACTTCACTGACAAGTGTAATAATCATCATATGGGTGTGCAGCAAGCTTGCTACAATGTTACGTAGTAAGCTAAGTTTAATTAGCAAGTACGTTCACGATCACCTGATGACGTTCAAGTAGCCTAGCCTACGATCTTATGAGCATATTAATAAATATCTGCCCATCTAAAGTAGCGAACAAGCAAATAACTTCAGAAAAAAACTATTACTTAAAAATAAAATAAATAAATAAAATATAGTGCCATCCATAAAGTTTGGGACAAAGACAACTAGCCCCTGAAACAAGTTTGGGACAACTAGCCCTGAAACTAGCAGGAGCTGAAGATGGCTGCAGTACAGGCCTGGCAGAGCAAAAGCAGAAGCTACGGTTACACTAGTCACTTCAATGTGACTTCTATGCGACTATCATCCAATATCGCTAGGCTGCATTAAGTGACAGGTCTGGACCTACATATGGTCTGGACGCACACAAATCGGATTTTGTTCACGTTGGGATCTGATCTGCCAAAACCACTTGGCGAGGTGGCCTAGCTAGCACACTTTGAGATCAGAATTGCTTGTAGTCTGGACTAGTGTTTCATATTTTCCCGAAAATTTTTTATATTTTTAAACCCGGGATTATAACACTCGCTCTCGGGTTTTCCGGGACATCCCATCTAAAAAACCAGGGGCGTTCTACTAGGCTATTATCAAATGTGCGACCCTAGCCTACTACTTACTGGTTTGCGGGCTACCGGCATCCATATGCCATATAAAACTATCTTTGAGCACCGTGGCATTGTCCACTAGCCTACTATTGGCTGACATTCTTGAATATCAATAACAACAAACCGTTTTTCAAAGACATTTTATTAATAAAAGCAAGATATTTTCAGTGCAAACCTATTACTGCTTTGGGACATCTGAAACAAAAGCTATGGCTATTAGGCCTATCTGAACCGTGAGACGTACCCTATAAACGCTGGCAATATTCTGAAGGACTATTACACCCCCCCCTCCAAAAAAATCATAGCCTACCTACACATTTTTACTCTCTTCTTTGAAATGTCGAGGGTTTCGGAGGTGAATGGCCAAAACGGAGAATTTTGAAATAAAGTAATGTGTGAATTTCTCACGTTTATAACAAGCCAATAAAAAAATAAAACCTAAAATAAAAAATCTAGGTTTTTGCTGCAAGAACTGAGAATGTGAGTAATAGGCCTACATTATATAGTCTAAGTAAATGTTATGGCATAAATACAATAACTTAATATGATGACATAAATATATATCTCCATCAAGGCACATTAGCAAATATACGCTAGCCTACCGTTGTCAAATGAGGGACGTTTAGCAGTAGGCTACGAGTTGATAAGAAAAGCGAAGGTATCTAATATAGCCTACTTGCAACTCGCTCTAAAAATTGCAGCTCGTTTTGTAATTATAGCTGGGCTATATTTCAGCAGAATGCGATGCCCTGGAATAACAAAACTATGGGTTTGCGTTTATAATTAGCCTACCCTATCCACGGTTGCCCCCTAGTGGTAGCCTAGTCATTGACGTTGCAAATTTTAGTAGCCTATTCTTTTCTCGGAAATTAATTTACAATTTAAACATAATTTACAACAGTTGCCTCGTTAGTATTAAGTTTCTCAAAATTCTTCCACACGTTGCTTGACATGATTTTGCTCTCCACGTTTGGAGCAGATAGCCTATATTGAACTTCTATTTCCTGTGCGTGCGCTAGCAACTTTCACATGCTCTAAAGTGGAATCAGTTACCGAGTTTTTGATCGTCAATAAGCAGTCATGAGTAGGCTAGGCGTCAGTTTTTTTTAAATGGTGGATACTGCATTTTGGAAATAAACTCCATGGGCCCTATCTTGGCGATCTTGGCGCTTAGTCTAAGCGCATGGCACTAAGTCCATTTAGGGCGTGTCCAAGTCCACTTTTGCTATTTTAACGGCGTGTTTTTTTGGCGCTAAGCACGGCGCATGGCGCAACTGGGCTGAACCTAGTTGCTTCATTAATTATAGGTGTGTCTTGGGCGTGACATTCAATAAACCAATCAAAATGTCATATCCCATTCCCTTTAAAAGCCTGCTTATCCACCTTGGCGGATTGCTTATGATGGCGAAACAGACATGCTCGTGCGTGTTTAGTGTGATCAAGGAATAGGCTAAATGGAGTATGATCAATATTATTCGGACTAACCATTAGCCTATGAGTTCCCGGTAATTCCAGACAGGGCTGTTATTTTACAAAATATGTGCGGTTAAATTTCGTTAAAAGGACCTGCAACAGCTGAGAATAAGCTATCAATGGCTTCAGTCTCACCTTAGAAAACGCCAAATTAGCCTGCTTGTTCAGCGAATTTCGTTTGATTATGCAATGAAAGTGTCAAACATCAATTCCAAGAGGCTGTTCTCATGGAATTCTCGAAGTTCAAGCTTCATCCAAAGTTCATTAGGCTACCTGCATAGTAGGCTAATATTGATTAATAACATACATACCGTTATTTTGCCTTAATGATGACACTAAATAGCCTACAATAAAGCTGTCAGGTTCGCAACCCATAAGTTCACGCATATTTCCCCTTGTTTAATAATGTCCTGTTTATGGAAATGTGACCAACCTGTTTTACTCGTAGCGTAATCCTTTAAAACAATCCACTTTCCCAGGAAGACCGTGAAACGTGCGACTTGAGAACATGCAGCTCACGTGCAGAGAATGGCATTAAAATTAATTGTGAATTAATTGTGTAACGTGCTGCAAATTTGTTTTAGTTTCTAATTAGACGCTTAGTTCTCTTTAAAATCGTTTTGTTCAGTTAAGGAATAACGGGTGAAATCAGCTGGGTTTTAAACGGTGAGAGTATGGAAACCTGGTCACTGTAATTTAAAAAAATATGAAGGACGAAGAATAGCTAAGGTTACAATTTAGTTAACATGGTGACATCTCCGTTTTTTAACCATAGGCTATCGAAAAAAACCTTATGCACAGCGAATTCGCTGTAGCCTAGGCTATTTGAAAAACAATAAATGCAATATTCACTGGACAAGGTTTTGAACTTTTTTCAGTCACAAACCATTCTATTTACTTACAGGCTGTATTCATAGATAAACAGAGCTGTATTGTAATGACATCTGAAGCGCATTTTCAGAACTTAAATGTCCGTCTATTGCCGTGCGTGAGTTTTCCATTGAATGACAATTCACGCATTAGGTGCAAAGACAATTCGCGCATTAGGCTTGATAGCTATAGGTGTTATCAGCTCCTTTTTAATGGATAGCCATTGTCCCGTACCATCGCACATCGCCTGGATGTTGATGGAGTGGGCTGAGAGCAATGTAATGTGGCATTGTTTCCCTTCGCTGAGGGAAAGGTATGTGGACCTATGGAACCTTTTATTATTATGCATTTTTGATATAGCCTACACAATAATAATATTTCACATTGTGATCTAGATATTTTAGTCATGCCTGTGCACGCCCCTGTGTGTAACAGACAGGAGGGTATGCGCGTTGTGCACACGCCTATGTAGACGCACTTATATGCGCCGTTAAAATAGCATGTAAACAACTGCGACATGACTTTAGACCAGGTTTGTGGTGGTTCTAGCGCAAGCGCTTTCTGCTGGCTCAAGATAGCAATACGCCAAAAAGAATCCTGGCCACTCCTCATCTTAAGACCAACACGCCCAGTTCACTAATGATGGCGCAAGAGTTACGCCGTCAAACATGCTAGTTTGACGGCGTATGCGTTAGGCGTTATTATGGACCTAGCGCCGGGTGTAAGATAGCAAAGACACTTGCGTTTGCGTTAGCGCCGCTTTGCGCCGGGTGTAAGATAGGGCCCCATATATTGATTATTTTATTGTACTTAATTAGGCCAAATATAATGCAAGAGTTATTTATCTGCATTGCCCATGTTAAATTTCCCGGTTTCCTGACGTCACACCCGGTTGGGAATGGGAAGGAATTGTGATGGGAAATACCAGGATCCCGGGAACCGGGATTAATCACTAGTCTGGACGTAATCGTAGTGATGTATGAAAATGTATATAAAAGGTGCTTTAATTTCTGAGAATCTGCACTTTAACCACATGTGAATTGTCTGATTACAAATCGAAAATTGTGGAGTAGCCGACAGAGACTAATCAAGAACAAAAATATGTCCTTGTCCCAAATATTATAGAGGGCACTGTATATACTGTATATAGGAAGACTACTAAGACTACTACTGTGAAGCAATGTGAGAACACTATCTATTTAATGGGATAATTTTTTTCCTGGTTCCAAGCCAAAGCCAATCAAATTATTAGTTTTTTTTCTTGTTTTGTTTTTTTGTTTTTGGAGGATTCACAAAGGTGGGAGGGGCAATTACAGTATGTGGAAAAAGACTTAACCCTTTCTGGTGTGGATAAAAATGGACTAAAATAAATCATTGGTGTGGACAATTTAATGGTCCCTAAACATTGGTGGGGTCGTGTACCCTCGTCCCCACCTAAATGCCTGCAAGACTGGGCTGTGTCCTTGGAGCATGGGTTTGGGGGCCGTACTCTAAAGGTGAGAAAACACAATTTGACTTTCGAAGAGCTGTGCCGCCCTTGCCTTCAGCGTACCTGGCTGCCAAGATTCACAAAGAACATCATGAGGAAGAAGATTATGAACCAAAGCTGTGGTACTGGCAGCAGAGAAAACACTTTCGGGAAAGAGGTGAAGATCATGGTCGGCCCTGCAGGGAGAAAGAGCCATTGCTTTTGGTAGATATTGGGATGGCAGGTATGCCATCCGCTAAGTTACGGCTTGGCGGGGCATGCCGCATACCTACACAGGACTGAAAGTTTTCAGGGTTTCCTACAGAAATAACCACAATGACCACAGACTCTCAGCCCTTAGAAACATTAACTTCATCTAATCACACAGAATTCAGATACAACTTCACACATCCACACAAGCCCCAAACTACGCTACTTGGTGAGTTTAGCAATTTTTCTCCTTCGTCTTCGTCTTCTTATTTTTCCTGCCGATTTTGTCATCAAAAATGCGTCATGCCCTCAAATAATAATATATAATATCCCCATTGGATAATAACATCTGATCTGCCAATAGGAATGTCTGATAAAAGATTTTATACATATGTTTAGTAAAATTCACGAAGGGAGAGCTATATGGATTTCATGACGGTGGCTTTATTGATTTCATGTAATATTGTAATATTGATTAATGTAATATTTGAATGACTTTAACTAGGCTACTGTAGCTACCTTGTAAACGCCAAGTTTTTAAAATTCAAGCTGTAAAATACTCCAGTAAAACAGTCAATCACACCGAATAAATGTTGTGAACTTCAAAAACTTTCTTCAATCCAGCGTTAAGATATTAGTCTTGGTCCGAAACACTCAGGGCCCTATCTTACACCCGGCGCAAAGCGGCGCTAACCCAAACGCAAGTGTCTTTGCTATCTTACACCCGGCGGTAGGCTCATTATAACACCTAATGCTCACGCCGCTTAACTAGCATGTACTCTTGCGCCGTTTGGGCGTGTTGGTCTTAAGATGAGGAGTGGCCAGGATTCTTTTTGGCGTATTGCTATCTTGAGCCAGCAGAAAGCGCTTGCGCTAGAACCACCACAGACCTGGTCTAAAGTCATGTCGCAGTTGTATACATGTTATTTTAACGGCGCATATAAGTGCGTCTACAAAGGCGTGTGCACAATGCGCGTACCATCCTGTCTGTTACACACAGGGGCGCGCACAAGCATGATTAAAATATCAAGATTACAATGTGAAATAGTATTATTGTGTAGCCTATATCAAAAAATACATAATAATAAAAGGGTCCATAGCCTACCTTTCCCTCAGCGAAGGGGAATGCCATGCACATTAAATTGCTTTCAGCCCACTCCATCAACATACAGGCGATGTGCGATGGTACGGGACAATGGCTATCCATTAAAAAGCAGCTGATAGCATCTATATCAACCCTAATGCGCGAATTGTCATTTACACCTAATGCGTGAATTGCCATTCAATGGAAAACTCGCGCACGGCAATAGACGGACATTTAAGTTCTGAAAATGCGCTTCAGATGTCATTACAATACAGCTCTGTTTATCTATGAATACAGCCTGTAAGTAAATAGAATGCTTTGTGACTGAAAAAGTTCAAAACCTTGTCCAGTGAATATTGCATTTATTGTTTTTCAAATAGCCTAGGCTACAGCGGATTCGCTGTGCATAAGGTTTTTTTCGATAGCCTATGGGTAAAAAATGGAGATGTCACCATGTTAACTAAATTGTAACCTTAGCTATTCTTCGTCCTTCATATTTTTTGAATTACAGTGACCAGGTTTCCATACTCTCATCGTTTAAAACCCAGCTGATTTCACCCGTTATTCCATAACTGAACAAAACGATTTTAAAGAGAACTAAGCGTCTAATTAGAAACTAAAACAAATTTGCAGCACGTTACACAATTAATTCACAATTAATTTTAATGCCATTCTCTGCACGTGCGCTGCATGTTCTCTGTTTCCCCTGCTGTAAGTCGCACGTTTCACGGTCTTCCTGGGAAAGTGGATTGTTTTAAGGGATTACGCTACGAGTAAAACAGGTTGGTCACATTTCCATAAACAGGACATTATTAAACAAGGGGAAATATGCGTGACCATATGGGTTGCGAACCTGACAGCTTTATTGTAGGCTATTTAGTGTCATCATTAAGGCAAAATAACGGTATGTATGTTATTAATCAATATTAGCCTACTATGCAGGTAGCCTAATGAACTTTGGATGAAGCTTGAACTTTGAGAACTCCATGAGAACAGCCTCTTGGAATTGATGTTTGACACTTTCATTGCATAATCAAACGAAATTCGCTGAACAAGCAGGCTAATTTGGCATTTTCTAAGGTGAGACTGAAGCCATTTTAACAAAATTTAACCGCATATATTTTGTAAAATAACAGCCCTGTCTGGAATTACCGGGAACTCATAGGTTAATGGTTAGTCCGAATAATATTGATCATACTCCATTTAGCCTATTCCTTGATCACACTAAACATGCACGAGCATGTCTGTTTCGCCATCAAGCAATCCGCCAAGGTGGAAAAGCAGGCTTTTAAAGGGAATGGGATATGACATTTTGATTGGTTTATTGCATGTCACGCCCAAGACACACCTATAATTAATGAAGCGACTAGGTTCAGCCCAATTGCACCTTGCGCCGTGCTTAGCGCCAAAAAAACACGCCGTTAAAATAGCAAAAGTGGACTTGGACATGCCCAAAATGCACTTTACGCCATGCGCTTAGACTAAGCGTCAAGATCGCCAAGATAGGGCCCTCATTGTACTTGATGGATTCGTAGCATTCGCAAGCTACCGATTAGTTGGCACAACTTGTTTCTCGGTGGACTGATAAAACCCAATGCATCGCGTCATACCTGGAAATACGCACGCACTCCTGTGATTGACAGTGCTGCTAGCCAATGAGTTTTGACTGTTTCGCACAGTCCTACCCAGCTTATGCAAGCCGATGCATCAGATGCTGCGTACGAAGTGCGTCAGAGCGGCTGATGCCGGATTTACACCAAAAACGTTTTGCCGTGTAGTATGGTATGCGCCGCTTGTACTGAAAAATAAAGCTTTAAGTTCGTAAGGTGGGCGTTCCCTCTTGGTGTCAGTCAGGTTCGAAGGAGATTTGCTCAAGATTTCATTTGCTTTCTGTAGCTACAGCATAGTTAGTTAGCAAGCTGAGTAAAACGGTTTTCAGCTTGTTTAGTTAGTGAGCTATGCAAAATGGAACATAACTTAAGCAAATTAGTTAGGATAGCCGAAGCATTTATGAAAAGCTCCGAATGACAGTTTGAAGGGAAGTGACGTGTCCTAGTGAGATGACCCTCCTCCTTTCATATGATTGGTTGCGCACTGGCTGGTCATTGCGATTTGCGCAGAAGTTATATATATATATAATATTTTTAGCTTGCGCGAACAGTGCACATTCAGGACGAGGTCTGTGGAAGCAGTTTGGGGCGGTCTCTTTCTCTGTGGGCAGGGCCAAGGGGTGTTATGACTTGACAACAAAAGCGACCATTTTACAGGTAAGTTGGGTACTCCAGTTTTAATGTTTAGGTAGATTATCTACTGACATACAAACCATTAGTAGGTCTACCGTGTAGGCCACAATAACATCAAACATGAAACATCATCCGTAATCAATTAAAAAATATGAGTAAAACTTACATTTATTTGTAATTCATGGTAAAGGGAAGGAAAATTACATGTATGTGTATGCACCTCTCTTACGGTTCATAAATTTACATGATATTTACATAAGTTTATTTTTATTATACAACCCCAATTCCAAAAAAGTTGGGACAGTATGTAAAATGCATATAAAAGCAGAAAGCAGTGATTTGTAAATTCTCTTTTACATATATTTAATAGAAAACAGTACAAAAATATATATATTTAATGTTTTACCTTATCAACATTATTGATTTTTGTAAATATATGCTAATTCTGAATTTGATGCCTGCAACACATTCCAAAAAAGTTGACAGGGGCAAAATAAAAAAGACTGGGAAGCTCAAAAAAACACCTGTTTGCCATTCCACAGGTAAACAGGTGATGCTATCATGACTGGGTATAAAAGGATATCAAAAGACTCTTGATATTTTATTTTTAGGTACTCTTAGAAGCAATACTATAACCTCTCTGCATTTGAATGGATCTCTATGGGAATTGGGTGGTGGGACTAGATTACGCTCGACATTACACAGGAATAGTATGGAACCCATGGCTGGCTAAATGGCTGTAAGTCGTCAAGTGTCTGAGGTATCAAATGAGCCTCAAACCATCACTCTGCTGCCAGATATGCAGTAGATATGGATGGATCACTTTAAGGGTTGTTTCTCCTGACTCATTTTCCTATTGAACTCTATGGAAAAATAAGCCAGGAGAAACAACCCTTCAAGTGATCCATCAAGTGATTGTTTGATACCTCATACCCTTGATTACTTACAGCCACTCAGCCAACCATGGATTCCATACTATTCCTGTGTAATTTACAGCTTAATCTAGTCCCACCCCCCAATTCCCATAGAGATCCATTTAAATGCAGAGAGGTTATAGTATCGCTGAAAATAAAATTTCAAGAGTCTTTTGATAACCTTTTATACTCAGTCATGATAGCATCACCTGTTTACCTGTGGAACGTTCCAAACAGGTTTTTTTTAACTTCCCAGTCTTTTTTTTGGCCCTGTCCCAACTTTTTTGGAAAGTTTTGCAGGCATCAAATTCGGAAATAGCGTATATTTACAAAAATCTATAAAGTTGATAAGGTAAAACATTAAATATCTTTTCTTTGTACTGTTTTCAATTAAATATATGTAAAAGAGAATTTACAAATCACTGCTTTCTGCTTTTATGTGCATTTTACATACTGTCCCAACTTTTTTGGAATTGGAGTTGTGCACAACAATTAAACAAGTTCTATTCGGAATGTTACTCAATGTTTCCGAAATTATTTCATATAACTTTCATCTTACCATTTGAAGAGAATGTGGTCATTCAAACTTCATGTGTCACATCAAAGTGTCACATCCAATATTACCAAACACATCAAAAACTGTGTGAACAAATTATTATAAATGAGGTAATTCAATAATGTGTTAGGGAGTGAATTATTACTTCACAAATCAAAATTTCATTATAGTAAGAGAGATGAATAGACTGAAATAAAATATAATGGCTCAAATTGAAAATAACCTGCTAGTGTTAACCAGTGCAAAAGCATCACATTAAACTGTGTGCGATGTGAATGTGTGTGGGGACATAATAATTGTATAGACTGGGACGGTTCGCCCTCTTGTGGTTGTCATTTCTAATAACGATGATAAAACAACACACTTTTGACAGTCTGCCAAAACAGTCAAAATTCAGACCTCCCAACACCACCCCCCCCCCCCCCCCCCCGACCTCCAAAAAATTAAAAAATTAAAATAAATAAATAAATAAATCAACAAAAAATATTTCAGTCCCTGCTAATGTTCAGATATCTTTTTTAATGCCAGTGATTTCTCATTTTAGCATGTGTGTGACTGTATTTCAAGAATTTTGTATTTAATTGAATTTAACCTTCACCTGTGACAAATCAGGCTTTGATTCCAATCATTGCTGGGTTGGCACTGCTCTATGTCTGTGTAAATCTTTTTAATGTGTCTTAACTGCAATTCGTACTGTAAATGATTATATATGACTAAAAACCTGTTATGTGCAATTGTCAGCTTTATACAGCATCTAGACACCTGTTCTAATAATAATAATAATAAAAATAATTTGAAATGATTTTTTTAAGCAGGTTTAAGACAGCTTCTCAGGACACATAAAAAACAGAAAACAGTTTTTTACTGCACATCTCATGCAATGGATGGAAAACATAGATTAAAAAAGTACAATGGACGAAATGATCACAGAAAGTGTTAGCCCTATTAACTCACCAAAGTGGAAGAGGTTATCCAATGACAGGCCAGTAGAATAGGCCCCGAACCCCAGCAGGGAGGACGCAACAAAACCAGCAAATATATTGCTCACACTGTTCAGAGCGCAAAGCCACAGGCAGTCACTGTGAGACAAACCACAGAGAGAGATTAAAGATTATGTGTGCACCACTTACACCCATCAGTAAAATCATTCATGTCAAGACACTCAAAAAACATCATGGCTGGAACTTTTAACAATTAAAACAAATCACCATTCATTTACATGCCACACATCATAAGACAGTAGCTGCAAAACTAATACAAGGAGTCGCCCGAAGTTGTATGATAGACAATATTCATAAAAATAAAGTAATGTGCTTGCTTTGTAATGTTCCGCTCCATTCCTGTTCGTTTTCCGTGTTTTCCTGTTTTCCCTCCGTGTCATGTTGGATCCCTTTGTCCGTGTTTTCCCCCGCTGCTACGGACTAGGCGTTTCCTTCCCTGACTTGTTCGTCTGGTTTTCTTTATTTACTTCCGCCTTTCACTCCTCTCCCTCTCGTTGCATGCATTCCTCACCTGGTGTTTAATAATCACTCCCGTTTAATTTCCACACCTGCGCCTTATTTAGGTTTTCATTAACTTCACTATTTATACCCGCGGCTGGCTGCCAATCGGCGCCAGTTCGTTAACTATCCTCACTCTGTGTTTATGTTTGTCGTTCGTGGTCTTCTACGGTCCTGCTCGCTTGGTTGTGGGATTCTATCCCCTTACAGCGTGTAGTTCGTTCGAAACTTCAAGTTGGTAGTTTACCTCCCGTGAAATTCCTGTGTTGCATGCAGCTAACCTGTTTTCCCTCTAAACCTCCAGTTACCCAGTCATCCGTGGCAGTGTTCGTTCTCCCTGTGTTTGTTTTGTGTGTTGCGGTACCTCCACCTTCAGCTCACGTAGGATTCCGTGTGGCACTCCTATCCTGGCTACCCTCCAGTTGTTCCTGTCCGGCCGAAGCCGCCTACAACGTCTTCGGTTACGGTTCCGGGAGCTCTGGAGACCAGCCAGATCCTACCGGACCTACCTAAGCTACGCCGCACTACCCAGCTCTGCCATCCTTCACCACCTACCTACCCGTCCCGCTCTGCAACCCAGTGAGAACCTCCCGGTCCTTCCCGTGCCTACTCCCAAACTAATCCCCCTCTGTTTTGTTTTGACCAGTACCGGTGTAGTCATCCCGGTCCAGTTCCAGTCCTGCCGTAGTGAGTCGCCCTCCTACCTGTCCAGTCCAGGCGTGAGTCACGCATCTACCCGTACAGTCCAGTTCCGGTTTGGAACAAACCTGTTCCTGAACCCAATGTCCAGAGTGGACCCCCCCCGGTCCAGTTCCAGTCCAGTCCAGGTGTGAGTTGTGCACCTACCGATCCAGTCCAGTTCCGGTTTGGAACAATCCGTTCCTGAACCCATTGTCCAGAGTGGACCTCCCGGTCCAGTTCCAGTCCAGTCCAGGTGTGAGTTGTGCACCTACCGATCCAGTCCAGTTCCGGCTTGGAACAATCCGTTCCTGACCGCGTTTCCTGAGTGGACCTCCCGGTCCAGTTCCAGTCCAGTCCAGGTGTTTGCCTACACCTGGAGTCCAGTCCAGTTCCGGCTTGGAACCCGTTCCGGATCTTCCGTTCCAGCTCCGGCTTGGAGCAGTCCGTTCCGGGCTTCCTGGCATTACCCTGTGTGATAACGTGTTTGCCTTTCCTGTACAGTTTTGGGACTACCCCAACACTTAATTTATTAAAAAAAACCCTTCTCTGTGAATCTGTCTCCTGGTCGTTGCACTTGGGTTCGTCTCGTATCTGGTTCGTAACAGAACGAACTGGCCTAAAACATGGACCCAGCCGACCTGGATCAGATTCGTCACGCCTTCTCCTGCCAAACTGCGGTCAGCGACCAACAGGGCCGTCGTTTGGATGACGTATTGGAGGTGCTGAGGGGCATCACTGAACAAGTGGCACAGCTATCCCTTCACCAGCCGCTTCCGCGAATTCCTGTGGGTCCTACACCTCCCGCGCCGGATCCGCCGGTCGATCCTCCTGCTGCCACTTCTTATCGAGAGCCCCGCGTACAACACCCTGAATTATACCGTGGGGGATTGGGCAAATGTCGCGAGTTTCTCATGAAGTGCGACATTGTCTTCCGGATGCAGCCCTCCTCCTTCGCCTCCGACCCATGTAAAATCGCCTTTATCATGAGCAGCTTGGGAGGAAGTGCCCTGGAGTGGGCTACATCCATTTGGGACAGCCAGGTCGCACTCTGCAACAACTTCGCTGCCTTCACCGCCGAGATGCGGCGTGTGTTCGATCACCCTACCTGCGGGCGAGACGCTACTCAGCGCCTCCTTCAAGTCCGTCAAGGAAGTCGCAGCGTCGCAGAGATGGCGATCCAATTCCGCACCCTCGCTGCGGAGTCCGGGTGGAATGACACCGCCCTTCAGGGGGCCTTTCGCCAGGCACTCGGCGAGGAGCTAAAGGATCAACTTGCCACCCGTGAAGAATCCACTTCTCTCAATAGTCTTATTAGTCTGGCTATAGCTATTGACAACCGTCTCCGCATCCGGTCCCGTGAGCGAGGGGGGAACTCCGGTCATCATGTTCACATCCGTCCTCACTCTTCTGCTGCAGGATCCAGAGCGGCGTCTGGGGTCTCCGAGGAGGAGCCTATGCAACTGGGCAGAGTTGCGGTCAGCGCTGAGGAGCGCCAACGTCGCCTACGCTCTAGATCCTGCTTCTACTGCGGCAAGCCTGGCCATCAGATCGCCTCTTGCCCTATTCGCCCAAAAGAATAGGCTCGCCAGTTAAACTGGGCGTACTGACGAGCCCCATCATACCTAGCCATGCAGCTCAGAACCGCCTTGTTTTCAAGGTCACTCTCCTTTGGAGGGACAAGTCCGAAGTTTCGTCGGCTCTCATCGACTCTGGAGCCGACGCCAACTTTATGGACATCACCTTCGCCAGGAGGGCCGGCATCCCCACAGAAGCTCTACCCTCTCCAATCACAGCCCTCGCCTTAGACGGTAGGAGTCTGGGGTTAGTGACCCACTCCACCGTTCCCATTCAGCTAGTATTATCCGGCAATCATCGGGAGAGTATTCAACTCCTTCTCATCAACTCCAAACAGTCCTCTATAGTTTTAGGTCAGACCTGGCTCCGCCTTCACAACCCTCATATCGACTGGCAAGCCGGTCGTATCCTGGCGTGGAGTGGCCACTGTTTGGCTAGCTGTCTTCGTTCCGCTCTGCCCCCTCCGGGGTCCAAGGATCCCAGCACCAACCAACCCGAACCCGACCTTTCCAACGTCCCTGAGCAATATCACGACCTCTGCCAGGTCTTCTCCAAATCACGTGCCCTGTCACTACCTCCTCACCGGCCTTACGACTGCTGCATCGACCTGCTGGCAGGAGCCAAGCTTCCGTCTGGTCGCCTTTACAGTTTGTCGGGGCCGGAGAAATTATCCATGGAGGAGTACATTCACGAGTCCCTCGCCTCAGGCATCATCCGTCCCTCCTCTTCTCCTGTTGGTGCTGGGTTCTTCTTCGTGGGGAAAAAGGACGGCTCACTACGGCCCTGCATCGACTACCGGGGCCTAAATCAAATCACCATCCGCAATAAATATCCTCTTCCCCTCATAAACACCGCTTTTGAACCCCTCTCGCAAGCCGTCATTTTCACCAAGCTCGACCTCCGTAACGCGTACCACTTGGTGCGTATACGGGAGGGGGATGAATGGAAGACTGCCTTCAATACCCCGTTAGGCCACTATGAGTACCTGGTGGTCCCCTTCGGCCTTACTAACGCCCCCGCAGTCTTCCAGGGCATGGTGAATGACGTGCTGCGAGACCTGTTGGGGAAGTCCGTCTTTGTTTATATTGATGACATTTTGATTTTTTCCAAGTCCCCACAGGAGCACATTCTGCATGTCCGGGAGGTTCTCCAGCGTCTTCTAGAGAATCAGCTCTTTGTCAAGGCGGAGAAATGCGCATTCCACGTCTCCTCAGTCCCGTTCCTCGGCTTCATCATCGAGGAGGGCAGCATCCGGGCGGATCCTGTCAAGATCAAGGCGGTGACAGAATGGCCCCAACCCACCTCTCATAAGCACCTACAACAATTTCTCGGTTTTGCTAATTTCTATCGCAGGTTTATCCGTAACTACAGTGTCATTGCTGCTCCCCTTACCAAACTCACCTCCACTGCCCTTTCTTTTTCTTGGAACTCTGAGGCCCAGCTAGCGTTTGAGCGGCTTAAAACTCGGTTTTCATCAGCCCCCATTCTTTGTCACCCTGATCCCTCCCGGCAATTTATTATTGAGGTGGATGCCTCCGACACCGGCGTGGGGGCCATTCTGTCCCAACGAGCCGCCTTGGACAACAAGCTCCATCCCTGTGCTTTCTTCTCCCGGAGGCTGTCCTCCGCTGAACGAAACTATGATGTCGGGGATCGGGAACTTCTCGCCATCAAGCTGGCTCTTGAGGAGTGGCGCCACTGGCTGGAGGGGGCAGGTAATCCCTTTGTTGTTTTGACTGACCATCAAAATTTAATTTATTTAAAAACTGCTAAAAGGCTTAATGCCAGACAGGCTAGATGGTCATTATTCTTTGCCCGCTTTAATTTTTCTTTGTCTTACCGCTCCGGTTCCCGCAATGTCAAGGCGGATGCCTTATCCCGTGTTTTTTCCCTTCCCTCCAGTCCTGCTGAACCGGAGCCTATTCTACCGACGTCCTGTATAGTGGCTGCGGTCTCCTGGAAGATCGAGGAGATTGTGAGGTCCGCCCAGACTTCCCACCCTGACCCCCGTAGTAACCCTAACTCCTCCCTGTTTGTTCCCAACTCCGTCCGCTCCCAGGTCCTGGAGTGGGTTCACGCCTCCTGTCTGGCGTGTCACCCAGGTGTTGCCAGAACGACCACCCTCGTCAGGAGGAGTTTTTGGTGGCCCACTCTCAAGGAGGATACCCGTGCCTTTGTCCTGGCCTGCGCAGTGTGCGCCAGGAGCAAGGCATCCCACCAGCCTCCCGCCGGTCTTCTCCTTCCCCTCCCTGTCCCGGGCCGTCCTTGGAGCCACATCGGCGTGGACTTTGTCACCGGTCTGCCATTGTCAGAGGGTAATTCCGTAATTCTGACAGTGGTGGATCGGTTCTCCAAGGCGGTTCACTTTATTCCCCTTCCCAAACTCCCGTCCGCCCTCGAAACTGCGGAGCTCCTGGTGTTACATGTGGTCAGGCTGCACGGGATCCCGTCCGACATTGTTTCTGACCGTGGGCCCCAATTCTCCTCCCAGGTTTGGAAGGCGTTCTGTGTAGCCCTGGGGGCTTCGGCTAGTTTGTCGTCGGGTTTCCATCCCCAGTCTAACGGCCAGGCAGAGAGGGCGAACCAGGACCTGGGGGCCGCCCTGCGGTGCGTCACCGCTCGCAATCCCGCCTCCTGGAGCCGTTTTCTCCCCTGGGTAGAGTACGCTCACAACTCCCTTAAAAGTGCGTCCACAGGGTTGTCCCCGTTCGAGTGCTCATTGGGTTACCAACCCCCTCTCCTGTCGGCCCAGGAGGCCGAGGTAGCAGTCCCTTCCGTTAGATCTCACCTCCTCAAATGCAAGCGCATGTGGAGACTTGCACGCACCGCACTCCTGCGCTCTAATTCCCGTTCCCAACGTCTGGCGGACCTTCACAGGACCGCAGCCCCTAAGTATAGGGTCGGTCAGCAGGTCTGGCTCTCCACGTTTAACATTTCCCTTCCCTCCTCCTCTAAGAAACTTCGGCCCCGTTTTATTGGTCCCTTCCCTATTATTTGCTTAATCAACCCAGTTTCTGTTAAGCTCTCCCTCCCTGCCTCCCTCAAAGTTTACCCCGTTTTTCATGTTTCACAAATAAAGCCTGTCGCCTCCAGCCCCCTCAGTTCCCCTACCCTCCCTCCTCCACCTGTCCGGGTCATCGACAACGCCCCGGCCTACACGGTGGACCGTATTATTGACATCCGCCGTAAGGGTCGGGGTTTCCAATACCTCGTTGACTGGGAGGGGTATGGGCCTGAGGAGCGGTCGTGGCTCCAAAGGAGCCTCATCCTGGATCACTCACTGATCCAGGATTTCCACAAACACTTCCCTCACAAAACCAGGCCGCCAGGTACGCCAGGAGGCGTACTTTGAGGGGGGGGGGTACTGTAATGTTCCGCTCCATTCCTGTTCGTTTTCCGTGTTTTCCTGTTTTCCCTCCGTGTCATGTTGGATCCCTTTGTCCGTGTTTTCCCCGCTGCTACGGACTAGGCGTTTCCTTCCCTGACTTGTTCGTCTGGTTTTCTTTATTTACTTCCGCCTTTCACTCCTCTCCCTCTCGTTGCATGCATTCCTCACCTGGTGTTTAATAATCACTCCCGTTTAATTTCCACACCTGCGCCTTATTTAGGTTTTCATTAACTTCACTATTTATACCCGCGGCTGGCTGCCAATCGGCGCCAGTTCGTTAACTATCCTCACTCTGTGTTTATGTTTGTCGTTCGTGGTCTTCTACGGTCCTGCTCGCTTGGTTGTGGGATTCTATCCCCTTACAGCGTGTAGTTCGTTCGAAACTTCAAGTTGGTAGTTTACCTCCCGTGAAATTCCTGTGTTGCATGCAGCTAACCTGTTTTCCCTCTAAACCTCCAGTTACCCAGTCATCCGTGGCAGTGTTCGTTCTCCCTGTGTTTGTTTTGTGTGTTGCGGTACCTCCACCTTCAGCTCACGTAGGATTCCGTGTGGCACTCCTATCCTGGCTACCCTCCAGTTGTTCCTGTCCGGCCGAAGCCGCCTACAACGTCTTCGGTTACGGTTCCGGGAGCTCTGGAGACCAGCCAGATCCTACCGGACCTACCTAAGCTACGCCGCACTACCCAGCTCTGCCATCCTTCACCACCTACCTACCCGTCCCGCTCTGCAACCCAGTGAGAACCTCCCGGTCCTTCCCGTGCCTACTCCCAAACTAATCCCCCTCTGTTTTGTTTTGACCAGTACCGGTGTAGTCATCCCGGTCCAGTTCCAGTCCTGCCGTAGTGAGTCGCCCTCCTACCTGTCCAGTCCAGGCGTGAGTCACGCATCTACCCGTACAGTCCAGTTCCGGTTTGGAACAAACCTGTTCCTGAACCCAATGTCCAGAGTGGACCCCCCCCGGTCCAGTTCCAGTCCAGTCCAGGTGTGAGTTGTGCACCTACCGATCCAGTCCAGTTCCGGTTTGGAACAATCCGTTCCTGAACCCATTGTCCAGAGTGGACCTCCCGGTCCAGTTCCAGTCCAGTCCAGGTGTGAGTTGTGCACCTACCGATCCAGTCCAGTTCCGGCTTGGAACAATCCGTTCCTGACCGCGTTTCCTGAGTGGACCTCCCGGTCCAGTTCCAGTCCAGTCCAGGTGTTTGCCTACACCTGGAGTCCAGTCCAGTTCCGGCTTGGAACCCGTTCCGGATCTTCCGTTCCAGCTCCGGCTTGGAGCAGTCCGTTCCGGGCTTCCTGGCATTACCCTGTGTGATAACGTGTTTGCCTTTCCTGTACAGTTTTGGGACTACCCCAACACTTAATTTATTAAAAAAAACCCTTCTCTGTGAATCTGTCTCCTGGTCGTTGCACTTGGGTTCGTCTCGTATCTGGTTCGTAACATGCTTGGTTGTAGTAAACCCTTAGAAATCAGCTGGTAAATGCTGTTGACTTAATGTATGCTTCACAAATCCACTTTCTCTGAGGTTTCTCCTTCCTGACATTTTCTTCCAAAATCAAATACCCATGTGCAACAGTGTCATGCACTACAGCCATTTATTTTTTTACCACTCTTATTTGGTAATATCTATACAGTATGTGATGTAAACAATGTGCACTGACATATAAAAAGTACCAAATTATTATACAATATACCTAATAGCTTGTGTGCCCACACTGGCCCCTCCCTCTTCCAGTTAATAAACTATTGTGGAATTCCTAGACCTTCATGTTAGGTCATGTAAGATAGTGAGAATGAAAAAAAGGGACTGTGTTAGTTTTTCTCTCAAAAGCCCAGCATAGCTTCAAATGATGTGCTATTATTGGCACCCATTTCAGTATTTTGTGTATCCTCCCTTTGCAAGGATAAAACTACTGCGGCATCTTCTGTAGTGGTGAACATATCAGTGGAATCTTCCATTCAAATTCTCTTTCAATATTCTGTACGGTGGACTGCGCCTCTGGACTGCTATCTTCAATTCAAGGCACAGAAAAAAGGCCAAAAAGCTCATTTTGGTCTCATCTGAACACCGGTGAACGCGGGGTGCTATGGTCAGATGAGACCAAAATTTGGCGAGGCACAACCGTGGGGGGTTGGCATCAGAAGGATGCTTATGTTCTACCTAAGATATGAAAAGGTACTGAGAACAGGGTGCCAATCATGTTGGAGAGCACAGTACATCCCCCCTGTACAAATGTACAGTGTACAAAAAGTTGTGTAAATCCCTCTGGGTCATTACCAGCATCTGCTAAATGGCTAAAATATACACAAAGGACACAATCACAAATAACTGTGGGGTAATACAGATAAACCACCTACTTGTAGCAGTCATATTTGTATCTGTTGTAACTGCTTAGGGCGGTGAGGACTCCTTGACAGATGGCATAGGAATATAAGACCTCAGTCACAGCATTGTACCACACCTTGAGAGAGAACATGCCTTTTGTTTTAATTGCTGCAAAAGTGTTAATCAACATTTTCACCCATTTATATGGCCACATGCACACAGTGATGTTACATTGAATTACACTCTCTATAAAATTTTGATACAGAATACTTTTTTCACACTGGAACTGGCTTAACAATATTAACTGATGTATCTGATGCAATCTTATCCTTAATTTACAGTCCATAGATAGCATTTATGAGCCCCATATATTTGTGTACAAAAGGAAAACCCTGGCATTTAACAGAAACACATGTTTGACATTACATGGACCATCTAACGTCTTCCCAGGCCACTGGGACACTGTACTTTGCCAAGTACATGCTCCTTACATCCCTCCTGCGCTCCACCACTCCACAGACTGCTCTCCAACCCCCCCTGTCATCTGCTCTTAAATTGAGTGGGTGTTTGCATTCTGCTTTTCCTTTTGGACCGTTGATTAATGTTTCCTTTCCAGCTCTCACAGATGCTTCATACCATCATATCCTTCCTAAGGAGACACTGTTCCAACAGCTTGCTTACCATCTGGGTATCAATCCCGCAACCACCTGGCTAAAGGTTGAATTCCGTGACTGCTAAATTGCTATACCAATTTGCTGAACATGGGAGAAATGTGCCGAAAGCAAGTATTACTGGGCATGTGTGTGTAGAGCCACAGCCAGCATATCCCAAATAGTGGCGCTCACCCCATGATGATTCTCTGGCTTGGCATAGAAGGTTTGTTTCCCTGATTATCACACACACAATAAATTATGATGAAACTGGTACTATGAGGTTTTAAAATGATAAGGCTTCTGGTACATTCCAGCGACATCACCCAATTTTTTTATTATGCCTATCTGAAATCTCAGTGGCATGACTCTGCGAGTGGAAAAATTACCATCTGGTCATATATGCAAACGAGTGTCTTCAAAACTTAAATTTATAAGTTCTTAGGGGTCGATTTACTAAAATTCCAAATAAGAGGTGTTATTTTGCATGTGCAGCCAAAGTATTTGCACGTGTTATCATTTCACACTTTGGGGGTGATCAACTAAGACTCATTATGTAAATTACTCCAGCTGCAAACAGCCATATTTAAATGAGAGATTGTGCATGTTTGGAAGCGTTACACTGTAAAAAAAATATCTCTTAATAAAATGGTGAAAAGACTGGCAGCAATGTTGCCAGTAAAAAAACATTTAATGAATTGGAAAAAATCCTGTTATTTTAGGAGATCCCTATTAATTATTGTACATGACTTTGACTGTGTTTTGAATTTTTTTTACAAATATTTTACTTTAAAAAAAGTTTTTTCCCGTAGTAAACTGTAAAAAAAAAAAAAAACTATTAAAGGATTTCACAATCAAAAGCCATGTAGAATAACAGTAATAAATCATCACATAAAATAATAGGATTTATACAGTTAAATAACATGATTTATAGAGTCAGCTAAATAACAGGATTCATACAGTTTTTCCCCTTCATTAAATAGTTTTTCACTGGCAACATTGCTGACATTTTTGATGGTATTGTTTACAGTGTAGGAAAAGGCTATTTTACACTGAACAAGCTGGCGGATTACTACAAACTGTTTCACTGGATGTCTCTTAATTTCTGCTGGGAGTTACACATGTTTGTCAGGACTGAATAGATCGTAACTTTACATCGCCTATACTATACTACTTGCGCCGTTAGTGTCACATAAAATCACAATTCCATGACGGGTTGCATTTTCATGAAGTGTTTATTTGCTTTGTTCTTCACTGTTTGTTATAACAGATGTGGTAGACTCTTGCATGTTTCATTCAAATACTAATTACTCTTGTATTCTGTAATACAATTTGCTTCATGATTAAAAGTGAATTTATTCTTCATGATGATAATTCATTGGACAGTGACACATTTTTTGTTATTTTAGTTCTGTACTCTAGCACTTTGAGTTTGAAAGGATACAATGACAATGAGGTTGAAGTGCTGTCAGCGTTAATTTGAGGGTATTTTCATCCATATCCGATGAATCGTTTATAAATTATAGAACCTTTTGTACATAGTTCCCCCCATTTTCGGGCATCAAAACATATTGGACAGTTTAACGTAGAATAAAGAATTTTATTTATTATTTTTAAAATTTGGTTGCATATCCTTTGCATGCCATGACTTCCTGATGTCTATGACCCAACAATATCAAAAGACTCTTGATATCTTATTTTCTGGTACTCCTACAAGCGATACTATAACCTCTCTGCATTTGAATGGATCTCTATGGGAATTGGGGGGTGGGACTAGATTTAGCTGTTTACACTGGAACAGCATGGAACATGGTTGGCTAAATGGCTCTAAGTCATCAAGGGTCTGACGTATCAAACAAGCCTTAAATCATCACTCTACTGCCAGATATGCAGTAGTTCTTTGCAGTAGTTTACTTCCTCCGACCATTAGGTCGTCAACCACGAATAAACCTTCTAGGTGCCAGATGCATCAAGACTCTTACACCAAGATTTGTCATGGACATGACCCCCACGTAGTGACGTAATTCCTCCCTATAAAGGGAGGCACGTCAATGCGGAAGTAAAGCAGAGTAAAGATGTGAAATTGTTTGCATCTTGTGCTAATTCCCTACGCCTTGTCACTTCAGTCAGAGCTACGATTCTTATCGTCCTCCAAAGGTGGTGATAAGCACTCGCATGCAGTATCCGCTGGTAGCGTTGCTATTTAAAAACATTTGATGCGCTTTCCACAGCGGCATCTAACACCCAGTTTGCTCAGAGTTGGTCCGACACATTAGACCAATCTGACACAGGGTCAGTAGAAGGCTCAGGTTCTGCTGAAGGTTCAGTGGGCTACTCAGCCTCTCTAGAGACAACTCCACGTGCAGCCCTGGCATGCATGGGTTGCGATATGCCTCAGGCTAGTACTAAGGAGACGTCTAGATTTCACCGCCGGGCCCCCTAAGGGGGCGCACTTTGCCATGCCAGCATCTAGCGATTTCCTGGCGGAGCTACGTAAGTGTTGGCCACGCCCTGGCTTACAGCGGGTGGCCAAAGACTGTAAGACATTTACGTCCGTGTCGGACGCTGGTGTCCATGGGCTGGGCCGTATGCCCTCTATTGAACCCGCCATTGCGGTGCTGGTAGTGTCCCCAGAGGAGGCGGTCCGGGCAGACGCCCGCTGCCCTAGGCCACAATGCAGATCAACAGATGATCTGCTCTGTAAGACATATGATGCGGCTGCCAAGACGGCGCGGATTGGTAATTCACTTTCTTGGCTGATGCTCGCGCAGTCACAGGCGCTGATGATGCGGGGGTCGACACTTCAATCAGTGACGCATCTCTGCAGGCATTCGCATTTATGACAAGTGAACTGGGCCAAGTGATGTCCTTGCTCACAATGACTCGGCGTCAGGTGTGGTTGGCTCAGTCCTCTTTCCCGGACACCACAAAGAAAGAGATATGTTTGGGTAATTGGAGGTTTATAAATCCGATCTCATAAGGGATTGCAGTTTATAGTAGGCTATCATCAATTCTTAATGTATTATCGTAAATTCTTAATTTTCCTAGTAGTTAATTTTATGGTGACGTTGTGTTATGTGTGAAAAGGATAAACTGAACAGAGCTGAAGTGAAGAAATGAACGAAGACATAATAAAGAAATGTTGGCCGAGGCGAGCGTTGAAGGTTCGGTTTCCACAGTGAGTCTAGACATGACTGCGGCGCAAGAGGACAGCAGGCTCCACACAGACAAATTTTTTTGTTGGCATTTGTGTGAGATTAAAATATGTAGCCAATGGCACCGTTATTTATAGATTTTTTTCTTTTACATTAGTGCAACAACCCGATGTTAACCACATGATATTCTGCGTTGAAACTTTTTTCTTTGCTTGACAAATGGCCATGGGATACCTGTTCCCATAACGTTAGCTAGTCTACTGCATTACTGCCGTGTCCAGTGACTGAATTGTTTAACTAACAGGCTACAAGTGAACAGTTAATATTGTAAACGTGTCTTTGCCTTTGCAATACAAAAACATTCTTGTATGAGAAAACCAGAACATGTGCACACTGTTTGAGTCCAAAATAAATTTCACTTAGGTACTAACCAGGTGGGATACAAACCCACGTTTCGCGCATTCTAAGGCTTGACGCTAACCAGAAGACCAAAGGGGTACAGTCACGTGATATAGGCTATAGGCCATTTGTGTTAGGATCCTGTAATTCTGTCTGTTTATTCTTCATTTGTTATTATTTTTCCTGTTTTCTTTCCCTCGCGATTGTCAGTGTAACGTTCCGTTCCCTTCCTGTCCGTTTTCCATGTTTTACCCCTTCCCTCCGTGTCATGTTTTATTCCCTTGTCCATGTTTTCCCTTTTGCTGCAGACTGGGCGTGTTCCCTCTGTTTGCTTCACTCCTTTTACCCACTTTGGTTTCACCTATCCCCTTTCCCTCTTGTGGCATGCATTCCTCACCTGTTTAATTATTCAATCACCCGCGGTCACATTCCTCACGCTTTCGTTATTGGTTTCAATTTCACTCCCCTACTTAAACCCCCGACTGGCTGCTATTCAGCGCCAGTTCGTTAACGTACTTTGTTTGGTCTTGGTCTCCTGTCTTTAGTCCTGTCCGTTCATGCTCGTTTAAGCTTTAGATTCCTGTTTCTACTCTGTAACCAGTACTCACAGTTTGTAGATTTTCCTGTCCTAACTGCTTCAGTCCTGTCTGCCTATTTTAAGTTCGCTTATTCTATTATCCACCTCAGCTCCGTCCAGCCTGCAGCTTTTCCACTCTCTGTGTGTTTGTTGCAGTACCTCAGCTCTCATCTAACGTTGCACCCGCAGCTGGGTGTGCTGTCTCCACCCTTCAGTGGTTCCTGTCCGGCCGTGGCGCCCACCTTGCTGCGGTTACGGTCCCAGGCTCCGCTGTGGTCCAGCTACCCAGACCGGGCTAACCAGAGCTCCACTTCACTGCCTTACCCTGTGCGTGTCCTGCCTAATACCTACCTCTGCCTTACAGTACCTGTGCCAGTTCTGTTCGTGCCTGTCCCTCAACCCAGTTCCTGTTGGACCTCCCGGTCCATTTCCAGTCCGGTTCCGGTTCGGAACCCAAGTCCAGTTTCGGCTTGGAACAGCCTGTTGTTCCCGCTGTACCAGTTCCTGTTGGACCTCCCGGTCCAGTTCCAGTCCAGTTCCGGTTCGGAACCCAAGTCCAGTTCCGGTTCGGAACCCAAGTCCAGTTCCGGCTTGGAACAGCCTGCTGTTTCCACTGTACCAGTTCCCGTTGGACCTCCCGGTCCAGTTCCAGTCCAGTTCCGGTTCGGAACCCAAGTCCAGTTCCGGCTTGGAACAGTCTGCTGTTTCCACTGTTCCAGTTCCCGTTGGACCTCCCGGTCCAGTTCCAGTCCAGTTCCGGTTCGGAACCCAAGTCCAGTTCCGGCTTGGAACAGTCTGCTGTTTCCTCTGTTCCAGTTCCCGTTGGACCTCCCGGTCCAGTTCCAGTCCAGTTCCGGTTCGGAACCCAAGTCCAGTTCCGGCTTGGAACAGTCTGCTGTTTCCGCTGTACCAGTTCCCGTTGGACCTCCCGGTCCAGTTCCAGTCCAGTTCCGGTTTGGAACTAGAGTGGTCGAACAAGTCCAGCTCCGGCTTGGAGCACGTAGCTGAGTCTAAAGACTTCCTCATTCCTTGTTTTGTTGTGTTTTTGCCTATGTACAGCTTGGGACTGCCCCAAGCTTTCTAAATAAATACCCATTCCTGTTTCTCTGTCTCTTGGTCGTGCGTTTGGGTTCAGTCAGTGAGTTGGATCGTGACAGTCAGTCCGCGTTCCATGTTTCTGAGATTCCACCCCGTCTTTGTCATTGCACTATTCGGGTGATTTTGGGAACATTCAGGTTTCTTCTGTATTTTGTATATCTCGTTTTCTTCCTTCTGGCTTTATTTATATTTGTATATAATACTAATGTACTAATCATACTAACTGTTAGATTAGATTTAATACTAACATTAGGGTTCTAGAGTTCACTACTAACATAACTAATTCATCTTGAGTTTCTACCTGCAGCTGTCACTTCCCTCCTCGTTATCCTATCCCTGCATCGATCTGTGATTTCGCATTCTCTGCACGTGTCCACTTTCGTGTTCCTCGCCTCTGAGCTGTGCACTTGTTTACCTGCTAACTCCAGGCCGTTTGTTATTGTGTCTGTGTATTCCAGTCCGTGTCTTACGTTTCCCCTGTCATTGTTTTATTGGTCCCTGTTAACCCTCACTGTTCTCACCTGTGAGCATCTCCCCTCCCTGCTTCTACACACCTGATTCCCATTATGTCTGTCTCCCTCTGTGTGTATATATTCCTTGTCATTTCAGTGTTTCTTCGCGAGTTCCTCATATGATATTTTGCTTCTGTGTTACCTTCTGTTTTTCTGAGTTTCTGCCCGAGCTGTTTTGTTTATTCTGTAGTTTCTGTTTCCTAGTTTGTTTCCTTAGTTTTTTGCCTGTTGTTGTTTTGTATTCAGTCTGTTTTTGTTTTCTTTGTGTTCCTTCTATGCCTCCCTGGTTTTTGACTCCTGCCTGTGTTCTCACTACCCTGTCTTTGGATCCTGGTTTTGTGCTTTTGCTGTGCCTTCCCGGTTTGACCCCTGCCTGTTCCTTGACTACTCTTTGGACTGTGATTTGTACCGTTGCCCTGTCTCCCCGGTTTTTGACCCTGCCTGTTTACCACGGATTGCTGCCTAGCCCTTTTTATTAAACTTTGTTTTTGTACTTCCTGCCTGCGCTTGGGTCCTTCCCCCACCAGCACCTAACAATTTGTCAGTGTCCGTCTGACTTTCAGCATTTCGCTGTAGTACAAGTGAAATACAAATGAAACATTGAACAGTTAACCCTATTTACTTTGGCCCTTTTCAGGCAATGTCCTCCTGGTTTCTACTAGTTTTATTTAAATGTTAATATCTAAAAAAATATTCCCTGCAAAATCCATGGTTTTAAGTTTGAACTGAAGAAGAAGCTGTATTATTCAGAAATTTGCTACAGAATTCATTTATTTCAGAATAGTCACATACAGTATATATATAATAACCATAACATACGTCGCCTAATGTATTTAAATACGTTTAAAAAAAGAACGTACGAAAGCGCGTGTGTATTCACACAAGTACAGCAACGTATTTCAGCGCTCAGTGCGAGGGGTGGTCACTGCGGAAATGTCGACTGTACGGGACTTTGGCGAAATATAACAAGATAAACTCTTCAGGGTTTATGAGAAAACAGCTGTAGCTGAATATTCTGGTAAGTACTTGGTACATATTTATACGAGAGATTTTGGAGCAAAAAATGAGGTGTCTTCTAAACCAAAAGTGCATCAGGTACTGTATATAGTACAGTAAGCAAGGGGAAACGGCGAATACTCATTTGTACAACGTTTAAAAAAAATATTGTTTCTATACGTCAACATGATTTTCTTAGCGTGTATAAACGGTGCATTTGATGCATTTTACAGTCTGTGGCTGTAGCCAGAGGAGGGTCGTAAGTGCTGTGGGCTACTAATAGCACCCTCGTAATTTATTGCACGGCAGTGTAACTGGAGAAGCTGCGGTTTTCGCAAGGCTACCGTTTAAAAAAATACTGCGTCAAAATTTTCGGGGTTTTCTTAAAGCTGTAGTTTATAATTTCAGATGAACATGAATACTGTAATTGAGACAGATACGTCTCAACCACTAGGGGTGAAGTTTATAGGGTTTATATTGGAAACGTCTTTTGCCTTTGCAATAAAAATATGTTTGTTAATGTGAAAATAATAACAGTAAGTAATAAATAAAACGTATTTAACAGTTGCGCATTGTTTTTGTCGAAAATAAATTTGTGTCCTGTTGGGCTCGAACCCCCAATCCACTGTGTGTGAGGCAGCAACTGTAACCAGTAGACCACAGTAGCTTCGTGAAATACACAATGCCATATAGTGGTTTTGTCTGTGATGTCTGCAGATTAGTTTGAAGCGTTTTTATTGGGCGATAAGCTTGGGAGAGCAGGTATGCGATGTTGTTATCCAATGGGGAGAATTATTCTTTGAGGGTACTGAGGCAGGCAAAATGGGAAGAAGAAGAAGAAGAAGAAGAAGCAGAAGGAGAAAAACCACAAAATAACCCAAGTTTGGGGCTTGTGGGAATGTGTGAAGTTCTATCTGAATGCTGTGTGGTTACATGAGGTCAGAACATACAGAAGTTATTGTTTTAAAGGACTGAGAGTCTGTGGTCATTGTGGTTACTTCTGTAGGAAACCCTGAAAAGTGCCAAACTCTCTGTGCTGTATAGGTATGGGGCATGTCCCGCCAAGCCGTAACTTGGCAGATGGCATACCTGCCATCCCAATTTGCTCGCTACATCGATGTGAATGTGGTTACAATGGTTATTATAACATTATTTCCAGCATCAAGCTAGAAAGCTGTATCCTGTCTGTGAAGTTGAATGTGATCTCTAAATCTGACGTAGCATGCGGTGCCATATATTTTTTACTGCAATATTGGACTGGATTCTAAACACTTTAAATAAACCAGTAGAACAAACGAGACAGCTTTTATTTAATTTCTTTGATGGCTCAAGTGTAGGATCAAGCGTCATACAAGTTCATACAACATGGGTTTATGATTCGATTGTTTACAAAGCACACAATATTTCACGGATCTAGCCTCTTAACTTTCCTCTCAAAGTGCTCCAGATTGATGCATTTAACTTAAAATGTACAAAATTTTGCCCCAGGGGGGCATGCCACCGGACCCCCCTAGAGGACGGGGGTGTACCACCACATAATTTTACAACCATATGATCTCCAGAGTAACGTATTTGAATTGAACGTTTGAAACAGCTGAAATAGACAACGTCCTCACGCATTTGATTGCCAAAATCTTGGCCCTCGTTGTCACCCCTTGTGTGATTTAAAACAAGAAAAATGGTGAAGCGCTATAGGCTGGGTATCTAATTATGACCACTATGTTTTTTCCATCATTTTCTCTTTTTATATCTGATTTTAGGGCAGCATTTTTAAATCTTTCCTAGGGCGGCAAAATGATCAGAACCGGGCCTGAGTGTAGCCTAGCCTATATCCTTATCAGCCCATCAGTTGCCAATTCAAGTTATCATTCTCTGCACAATTAGTGTGTTCCTTTGTGGACGTTTGTTGTCACAACGGTAACGCCAGTCAACCAGACGATATAGCACGAGGAACATTTTTTACCACTACGCAGCAGCATAAAGCAGGCGGCGCTTTTTGTGTTTAGCTAAAGTGTAGTTACTATGCTTGTATCTTATAGTCGAGGAGGTAAAGAAGTTGTAGAAGAATTTGACAGACACATAGGCTAGAAGAATAAAAGAGGGAGGTGAGGAGTGGCCAGGCAGGTTTTTACTGAGCAACAGCAGGACCAGGTCATAATCACGTCATGTTGACTAAATGTTTTCGTGGAGCTAATCATTTTTTTTTTTAAAGAACCTATTTAATTAATTCCAAAATCGCATTGCGTTTGATGTGCATAAATTAGATGCGTCAAATTCACCTCCGAATTATTCGCAATTTCGTGTTTGTTACCTTTGTTTTGACTTAACGGTTTGGTACATTAAATGTGAAAAATTGCTTTTCATTTATTACAATGTAATAGTGGCTCACTGGCCATAATTTCTTTATGAATGAAAGTCCCGTACAGAAGGAAAAAGGAATATATTTTTCCAGCCTTGACAAAATAAGTGATGATTCTTTTCTGATTAGATGCCCTGCTTTGCAGAAGCACCTCTCCCCTGACTGAGTGTAAGTAGAATGGCAACAAGATACAGTGAAGTGCCCTCCCCTATTATTGGCACCCCTGGTAAAGATGAGTAAAAGGGTTATAAAAAATTCACCATTTGGTGAATTAGCTTAATCTCACACTGAAAAAATTTGAAAAATCCAACCTTTAATTGAAGTAAATTTATTATGAGAAAAAATCCCTCATCAAGAAATAATTATTTTTAACAAAACCACATGTGCCACAATTATTGGCACCCCTGCATTTATATATAGAATAAAGTAATCATTTTTAATGTTTGGTCGCATATCCTTTGCATGCCACGACTTCCTGATGTCTGTGACCCAACAACATTAAAAGACTCTTGATATCTTATTTTCTGGTACTCTTACAAGCAATACTATAACGTCTCTGCATTTGAATGGATCTCTATGTGAACTGGGGGTTGGGACTAGATTTAGCTGTAAATTATGCTGGAACAATATGGAATACATGGTTGGTAAAATGGCTGTAAGTCATCAAGGGTCTGAGGTATCAAACGAGCCTCAAGGCATCACTCTGCTGCCAGATATGCAGTAGATACAGATGGATCACTTTAAGGGTTGTTTCTCCTGACAAATTTTCCTATTGAACTATATTGAAAAGTAAGTCAGGAGAAGAAACCCTTCAAGTTATCCATCCATATCTACTGTATTTCTGGCAGCAGAGTGATGATTTAAGGCTTGTTTTGCTATGGCAGACCATTGTTGACTTGGAGCCATTTAGCCAACCATGTGTTCCATACTGTTCCAGTGTAATTTACAGCTAAATCTAGTCCCACTCCCAATATATTTAGAATATCAAGTACAATTCTATGTCCATTTGTGGGTACATCCCATTGCTACCATGCTCTTTGTCTAGTCAGAGGATTGCACAATTGGCTCAGTTCGTACAGGCTAATTATAGGTGCCCATTTGACCAGAGTAGTTGCTATTGACAACGGTCAATTACAATGGTCAATTACATGCCACTGTGTAGGACTCCAGATGCAATCAACACTTTCACAGTCTGGACTCTACATACCTTTTTTTAGATTTGGTTAGGTACCCTATAAAGGTGTGGAGTATTACTTAGATATGTAGCTGAAATTCAGATTTATTGTCATGATTTCTCAAATAGGAACCATATAAATCAATGTGTCACCGGAGACTGGAAAGACGTTTGCTTTCTAAAGGAAGCCTAAACTTTGCAGGTGTTTTGAGTAAATTAGATGATAGTGTGACACTCAGTCTAAAACATTCATTCTCTGAAATAACTGAAGTAAATGCTGATTTTCGACACACTATTCTAATTTCTTGAAATACTGTTTTGGGGGGTTTTCTGGAGCTCTAAGCCAAAATTATGAAAAATGAAACAAATAAAGGCTAGAAATATTTCACTTTGTGTGTAATGAATCTATAATCTACGAAAGTTTCACTTTTTGAATGGAATTATGGAAAAAAAATAACTTTTCCATGATATTCTAATTTTTTGGAAAGGATCTGTACTTTCTAACCCACTGTGATGATGTCATAATCAGGTCTCAGAAGCCAGATAGCTGATGATTGGCTCATAGATATAAAACCATGGTTACTGGCCACCATCTTACCTGGGTATGGTCTCAAAAATTATGCCACTAACTATGATGTTACATCTAAGGTTCTGTATATCTATGCTTGCCCCCTCCTGCCGGTGCTAACTCCTTTGTACGGTGTGGCATGAGTTATGGAAAGCAGTCACTGGCTCATGAATGGGAGTATCAAGAGTGAACACATTTAGGCTTCAGTGACCCCTTTCACAGGTGTGGAGGGTGACAAATTTGGGAAGAAAGAATTGTTCAGGGAGAAAAGAAAGAAATCGCCACAAGCACTCTTCCAGCATGCCTGCCTCCATTTGGAAGTTCAGCTCCTCGTTAATCATTTAATTTGGACCCGGGAGGTTAGGCCAGCTAGTGAACAGCAAAAGATGGGTCTCAGTCTTGACCCAGTGAAATTACACACCCATCAACTCTGTTCTACCCAACATTATTACCTGGCTCTTACATGCATTCCCTCATTGCTGTCCAAGTGCAGAATCACTCTATTCATGCTACCGCTATATCCAGCAATCGTATCGCCGCACAAACGGGGCAGTGTGCCCTGCATTTCCAAACACCGGTATGGATCTAAGAGTATGATTGGTTTGTCACAAGGTCTGAATAGTGTCATTTCGCATCCCCACAGTCCCGTAGACTTACGTATCCATTGCCGATCCTTGAGAGGTCCGGATACATGTAATACATGATCCCCGTCCAAGCCCCGGGTAGCGTCACTCCACGGATGAAGAGAATGATAAGCAGGAAGAATGGAAAAGCCACCGTGAAGTAGACCACCTTTGAGACAGATGTACCATTCTCAAAATTAGAGCTGCAGAATGAGTTAGATTGGCCTGTGCTTGCCATTGCATTTGTTGTGGTAGTAGAATACAGCCATTATGTTCCACCAACCTGTCCCACCCCAATCCCTGTTCCTTTACCCCCTACCTCTCACCCTCAAGAGGCTTTACTGCATCTTGCCAGGCCGTCATTGTAAATAAGAATTTGTTCTTAATTGACCTGCCTGGAAAAATAAAGGCTAAACAAATAAACAAATTAAAAACTTCTATGGTCAGCTTTCTCTCTTCCTAAAGCACAACTGAACTTTGGGTTGTGTAGTTACCTGACCATGATATAGTCCAAATGGTGGCGAAATATGGAGTACAATAAGTACAATTTCGTTCAATGTTGTTAGCAAGCTACCAGAAAAGGCTAGCAAAATGTCGGTAGGACCCTTCCGCCCCCTCCTTGCTCACCTTGGCTATATGGGCCATTCTACAGAAGTCGTGCAAATTGAGGGTTGGAGTAAAGTGTAAATTTGTATTCTTTTTGCAAAATAATTTTATAATATATGTGTTACACTTTTAGATGCATAAATATACTATCACGTCATTTTTTCAGAATAAGGATGAATTTACTGACTGCTCCTAAATATGTCACAACTGAAACATGGTGTAAACCCTGCTTTTGAAATAAAATTACACACCCAGTTGATAAGTTTAATTCACCCCTTTGAAAATTACATTTTTGAAAAAAGATTTTGACTGCTGTTGAATTTGAATCAATTACCTGGAATTTTTTAAGCAAATAAAACATTGAATTAATGAAACTTAGTGAAAACTACGTGCAAATGTTCTCTATAAAATGGACAGATTTGATCACATGAATTTTATAGACTCTTATTTATGAGATTATATATTCAATTCAATTCAATTTTATTTATATAGCGCTTTTCACAGATTCCAGATTCACAGACTGTCACAAAGACGCTTTACAGAACAATATACAGAACAGATATATACCATCACCAGGACAATATCTTGGATAAATTTTTTTTACAAAACAGCAGGTGTTTCGGTTGTGACCACATCGTTGCGGTTGTGACATCTCTTACTGAAACCTCAATTCCAAAAAATTTGGGCCAGTACGGAAAATGCAAATAAAAGCAGAAAGCAGTGATTTGTAAATTCTCTTGTCTATATATTTAATTGAAAACGGTATTTGTTTTCAAATGTAGAATGAGTGTATATTTACAAAAAACAATAAAGTTGATTAGTTAAAACATGAAATATCTTGTCTTTGTACTGTTTTCAACTGAATACAAAAAGGACTCGCAAATCATTGCTTTCTGTTTTTATTTACATTTTATACACTGTCCCAACTTTTTTGGAATTGAGGTTTGTACATGTGCATTGATTGTCTCACTATTTATTGTCTTTAATAAGAATTTACGGACAAGTGTCACCAACCGAAACAGGCCTGTCACAACCAAAACAATACCATTTGTTTTGGTAGTGACTGTTTTGGTTGTGACAATTTTGGCTCATTTTGGCCACAAAACAAAAGATTTAGCAAGCACATGGTTAGCTTCTCTGTGCAGATGCACCTTCCTAATAATAATAATAATCTACAGTTATGAAATCAACTTTTTTTCTCTAATATGAAAACTTGGGTGTTTGAGAGTGACGTCTCTTAAAACCACAGACTAATTTTCATACTTTGAAGGACAATTATATCAAAACGCTAAAACCTAGCTACTCACCATGTGGCCTTGATTCATATGAAGGCAGTCTAATTTCCTGGTTTAAAAAAGGGGGGTGTGGCTACAAGCAGGTTCACTGCACAGACTCAAACAGTGTACGTTTCGGTTGTGACGTAAAAATTGTATAATATAAATATATATATCAAAAAAAAAAAATATATATATTTTAACTTATATTTGATAAAAATGTACATGCTTTATTGAATGAGACAAGTCAAAAAATTGGCAAAAATATTTTGGGTATTATTTTTTAATGCACCAGTTTAAGGGTTGACAGCCATCTCCCAATAGGAATTTATACTCCCAAGAGTATAAGTGTTGATTTCGGATAAATGTAACTATTATTACTGCAATTTATATCTTGGATTATATTAAAACATAACATGATCTAATGAATAATATAGCATTGAAAGATTTTATTGGTCAATTTCTTACTTTTATCAGAGAGGGACAGCAATTTGCATGACTTTTGTAGAATGGCCCATATACAGTTGAGGTCGGAAGTTTACATACACTTAGGTTGAAGTCATTAAAACGTATTTTTAACCACTCCACAGATTTTATGTTAGCAAACAAGCCAGTTAGGACATGTACTTTGTGCATGACACAAGTAATTTTTCCAACAATTGTTTACAGACAGATTATTTCACTTTATTTTTCCATTCTGCTCTGTATTTGTCCTATTTGTCCTCTGCTCATTCACTCACCTTGCCAAAATATTTGACTCCTTTCCAAATGCAGAAGTAGCAGGCCACCCAGGCCAGTAGCAGACAAAGGGCGAGCTCCCACTGCATTCTACCCAGACCAGCAGCTAGCCCTTGGTCATCCATCTTCCTCAACACACGAATACTAGGGGATTATAATTGCACAAATGTGAGTGTGTGTGTGTGTGTGTGTGTGTGTGTGTGTGTGTGTGTGTGTGTGTGCATGCAAAAGCCAGACTCAGCCGTACTGATAGCATGCCAGTAATAACTAAAGGGCCTGTTAAAACTTTGTAGGCTTGTTGAGCTTATCTTATTGGAACAAATGATAATACTCGTTTTTTCTCTCACGACCAAGACCGACCTATCAAATTTCTTATTTACAAGAGCCCCCCCCCCCCCCCCCCCCCCCCACTCCTGGGTGTATTTTGCAGTTTACAATGGGTTTCAATGAGAGACATAAATAAATAAGGTAGAATGGCACTCAGAGAGATGCAGACACCCGCGATTGTGTAGGTAAAGCACTGAACGCTATGATTTTGAATGGACATAACCACTTACTTCTATTGCCGAAGATGTAGCAACCAATATCATACATGACGTCCAGTGCACCACAACTCTTACTTTTCCCTTAGGCTATAATGGAAATACTCCTTCATTTTCTAACAAATTAAGTAGTTTACAGTCATAATTCCAGTTATACCCAAGATTGAATGCGTGATTTTACTTGACGCAATTCGATAACATGTTGTTTTACTCATCAGAGAGTCAACACTAGACTCTGGTTGGTTGTATTGAACATGTGATGATGAGTAGCTGATGGATAGCCTACAATAAAAAGAAAATGTATATGTAGCTGGTCATAAACATTGCCTGTATTTGCTCTTAAAACCACATGACCATAGGGTTCAACAATACTTACTGTAGCACAAACATTGAGACCACAGGATCATGAAAGGTAGGCTAACGTTAAGTTATCTTAGTACCAAGTTTAGTGAACTGAAACACACTACTGATGTTGAATAAAGACGCACACTCTTAAGCAAGGTCAAACTGTTGGTAGTGGTAAGACAAATCAAATAATTTAGATAACATTTAACACATTATAGTCAGCTTACTAGCAACATAAGCTACCTAACCAGTAGCGGTGGCAGGATTTAAATTGTGGGTGGGCCAACGTAATTTGTGAGTGGGCCAATTAATTGAGTGTCAAATGAATTGAGTTTAAATTGGACAAAAGCCTATGCTGGTAAAGTAATAATGTTATTTTAATAAACAGAGTGCTCAGACATCGTTTCCTCAATTTGTCAAATAAAGGCTATGAATGACCTGTCAAAAAACACAAACTAACCGATTTCCTGGTGAACATAACCATGCAGACTAGCACGTCGTCACAAATCAAAAACCTAAATGTATCGTTGCTTTTATTGCAACACAAACTACCAATCGGTATAAATTCATAAAGTTATTCTGGCCTAGTTTTTTAACCAAAACAGTTAATGCATAGTCAGTTTTCCCTGATAACTTCAAAAACATTCACATAACAACACTTAAGTGGATTTTTGTTTGTCATTCACTGCTTTCTTGTATTACTTTACAGTGACTTAAATGTAATCAATTGTTGTTACTGCATGACAAAATAACAATCAATAAACATGATGGTCCTAATATTTACTCAAAACTACAGCTTATTTAGTCTGTATTTTCCTACACATAATTTCACGTAGGCCTAACAGGTCAGAAATAGCTTTTGATAATATTCTTTCAAATGCTGCATTTGTCCCAGTTGACACACGTCTCTGTAACTATACTGTTTCCATTAACAATAATGCTACCACTGTTTCATTTGCTTGACATTTCATGTTAAAAAATGCCCGTCACACTTACAATTTTTTATTTATTTTTAATTTTTAATTTGGCGCCCAACATGGGGCTGTCTATATCCAATTCCCACCCCAATTTGGAATATCCTATTGTCTCCCCAAACCGCGTTCATGAAGCAACCCCACTACACTGGACACACGGGTATTGTTTTTTTACCTCAGTGCAAACCAGTCAAACAAGTCAGTTAGAACATGTACTTTCTGCATGACACAAGTAATTTTTCCAACAATTGTTTACAGACAGATTATTTCACTTTTAATTCACTATATCACAATTCCAGTGGGTCAGACGTTTACATACACTAAGGTGACTGTGCCTTTAAACTTTTAATATGCATATCCTTTGCATGCCATGACTTCCTGATGTCTGTGACCCAACAACATCAAAAGACTCTTGATGTCTTATTTTCTGGTACTCTTACAAGCGATACTATAACGTCTCTGCATTTGAATGGATCTCTATGGGAATTGGGGGGTGGGATTAGATTTAGCTGTAGATGTCCTAACTGACTTGCCAACACTATAGTTTGCTAACTTGAAAACTGTGGAGTGGTTAAAAATGACTTTTAATGACTTCAACCTAAGTGTATGTAAACTTCCGACTTCAACTGTATATTGCGTACATCTCATAACATGGCATGATAACGGGCCACGTACTGTTCCAAATTATGGACATAGAAAAAATAATAATATATATTTTTTATAATACATCTTCTTTTTGGTTTGGCCGTCATAAAAGTGGGCAGGCCCAGGACAGTCAGGCCCAATGTTAACGCCGGGACTGTACTTAACTGAATGTCAGCGCGTAGTTGTTAAAATATACATACCTGTATCTGTCCGTTAAAACATCTGCTCCATAGGTCTGCTCTCAAGTGCTGCTAGTTGGATCCATACCATCCATACACAGTTCAGTTGTCATGGTTTGCTGTCATGGTTTCTAGCAGCCTCTGCTGTTTCTGCGTTCGGTTTTCCTTTTGGCGTCGTCAGGACGCTCTATTGGATTTTTTCCGCCTCCGTTCCGGTGTTTGTAGCTTACCCAACAATTATTCCCTACACTTTTGCGTTTCCTGCCGGCTATATATAGCCCAGGACTTCCGCATTTCCAACACTTCGATATTGTCTTTGCTACGTTGACAAACAAAGTCGGTAAAGGTATAGGAATTTTGGTCGCTGCATTTCTGGTTCGTACGAATAGGAAACGTAGCAAGTCTGCTTAGAAGATTTAGGATTAGATTGTTTTTTTTTTCTTTACTTTCCAATCTTTCTTTATCCTTTTTTCTTTTCACCTGTTGCCAGTTGTGTTCAGCTCTTTTGCCACAAGAGCTTTATCGAGTTTTGTTTTGTTTCATCACCTCCTATTACACCTAATATTTTAGTGTGTGAGTTATTTTGTGAGTTATTCTCACTGTTTATCGAGATCGCCTCAGTTTTTGGAGGTTGCTTTGTTTTGCCTTGTGCTAGGGAAGTTTTGTTCCCGATCCTGTGTTTCTCAGTCCTGGTGCGGCTATTTCCGCGTTTTGTGGCGTATCTCTTTAGATACGCTTTTAGAAATCCTTATCGGTCGAGTTTAGTTCTCCGAACTGAAGAATTGCTTCGTATTTCTCAATTACACATTTGTTCCTTGTCGGTACTTGCAATTATGTTTGAGGAATAAGAGGGTCTTAAATCGGTTCCGTGATGAAAGACAGTAGCTACAGCTTCTTTATTAGCATGGTGTTTATGTCAGCTTCCAATCTAACATGACCTTACACTGTAAAATGGCACAACTTAAGTACAATCTCTAAACAAATTGGGGCTAGCCAGGAGGAAAGGCTTCATGTGAGAATTCACTCCTTCCCTGGTTCCATTTCCTGGCTAGATCAATGACTCTTCACACATTATAATTTCTATTCACCCAGGTTTGCTTACCAATGACTCTTGGCACCTAAGTCTTGGGGGAGAGCTTGCATTTGAAAGGGTACTTAACCCCTGGACTGAAACAGGATGGGTGTTGGGACTTAAACAGATTATAACTCTGATATTACTATAAAAACCTGAAAATCCAACAGAATTCGGTCCACCTCATTGGTGTACTTAATTTGACACTTAAAGAATCCCTTTAGTTGCATTTGGACCTCCGAACCATTCGCCTCCCCCTTACATCAGTAACCATGGAGGTTCAAACTACTTTAGGGTCATGCTCCTTGTAGGCTATTCATCAATTGTATGCCTTCCACTAGTCATATGGTGAGTCATATCTTTACAGACCAGAGTCCATTGTTGACTCTACGATGATCAAAAGAACTCGACTATAACTTTCTTATCGAATCGTGTCAAGTAAAATCACGCATGGATCCTTATTCTTATGTGTTATAGGTATAACTGGGCTGAAAATATGACTATAAACCCCTTAGTTTAGTGCAAAAGGGCAGAAGATTCTTCACTGCAGCCTAGTGCCGATAGAGGGAAAATAGTATAGGGAATATAGTGTTGTTCTGCCTCATATCCGCCCTCATGCGTTCAAAAGGTGTTAACATCAATTCCTCCAATTCATTAGACATTGGTGGATATTAATACAAATTAAAATACTTGTCATTGACCAATTAGAAAAATATTTGAGAATTCAGGTCCATGGCTGCCTGTGAACCTATGTACAAAGTTTCATCAAAATTGGATCAGAACTGTAGGTACTAAAGACCCCAGTATACTTAAAACAAAATCGAAATTGGCAGATTCACACAGGCCATCGAACCGGTTTTTGCTGGTTTGTAACGAAAACGAAGCGTCACATTGGGCTTTGATCGAGTGCAGGCTGGCCGAACTAGTCAAGATTTATACACAGCCTCAGTCACACTGCGCCCCAATACACCCTCGCCTGCAATTAGTCAACAAGGTGTCATGGGTTTCTACCCTTTTTCCCCATGCAGTCGTTTTACTCGGTGGCCACGCGGGGGCGCTGCCTTTTTGGTGGATGCTTGCTCTGCCCTGCTTTGATTGCGGAGCTTCTGTCAGCATCCACACCTGTGCATGGTCACCTTTAGAGCTATATAAGCCTCCCGTTTCTTTCGGTCGTGTCATGGTTTTGAACCCTGTTTCCAGATGCGGTCGGTGGCCACGCGAGGGCGCTGCCCTTTTGGTAGATACTTGTTCCGCCCTGCTGAGTTGGCGGAGCTTCTGTTAAGCGTTTACACCTGTGCTTAGTCACCTGGAGAGAGGTATATAAGCCTACCGTTTCCTTCGTTCGGGGCTTCGACATTAATTGTTTATTGTTCATTGTTTTGTACTGTGGTGTATTGTTGGCTGTGAGTTCTTGTACCATTTTGGCTACTCGCCTACTTTTAATGTCTCTGTTGAGGCAGGGCTTATTTCTTGCTGGCTAGGTAGTTGATTACCTCGTAGAAGTTTGGGAACGTAAATCTCTGCTCTATTTCGCCTTGTTGTGCTTTTTCTCCGTGTATGGAGATTTGGGCGATTCTGCTCGGGACAGTTGTTCTGTTCGCCCTTCGGCACATGTCTTCCCATAGGGGATTCGGGCGTTTTCGCTTCTACTTAGTTTATTAGCTCGTAGAAGTATAGAGTAGCAGTTTCTCTGGTCCATTTGTTCGCCTTTTGATTGGTTTTCTTACTGAGAGACCTGGCGTTTTAGCTTCTACTTATTTCCGGGTTACGGTAAGCCAGTTAGTAGCTTCGGTACGTTTATTCCCTGTTTTGTTCTCCTTCTCATGGACTACGTTCCCCTTTGTTGTGAGTCGGGGTTTTTTGTTATATATTCCTCATCATAGAGAGGCTAGGGCGGTTGTTTTAATTTAGTTTGCGTGAGTCTTTTGGATAGTAAAGTTTTGGGACGACGGTGCTCCGTCGGCTCACCTGTAAAATGTTTCTCCCTCCTGGGAGATCGGGTGTTTACCCAGGTTTGTTTGCTGCTTTAGACTGCGCACTTATTAAACTAGCCATGGAACGTTAAATCTCTGTTCCTTCGCCTCATTACATTTCTCCTGTCTGAGAGGTTAGGGCGTGGCTCTGTTTTAAGCTTGGTCATTTTGCTGGTAAGGCTATGGGACTGCGGTTCTCCGTCGGCTCGCCTGTAAAATGTTTCTTCCCCCTGGGAGATCGGGCGTTTACCCCCTTTAGGTTCTGCATATGACTGTTAGTGCTAGCTTATGGAAGTAGCCACGGAACGTTATCTCTGTTCCTTCGCCTCCTCCTATATCAATAGGTATTAGTTTTCTGTGTTTATTTACTGTGTGTTTTGTTTGTGCCATTGTGCTACTCGCCTGTTTTTATGCGTCTCGTTATCGAGACAGGGCGTTTGTTATTCCGGCTTACTTGTTGGTTACTTAGCTTGTAGAAGTATGGTGTAGCAGTTCTTTGTTCCCTTTCGCCTTGTTGGGTTTTCTGGTTAGGAAACCAGGCATTTGTGTTTACTCTCTTTGGTAGGGAACAGTGAGCCGGTCTGTAGCTGTGGTGTGTGTGTTCGTTGTTTTGTCTCCTTCCCTTATCTGCGGGGTTTCCCGCCGTAGTGGCCTAAGGGCTTAATTAATCCCCTTGCTGCGTTTGGCTCCTCCCACCTCACACGTCACGCCCCATTACAGGTCGGGGCTTCGATATTGTTTGTTTGTTTTGTATTTGTGTTATTTGCATTGTCTGGTGTGAGTTGTTTGTACCATTTGCGCTACTCGCCTATTTTAACATCTCATTACTGAGGCAGGGTGTTAGTTCTTGCTGGCTCGTTGGTTACTTATCTCGTAGAAGTATGGGAGTTCTCTGCTCTATTCCGCCTTTCTATGGTTTCTCCTTATTGAGAGACCGGGCGTTCATGATTTTACTTAGTTACTTATCTTGTAGAAGTATAGGGCAGCAGTTCTTTGTGCCATTCGTCTTGTTTGGTTTTCTTAGTGAGAATCCAGGCGTTTGTGCTTCTACTCATTTGCAAGTGACAGGAGCCGGTTAGTAGCTTCGGTACGTTTGTTCCCTGTTTTGTCTCCTTCGCGTGGACTACGTTCCCCTTTGTTGTGAGTCAGGGTTTTCTTTATTATATTGAGAGGCAGTGCGTGCTATTTTTTATTACGTTTGTGTTGGTCTTTTGGTACAGCTGTCCTGTTCGTCCTTTTTACCTGCGGGACGATTTTGTTCGGAACTGTTGTTCTGTTCGTTCTCCGGGTGTGTCTCCCCTTATGTGGAGCTTGGGCGATGTTGTGGACATGTTTGTGTGTGACTGCGCGTTTCTGAAAGTAGCCTTGGAACGTTAGCTCTCTGTTCCTTCGCCTCGTTACACATTCCTTTACTGAGAGGCTAGGGCGTGTGTTTTCAATTAGGCTTGTGTTAGTCATGTTTGATAGTAAAGTTATGGGACGACGGTGCTCCGTCGGCTCGCCTGTAAAATGTTTTTCTCTCCTGGGAGATCGGGCGTTTACCGCTTTATGTTTTCTGCATGTGACTGCGAGCCTATGAAACTAGCCATGGAATGTTATATCTGTTCCTTCCCCCGTTACATTCCTCTTTACCAAGAGGCACGGCGTTTATTTTCTATCAAACTCATTTTAGTCATTTAGCCGGTAATGTCTGGAACAGCTGTTCTGTTCGTCCTTCAGTACATGTCTTCCTATTGGAGGACTGGGCGATTTTGTTCGGAACTGTAGTTCTGTTCGCCCTTCGGGTACGTCTCCTCACAGGGAGACTGGGCGATTTTGTTCAGACAGTAGTTCTGTTCGTCCTTCGGTACCTGTCTCCGTACATGGAGATGGGCGATGTTGTTCGGAACTGTAGTTCTGTTCGTCCTTCGGGTACGTCTCTCCTCACAAGGAGACTGGGCGATTTTGTTGACATGTTTGCGTTTGACTACGAGTCTCTGAACGTTAAATCTCTGTTCCTGTTCGCCTCGTTACATTCCTCTTTATGGAGAGGTTGGGCGTTTATTTTCTACTAATCTTGCTTTGGCCTTTTAGCCGGTAAATGTCCGGTGCAGCCTGTCCTGTTCGTTCTTTTCGGTACCTTTCTCCGTACATGGAGTTTTTTTTGACGATTTTGTTCGGAACTGTTGTTCTGTTTCATCTTTCGGTACACGTCTTCCTATAGGGAAGATTGGGCGATGTTGTGGGCATATTCGTGTGTGACTGCGAGTCTGAGAGTGGAACGTTGGATCTGTTCCTTTCGCCTCCTCATATTCTATCTGATTATTTTGCAGTGTTTGTTGACTGTTTCATTTTTGCCATCACACTACTCACCCGTTCTTATGTGTCTCGTGACCGAGACATGGCACGTATTATTTCTGGCTATTGAGAAACCTGTCCTTGCGCTTCTACTTATTGGCGTGTGACAGTGAACCGGTTAGTAGCGTCGGTAGGCTTGTTCTTTGTTTTGTCTCCCTTCCTTAACTGCGGGGTTTCCCGCCTTAGTGGCCTTAGGGCTTAATGAATCCCCTTGTTGCGTTTGTTGCGTACATTACACAAGGCTAGACTTGCTGAAGCTGTACAAGGATATATCCACTTGTATGACCATGCAAACTGGGACTAGAGTGACACTGAAAGACACTCCTTTTGACAATGGATACATTTTTTTTTACTCACTGTTTTCTTAACACTTGAGTTGCCAATTACCCCGTATAGGCGTTGTGATTTTAAATGTGTAATTTTTTCATCAGGGTTTATGCTACGTTTTCAATCCTGCCATTACTTTTTCAACATAGCAAGGCTGCAAATGCCTATGTTGTAATTATAAAAGTACAACATAGGCATTGCTAAAAGTAGTAGATTAGTTTCTTTAGTTTCTAGCTAAGTGTGAATCCTTGTATCTCTCTTCCAGGACACCTTGACTGCATTTGCATAATGGGCACATTAGCGCATTGATACAATGATTGTTATTTCGAGTTTCTAATCCATCTGGTGTGGAGTGTCATTAAACAAACAGACCTCAAGTCGCAGTGGCTATACTGACATTTGCTCCCCGCGTCGTATTTGACAGCAGTTCGATAGCCTCTGCGAATCCGCCAATTTCAATTTTTGTTTTAAGTATGCTGGGGCCTTAAGGCTGTTATTAAGACAGACGAAGAGATAGACACACGGACACGTGTGATTGCAATACCCCCGCTCGCGGCACTACACGTCCGCAGGTGTAATAAACAGAGCCTTGCCAGACTCACTGAGCATTTACCCATGCTAACATAACCCAGGCAACTTTGAGCTAACCAATCAGAAAAGAGCAGTTGATTTAAGCAGAGATACAGAAGGACTGGCAATGAGCAGGCAGAAAGAGCACAGGTAAATGAGCAGACAGAAAGGCTCAGAGACTATGCTTGAAACTTACTACCAAAACTCGCCTTCTGGAGAGGATGACATGGGCCATGTACTGAAAAAAAATTGAAATGTAAGATGTAATACACTGCCTGGCCAAAAAAAAAGTTGCACACTCTAATATTTCGTTGGACCGCCTAGCTTTCGTCATGGTATTGTTTTGCAACCTTATGCAACGTCACATTTATTTCCATCCAGAGTTGCATAAATTTTTGCCCCAGATCTTGTATTAACGATGGGAGAGTCGAACCACTCCGTAAAGTCTTCTCCAGCACATCCCAAAGACTTTCAATTGAGTTAAGGTCAGGACTCTGGTGGCCAATTCATGTGTGAAAATGATTCATCATGCTCCCTGAGCCACTCTTTCACAATTTGAGCCCGATGAATCTTGGCATTGTCGTCCTGGAATATGCCCATTGATGGGATAACCTGGTCATTCAGTACATTCAGGTACTCAGCTGACTTCATTTTATTGCTGCATAACGTTGCTGAGCCTAGACCTGACCAATTGAAGCAAACCCAGATCATAACACTGCCTCCAGAGGCTTGTACAGTGGGCACTATGCATGACGGGTGCAACGGCGATCATTTTTTTGGTCAGGCAGTGTACTTTCACGTCTGTATTGGTAGCATAACTCCAGTTGATTTGAGTAGGTTGACTGTGGTTTGTATGTCTTTAATTATTGGATCAAAACAGGATTAATCTTTAACAATTATTTCAGGTTACATACACATTCTAGTGGGGGTAGAACCCATAATGCTCAGCCCTAAGAACTAACTGCCTTGTGGTACATGCAGAGCCCTCCACTATTATTGGCACCCCTGGTAAAGATGAGTAAAAAGGGTTATAAAAAATTCACCGTTTGGTGAATTAGCTTAATCTCACATTGAAAAAATGATAAAAACTTCCTGATGTCTATGACCCAACAACATCAAAAGACTCTTGATATCTTATTTTCTGGTACTCTTACATGCGATACTATAACGTCTCTGCATTTGAATGGATCTCTATGAGAATTGGAGGGTGGGATTAGATTTAGCTGTAAATTACACTGGAACAGTATGGAACATTTACATTTACATTTACATTTTAGACATTTGGCAGACGCTCTTATCCAGAGCGACGTACATTAGTGCATTTTCCAACCTGAGACAAGTGCGTTAAAACCACCCTAAAAGGTAAATACGAATTCAAACACAGGCGCAGTCAGTATGATTTTTTTTTTTTTTTGGGGGGGGGGGGGGGGGGACCACACTATATCAATCATTGGCATGCACAACAGTAAGCCAATAAGTAACCTTACAAGTACTAAACGAGAAGCTTGAGACACTTAAACAAGGATTTATAAAACACAATCAAGGGAGGTCACAAGGAGGTAGGGAGGGGTGGAGAGAGGTGCAGCTTAAAGAGGTGAGTCTTCAATCTGCGCTTGAAGGCGGTCAGACTTTCTGTTGTTCTGACCTCCACGGGGAGCTCATTCCACCACCGTGGGGCCAGGACAGACAGACGTCGAGACCGGGTGCTAGTATGAAGTGGGGGGGGGTACCAGTCGTCCTGAGGAGGCGGAACGCAGGGATCTGGTAGGTGTGTAGGGTCTGATGAGCTTTTGGAGGTATGGAGGGGCTGATCCTCGGACTGCCTGGAAGGCGAGCACCAATGTTTTGAATTTGATGCGAGCCATCACAGGTAGCCAGTGGAGGTCAATGAGCAGGGGGGTGACATGGGAGTGTCGGGGGAACACATGGTTGGCTAAATGGCTCTAAGTCATCAAGGGTCTGACGTATCAAACAAGCCTTAAACCATCACTTTGCTGCCAGAAATACAGTAGATATGGATGGATAACTTGAAGGGTTTCTTCTCCTGACTTATTTTTCCATAGAGTTCAATAGGAAAATTTGTCAGGAGAAACCACCCTTAAAGTGATCCATCCATATCTACTGCATATCTGGGAGCAGAGTGATGGTTTGAGGCTCGTTTGATACCTCAAACCCTTGATGACTTACAGCCATTTTATTGGACCATGTATTCCATACTGTTCCAGCATAATTTACAGCTAAATCTAGTCCCACCCCCAATTCCCATAGAGATCCATTCAAATGCAGAGACGTTATAGTATCACTTGTAAGAGTACCAGAAAATAAGATATCAAGAGTCTTTTCATGTTGTTGGGTCACAGACATCAGGAAGCCATGGCATGCAAAGAATATCTGACCAAATATTAAAAATTACTTTATTCTATATATAAATGCAAGGGTGCCAATAATTGTGGCACACGTGGTTTTGTTAAAAATAATTATTTCTTGATGAGGGATTTTTTTTTCTCATAATAAATTAACTTCAATTAAAGGTTGGATTTTTCTCATTTTGTCAGTGTGAGATTACGCTAATTCACCAAACAGTGAATTTTTTATAACCCTTTTTACTCATCTTTACAAGGGGTGCCAATAATAGTGTATAATAGTATACACTCATGTAAGAACAGGTTATGTAAGATCATATCTGCTCTCCCACACTAATCTACATGAATTTTGTATTTGTAAGATTTTAATGACTATTATTCAAGAAGGTAATGGCCTCACCCAGAGAGCCAACCTTCTTGAGCTACTTACAATTATTTAAACCAACTATCTACATGTCACACTCAATCCCAGCCATTTATAACTGACCTTCCCTTCCCTTTTGTTAAACTGAATATTCGCATATTATAAGGAGAGCATTCATCTTGAGAAAATAAGGAACTAAGTAAGTAAATATGCAAATAAATATGGCTGAGGAATATTAGGGGGGAGCAATGTGAGAATTACTACAATAAGGGACCATAACTACCAAAGAACTGCTGGATGAAATATACCAGTCAGAGGCGATTATGTTGAAAAATAGCATGTGAACAGATTCCATCAGGGTTACCTCAAAAATGTTTTGATCCACCCTTGTGTTGACTGCCATAAATCCATGCCTCTACTATAAAAATATGGAACAAAGTCTGGGAATAAATGCTGGGAATAAAAAATGCACCCTTCCCTCAACATGAACCCGATAAAAACCCCTCTTTAAAATAATTGTCATAAAGCATTCATATATCATTTATAGTGTAAAACGATTTATTGTGTTATTATAAACTGCTTCAAACCTGTGGCCTGAAAAGCACTCTACAAATAAAGTTTATTATTATTGCTCATTCTTTGTCTTATTATGATTCAAAACCCTCAGTAATTTAGCTACACGTGATGCAAATGCATTGTTGATAGCCACGCTGCCACATATTATTGACTTTTATAACTACAATCAATATATAGATACTGCATACACTGTATATACATTTCATCTGTATGTCCAGTTAATTCCATCAGCACTGACTGTACTTTGCTTTTCAAAGGCATGTGTAAGTATGGCTTGGTGGTCCTTGAATGATTTTCCATCACCAGTGTGGAAATCTCCAGACTATTTAAAAACAAGCATCGCGGGTAGTTTCTCTTTTAATGATTTACCTGTCATCATAGTAGGAACCACTGTTATTGTATAAGAATGACCAATCATGAATGGTGTTGCTCTGGTTCCGACAAATAGCTGCAGCAGGCCAGAAACAGAAGTTAACAGTTAGTAAGCCTTAATGCAACATTTGTATGTTCTGAAAAAAATATGCATTTAATTTAACGTGCAGATCAAGGTGTAGATATAGATGCAAATCCCTTTTACCATCATTTCTATTGCCTGTAAACCATTTTACTGTTGCTGTTGTTCCTTCTTATTACATTGCAAATAACAAAAACATTATTGTTGGCTTAAAGTGATTACTCAGGTAAGCATATTCAGGCTATGCCGGTTGCACCAATCACAATAAAGCAAGAAACTCCTTTCATTCGTTTATTGTTCACTTCAGTGGTACCTGATATCTTGGCGCAAAAAGCTGATTTTCACTGATTCCTAATAAGGAATCCTGAAACAACAGCGGGTTTTAGTTGTTCACAAAATGGTCTTTGACCTTAAAGGGATAGTTCGGAATTTTGGACATGTCTTAATTACGACTTACCCATGATGTAGTTGATTGATGGAAACCATTTTCAGCTAATTCCATGCTGTCCCTTCTTTTGGACATACCTACACACGTTGCCAATGCTAGCGCAACTCTATGGAAACCGGTAGCATCCACTACCAAATGCACTTAAACACTCCACAGTGCACCCAAAGCAAATAAAATACGACGACAGTCTATCGGGGTTATTTTGACAGTTTATACCATCGTTTTTGAAGTCAAATTATTGTTGAATCCTTTACTTTGTGCTGACCTATATTTTCTGTGGAAGTACGGCGGCGGAGCGATACTTTACGTTACCTACGAATGTATTGCCGGCACTGGTCGACTACAACAACAAAGAAGAGCAACAAGTTGCAATGGCCACGCTCGCTCCGCCGCCGTACTTCCACAGAGAATATAGGTCAGCACAAAGTAAAGGATTCAACGATAGTTTGACTTCAAAAACGATGGTATAAAGACTCAAAATAACCCCGATAGACTGTCGTCGTATTTTATTTGCTTTGGGCGCACTGTGGAGTGTTTAAGTGCGTTTGGTAGTTGCTACCGGATGCTACCGGTTACCTTAGAGTTGCGCTAGCATTAGCAACGTGTGTATGTCCAAAAGAAGGGACAGCATGGAATTAGCTGAAAATGGTTTCCATCAATCAACTACATCATGGGTAAGTTGTAATTGAGACATTATGTCCAAAATTCCAAACTATCCCTTTAATATTCATCACTTTTTGACATTCAGTACAAGCCTGTCATAACAACTGACCAAATAAACTGAATCAATAAAGTATTGTACAACATTTGTGATGGCAAACCGTTGCTAACACGCAAGCTGGAAACTTGCTGGAAACTTGCTGGAAATGGGTCACAATTTTACCATTGCTGAAACAACAATTCTCCACCAGTAAACAAAAATGTGCATTGCCAATAATTTTGGTTTGCATATGGATTTATGGGATATTTGTGCAAAAGCAGGGAAGAGATCCATTAAGTATTCACATGAATTCTCAAATTCTGCAAATTTGGTTGCCTACAGTATCTGTCGACTGCTATGCTTGCAGCCACTTATACCCTTCTTACTCTGAAAGTGTAATCTCAATAGATATGTTACCCGCTTGCAATGATTGTGCTGGATACTGGCAAAGAATGATTGTTTCCCTATGTGCCTTGTGGCACCCTACCCTTGTTCCTCTGTCTCCTGTTGACAATGCTGTTCCACCCAAAGTCACAGTTTTATGTGTGATTGAATTCCACATCAGTTCCTTTCCCAGTGTTGGGGAAACTACCCTGAAACAATTACTTCACAATGGAATTAGTTGAACGACAGCCAAGCTACCCTAAAGAGAAATCTAGCTTGTGAAACTACAATTACTCAAGAAATTATCATACACTTCAAAATGTTGCTGACAAAAATTCTTTCATGGACGAAAATTAGAATTAGTAGGCCGACAGCACAACAAAACTCCAAGGCACTCAGTCTCCAGTGAAAAAGCCTTTATTCCCTTATGGAAATGTAATAAACTGCAGTATATTTTAAATATATTGTGAAGATAATTTTGATACATTTACAATATACTGCAGTATATTATTTTTCCATAAGGGATTATTGGGCAATATCATAATACAAAATGCACTAACGCATGTTGGCACCTTCAGTACCCTTCATCAAGGTACACTGCAACATGTTCACTGTACCCTGATGAAGGCATGTGTTGCCGAGTCGTGCCGACATGCGTTGGTGTGCTTTTCTATTATGATATAGCCAAATAATAAAGGCGTTTTAACTGGACTGGGCAACTGTCACTGGAAATTGAGTGCCTTGGAGTTTTGCAGTGCTGTTGACCTATTAATTGTAATTATTTTGTATATGTCATGGTTTTGACCCTGTTTGCCTATGCGGTCGTTCTCCTTGGTGGCCACGCGAGGGCGCTGCCCATTTGGTGGATGCTTGCTCCGCCCTGCTGAGTATTCGGAGCTTCGGTTAAGCGTTTACACCTGTTGCGTGGTCACCTGAGAGTTATATAAGCCTACCGTTTCCTTTATTCGGGGCTTCGACATTGATTGTTTATTGTTTTGTACTGTGGTGTATTGTTGGTTGTGTGTTCGCGTACCATTTTGGCTACTCGCCTATTTTTAACGTCTCTGTTGAGGCAGGGCTGATTTCTTATTGGCTTGGTAGTTGATTTCTCGTAGAAGTTTGGGACCGTAATATCTCTGCTCTATTTTGCCCTGTTAGTGCTTTTCCTCCGTGTATGGAGTTTTGGGCGATTCTGTTCAGAACTTAGTTCTGCTCGCCCTTCGGCACATGTCTTCCCATAGGGAGATCGGGTGTTTAGCTTCTATTTAGTTTCTTAGCTCGTAGAAGTATAGTAGTAGTTTCTCTGGTCCATTTTCGCCTGTTTGGTTCTTACTGAGAGACCTGGCGTTTTAGCTTCTACTCATTTCCCTGTTACGGTGAGCCAGTAGCTACGGTACGTTTATTTCCCTGTTTGGTCCTTCTCGTGGACTACGTTCTCCTTTGTTGTGAGCCAGGGTTTTTATTTGTATTTGAGAGGCTGTCGTGCTATTAAGTTTGCGTAGGTCTTTTGTTGCAGCCGTCCTATACTCCCTAACTACCTGCGGGACGATTCTCTCCGGGTGTTAGCCTCCTAGTTTATGGAGCTTGGGCTATGTTGTGGACGTGGTTGTGTTTGACTGCGTGTTTGCTTGAAATAGCCTCGGAACGTTAAATCTCTGTTCCTGTTCGCCTCGTTACATTTCACTTTACTGAGAGGCTGTCGTGCTATGTTGCGTAGGTCTTTTGTTGCAGCCGTCCTATACTCCCTAACTACCTGCGGGACGATTCTCTCCGGGTGTTAGCCTCCTAGTTTATGGAGCTTGGGCTATGTTGTGGACGTGTGTGTATTTGACTGCGTGTTTTATTAAACTAGCCGTGGAACGTTAAATCTGTTTCTGTTCGCCTCGTTACATTTCCTCATCATAGAGAGGCAGGGCGCTTATTTTCAATTAATCTCGCGTTGGTCTAGCCGGTAAAATGTCCGGTGCTGCCTGTCCTGCTCGTTCCTTTCGGCGCATTTCTCCTTTCATGGAGTTTGACGAATTTGTTTGGGACTCATGTTCTGGTTCGTCTTTTGGCGCATGTCTTCCTGTGGGGAAGATTGGGCGATGCTGTGGACACGTTTGTGTGTGACCGCGAGTTTGAGAATAGCCTGGGAACGTTGGATCTGTTTCCTTTCGCCTCCGCTATTACTATATCGTATTATTTTGCAGTGTTTGTTTGTGTTTTATGTTTGTCTTTACGCTACTCGCCCGTTCTTATTTTGTCTCGTTTCCGAGACAGGGCGCTTATTATTTCTGGCTGTTCTGATCCCTGTCCTTACGCTTTACTTGGTGTTTGACAGTTAGCCGGTTAGTAGCGTCTGTAGTGGTGTTTGTGTTCCTTGTCTTGTCTCCTCCCTTATCTGCGGGTATCCCGCCTTAGTGGCCTAAGGGCTTTATGATTCCCCTTGCTGCGTTTGGCTCCTCCTTCCTCACACGTCACGCCCCATTACAGTATATGGATACAAACCCAACCCCACAATGAGCACCTCTCCATTTTGACACTATTTAACGCCAAGGCAGCATTCTCTTTTTATTACTTTTGTAAAAATTATTTTATCTTGCACCTTTTACAAACAAGGTCATAACAATGGTGCAACCAATGGACATCTCAGATTACATGCCAGAGCAGAACATATTATCTTGGCTAATGTAAAACATTTTAAATTGGCCATATGTTAATACTGACCTTTATATGGGTTCTTAGATTAATGTTTGTTGTCTATGCTGTGGAGATGGTTTGCATATTTGGTTTGCAAAGCTCACATGTGAAAAGATTTTTTTTTCTGTTGAGTTAGTATTAAGTATTTGCTTAAATTGGGCCATAGTTGACACACGTGAGCAATACATTATTTTTGCACACAGGGATAACCACTATACAGCTCAGTGGGGAAAACCAGCAATGTGTGGCAATTGGCTGTTGACTGTTGGCAACTGTAGTGGAGCAGAATGGTTCTCACCAATCAGCATTAGAGTGAAAAGAGAAAGAGGAGGCAGTATTTGGTTGAACGGGTTTGTAAAAAAAATATTTTAGGTCCAGAAGTAGTTGGTAGTTCCTGTAGTTAACTGCACCTCAAAATGACAAAAAAGTTATTAACTACTACAACTGCTACACAAATTTGAATGTAGTTTAACTACCGGAAAACTGCTACAAAATGTAATTAAACTACTATTTTAACTGCACATAAACTACTCTCCAACACTGTTCTTTCTTATGGTGAGGTACACTACATTAATTTACTGTAGAAGCATATAGTAGTACATTTCATGCCAAAACCAAATTTTCTCTCACTTAATTTCAAATGTTGAGATGTTCTTATTTTGCATTCACCATACCTAGACTGTCCTTTAGAATACTAGATACTTGTGAACAACAAAGATCAGTTTTGTATGACTGAGTAATTGCCTGTTTGAGATATATACCTTTGTGAGATATACAGTGCGCTCCAGAATTATTGGCACCTCTGACTGGCAATCCACACAAAATACTTAAAAAAATATAAACAATATAATTATTGCGATAAACTCCATGCTGTTATCCTTGCCAGAGGTGGTTGCACCAAGTACTAAACCAGGGGCGCCAATAATTATGAAACCTTGATATTAGTGAAATTTATTTTTTATTAAATGTATGATTTTGGTTCGTTCCATTGAAACATTACTAAACTACAATATTTTTCACGTCGGAATTTTGAGTTTATCTCAATAATTATACTGTTTATTTTGCCCTGAAATTGATAATTTCAGCTTTACATTGCATTTCAAGTGCCTGACAAAAAGGACTCGCAATGCATTGAGCTTAACCTATAAGCAGTTTGCTCTGGGTGCTACACAAGTTTTCACGTTATGTATATGATTAAGTTTGGATATAGAAACAGTCCTTGTTTACCGTACATCATTGGAGCCATCTTCTTGAGAACATATTAAGCTTCATACCTGTGTTCCACACGTTGTCGCATTCAGACCATGGTAGCGGTGTTTTAAAGGAGCTGTAGAGGTAGAAAAGGGTCCAGGCTAAACTGACGACACCGCAGATACTCTGATATATGACAATGACTTGAGAAGCAATTCCGATGCCTAAAAAAGAATAATAAAACAAACAGGAGAGAACAAAAAAGGTTAATGTACAAATCTAAATGACATTTTTCATTCCCAAACACTCCCAGAATATTAGGCTATGTATGTAATGTAGGTTGTAAGTCTGTCCCCTGTGCTTCATTTTTAAGTCACTAGGAACAATGTAGGAATTATATTGGAATATTATTTTTTTAACAGTTTTGTTATCCCAATGTTTTATCCCAATGTTTTATATGACATGGTCATTCATGTTCATTTTATTATGAATATTTGTAATGTTCAATAAATCTTGCATTCCCATGCACATTTGGAAAAGTATCAAAATATATTTGAACTATATCCTCTTGTGATTTTTCATGATTCATTGTGGTTTTTCACGACTAAATATAACAATGAGGGGATGCTACCAGTAAATGTCTAAGCTAATATTTTTTCTCTGACTTTGACAGAACCTGTTTGGAACAATACAAACATTCTAAGAGTGTGTTGAGAATATTCTTGTCGTGACATTTTTTTAACAATTAAATGGGATCTGGAATTTTCCCCATGTTAAAAGTATTATGTTAGCTGAGAATCTCAACTGGAGTATCTCTTTAGAGTAACCTCAAACACATCACCCTGTAAGGGACACAAACTGTTGACTTTCACCACAAAAACACAACAATCAACAAGAAGACCATGGTTTAGTATGCCAAAGAATATATGTGGGCTGGCAATATCCCCAGGCCCAAATATGGACATAACCCAGGTCACACTAAGGTGACCACTCTTGGTCCAGCCTTGTATATTTACCTATGAATTCCTAAAAACTGAAGAAAAGCAAAGCACATTGATGTGTTTTCTGTTTTACAAATGCATTAAGAAGCGTGCAACAACCACAACTTCATAGTACCATCAAATTCATCCATTAAGCTATAATGTCTGTTACAAAGCTTCATAAAACTGTCATTTCTAATTGCATAGCATAGTTTGTAAATGCATTATTAAAGGTAGTGTGGTCATGATTTACAGTTATACAGTACCACAGAATACAGTAAAAAAAAAAAAGGTTAATTCCAGTAATGTATGTTCATCAGTGGGAAGAGGCCTTCAGTGGCATGTCTTCTCCTATGTTACAAAAAGCAGACAGATTTGACCAAAAGTAGATGGGGCTGTACGTGTACTCTTGATGGGGAACATTGTGCAGTCTTCTACAGTATTCTCAAAAAACATTAGGCTTAGGTATGTATGGGACTTATGAATTCATAATAAATAATGCATTTACAGTGCTCCATCACACAGCCTTGTAACACTGTATATCAGAAATTGTACAATGGATTCATACACACTTTTAACTGTTATATACTTCCTGAGTGATTAAGAATCTATTAGAGACGGATTACGTTTATAGCACTTAAATCGCTGATCCTCGGGTACAATCGTTCTCAGGTGGTGCTACGATTTCTTTAGTGTGGTTGTCGTACATTCATTATGAATACGATGCATTCATGAATGTACCGTATACTATTGTGTATATAACAGCCTCACAACATACCATTTTAGAAATATTAATATTAATTTAAAAAATTTTAATAAATAAAAATATTAATGAACACTTAATTAACCTATTATTTAATAATATCTGGACAGCTAATGACTGGATAATGTGCAGTATTCTTAGGTCTGTGTTCCTAATGTCAGATCCATTCCAGGTTACTTAATGTTTTGTATGATTGTAATTCTGTATTACAAACCCCCAATTCCAAAAAAAAGCTGGGACAGTGAATAAATTGTAAATAAAAACAGAAAGCAATGATAGATGGTTAAATCCCTAAATTCCTTGCAATCGCGTGTTGAGAAACTGCTGGACTATTCGATCACAGTTTTTCGCAAAGTGGCAAACCGCTACCAATCTCTGCTTGTAAACGCCCGAGCCTTGGTGGATGCTCCTTTTATACCCAGTCATGATAGCTGTTACCTATTCACCTGTTTACCTGTGGACAGGGTTGCCAGGTCCTGCTGAAATTTCCAGCCAAAAATCAGCTCAAAACCCGCCCCAAATGTCCTAAAACTAGCCCAAATATAATGATGTTCCATTTAGGTGTTTTAAAGGCATACTTCAGTTTGGCTAGCTGTAACCAAAGCCATAGGCTGTAACCTATACTAGCTGTAGCCATTCGTTTCCATTAGCATTGCTACAAAATGCAAACAAGCTTACAGTGGACGTTTCTCAAGAACCTTGGGAAGTACAATATCAAACCCCAAATATAAAAAAGGAAGTATTCATTTAATAGAGATCATATTTGAACATTCTTTCTTTATTTTCCCTCCTTTTTTGTTTGTTTTAACAGCAAAATGTATTTAGTATGCCTATTTTTAAATGTTTCGAATGTTGTTACATTTACAGTTGTTTCTTTATTCCTAAAGAAACTATGCTCACAACAACAAGAACAAGGTTAATTCAGTATGTACTTTAGAATTTATTTTATTACTGTGGACCCCCAGTAGCTGAAACTGCACACCTAGCTTTTCTCATCTTCCACAGTGTCCTCACTCCTCACCTCAAAATCTCCCTCTGCTCCATCTTCCTATGAACTTTTTCTTCCTTCACTCTGTTACACAACTCTATTCCTTCTTTCCTTCTCTCCGTTCACAACCGTAATCTCTGTCTAATAATGCAGTTAAATAACGTTAGAGTGCGTGATTAAACAATTCAATATTCACTCTCATATTTCTGACTGTTTCCCAGAGCAGAGCAGTGGGAGCCGGGACCCGCCCCACCCCCTCTGCCCGCCTCCAAATTTTGAAGTGAACGTAGTACGTAACGTGGCTATCAACGCTTTAAATGACGTGAATTCAAACCGTACCACCCACTTGCTCTCTCTCTCTCTCTCTCTCTCTCTACTGCAGCCCAACACTTTACGTGCCTATCACTGTTCTCTGGCCTGAGAGGTTGCCAGATATTCAACATCATGTTCAACACACATTCATAAAACGCTCAAATAAAAAAATTTCTGTCACTTTTGGCGACCGCGGTCAATGTTGAAAGTAGCCCAAAAAAACGCACACCGCGACTAAATAATTTTTACCCGCGACTGCATTTTCAAACTAGCCCAATTTGGCGGGAAAACCGCGAACCTGGCAACTCTGCCTGTGGAAGGTGTTTTTTGAACATTCCACAACCTTCCCAGTCTTATGTTGCCCCTGTCCCAACTTTTTTGGAACGTGTTGTAGGCATCAAATTCAGAATTAGCATATATTTACAAAAATCAATAAAGTTGATAAAGTAAAACATTAAATATCTTCTTTATACTGTTTTCAATTAAATATATGTAAGAGAGAATTTACAAATCACTGCTTTCTGCTTTTACTTGCATTTTACATACTGTCCCAACTTTTTTGGAATTTGGGTTTGTATAAGGGGCTCAGTATGCACTATTGAATATGTTCTGTAGTCCATGACACAAAGGAATGGTGACATGACAATTAAGATAAACAACACATCATCCATGATGCTCTATGCACTTATAATGTAAAGCCTTTGCTACTGGATGCTTTATGAAGATAGAGTCAATGTGAAGCGTTACCAAATGTTCTGCACATTTTTGGATAATTTTTCTTTCCTTTTCCTGTTGTAATAGCACATGTCCAGGCTCATTTTACCCTGAAACATGGGGCATATCTTCCTCCAGGCAGTGAAAGCGCCTTCACCGGTGTACTGTCCGAGCGCTGTCTCCAGGAAAAACACGGGCATCCCGCAGAACGAAAGGGACGCAAAGTACGGGAGGAGGAATGCACCTGCGGAAAGAAATGTCATCATGTTGGTCTTCTACAAACCTGACGCCGACAGAGGAATCAGTTGAGGTGGCAGCGTGGCAGGGTTAGAGTTAAATCCTGGTATGGGTGCTGCAGTTGCACATTTGAGCAGCATGCTTAATCTGGACTGATGTCAGCAGGTGTAGGAATGAATAATATGTTTATTTGTTTTACTGAAGTGCAGAACAGTACCTATTACAAGTCATGTGGTTACATTTGTCATCCTACGACATGAACATGATCAATGAAGGATCAAATCACAGAATTTAGAGATTAAACTAATTTAAAGATGCCGAATGAACTAATGCTGGGGAAAGTGCAAACTAGCATCTACTGTACACTGCCTGTGCAACATTGCAATGTTGAACTGTGAAATAGAAAGACGGAAATTCCAATCGTTTGTGGTCAACAACGTAGACCTGCGCAGTAAAGGCTAGTTCACATGCATGTCTATGCTTTAAACATGCAAGTGAAATATTTCCTTTTTGTCATCAACTATGCAGTAACAAGAAGAAAACGTTATTTCAAACATACAGATTTGATGGTAGCCATTTGCATTTTAATTATGACAGGTGTGTCTTGTATTGAAAAGACAAATAGACTTTGCATTTAAATTTTCAGAAAAAGAGTGCGTAGGTAGGCTACATGAAAATGAAGAGGCAAAATGCACTTTTGCATTTGATGATTATTGAAACACACACTTGTTGTCACAGTTGTCATATGAAATGTTTCTCTGAGTCGGCTCTTTCCGTACCGTTCGGTTTGAAGAGTCGGAGTTGCAAGTTTTTGGTACTTCCGGTTAATACAGTAGCTACCGTCCGTTTGTTTGATTCTTTCGAACTACCCGAGCCGCATCTTTTTCTCCCAGCGGCGCGAGCTGGAATTTGAAGCTGTTTCAGATAGCAGAGTTTAGGCTACCTGGTAGCAAATTAAGTTAGTCAACGAGCTTCGATATTTTATTCAGACCTGATTGATACTCATTTTCTAATAGCCTATGATCAGTGTTTTCTGTTCACTCTCCCTTACTTTTCAAGCTAGTTTGCAATCGCATCCAGTTTACATTTATGTAGGCTACGACTTTCCCATCTCCGTTATTCTAGCAGAAGTTAAACGTTAAGCCTATAGCCTACATGTAGGCTAAAATATCATTGTCATTGATTGTAACGTTAGATATTAGCTACATGTAAGAATAGACATTGAATGTTCTATTTGCATAGGCTATAGCCATTTTATTAGTCTATGCAAATATAAATCTTTTTTTTTTTTATCAGATCCTAGAATCCAGTAGGGTGGTTTGTGGCAAAGTGGGACACTTTTTTTGGCAAATCGTTCTTTAAACTATCAAAGTGAGTCAATACCTACTCAAATTATTAGCTACTGAAACTGTGGTGGATGGATGGGTGTAGGCCTAGGCTATAGGAGAGGTAGCCAGCCAAATCCGACAAACAAGCCAGATCTTGATGCGTGTGTGTGTGTGTAGGCTACAGGAGCCCGTTTCGTTTATTAGTTTTAAATAGTAGCCTTTTTGGTAAAGATGTATTTGGACACCATAAAATATGTTTATTTGAACCATTAGGCTATTTATTTATTATATTATGCAAAATTGTATGTATCTGTTCAATGTTGTTGTTGGTCAAGAGTTCTAAAATAAACCACCACTTTAAATAAGAAGTAGCCTATTTGCTGTCATTAGCTGAACACAATCGCATATTAATTCTGTTTTATAGGCTACTGCAATTCGGTTGCAAACAGCCACATGTGGCTAATAATTTCGTAATAAAAAGTAGGCGTCTCGGAATATCATTAGACCTAATAGAATACCTTTGTCAATGTTTCTGGTTGATCCACGCTGAGTAGGCGTGGTGTAGGCTACAGCATTTGCTCTTCCTCTGTTAAAACTCGAAAGGCCTTTGGTTTGTGTCACGTCGGATATTGCCGCGGTTCACGGCTCTGAGTCGAGTTGATTTTGTGGTGATGAGAGTTGGGTAGTAGCTACCCAGCACAGTGGACGTCCCATTTTAGTCTCAAGTTATGATGTGACGTTTCCCTAGGGAATGCAGCCCAGAACCGTCTTGTTTTCAAGGCCACCCTCCTTTGGAGGGACAACTCCGCTTCCTCATCAGCCCTTATCGACTCCGGGGCCGATGCCAACTTCATTGACATCTCCTTCGTCAGGAGGGCCGGCATCCCCACTGAGGCTTTACCTACCCCTATCACTGCTTTCGCCCTGGACGGCAGGAGCCTGGGGTTAGTCACTCACTCCACCATTCCCCTACAGTTAAATTTGTCAGGCAAAGTGTGACAGTTCCTCCCTACCTGGACCCGACCTAGTTAACGTTCCTAGCCAGTATCATGACCTGTCTCAAGTGTTCTCAAAATCACGTGCTCTGTCTTTACCTCCTCACAGGCCCTACGACTGCTGTATCGACCTTCTGGCAGGGGCTAAGCTTCCGTCTGGCCGCCTCTACAGCTTGTCGGGCCCGGAGAAGCTGGCCATGGAGACGTACATCCACGAGTCTCTCGCGTCGGGCATAATCCATCCCTCCTCATCTCCGGTTGGTGCAGGGTTCTTTTTCGTGGGGAAGAAGGACGGTTCTCTGCGGCCCTGCATCGACTACCGGGGCCTCAATGAGGTTACCATCCGTAACAAATACCCTCTTCCTCTGATTAACACCGCATTTGAACCCCTCTCCCAGGCAGTCTCTTTTACCAAGCTCGACCTCCGCAATGCATACCACCTTGTGCGGATACGCGAGGGAGATGAGTGGAAGACTGCTTTCAATACCCCGTTGGGCCACTACGAATACCTGGTGGTCCCGTTCGGCCTTACTAACGCCCCAGCAGTCTTCCAGGGCATGGTCAATGATGTGCTTCGGGACCTACTTGGCAAATGTGTTTTCGTGTATATTGACGATATCCTCATTTTCTCCAAATCCCCTCAGGAGCACATTCTCCACGTCCGGGAGGTTCTTCAGCGGCTGCTGGAGAACCAACTTTTCGTGAAAGCCGAGAAGTGCTTGTTCCACGCGTCGTGGAAGCTTCAACCCCGTTTTATTGGTCCCTTTTCCATTGTTTGTTTAATCAACCCTGTGTCCGTTAAACTTTCCCTCCCTGTCTCCCTCAAGGTCCACCCGGTTTTTCACGTTAGCCAGATTAAGCCTGTCGCCTCCAGCCCCCTCAGTGCCCCAATTATCTCTCCTCCTCCTTCCCGGGTCATCGACAACGCCCCGGCCTACACGGTGAGCCAGATCATTGATATTCGCCGTAAGGGTCGGGGCTTCCAGTACCTGGTCGATTGGGAGGGTTATGGCCCTGAGGAGCGGTCCTGGCTCCACAAGGGCCTCATTCTGGACCACTCCCTGATCCGGGACTTTCACGATCAGTTCCCGGACAAGATCAGGCCTCCAGGTACGCCAGGTGGCGTCCATTGAGGGGGGGGTACTGTAACGTCCCGTTCCCTTCCTGTCCTTTTCCGTGTTTTCCCCTGTTCCTTCTGTGTCATGTTGGATTCTCCTGTCCATGTTTTCCCCTTTGCTACAGGCTGGGCGTTTCCCCTCTGTTTGTTTCTATCGGCTTTCCACTTTGGTTTCCACCTATCTCTTTCCCCCATTCATGACATTCATTCCGCACCTGTTTGTTTCAATCACTCTCAGTTACATTCCTCACCTGTTCGGCATTTAGAAGAAGAAGTTTAGTCACCTTCCTTCTTAAACCCCCGTCTGGCTGCTAGTCGGCGCCAGTTCGTTAAACTACCTTGTGTGTTTCATGGTCTTCAGGTTTCTAGTCACGTTTACTGTTTGCTTGGTTACGGGTTTAATACCTGTTCAGCTTCCAGTTCTCCTACCCTCCAGTTGGTAGCTATCTAGCCCTAACTATTTGCTGTTTGTGTGTTTCTAACCTGTCTCCCTCGAATTACCAGCTGTTCCTGCACCTACCAGTCTGTAGCTGTTAGTCTGCGTGTGTGTGTGTTGCGGTGCCCTCTCCTCCAGCTCGCAGTGCGTCCGCTGTTGGGTTTCTGCCTAGCTATCCTGCAGTGGTTCCGGCCGTAGTGGATCCCTTCGCTGCGGTTACGGTCCCAGGTTCCTCGGCAAACCAGCTACCATCAACCAGCCGCAGCTGAGCTCCGCCACACAGCTCTACCCTACCGGGCTCAACCGCTCACCTACCTCTGTACCCAGCCCAGTACCTGTTGGACCTCCCGGTCCAGTTCCTGTCCTGTTCCGGTGCTAAGTGCACCTCCAGTCCAAAGTCCAGTTCCGGCTTGGAACAACCCCGTTGTTCCTGCTATCCAGTTCCAGTTGGACCTCCCGGTCCAGTTCCTGTCCTGTTCCGGTGCTAAGTGCACCTCCAGTCCAAAGTCCAGTTCCGGCTAGGAACAACCCCGTTGTTCCTGCTATCCAGTTCCAGTTGGACCTCCCGGTCCAGTTCCAGTCCAGTTCCGGTGTTAAGTGCACCTCCAGAGTAAAGTCCAGTTCCGGCTTGGAACAACCCCGTTGTTCCTGCTATCCAGTTCCAGTTGGACCTCCCGGTCCAGTTCCAGTCCAGTTCCGGTGTTAAGTACACCTCCAGTGAAAAGTCCAGTTCCGGTTTGGAACAACCCCGTTGTTCCTGCATTCCAGTTCCAGTTGGACCTCCCGGTCCAGTTCCAGTCCAGTTCCGGTGTTTCGTGCACCTCCTGTTAAAGTCCAGTTCCGGTTTGGAGCAAACCTGCCGATTCCAGGATCCAGTTCCTGAGTGGACCTCCGGTCCAGTACAGTCCAGTTCCGGCTTGGAACCCGCCACCTGCACTCAAGTCCAGCTCCGGCTTGGAGCAGTTCGTATCAACTCTCTCACCCTGTGTAAATACTGTGTTTCCTTTCTGTACAGCTTTGGGACTACCCCAAAGCTTATAATAAAAACCCCTTGCTTATAATCTGTCTCCTGGTCGTTGCACTTGGGTCCAGCCCGTATTCGGTTCGTAACAGTTTCATCTGCAACAAGTTATTTCTCCAAGTTATCTTGCATCTTTAACCCCTTCCGCCATACCATGTTGCATGGGCGAAAGCAAAACCTGGTTATTCTTGCTCACGAGAAGGCAATTACATCGGCTCTTGATATGGATTAAAGTAGGCTAGCCTACGTTTTTTGTTTTTAAAAAAAATTTTTTTATATAATTTGTTTCAGATTTTTTCCCCCCCAATTGAACCCCTATTCGAATTCAATTCCCCTCGTGTAGCAACCGCTAGAGAATCACCGCTGCACAACCCCGTCAGCCAGTAGTAGACGGGAGGTTACCACGTCCTGATTCAGGGCGCGACTCCTCCAAGCCCGACCGTGATTCCAACTCGCCCAAGGGTCGCTATATGCGCAGCGATTGTCTCCGATAGATTAAACATTTTTATTTTAGAAAATACCCTGTGTGAGGTTGTGTAGAAATGCAGGAAATAAGTTTTAAAAGGCTCAAAAAGAGTTCACTGCTTGCATGCCAGTATTGTTAGGTGTGTGAATATATCACTCTTGCAGATAACAAAAGCACTACACTGAAAGCATTACTGCGGTGGTTTTACACATCACAGGGAGTTGATCAAAGTGTCAAATCAAAGCACTAATGGACTGCAGTTTTTTTAAGATTCCAGCAGCAAATAATTTAGCATGATTGAAGAAGTAAACTCATGTCAATCCTGATCTTGCATGCCTGATTGGATTCAAATTATTACAATTGTTTTAGAAGTGTTTAATTGTTTTTAAAGCATACAATGCTTGAGTACCACTTGAGATGTAACAACATGCCACAGCCAAAGGGAGGCAGGGAAACACAACAGCCCAAAATGATGGGCTGGTATGCGGGTATATGCGGATGCTGCTAACCCATGGTCCACACCAAGAACGATAACTATAAATAGTATAGTTTTAGAAATCGTTCTAACTGAAGGGTATGGCGGAGTCCACGCCACAACCATAACGACAACGATAGTGACGAACGATATTGTCGGGATCACTTTCAGAGCGATTTGATAAACGATAGAAACACTGACAGCCAATCAAAATCCATCCGAATTTACAAGCTGTCGACACAACTGGAGCGCGCAGCGCGTGCTTGGTGCTACTGTTTACAGAACGTTATCGTTCATCAGTGTGGATACTCACATCGTTATCGTTATAGTTATTGTTATAGTTACCGTTCTTGGTGGTGAACCAAGGGGCCAAGACTGGGCTTTCGTTTTGAAGCTCATCTTCCTGGTTGGGCTGGGAGCGGGCAATTGTGGCAATTAACATTTGTTCAGGACCAATCAGAGGGACAGGTTGAGTCCTCTTCAGCTCCACGGAGCAGACGCAGTTTGTACAAACGGGCGGCGAAAAAGACATCCGGAGCCTCAATTCAGTTTTTACGAGGCCGTGAAAAGGCAATGGGTGACGTCACAGTGGCTTTGTCCATATTATACAGTCTATGGTGTGAACGGGCCTTTAGTCGGGTATTGAATCTGGACCTTCATTACAGACTCATTGCTCACTAATGTTACACATTAATGCTGACAGTGGTGGCTGACATCTCTTCTGATTCGATAACAGAAGTTGCAGCACTAAATACAGATATGTGTAAAACAAATTAATTATATATATCACTGGGAATTGTAAATTGGGGAGGAAAGGGGGCAAAAGCATAATAAATAGCAGATATGTTTTCATGCATGTAATGTGTGGTGACAAGACAGCATTTACTGTGAAAAATTTGCACGAACATTTTTATAGAACATATAAAAAGTCCACATCTTTACAAACAAAACCAGACAGCTATAAACAGCGCCAATGTACGTCAAAAAGAAGTAGGGTACATTATATGGAAACACTATTACAAAGCAATGTGACCTTTCACACCAATTACATATTGTTTCTCCAAAACACAATGATAAGAACTATTGTAACTATTCGATAATTCAAGTCAATTACATTTTATGAAATATCTCCAATTAATGAAACATTCACAGAACTCACCTTCTGTGGGAATAATGCTAAATCTTCATGGAGCAAGTTTGGGTGTGTGCAGGTCCCCTGGAAACCAATACCCCAAATATTTTTGAAAATAAAGTTTGAAATGTCTCGCTGCATTCCTATTGAATGAAATAAAAAACAGATAAATATACCCATCTGTATTAAACTAATCAGAATATGCAAAGCCTTACTTATGGGATATCTTCCAACTTTCAAAGGAGCAATGCAGTCAGCTGTAGTCCAAAAATAGTGTTACAGCTCTCTACAAGTGGAATGCCAAGGATTTGCTATGTGGGCCAATACGTCAGTACACCACAAGGTGTCAGCATAAGACCAAATTAATATACAGTGGAGCTTCAGGGGGGTTTTCCACAAAGTAGGATTACTGGGTTAGCTGGATAACTGCACTCAGTAAAATCCAGAACAGCTCTTTTTACTCCAACTAACTGAGTAATCCTGCTTTGCGGAATACCCCCCAGAAAAAGGAAACTCAGTTATGGACTAACTGGTCACCCAAACAATATATGAACACAGAAGTAGCATAAGCAAGTAGGCATCTTCAAGCTCTGTATACAGTACATCAATTATCGGTATTATCAATGATGCAAAAAAGTGAGCATTAAACAGAAGTGTCACACATTTTACCATGATAATTAAACTGGAAAAAACCTCTCCCTCTATATTAACTTGTTGGGTCCATCTAAAATCTGAGAGTTTGGAGAAAGTTTCTGAGTAAGAAACATAATCAAACAAAAATAAGGCACATTTTTGAGTGCAGTTAAGCATTTTTATTTTTTTCATTGCTGAGCTGGACACATTGATGGATTATTGTATTAATCACCAGTACTAGAAGCAGTTTAAATTGGTAGTTAGAAGCTGGATAGTTAGAATTAGGTAGTTAGATGATTTCACCGGATCACTGTTCAACCTTCATTGTTCCTTCACTGTTTCTTTTTTTAGATCTTTTCTTGGTCAGTAGTTTTTCGTTCGCTGTACACATACATTTTCTAAGAAATTAAATTCACAGTTTGTAATGTTTTATTTATTGAGAATACAATACAGGTAGCATTAATTATTAATGTTGTCATGCACATACAAGTTATGCTGCATTTTATTATTTTGTATCTTTCAGAAGGACATAGAAGAACTGAATGCTGCAATAAGGTCTGATTTATGCCTTGTTTGAATTTATGTGTGTTGTAAACAAAATTTATTTTATTGATTCTATGATGAATTGCATATGTTTTCACTGTCTGGCCATATACTACATTACCAGTCAAAAAGTTTGGACACAGTTGATTGAATGTATCTTTCTCATTATCTTAGGGTCATTTTGATCTAAAGGCTTATGTTTGGGGGGGGGGGGGGGGGGTGATGGTGTGGGGTTGCTTTGCTGGCGGCACTGTTTGACGAGTTATCTAGAAAATTCTAGAATTGAAGGCAAAGAGCTTGTTTAATTTGTGTGAGATAAGATAGCTAATACAATTATTTGTAACTTGGCCTCATTTTGATATCAATTTGTTTAATGGCAGGCCTTGATTTATTATACTTTTATTGTAGACAGTGCTTTCTATTGCTTGAGTGAGATTGAAAACATTCACAATTACAAACAACATATAATATTCACATTTACAAACAGACATTTATACCAAGAAACAATCATTTACACCAGAGAAAGGGTGGGGGATGGATAAATAAATACAGATAAAAATTACAAATATTTAGGCTTACTAAATAAATATTCAATCTTACAAACCTATCCAGCCATGTTTGCCCCATTAATGTACTGTATGTTTGTGGGTCAGATAAAGTTTATCCAAATAAGTAAAATAGTATAATTTATTTAAAAATGTAAAAGAATAAAAAATCTTATTTGCCAACACAATTTTCTGAAAAAAAAAGTCAATAGTAATAATAATAATGAGGCAATTAATTAATGATGTGGTTTTAATACACCCAAAGCACTGGATGCAGACAATTGTTCAAACATGTAAAATATTGTAGTCATTTAAAAAAAATGTCATTTTAAAAAGTGTAACATAGCTGACTTGAAAATTTCCACTATACGTAAATGATTGGCATTTTTGACGCTTTCACATACCAAATAAAGTTTGAATGACCACAATGATACACAATAACCCTGTTCTTCTCCTCCACCATTCAGAGTCATGTTGTTTGTGGGTATAGCATGGAGCAGCTCGCTGCACAGCTGAAAGCAAGACTCACCTAGCTACTTAACATCTGTGCCAAGGTGGTGGGACAGCCGCTGGAAGAGGCTTTCCTAAACACCTGAAGCAAAAGAATCCACAGTCTAACAAACAACATTGTACTCGACCCAACTCATTTCCTTCATGGGGAATATGAACTCTTACACTCGGACAGGCATTTCAGGTCAGTGGGCTATAAAAGGAAGAGATTTTAAAACCCTTTTGTTCCATTTTTGTTTAGGATGGTCAATGGATGGGGGAAAAGGCAAAGATAAATAATACACTCACTCTCTTTAGAAATTTCTTTAAAATTTTATTTTATTTTATTTGTTAAGCTGTTTTAATGGGCTATTCACCATTACATAATTACATGTGACAACTGAGAATTCTCCTCCTTGCTTGAAGCTGTAAATCAAGCTAGCAAAAATGAAGATAATTCCAGAGTTGTCTGTTTCTAATATACATTCACCATGAATGGATGGTCTCCGTAATTAATATACAAAGTTTTGGAATGTCGTTTCTGCACAAGTTAAAGACATGAAAGCGAGATTACCACGCTGCATAGAGCAACCAGTGTCGCAAATAAGCTACAAACAGCCCAAAATAAACTAATAAGAATAGTCCTCAAGCTCCATCCTCAAACTCAGGCCTGTCACGATAACTATTTTTGTTGGACGATATATTGTCCCAGAAATAATTGCGATAAACGATATTATTGTAATTTTAAGACCATTTTATGCCACTGATATAATGATAATGTTTGAGTCACTTCCCTCTGGGAGGAGGCTGCGGTCCATCAGGACCAAAACCTCACGCCACAAAACAGTTTCTTCCCATCTGCAGTGGGCCTCATTAACAAGGCCCGGGACCCCCACTGACACTGTTTCCTACCTCCTCCACCTATAGACACTTCACATTACATTAAAGTCTGTCAATATGCGTTATATTAACGCACCTCTGGACTATGTACTTACACTCCATAACTTTGAATAACTGAACATTAATCCTGCACAATTGCACTCCTGTTAGTCCATTTGTCAACAAACATCTGTCATTTATTCATCATGTTTATCTGTCATCACCTGTCATAACCTGCTGTAACCCCCCATCAAAAGAAATTATAATACAATCAAATAGTCAAATTTGATTGGATGCAATGTTAGATCACTTTGATTTTATTTGTGAAGCACGTCAGTTTTCCCGCGGTTGAATAAAGTTTAGACAAAGAGGAGCAGCTGTGGAGGGAGCAGCGCTGAGGCTGAGTGGAGACACTGACAGAGAACAAGATAAAATGAATTCACGTGAGGAAAAGATCGCTCAGACTTTAAATTCATTTCCCACCTCTAACGACAATTGGACAAAGTTGTTTCGGATTATTAGACGCGCCGTTGGCCCGGTAGGTGAAGACGGAGGCTGACAGCAGCTCCTCCGGGTCTGATTTCAGACGGCAAGAGTGATCATGAAGGCGTGAGATGTGAAGAAAAAGTGAGGAGGGATGTTTTCCACTCATGGATGATCCGATAACAGCATCCAGTGTCTCTGATTAACGTTACTGTTATCTGAAGAGGACTTAAAGAGCCCGGAGTACACCGGGAGGAACAGGTGCAGCAGCAAAGTGTAGGACAGCGACGCATGTTACGTTACAAGCTCTTAACACCAGAGGTGAGAGCGACCAGATTAAAGAAAAGACTAATGTAAGTGCTTCAGTTACTTAATCTACACAATCCTTGTTTTTTTCTGTTTGTAAAGGCTGTTAAAAATCACTAGAGCAGGTTCACAAAGCAGCTCTGTGTGTAACGTAGTCTAATGTAGTGTGTAGCCTACTTTTTATTACTTTTTCCTTTGATTTCGTTTTATTAAAATTAAATAAAAACGAAATTTTCAATTCAGTTTAGTTTCAGTTAGTTTTCAGAGTTTAATTTTAGTTTTTATTGTACCTCTTAAGCCCTAGAGCACCCGCTGGAGGACGTGTGTGTCTGTGCGTGTGTGTCTCTGTGCGTGTGTTATGACGACTCATCATAACTCATAGACTATAAAAGTGGTAAATTATCGTTCCGACATTGAGAGGAGGTGTTGCTGCAAATGGTTTACATGGCTCCTCAGTGATTAATGCTGTATAATAACCAGAAACACAGCAGTATTCCTGTTAGTTCATGATTTTCTTTCGAATGTGATTCTAAAATATATATTGACTGGTTGGTTGAATGGTTACAGTGAAACAGTTCTCAGAGTATATCAGCAGGAGCCAGGACGCTGCGCAAAAAAAGAAGAAAAAAAGCGAGTGTTCTACAATTTAGATCTGAAAGTATCCTGATGAGAGGAGGGAATGCATTTTTCACCATAAAAAAAACAGTAGGCTAGGCTGAGATTGAAGGGAATTTGACGTGAAAAATCTCACCAATATAGCTCACGCTATTCAAAACTGAATGTCCCCCCACTTCTAAACTCATTCCGGCGCCACTGTGAGAGGCACAGATCGTCTCGAACAAAGTGGCTCAAAAGGCCGAGTTAACCAACAACTGAGTAACAACAGTAACGTAACAAGTGTCGCTGTCATCAACTCGACCAACGTTACTTCGCTGTCTCCTCTGCTCCGCTGAATTCCGTGTGTGTGGAGGTGCAGCCCCGGCGCGGTGGTCAGAGGAGAGAAACTCAGCGGGATCATAAATGACTGCAAAACTGGATTTATCAAAATGCTGAAACCTTCTGGAAATAACCTGCTGAAACAGGTAGACAGATTATTTGCCTCAAATAGATAGACCACGCACAATAAGTTATGCTGTTTATTCTGGCATCATGTTGGCTAAAATGTTGGTGACATTCTTATGTAAACAAACACGCATGTACTGTAAACACAATGGGCAATATCGAGGTCGCAAAAATGATCGACGTCATGTCCATTTATCGTAAGATAAGTCGATATAGTAATTATCGTGACAGGTCATATTAGTCATTTTGGAATTATACAGTGGATACCAGTTAATTTAAGAGTGGTACAACTAAAATTTCTGATTGCTTTAAAAAAAAATTAAAAACCAGGCCCCCAGCTATTTGGCTGGTTATTTTCATTTAATTAGTGACACACACAGGCATCATACCAGAGCCAGTGTCGCAAATTTAAAATTCTATTTTTCAGAGGCTTGGCAGGGAAATTGACTTAAAATCATTAACCAGCCCAGGTACTTTCAGGATAAAAGCGAAAAACTGGTTGATGTTACATATTCCATAATGTGTAATTTTTATTTTATTTTATTTATTTATTTTATTTTTTTAACCATTTAAAATATTTGTTTTGCATTGTGTAAATGCATGTCCATTTGATGATCTTAAGTTCTGTAAATACACGATTGTTTTTTTCTAAATGTAATAATCTTTGATAGATAAATCCCGGGTCATGAGCAGGGTTGCGGACACGGTCGGATAACCTGGGTTGACCCATTCAGACCAAAGGCAAACACAGGTTTAACCCGGTTCATTGCTTCGGTGTGAAAGGGGCATAGGAGAGTCTTCTCCCCAAGGACAGAAAGGAAAGTCCCCTCCCCAACGACAAGGAAGACTGCTGTGTTTCAACCTTCTTAACACCTCCCCTCCCCCAAACATTCTGTGTAAACCGAGAGGCTGGTGTCACATCCACAAGGAGATAGTGAAAAATCTGAATCCCTACTTTGAACCAACCTCTCTTACAACATGGAACATTTCTCATCTCTCTCCCCTTTCTTTAAGGCATTCCGCATAGATGTCTCTCAGTTGCTTGCTTTTTCAGTGGTTTTTACAAACATCATGGCAAAAAAAAAAGGATTAAGATACATTACAGAAAAATAATATTTATTACATCTATAAAAACATGCTTACATATCCAGTCACCCCCCTACAAGAATGTATAGGTAGCTACTCCCTGATTCAGACCTTCCAACACATTTTGCATATAATTCTCAGATTCCTTGTTGTCTCCTCAGATTCAGGAGCCAGATTCTTTGTTGTCTGAAGGCATCTATTTAAAAGGTCAGCGTCCCTGGGTGGGCTCGAACCACCAACCTTTCGGTTAACAGCCGAACGCGCTAACCAATTGCGCCACAGAGACCAAGTTGCGATGTTGGTAAGACAAGAACTGGGACAAAGTTATACGGCCTGTCAATACGCCAAGAGTAACATGAAACAAGGAAGGGGGGTGGTGACTGAAAGGGCAGGAGGAAGCCCGGCTAGCTCAGTCGGTAGAGCATGAGACTCTTAATCTCAGGGTCGTGGGTTCGAGCCCCACGTTGGGCGCTGCCTTTTCCCTGAGAGGCCGATCCCCCCCCCCACCCAAAAGAGGGCCCCTGCCTGCGCATGTGCACAATCCTAAACTGCAAGCACTGCTATACAGTGAACTCGACACAACACATGGGGTGTGTACTACAAAGCAAGATTATCAGGTTAGCAAGCTAATTTAAGTTGTAACCCTGGGTGTTCCATACCACAAAGCTGACACATTTTTAATCAAGGTATATTGCCATGGTAACTCATGCTGCACGGCTAACTTGACCCAGGGCAGGTTATGTTCAGGCTAACGGATTCAACGTTTAAAAGCTCTCCCCAAATCAAACACTACATTAATGCCAGGGATCACCTACTGGGGTGTAATAATAGTACTTACGATGTGCCTGTTGACACACAGGATGAAGGACATACAGCTAACATTACCAAGCTAAATGCCCCCAAAGCTGTACACATATGGTTGGTCACAATAATTCTTTGGCTATTTTGCTTTGATGATTCAAAAGGACTTTTTAAGTAGTGTAACTAGTACCCCTTTCACACACCTCTTTCACTCATACGCTGGCCTAACCCAGTATGCTAACTCCTGAATCGATAGCCCAGTGATGTACTCCAAATCGTGCAAGTGCTTTTATGTCATAACTGTTCAGTAAGGTATTATTTGTTATTTACATTGTACTGTATAGGGGTATGCTGCATACAAACAGGGATGCTTTTTAATGACTCAAATGTTTTTTAAGTCTTATATTAGTCGGCTGAGCAAAACAACAGTATGTAGTGAACTATACGTTTTGTTGTGTATGGTCTTTGATTGTATATGGATCGCAGTATTGGTTTCAAAACAAATTTCCATGTATTTGGACCAATAAAGTACAATTCTACTCTATTCTCTTCAGATGGTAAGATGAAAAAACACAGGACCAAGTTACATTAAATAATTTAGGAAACATTGGGTATAGCATTGAAATAGAACTTGTTTAATTTGTGCGAACTAAGATAGCCAGCATTGCTTGTTGTAACTTGTAACCTAATTCTGATATCAATATTTTTAATCCTCAAGCAACCAACATATTTTGCATACACAAATGATTGGGGTCAAATATGACCCTGCAACAACACAAGAGCCAAGATGAATTGAAAAAATGTTTTATTTAAAATGTTATTAGACATGCACAAAATATTTCATTTATATAAAAATTACAATATTAATATATTTTCTTACAATTACTGCACATTTAGAATTTTATAAAATCAGATTTCTGTTCATATTTTGATTAAGAAAAAAAGGAAACTTCATCCAAATTAGACATGTTAAAATACTGTCACATTAAGATTGTAATTATTGGAACTATTTAGCATTTTGTTTATTTGTTTTAAACCACTAATAATTTACCTTTAAATAATAACATCACCTGAACCCAACTAGCTTCAGTTATAACCCTGAGTTTAAACTTGTAAAAACATAACCTATCAGTTTTGTAGTTTTAAAATGTCAATTTTAAAATGTATTTTTTATATTTTTAAAATGGGTGCAAAGAAAAAAAAGGTATTTTTCATGTCTCAAAATAAACATGACCACTACATTGACCTGTATTTTACAGGCATTCAGTCCACACAGGGAATTCCAGACCACAAAGTCCATACATTTACAATTTTTCCCGTCAGTCTAGTGTTCACATACAATAGGTGGATTAGTTGATTTTTACTCGGGTCAGATATGACCCCAAGCGATTTGTCATCACCAAAAGTCCAAATTAATGCAGACAAAAAACAAATATATACATTTATTGAAGACAACTTCTTTGACCAAGTCAAGGAATTTCAGAAAGATAAAATAGTTAACCTAAGAGGTATATGAATACAATTAAAACCCAGGGTCAGATTTGACACAGGCCTATATTTTCCTTTAGATACATAAATTTACCTACATCGAATTAAGATATTTAACGCACTTAACATACGCTTTTTTAAACTGCGCCTTTTAAGCTCTCCTTAATACGCAAAATTCGACTAGTAGTCGATGACTGCGTAATTAGACGAACCCGTAGTAAATAATATGTTAATTTCATGCATATTGCGTAGCTATGTGCCAACATACCATCGTCATGACGAAATTTGCGCTGCGAGTTTTATGTACAAACGTACATCTGACCCAGAGTTTGAAAGAGCACTCCGAAGATCTGATGAAAATACATGAGGTGGCTTTTATTGGGTAGCATTGATTCGTGCTTGTTCCTTTGAGGCTTCCAAGCTCCATATAAGGAGGGACACACCCGGAGAACGAACAGAACTACAGTTCCGAACCAAAATCGTCCCGCAGGTGAAAAGGACGAACAGGAACAGCTGTAACAAAAGACCAACGCAAACTTAATTGAAAATAACCGACCTGCCTCTAAGAATAAATAAAACCCTAAAGTCAGTATGATACAAACACCCTGTCTCTTAGTAAAAGGCAATAGATCTTGGTAAAAATGACAAACAAAGGATAGACCAGAAAGCGGAGACTGAAATGAGCACACCAAACAGGAATTCAACCTGAAGCTCAAAGCACAAAGGCCAGTACAGAAAACTTCCCTTTAAACTGATTATTGGTCTTAATCATTTTTCAATCAGATTAACAATAGGCTACATCAGCGTTTAATTCACCAATTACTCAATGCCATCAAATGTAGCCAGTTCTCATCAATTAGGCAAGTAATAAAATTATTTTAACTTGCATCGCAAAATTGTGCACATTTTAATCAACCATTATAATTGTGGATACATGTGCTCTTCGTTCTCCACACTCTTAATTCCGAAAATATTCATGGGAATTAAACGCTCTTAAAGCTCAGCTTTTGTTCGATTATTTTTTATTGCAGGTTGCGCTTTTTTCATAAAGTGCACTTTTCCGTTTAATCTCCCTAACATGATGTGGAGAATGAAGCTGTGTCTTCACCTGCAAATGGATTATTCAAATCATTGGAACACTTTTTAAATCAAGGAAAATGATTGAAAAATGATTTAAGATCAATAATCAGTTTAAGGGGAAGTTTTCTGCACCCCCAATTTTCAGCTCACGAGCCGCCACTGATTGCTGGTTTAAATAGGCTACATCTGATAGAGTTATAGACAATAGGGGACATTCCGGCGTCTATTTATTTACTGTCACCAAGGAAGTTTGCAGAGCCATGTACATGACGTCGGCAGAAGCAAGCGACAATTCGGAGAAAGTGAAGTTTACGCTTTAAACTAGGACTAGGAAGAGGCGGGATATTTGGTGAAAATAGCCTACTGAAGCCTATAGTCTTTTATTGCAAATATGCTCACAGAAAAGGATACCGACGCACGAAGGACAACTTTAAATAAGGTTAGACACAGGTCGAACATGCGCTTACACAGGATAACAGGCTGACAAGCTACATTATTGTGTAGGCTATTATTGTGTACATTATGTTCACTAGCTGCACTATTGGGAATTAGAGCAGGTCGGTCCGGGTTGGATAATTTCCGATTTGACTGAAACGTCAATTTAGCCCTAATTCAGCTCAGGTTTTACCCGGATATAGCCTGGCGACATCGTAGCCGATTAAAAACCTTTACTTTTCAAGCAAATTTACGCGAACGCGAGACGACGTTTCAACGACTTTTCAACACAAAAATCTTCACTGGGTAGTGACACCAAGACCAGTAATTATTTTGTTAGATCAGAGAAACTAGGCATATACCAGTTGAATATTGCATCGTATAAATAATATTCTATCAAATACCTACGTATTTTATTATGTTATAGTCTAGGTCTTGTTCAAAGCCATGTACAGGACTTGGATAGCCGAGGGAACCTTTGAGGAAGACGTGCCCATGGACACATTCGAGGAACATTGCCGTTGGTTTTACCTGGCTGAATGCGGAGAGTGGCATATGTTTGATGTAGGTATTATCTGTGTCTGCCCACACTGGGGTGTCTTTTTCGAATGTTGAATACTAATTGATAAGTGAGAAGTCTGAGAGAAACGTTTTGTGAGAGATGGAAATAAAATTATTTATTCTTACCATTTAATATACGTGACATTATCTGTATGTATAAATCTAACTGTATAATTTTTCAAATGTTGATTTTTTAAAATTAAACCAATTCATTTAATTGGCTTTTACAGGTAAACCCAAGTGAACGGTGTTCTCTGACCAATAGGGAAATTGAACTAAATTACGGCAGGAATTGCAATGGATTTATGGAATACCGCGTAGCCGAGTGTACTTACAGATTGGATTTCTCAGGTACTGAACAACTCTTCTGTTGTCACATATTTCATGTTCATATACTTTGAACACAAATGTTTTACCCTTGATTTCATCTGATATTCCTATCTTGAAGGGTTTCTTCTCCTGACTTATTTTTCCAGAGTTCAATAGGAAAATGTGTCAGGAGAAACTACCCTTAAAGTGATCCATCCATATCTACTGCATATCTGGCAGCAGAGTGATGGTTTGAGGCTCGTTTGATACCTCAGACCGTTGATGACTTACAGCCATTTTACCAACCATGTATTCCATACTGTTCCAGCTAAATCTAGTCCCACCCCACAATTTCCATAGAGATCCATTCAAATGCAGGGACGTTTTAGTATGCTTGTAAGAGTACCAGAAAATAAGATATCAAGAGACTTTTGATGTTGTTGGGTCACAGACATCAGGAAGTCATGGCATGCAAAGGATATGTGACCAAATATAAAAAATGATTACTTTACTCTATATATAAATGCAGGGGTGCCAATAATTGTGGCACACTTGGTTTTGTTAAAAATAATTATTTCTTGAGGGATTTTTTTTTCTCATAATAAATTTCCTTCAATTAAAGGTTGGATTTTTCTCATTTTTTCAGTTTGAGATTAAGCTAATTCAATTGAATTTTTTATAATCCTTTTTACTCATCTTTCCAGGGGTGCCAATAATAGTGGAGGGCACTGTAAATAGCCAATATGAATTACCTGAGCTCATAATAAAAGGAGCAACGTGTGACATTCAGATGAGAATATCAACAAATTAATTAATTCCTGTGTAATTAATGATTGTTGGAGCATCCCAGTTTGAATTCACATTTTCCAGATCAGCATGGATTGGTTGTGTTGCATGGTAGCAATATTCTGTACCGGACATATTTCACTACTGGTTTGACTTAACAATTATGGGAGACTGGGATGCTTGTAACACCATCAGTTATAACACCATCAATTTGTGATCACTATTGTACAGACCCACTTCCGTCTTCAGCTCACAGGAGAGGTTTAACAACTCTGTGTGCAAGATTAGGTGTTTTACGCCAAAATAACTGATTTTGAGGTACAAAAGTAAAAGTTCTCATCAATTTTTTGGCAAGCAGTCATAGAATTGTAGGCAAAATGGTTTAACTCATTTCAGTAATAATTTTATTAGATTTATAAGTCAGATTTATAAGCTAAATAACAGTTGACCTTAGCTGGATTCAGAGCTGAAACACCCTAAATATGGCAAAATCCTTCTTTTCCAACAAGGCAATACAAACCACCCCTTCTGTATTTTTTTTTTTTTTACAGATAGCTGTTTTATTTTGGATATATGTTGTGATGGGTTAATTCAATTTATGCCATAATATATTCATGCAAAGTTTCTTGAATGTAACTAGACATTGTTTTACTCTCTGACCACCCCTTCAAATCGTATTAGTAAAAGTCATTGGAATGTAAAAGGATAAGTTATGAAGGGTTCAAGTACTTTTGCTGTGTGACTGGATTACCCTGTTTCAATGTGTGTTCTGTTTGTACGTTTCATTGTGCTGCTCTGTCCACACCCAGAGATGAAACAGATCAACCTAACAACCGGAATGCAGCGACCAATCACGCGGAGCCTCAATTCTCCAGCTGGCCACACGTAAGCCAGAGATTCCTAAAAATCCACAGTGATTGGCCCATTTTCGTGTGCTCAGTGTAACCTGGGATGAAAGCAGGTAGCTTCACCTCAGTGCTATATGAAATCGCTCACAGCATGGGGTTTCGCTTCAGTTATGCAGTTTCTGTACAGTTTCAGTTTCACTTCTGATCAAGACTCCAGTTGTAAAAGATTTGTATAGACCTCCTAAATGTAATTATTTGGCTTTTTTTCTTCAGTGTTTGATTTGCTTAACTTGACTACACTGCAAAAAATGTCTGTCTTAACAAGTGTTTAGTCTTGTTATGAGACTTAAAAGCATTTGTTTTCCTCAAAAGTGGAAAATATTATCTTGTTTTAAGTTACTTTAAGTGAAATTATCTTACCCTACTGGAAAATCTTTTCTTTTTTTTTCTCAGTTTGTTTATTTAGCAAAAAAGTAACAGAAATAAGATTCTAAAGTCTATATATGAAATTAAAATGCTTAAGTTTGTTGTTTGTTTTTTTGCAGTGTAACCACTCGTAACAGTATTTTGGATGGTGTTGCTAATTGTGTTCATATTCTTTTATAGGTGTCTTGGTGGTAAGCCTCCACTACCTGTCCCCTCCCTCTGGGAAACAGACTTACCATTTCAGGTAAAGTGAAAGAGGGTGGATATTTGACATAGGGGATCTGTCCTTCATGGATGTGTCCCTCTCAGTCTTCTCCTTGTCTTCGTTCATGCTCTTCTCATAGTATTTCCTGGCATTTCTCTGTAGCAGTGGTGGACAAAGAGGACCATGTTGGCTTTTGGATGTAACGGCAACTTCTCCTTTTAATAACAACCCAGTCATTTATGTGATCTGACATTTAGTCTGATTTCTTGACAAGCTCATGAAGACTGTTCCTGTGTTTCCCTTTGAAACTTTAATGTGATCTAAAATACCAGTAAACTGGCATTGGTCTATACAGCTACTTAACTAATTGAGCCAGGATAGTTTCTGATAACAAAAACCTGCATACACACTGGCCCTCCTGGCCTCATTGGGGTTCATGTGAGTTCTATGATGTTTAGACAGGGGTCACATGATTTTCACAAAAAAGTCTAATCGAAGATGTTCCGAAAAGGCTGTTGCCGTTTTTTAATGTTGTTTTTGGCATTGTTTTCCTTCCAGCTCATCCCTCTGGACAGTGATACCCAAGAATGTCAAAATGTAGTGAAGCAGTTTGCAGAGACAATGCCTAATGTCCCCATCAGGTCAATAAAGAGAATACAGAACTTAAAATTGTGGGAGTCCTTTTGCCGGTAGGAAATTAAATGCTTGAATAATTGTTAATATTAATGAGGAATATGATTCCTTAATTTAAATCAGGACTATTTAACTTACCGTAGAGTTTGTATATCCTACCACAATTACATTACATTACAATCATTTGGCAGACGCTTTTATCCAAAGCGACGTACAATAAGTGCATATTTAAGGTCATTGACGCGACTACAAAGCAAATCCGACAAAGCACCGCTTTCTCACAGCGTAGGAGTTATCCCTAGTAATAAACATGAGAAGTACACACAGTCAGCTATACATTCTGAACTATAGAATAACCAAAAACACAAGTTAAATAGAAAACAGGAAGCGAATACTATAGAATGGCCCTATATAGGTATAGTTTTAGTCGAGGTGGAGTCTGAAAAAGTGCGTTTTCAGACCACGATGAAAAACAGACAGTGTTTCAGCTGAGCGCAGCAGAGTGGGGAGTTTGTTCCACCACTGGGGAGCTAGGGTGGAAAAGCTCCGCAGTCGGGACGAGCGGGAGCCTTTAACACGGAGGGAGGGAAGTGCAAGTCGCCCTGCAGCAGCAGAGCGAAGTGGTCGAGCAGGGGCGTAGTGCTGGATTAAGTCCTGTAGGTAGGAGGGGCCTGACCTTTTGGCTGCAGTGTAGGCCAGGGTCAGAACTTTGAACCTGATCCTGGCCACGACCGGCAGCCAATGTGTGCTGTCCTTAATCTTGTAGAACAATGTTCAAAATAGTCTGTGGTTATTTTCATTTCTTACATAGTACAATTAATCTAATTAAGCAGAAAAGGAATTCCACCTACAGTGAGTCTAGCTAAGGGTAAAATGCATTGGAATCTTCAAAATTTGTATTTGCTTATTTTAGCAGTGTGTATTAAAGCATGGTAAATAAAGTATTTACCATAATTGTAACCATAATGCTAAATAAATGCTATTATGTTCCTGTCTTCCATAGGACGAAAACACACCTGGGACAGATCAAACAAATGAATATTGATGAAAGAATGTTGTTCCACGGTACGCCCCACGACAACATTCGGCCCATATGTACTTCTAATTTTGACTTGAGGTTTGCGGGAACCAATGGTTCTGCCTATGGAAAAGGTAGGTTGCATTCATGACGCAGAGGTGTATAAAAATAAGGCCTCTATTTTCTGAACACTAATTGCCAGTGCTTCTTGTTTTTGAACTCACACTAGGCTGGGGAATACTATGAAGCTTATTGTGATAAATACTTTGAGTGATTGATTGATCTTAAAGGGATAGTTCACCCATTTTGAAGAATTTGATATTGTTTTACTTACCACTGAAAACATAGTCTTGGTCTCACCGTTGTTGCTAAATTGTAGTAAATCCTGAATTGGTGAAATGCTAACAATTAGCATCTTGCCATTGGACATAATGTCTCGCCGGCTAACTTTGTTTAAGTAACCGCCTAAATCCACTCTCATAAGGTTTATCAACAGTGTCGTTATTGGAAACGAAAATGCACATTAGTGTGCACAAGGACGATATTTTCGCTCAAATTCCTGTATATACTGTAATATTTCAGCCTCTGTCTGATTATATTATTAACATCCCATAAGAGAGCTGGTAACTTTTAGTATCACTCTGCGCGAGAACAGTAATTCTAATTCCAATTTGTATATTCCGGCTCGAACAAGTATGGTTCAACTACAGATTTCACCCTGTCATCTTCTTCATAATCAGACATTTCGTTAAGAAAACAAACGCTAGTTGCTTCTCCTTTGTTTACATGCTGGCCACTGTTCTCACATGGAGTGATACAAAAAGTTACCGGATGTTCATAATATAAACAGACAGAGGCTGAAACAACATAATCAGTAATTTGAGCGAAAATATCGTCCTTGTGCACTCTGTAATCATATGTGCATTTTCATTTCCCGCAAGGACACTTGTAAAGCTGTTGTTAAAACTAATTTGAGTGGACTTACGCAGTTATTTAAACAAAGTTAGCCGGGGGGACATTGTATCCAATGGCAAGATGCAAATTGTTAGTATTGCTCCAATTCAGGATTTACTATAATTTAGCTACGACCATTTCAGCTACGGCCCCAGTGACACAAGCACCCATTAACCCTGTTCCCGTGCCACTTACTCCTAGGGAGCCCAAACTCCAGCTACCATCCCGTTATAGTGGGGAACCGGGGAGATGCCAGGGTTTTTTGGCTCAGTGCCTTTTGTGTTTTAAAGCGCAGCCATCCCGGTTTACGACCCATGAGTCCCGGGTGGCTTTTATTTTGTCCTTGTTGGCGGACAATGCCCTCGCTTGGGCGGAACCGCTTATTTCATCCAATGCCCCGGTTATACATAACTCGGATAGCCTGATGGATGAGATGAAGTTAGTTTTCGATTATGACATCTCAGGTCAAGAGTCCGCCATGAAACTAACTCGTCTTCGCCAGGGTACTGACACCGTAGCGGCTTTCAGCATTATGTTTCGGGCACTGGCAGGAGAGACTGGGTGGCCCGACGGACCACTTAAGGCGTTATTTCTTAACGCATTGTCAGACCCCGTCAGGGATGCCCTGTCCGTGCTCGAGCCGCCTGCCACCTTTAGTGCTCTGGTCACCATGGCTATTTGAGTCGACAACCGCGTCAGGGAGCGTGAAAGGGAACGCAGAGTTCGTCCTGTTCGTTCCTCTTCTTCGCCATCGGCAGAATCTCCAGTCTACTCCTCCTTTAGTCGGGAGGAGCCCATGCAGGTGGATGGGTCGTCCGTTCGCGTCCCTAGGGGGCCAAGACCACGGGAGAACTCGTGCCGATATTGCAGACGCAGGGGTCACACCAAAGACCAGTGTCCTAAACTGGAGGGAAACGAGGGGTCTCGTTAGGGGAACTGGGGTTCTTAACGAGACAAAATAGTGTTCTCCCTCACACCCTTTTGCCAGTCCAACTGCTTTGGAATAGGCGGTCTGTTAACATCAACGCATTTATTGATTCTGGAGCAGTTGGATGTTTCATCGACGCAAAATGGGCCAGGGAGGTTAAAATCCCCATACGTTCTCTCACTCGTCCTCTTTTTGTTACTGCTCTCGATAGCCGTCCGTTGGGTTCCGGGACCATTAAGGAGTCCACAGGGTCTCTAGTTACGTATGTCCACTTCCTACCAGGGTCACTCTGAGAGGATAAAAAATTTTTTAGTTGATTCCCCAGCTTACCCGCTCGTCCTGGGACACTCATGGTTAGTCCTTCATGGCCCTCACATTGGGTGGGGTGGGGACGGGGGGGTTATTCGCCAGTGGGGTCCTCAGTGTAAATCTCACTGTTACTTTTCCATTAACACCTCTTCAGGTGGTACTTGTGACAGTTCCGCTTTCTGCTCCGACAGTGATAATGAGGAGGTTGAATGTTCTCCTGTCCAGGTTAATCCGGAGGCTCACTCTGAGAGAAACGAGGAGAGCCTGGCTTGGGATTCTTTTGCGGATGGGAATTCTATTTGGGAGGAGGATCCTTCTGAGTCCGTATTTGATTGGGAATCATCACATGAATCCCTTGTTGATCCTGAAAATTCAGAGGTGATAGGGGCGCTCAGATACCGTTTACCTACCAATGTACCAGGGAGGTACACCGACCTCGCTGAGGTTTTCATCAGTAAGCAACGCGCCACCACCTTATAGGTCTTACGACTGTGCTATCGAGTGATACCCGGATACGGTTCCACCTAGGCGCTCTCTGTATTCCTTGTCTGTCCCTGAGAGCACTGCGATGAGGCAGTACATTGAGGAATCTCTAGCTAATGGCTTTATTAGACCTTCCACCTCACCGGCTGGTGCTGGTTTTTTCTTTGTCAAGAAAAAAGATGGAGGGTTGAGGCCTTGTATAGATTATCGGGGTCTAAACGACATCACCGTCAAGAACAGGTACCCTCTTCCACTGATGAACTCCGCTTTTGAGCGCCTGCAGTGGCCGTCGATCTTTACTAAACTCGATCTTCGCAACGCTTACAACCTGGTGCGCGTGCGCGAGGGTGATGAGTGGAGGACGGCATTTAACATCCACCACGGCCACTACGAGTACCGGGTGATGCCGTTCGGGCTCACTAGCGCCCCCTCTGTCTTCCAGGCGCTAGTGAACGACGTTCTCAGAGAGATGCTGGAGAAATTCGTTTTCGTTTACCTGGACCATATTTAAATTTTTTCTCCGAATCTCTCATCTCACGTCGGCCATGTTAGGCAGGTTTTGGAGGCACTTCTGAAGGCGCGACTGTTCGTAAAAGCCGAGAAGTGCATATTCCACACTAACTCCGTTTCTTTCTTGGGGTTCATTGTGGCGGACGGTAAGGTCCTTATGGATCCTGAGAAAGTTTTGGCAGTTAAGAACTGGCCTACTCCAACATCATTAAAGCAGGTACAGCGCTTCTTAAGCTTTGCTAATTTTTACCGGCGGTTTATCCGCAATTTTAGTACAATAGCCGCCCCTATCACAGCCCTCACCAAAAAGACATCTCCTGCACGCTTCCAATGGAACTCTAGGGCTGAGGCGGCGTTCACGGAGCTAAAAAAGAGGTTCAGCTCCGAACCTATCCTGGTAATTCCCAATCCCTCCCTCCCTTTTGTGGTAGAGGTAGATGCATCGGAGCTGGGAGTGGGTGCCATTCTGTCCCAGCACTCGCCTCTGGACCGTAAGATGCACCCATGCGCATATTTCTCTTGTGCTTTAACATCGGCCGAGAGGAATTATGACGTAGGAGACCGGGAGCTGCTTGCGGTCAAATTGGCGTTAGAGGAGTGGCGTCATTGGTTGGAGGGAGCTGAGCATCCCTTTACGGTCTGGACAGACCATAAGAATTTGGAATATGTCCAACAGGCCAAGACGTGTAACTCCCGACAAGCCCGGTGGGCATTATTTTTCGCCCGGTTCAGATTTCTTCTAACGTATCGACCGGGATCGAAGAATGTTAAGCCGGACGTTCTGTCACGTATTTACGACCACACTGACAGAGAACCGCATCCTGAGCCCATCATACCCATTTCCCAGATTGTAGCCCCGGTTATGTGGGAGATCGAAGCAGCTGTACAGAAGGCATTGCGTTCGGATCCGGGTCCAGGTGGGGGCCCTTCCCACTGTTTGTTCCATCCCGGATTAGATCTCGGGTTCTCCAGTGGGGCCACTCTTCTCAGCTGGCGACCCATCCTGGCGTCCACCGGACTAGGGAATTTTTGTCCCGACGCTTTTGGTGGCCTAAAATGGAGAGTGATGTGCGGGACTTTGTTGCCGCCTGCCCTGTCTGCGCCCGTAGCAAGGGATCACGACTCCCACCCGCGGGTCTCTTGCGTCCCCTGCCTACCCCCAGTCGTCCTTGGAGTCACATCGCCCTCGACTTCATTACCGGGTTGCCGGCTTCCCAGGGTAACACTGTGATCCTAGTGGTTGTGGACAGGTTTTCTAAGGCAGCACATTCTATTGCACTACCTAAACTACCGTCAGCACCGGAGACCGCTCAGCTGATGGTAGACCACGTTTTTAGGATACACGGCATTCCTCTGGACGTGGTTTCCGATCGCGGCCCTCAATTCGCAGCCAAGTTTTGGCGCTCCTTTTGTACCCTGCTAGGGGCATCTGTCAGCTTGTCTTCGGGTTTTCACCCGGAAACCAATGGACAGACAGAGCGTACCAATCAGACGTTGGAGAGTACCCTTTGGTGTTTGGCCACCTCCAATCCTACGTCCTGGAGTCGCCATCTAACTTGGGCGGAGTACGCCCATAATACTCTACCCAATGCCTCCATAGGGCTCTCTCATTTTGAGGCTCAGCTGGGATATCTACCCCCTCTATTTCCTGAGTTAGAGAGGGAGGTGGAGGTACTGTCCACAGGGGCTTTCATGCGGAGATGTTGTTCTGTCTGGAGGCGTGTGCGCGCTTCTCTCCTGCGCGCCACTGCTAAACAAAAAGCTTCAGCCGACACACGCCGTCGCCCGGCTCCCTCTTATCGGGTGGGGCAAAGAGTGTGGCTTTCCACACGGGACCTACCATTGCGAGTGGAGTCCCGCAAACTCGCGCCACGTTTTGTGGGTCCCTTTAAGATCATCAGGAAGATCAACCCGGTCACTGTGCGTCTTCAGTTGCCACGTTCTATGCGTATCCATCCCACCTTTCACGTCTCTCGGTTGAAACCTGTGCTGGTGAGCGCACTTGCTCCGGCGAACAAACCGCCACCTCCCCCCCGGTTTGTGGAGGGAGGTCCGGTTTATACCGTTCGGTGCATTTTGGCTGAGAGGCGTGTGGGCAGAGGGTACCCGTTTTTAGTAGACTGGGAGGGCTATGGTCCTGAGGAGCGCTGCTGGGTACCTTCCAGGAACATATTGGACCCCATTCTTATTAGGGACTTCCGCAGAAATAAGGCTGAGGGATCGTCTGGGGCTGTCCCTTAGAGGGGGGGTTCTGTCATGGTTTTCGGCAGCCTCGTTTTATTTTGGCGTTCATTCTTTCTTTTAGCAGTGTCGTGCACTCTATCGGATTTTCCGCCTTCCGTCCCGGTGTTTTCATCTTGCACTGCAATTATCCTCCGCACCTGTTTGTGGTTTCCTGCCGGCTATATATACAGTCAAGCCGGAAAGTCTCCCCACCCCTTTCACCTTCTCCACGTTTTATTACGTTACAGACATATTCCAAAATTGATTAAATTAATTTTTTCCCTCAAAATTCTACACACAACACCCCATAATGACAATGTGAAAAAAGTTTTTTTGAGATTTTTGCAAATTTATTAAAAATAAAAAACTAAAATTTCTCATTTACATAAGTATTCATACCCTTTGCTTTAACATATTTTTAAAGTATCATATTTCATATTTGGTCGCATATCCTTTACATGCTGTTACTTCCTGAAGTCTGTGACCATCAATATAAAAAAACTATCGATATCTTATTTTCAGGTACTGTTACAAGCGATACTATAACCTCTCTGCATTTGAATGGATCTCTATGGAAATTGGGGGGTGAGACTAGATTCAGCTGTAAATTACACTGGTACAGTATGGAACACATGGCTGGCTAAATGGCTGTAAGTTATCAAGGGTCTGAGCTATCAAACGAGCCCCAAACCATCACTCTGTTGCCAGATATGGAGTAGATGTGGATGGATCACTGCAAGGGTTATTTCTCCGGACTCATTTTCCTATAGAACTCTATGGGGAAAAAAGTCAGGAGAAACAACCCTTAAAGTGATCCATCCACATCTACTCCATATCTGGCAACAGAGTGATGGTTTAGGGCTCGTTTGATAGCTCAGACCCTTGATAACTTACAGCCATTTAGCCAGCCATGTGTTCCATACTGTACCAGTGTAATTTACAGCTGAATCTAGTCTCACCCCCCAATTTCCATAGAGATCCATTCAAATGCAGAGAGGTTATAGTATCGCCTGTAACAGTACCTGAAAATAAGATATCGACAGTTTTTTTGATGTTGATGGTCACAGACTTCAGGAAGTAACAGCATGTAAAGGATATGCGACCAAATATGAAATATGATACTTTAAAAATACGTTAAAGCAAAGGGTATGAATACTTATGTAAATGAGAAATTTTAGTTTTTTATTTTTAATAAATTTGCAAAAATCTCAAAAAAACTTTTTTCACATTGTCATTATGGGGTGTTGTGTGTAGATGTTTGAGGCAAAAAATGAACTCAATCTATTGTAGTATAAGTCTGTAACGTAATAAAACGTGGAGAAGGTGAAAGGGTGGGGAGACTTTCCGGCTTGACTGTAGCTCTGGGTTTCCGATGTCCGGTGCTTCGAGATTTCTTGCATTTCACACGTAGCCGGTAAAGGTATAGGAATACGGAGACTGCTTTCCTTGCTAAGCAAAGCAGGACAATTCCGGTTAGAATTAGGGTTTAGATCTTTTGATCTTTTCTTTTCCCTTTCTCTACTCTGTTTGTTAGTCTTCCTTCTTTTCTGTTCTTTAAAGAGGCATTCCTATATTTTATGCTTCTTTCTACTTCCTCTTATTTTTTACTCGCTGAGTTTGTGAGTTGGAGGAATAGTTTTTTTGGTTTCTTTTCACCTCTCTTTTTACTAAACCCTCATGTGAGGAGGAGAGGCATTTCCTTTGTCTGCACTCGTATCTACGAGCTTATTTTTTCCAGTACCACGGAAATATTATTTTTATTTCTGTTTTTCTCCCTTTGTTTAGTCTCTTTTCTACTGAGACTCAAAGCTAAATTCTGTTTCAAAGCTAAAATCTATTTTCTGTTTTTAGGGTTGTTTTTCGTTTGGCTCTGCGCCAGGAGTCTTTTGCTCCATGCTTTGTTATCCTTTTCTCTCTGTTCGTGAATACTTTTCACTCTAGTGGTGTTTCCGATTATCGGAGATACTTTTTGATCTCTCACTGTTGCATCTGGCCTTCCGAACCCAACTCCCCCATTACAACAACTTCTTATTACATTTATCCATTTATACAGCTGGATATATACTGAAGCAAGTCAGGTTAAGTACCTTGCTCAAGAGTACAACGGCAGAGTCCTACCTGGGAATTGAACCTGCAACCTTTCGGTTACAAGTCCAGTTCCTTAACCATTATACTACACTGCCGCCCTCTGGAATGGTTAAAAATTAGTTTTAATGACTTCAACCTAAGTGTATGTAAACGTACGACTTGTATATATATAATGCACAGAGTTAACATTAATATATGAGCAGAAGTATTTTTATTTTGCTGTCAAACATGAATGGAGCCCAATGGAGAAACTGGCTTTTTGAGCACAAATCAGCAGGGGTGACATCGATGAATGACAGTGCTAGAAAGGTCTCTCAATACAGGACAGTGCAGTACAGTATGTGGGGTATGCCTGAAGATATATCTGTCAGCCCTAGCCTTCAGTCTGAAAAGAGAAGAAAAACAACATAAACTTTTATTGGCTTGGGAAATTAATTACTGAGGTAATCTTCTTTCTAATCACAGATAAGTGGGCTGAAGATTCTAGTGGTGAGCTATTTAACTACATTTTGTTTTACATCCAACACAGAGGATGTTGCTAGCAAACGTACAAACCTCTGCCCCCCTAGTTTCAGTATTGGCCAGATTAAAATCCACCTGAGGCGGATGAATGGGAAGAAGTCTGCAGGTCCAGATAATATCCCTCCATGGCTCCTGAAAACATACTATGAGGAGTTAGCACCAGTACTCTGCTATATATATAACTCGTGTATGGACCATGGGTGTTTTCCGTCTAAATGGAAAGAGTCTATTGTCTGTGCTGTGCCTAAGAAGAGCAACCCTATCTTTCCTCAAGAATACAGACAAATTTCCCTTCTCAGCTCCTTGGGAAAGATCTATGAGGGTCTGCTGCGTGACATACTTGTGAAGGAGACAGCCCACATCATTAAGCCCTCACAGCATGGATTCCTACACAACAGGTCCACAGTGTCTGCTCTCATCCAGCTACTACACGGGTGGCACAACGCTTCAAATTCAATGCCAAAACAGGATGTACATGTTACTTTTATAGACTTTTCTAGAGCATTTGACACCATTGACCGTGGCCAGCTTCTACTTACTCTGGCTGAGTGTGGATTATCCCACTCACTATGGCTCACTATCAAAAGCTACCTTGACAACCGTAAGCAGACTGTCAGGTGGAGAGAATGTCTTTCCACCTCTCAGCCAGTTCTAGCTGGAGTTCCCCAGGGTGGGGTTCTTTCTCCCCTTTTGTTTGTGCTATGCATGAATTCCCTTGACTCCCACTTCCCAAGTAACGTAAATCCAGTGAAGTATGCTGATGACTTCACACTCACAGAGTTTCTTTCTGGTAAGCAACCTGGTCACACACAAGCAGCAGTCGACGCAGTGGTTGAGTGGGGGCAAAGGCAATTGCTTGTATCTCAATGAAAAAAAAAAACAAAGACATGGTCATTAGCTTTAGATGGGGTGCCAATAGGGCTTCTCCATCACCAGTTGTAAACAACCTCCCTGTTGAGCGAGTCCAGGCCTTCCGTCTGTTGGGCATATCAGCAGATCTCTCTTGGGACGAACACATCAGGTTCATCTTACAAAAGGTTCAACCCAGGATTTACTACCTGAGTATAGCTAGGCGAGCTGGCCTTCCTGTTGACGCTCTACTACAAGTTTACCTGTCATTCATTCACCCAGTGTGGGCTGGCCTTCCAAAATGTCTCTCAAAGGACCTGGAAGAAGGCATTCAGAGACGCTGCTGCCGCATCATTGGCACGCCCTATAGCTCTCTCCCGTCTCTGGAGAGCAGACGGAATCAGGCCACAATCAAGACCTTTAAAAGACTTTTGAATGACCACACAAGTGCTCTGCACAACTTTTTAATCCCAACAGAGAGGCAACACAATCTGAGGAGCACAAGAAACTACAGTATCCCAACAAGCCGCACATCCAGGCATCAAAATAGTTTTTTAGCAAGAGCTTTTAAATTGTATAATTGATAGCTACATTTGTGTATACCTGTAACTAGGATGTTTTATATAGTAATGGTGCACTGTCCGAATGTATATTTATTACTACAACTTGTTTTTTTAAAATATTGTCTTAAATTTTGTATGGCATCACATTTTACATATGTCTCATATGTACAAAGATGTCCAATAAACCTAAACCTACTCAAAATCAGGGTCTCTTTCTTCTGTCACATACTGGGGTGATATTGATTTGGTAGCCAATGAGGGATGTAAATTGAAGAAATTTCATAAGGCGGGGGATTTCTGAAGGGTGGGATACCCATGATAGAAGGGAAAAGAGGAACCAGACATAATAACAATCCCTTGTTCTTGGATGTGTTTTGCCAGTGAAACCTTTCGCTGCAGGAAGGGCCTTTTGGCTGGCTGAAGCAGAACACGAACATCACACACACCCTAGTTTTCACTGTGTCACTACGTGTTCTTCCACCTGCCAAACCAGAGAGAACTGCACTCATGTTAAAAATGCCAAGCGAAAAAGGGTGAAACTCAACTTTACAATCTGACCTTTGTCAAAGATGCTGTATAAATGGTTTAGACAGTGGAGTGGTGTGCACACAGTGTTATCACAGGAGGGGCTTGAAATATAAAGCCAGCTACAGGATATTACTTGTGACTAATACTTACTGTTTATGTGGCAGCTTCTGAAATATTGTACAAATTATGATTCTTTTCTGAATTTATTTTGTCCGATAATATACAATTCTTCATGGAGTTTTTGCAGCACGACAACGTTTAATGTCATATGCCACATAGTTCAAGAATAGCAGCAGGCATTTTTAGTTGCTGCAAATAATCCCACTCAAAATTAACAGCTGTGCTGAATAGTGTGTACATGTAATTGATGTTAATTGTAAAGATTAACTTTGATGTATGGCCTCCACACCTTTGCATTTTTAAAATGTGTAAGCAATGCAGTAAATTTGTATTCTGAAGTATACATTTGCTATAATTACTGCATAAGCCTGATCTTTTATCCTTGGCGTGAAACACATGAAATGTTTATTTGCTTTCAAAGGCAAAACAGGAGATTATACAGCAATTCTTGGTATTTTAAGTACTCAAGGTCATAGCGTAGAGCTGAGATAAATTATCATGCAATGTACATTGCAGAAATAACTCATCATTGCATTCAAGGTTTCAGAAGGGTAAAAGCATTTCAATGAAGAGTAGTCTGAGCTAGTAATGTTAGTGGCTTTTTTTCAATGATTAATTTTGCGAAAGGACTTAGGAGGCCCATAAATGACTGGTGGTGTGTTTGTGTCAAATCAAATTCAATCAAATTCAATATTTGGATTCTCAATGCAGTACTTTAATTCAAATTACACTACTCATCTATCTCCACAATGGAAAGGCAATAACAGAACTTCATAATTTATACTTGCTCTAGGTTGATTGGCACAACTATGTAGCAGTTAATCGAGTGACATTTGCACTCCTTGTTACAAAAAAACAGTCATAAATTTCAACCTGACAAGAATATAGCTGCCAGGAGACTTTTGCACAGCTGGGGCTAGTGATATACAGCTCACTTAAGAATTTAGGAAACGGGCCACTATAGCAATGCATCCCAGGAGATATCAAGATTTAAGTTGGGAGATATCAATCATTTCTCTTTTAAACAGGAATAATTTACTGTACCACAAATCCTAGTATTGTCTATCCAGACACATTTACTCCTAGAACATGAACTTGTTGTAATGGGAGCGTGATGTGTGAGGTGGGAGGAGCCAAACGCAGCAAGGGGATTCTTTAAGCCCTAAGGCCACTAAGGCGGGAAACCCCGCAGTTAAGGGAGGAGACAATACAGGGAACACACGTACCAACGCTACAGACCGGCTCACTGTCATACCGTAATGAGTAGAAGCGCAAACGCCAAGTTTTCAGCAAGAAAACCAAACAAGGCCAATGGAACAGAGCACACGGCTCCCATACCTCTACGAGCAAAGTGACAGAAGAGCCAGAAAACAAACGCCCTGTCTCGACAACGAGACGCATAAGAACAGGCGAGTAGCATAAATGGTACACATAAAACACACAGCCAACAAATACTGAACACGAATAAGAATTAGTATGCCAAGAGGCGAAAGGAACGGGAATCTAACGTTCCAAGGCTACTCTCTCTCTCTTAGTAAAGGGCAATAGATCTAGGCAAAACGACAAACAAAGGACAGACCAGAAAGTGGAGACTGAAATGAGCACACAAAACAGGAATTCAACCTGAAAGCTCAAAGCACAAAGGCAATACCGCAAAACTCCAATAAAAGCACAACGGAGCAAAACGGTCTCCTTAAAAACCTAGATCTAATCATACGATTAAAACTTTAAAAGGGCAACATAAACCGCACACAAAACAGCACAAATAATACCAGAAAATACACCACAGAACAAACAATCAAACAATCAATATCGAAGCCCAGAACGAAAGGAACCTGGGCTTAAATAGCTCACCGGAATTCCATGCCCAGCTGTGAACATTGATTAAACTTACTCCGTGAAAAGAAGGAATGGAGCCAAAACTCCACCAATGGAGCAGCGCCCACGTGTGGCGACCGAGGAACACGACCGCAAGGGAAAAAGGGTCATAAACCATGACACTTGTGTTACAAGAACTTGTACACATGAACATAGTGGGCTGCTTCTTTTTTCACCAAGTGAATATCAATGATTCAGAATGAATACCTGATAGAGTGTAGGTGTCATCCGCAGATATGGCTTATATATAAACTTCTGTCATATTTGAACTTTTCCCATTTAATTTCTTGCTGAGGACAGCAGCAAATGGGAGCTCCATTAGGATTTTTCATGGAGATGCAGACAGATGGTACCATTAAGTAAAATCTGAAAATTGATGCACTGCATCTCCTGGTAGACACTTATAGGCTTTGCTAAGCTCCAAATTAAATCCCTAAGGGGACGTAGAAACTCCACTGTCTAAAGGTGACCCATGTACAAATCGTTGTGGGCCCAGCAATGATGTAAAGAAATCAAAAGATGGCTGTATAGATAAAATTGCCCACATTTAAAACCATGTGATTCCTCCTACTTTCAACTTTGCGTTTAATGTTGTAAAGGAGGACAATGATATGAACTGGTCGTCATTTTTATCATTACGGCCCGGTACCGATAATCTTGATTATGTGCGGGATGTGTCCTCAGCTAAGATCCTGCCACCTCTATTTGAATGCTAGCGTGACTGTTACAGCCGTTTTGGCTGCTAATTTGTTTCATTACCATGTATGCCCTTTCATGTTGCGTAGTTTTACTAGTGATAGAAATAAATGTATGCTCATGTGTGCTTTTACCACAATTTACGGTGCTTTTAACTTTGACTGACCATTTTAAGCAACTATCATATCAGTATTTTTCATTACACCCGCAACCCTGTGACATTGGTTGTTTGTGCAATTACGTAAATTAAAGTCAAACCATGTTACTCAATGTTAGCCAGAAAAGAAACCCTGTACTATTCATATTTAATTCTCCAGATACAGAATCTCTCCGGGACAAGTGTCCATCTCTCTTCTCTGTGACTGCATAGTTTTACTCAGTGCCTTGCCCAAGGCTTTCTCTTATAATGCTCTCCTCTTAAATGGGAACCCCAGGCAACCTGAGAGTGTTTGACATGTGTTGAGCTGGCCCTCAACATGCATAGTGAGGGCCAGCACAGGGCACAGTTCAGGGCCGAGCTAATGCAGAATCTTGTCGCATCACGTGGACATAACAAAAGAATAAAAAAATAATAATAAAAAAATTTAAAAAAAGATTTCTTATTAAATATATTTTGTTTATCTGAGCAATAATATCATAGTAAGATTATATATTTGTATCATGTTGCCAAGCATAGACAACATTTGAAAAACAATAAAGTGAATATTATCTTGTATTTTTGTTCTTATTAATTGAGGGTGACGATAATTCTGGAGGGCACTGTATATACAGTGAGCACCATCATTAATTGGACAGTCTGACGTATCAAACAAGCCTTAAACCATCACTTTGCTGCCAGATATGCAGTAGATATGGATGGATAACTTGAAGGTTTTCTTCTCCTGACTTATTTTTCAATAGGAAGATTAGTCAGGAGAAACAACCCTTAAATTGATCCATCCATATCTACTGTATATCTGGCAGCAGAGTGATGGTTTGAGTGTTAGGATCCTGTAATCTGTCTGTTTATTCTTCATTTGTTATTATTTTTCCTGTTTTCTTTCCCTCGCGATTGTCAGTCCGTGTTCCATGTTTCTGAGATTCCACCCCGTCTTTGTCATTGCACTATTCGGGTGATTTTGGGAACATTCAGGTTTCCTCTGTATTTCGTATATCTCGTTTTCTTCCTCCTGGCTTTATTTATATTTGTATATAATACTAATGTACTAATCATACTAACTGTTAGATTAGATTTAATACTAACCTGCTAACAAACTAACATGTATATAATACTAACCAGCTAACATACTAACATTAGGGTTCTAGAGTTCACTACTAACATTACTAATTACTAATTCATCTTGAGTTTCTACCTGCAGCTGCCATTTCCCTCCTCGTTATCCTATCCCTGCATCGATCTGTGATTTCGCATTCTCTGCACATGTGTCCACTTTCGTGTTCCTCCACTCTGAGCTGTGCACTTGTTTACCTGCTAACTCCAGGCCGTTTGTTATCATTGTGTCTGTGTATTCCAGTCCGTGTCTTACGTTTCCTCTGTCATTGTTTTATTGGTCCCCGTTAACCCTCACTGTTCTCACCTGTGAGCAATCTCCCCTCCCTGCTTCTACACACCTGATTCCCATTATGTCTGTATCCCTCTGTGTATATATACCTTGTCATTTCTGTGTTTCTTTGTGAGTTCCTTGTACTATATTTTGCTTCTGTGTTGCTTGTTTATTCTGAGATTCTGCCTGAGCTGTTCGTTGATCTGTTTTCTAGTTTTTTTTGTTTCCCTCGTCCGTTACCTGTTGTTGTTTTATTTCTGTTTTGTTTTCTTTTTGTTCCTCCTCTGCCTTACCGGTTTTGACCCCTGCCTGTGTTCTCGCGACCCTGGTTTTGGATCCTGCTTTTGTACCTTTGCTGTGCCTTCCCGGTTTGACCCCTGCCTGTTCCTTGACCACTCTTTGGACTGTGTTTTGTACCGTTGCCCTGTCTCCCCGGTTTTTGACCTAGCCTGTTTACCTCGGATTGCTGCCTTGCCCTTTATTAAACTTCGTTTTTTTATACTCCTGCCTGCGTTTGGGTCCTTCCCCCACCGACACCTAACATTGAGGCTCGTTTGATACCTCAGACACTTGATGACTTACAGCTATTTCGCCAACGATGTATTCCATAGTGTTCCAGCGTAATTTTAATTACATGGGAATAGTCTGTAATACATGGTTAGCAAAATGGCTGTAGGTCATCAAGGGACTGAGGTATAAAACGAGCCTCAAACCATCACTCTGCTGCCAGATATGCAGTAGATATGGACAGATCACTTTAATGGTTGTTTCTCCTGACTCATTTTCCTTTTGAACTCTATGGAAAAATAAGTCAGGAGAAACAACAAAAATTGTCACTATCCAAATACTTACAGACTGCACTGTACATATACTGTATATACAGTAAATGCAGGGGTGCCAATAATTGTGGTACATGTGCTTTTGTTACAAATAATTATTTCTTGATGAGGGTTTTTTTTTTTCTCATAATAAATTTACTTCAATTGAAGGTTGCATTTTTCTCATTTTTTCAGTGTGAGATTAAGCTAATTCACCAAACGGTTAATCTTTTTATAACCCTTTTTACTCATCTTTACCAGGGGTGCCAATAATAGTGGTGGGCACTGTATATATGAAGATTGGCTGCCCAGCTGGAGTAAGGCAGAAACCTGGCTGGATGGAGGTTTTAGCCCGTGTGGATTTGTGATAGGGAAATAAGGAATGCTCCCATGTGTTACGCTGCTGGTAATGTGAAGCTATTTATTTCCTGTGACTTTAATTATAAAGTTTATTATGATGACAAGACAGCCCACCTCGTGTCTGCAGCACCTGGTCAGATGTCAGTAACAATCTAATCAGCATGAAATGAATTCCCAACCCATGCAGTGTGCCTGTGGGATTGCCAGCCACTGTGATAATGATATGAGAATATTTCTTGTTTATTAGTCACCTAACATCAGACATTTTCTGCCATTTTTGCGATTTATACACTGAACCGAGAAGCTGATTTTAGGGCCCAAATTTATATCAAGTTTCCACATGAATGATTTCTTACATAACATCATTGAATCATACCAGGTTTATCTGAGTGCTCTATAAAAAAGTAACACTAAGTTTTTGAAGGTCTTCCACATGCTTTATGAAGTTTATGGCTTTTATGAAGTTTCACTCAAAGCATAACCCCAATTTTGACCAAGGTTTTGAAGTATTTGCGTTCTGAGGTAAAGTTAAGAATAGAGCGTCTGATAAGATGAACTTGTAAGTATGCATTTCCTTCCAAACCCGGCTTAAGCCATTTTTCTTTTCATCACTACACAACGGGACACACAAAGAAGCAAAATTGAGATTACCTTCATTTTCCATTCTATTAACTTTTTAAAATCTGTATGCTGCACAGCACCTTTTTTAGTGATGGGTCAGAGCTGAAAAAAATGGCTCTCTGAAAAAAATGATTGTGGCAGGAAAAATGGGTACAGGAGTCAGAGAGAAACAAATTACAAAAGTCTGAGAGCATGCTTGAAGATTCTGGGCAGGAGAAGTGTTTCAGAAGAAAATAACTGGCACTGTACGTGAAATGCAAAGAAAGCAAAATGTTTCAAATTGTGGGCTTGGGGTGCCACAGCAGAAATCAAACTAAGCTTTGGGCGACTGTCCGAGTGTCATCACCTGGGATTAAATTTGGCCAGACCAAGGGAGAATGATGAGCCTTTCGTAGGCGGACATCAATGTCATGGGCTTCTGAAAGATACAGAATGCTGCAAATCAAATATGTCCTTTTGAGAGCTACAATACAGCACCACGTCTGCACAGCACTTGGCACGAACTAGCAGAAAGAGTTCAAACAGAGACAAAACTCAGGAGGTCCACTGATCTCTAAATTACCTGGGTGGACTGATTTCACACACTTTCAGAGCATGCATGATTCCTACTATCAGCCCATCAAGACAGGAACCACGATAGTTGCAGGTCCTCCCCAGTTTTGTCTATTGGTTCTGGAATGCAAGGTATTGGAAGTAAAAATGTTTGAATTGAGGGCAGGAATCTTTGATTTACGTTTTTTTTTTTTTTTTTTGTCTGCTTATTATTCTCTCTAATAAACTATTTTTACCTCTTAGATGTCCCAGAATGAAACAATGTCCAATATGATTTCAATGATGTTGTTCCTGTTTGGCTGAAAAAGGTTTAAGCCAATGTAGCCTGCACCAAAAAAAGAAACTGAAAATGTTTGCATTTGTTTAATGCTTCATTGTAACTTCCTTCGATATCGGAGGATCCACAGGAGGAAGCACTCATTAATAATACATAGTGCTTAATCATTATCATTAATACATAGTGCTTAAGAGTTTAAAAAACCTGTTAGATTGTACGTTTATAAAGTTTGATTCTCAGGTGTGTCTCCGCTGATTTACACAAGCAACATATCCAGCTGTTTAAATGCATTACATGTAAAAAAAAAAAAAAAAGCTGTGTAAGTTGCTCCAGTACCAATTAAAATACAAATGTAATGCACACAAACTAGGTCAACAGCCCTCAGAAGGCTGATTCAGGCTTCTGGCATGTCCAACAAAACATTAACACTAGTTTTAATTATAATTGAACCTCAGTGTAATTAGAAGCTATATTCAATGACAACTTGAAGCAGTTTTAAACCAACAACGTCAAGAAAGTCATTTGTGAAAATTATCTACCCCAGACAGCTAAAGAATTCAAGGTACCCAATTTTAATGTACAATATGAGACATTAATTTAAAGTACATCTGAAAAATGTGGTCCTGTATCATGCAAAGAGTATAAAAGTGGCCTGAATATACTGCAAGTAAAGTGCACTGTAATGCATTTTAATTTTTACTAAGCTAATCTATTAGTGTGGGTAAGTAGGTTTCAAAATATTGAAAGGGCATAAGGCAAATTTCTATAAATAGGACTACAATAGTTTAAAGATGATGTGAATTTGAATGTATGAGGTAATTTCTCCAGTAGCTCATGATGAACACGAATCATTTCCCACAGGGAATAAATTACCTACAAATATAGATAAGGGCTTGACTGATAATCACGTGTCTAACTTTCGTCCGACAGCAAAACCTGTCAGTGTGTACACAAACAGTTCTGTAAAAAGTGTTGTTTGCTTGTATCAAATTAGTTTGAAAGATGATGATCGAGACCTTTTGAAAAACATTTATATTTTTTTCCCCCCGTTAATTTAGGATTAAGTTATTTTCATTAGGTTTCAGTAAAGCCACCCGACTCTTATAATTTTGTATATGTGGAAGTCCTTTCTCATAGAACCAGATGAATTCAGCTGTTTGTGACGATGAACACAAACATTCCTGCCTCTTTCCTAAAACCTCGGAGTACCAAATAACCTGTGTGGATAACACACAATTGCTCAACTGTACTATAGAACAGACTGACACAAAAATATAGATTAACTGCTAATGATCTGGGAGTAGAGTAGCATCTGTGATTAATGTGTGATTATTATAACAAAGCATTGAAAATCCTAGTTTGCCAACAGTGGATGCTAGATGACGGGCAACTTCTTTTTTGCAGCGGTAGACAGGAAGACCGCACAACAGTGGGCTGGACACACGCTTGAGGGTTGAGGGTCTATGATATCAACAGATTTTCTTCAGACACCACTGGTGCTCTCTGCGGCAGGCTTCTCCTCGTCCGCCTGCTTGCTGTCTGGCTTGCGCCCCCCTAAGATGACGCGCTTGCACAGACTCAGCCGCGGCTTGTATGGACGGGCCTGTTTCAGGTCACTGGCAGGCGTTGTGAAATCAAGCTGATCCTGGGACAGGCGGACAGCAGCAATCAACACAGAGAAACACAGCTAGACATTAGTCATTTACAATCTGTAAACATGACTTACAGCCTGAGAGAGTAATGACAGGAGCACAGAAATTAGAATAGAATAGAATAACCTTTATTTTCCCATACAATATAAACCATACAAACCATAAAAAGTATTTATTTATTCATTGCTGATTTTAAAAAGCAATTTAAAATGCAAGGAGCTAGGAAGAGGACTTTGCAGAAAGACCTTATAGTACTTTTTAAAGTCAAGCAAAGATTTATCTGATAAAAAGTGATATTAAGATATGAGCTGCGATAATATTTATGTGAATTCGTAGTAAAGCAATAGTACTGTACCATAACATTGATAACGGGTAAACAGCTTAAACAAAGATAATTAAATTATCTGTGTAAACCTACACAGAAGAAGCCTATAGAAGCAGAAACTACATGGTCTTTCCCATGCTACTCAGAGGATGTCACAAGTAAACAGTGTGAACAAACAAATGCTCAGCTATTTCTGTGCATGTTCTGTTTAGTCTATGGGGAGTTACTGTGTGCAGGGTCACAGTGGCAGTGATGTGAGATGGGACTGCCAGCATCACGCTAAATATGAAGCCTTACCTTGGAGATGGGAACCAAGACAAAAACAGGAATGCACAGTATCGGTGCCAGCATCAGCAGGGCAGCAGTTTTGGTAATCCACAAGCCCGGATATATCCAAGGCATGGCCAGACTGTAAATGATCAAAACCTGTACCAACAGAGGTCCAGAGATAAAAAATTAAACAAATCACAGTATATACACACGTTTTAGAAGACTGCAAGGACACAGGATGCTGATTAAATGTGTTTTAATATCACTTAGATTTTCTGAGTTTTTGAAATTTGAACCTGCTGCTTCTCTTCAAGAACGTAATCTAAATTTGCACTACTGCCATCTAGTGAAATGTGTGGTGCTGCTTCTTGTGACGGTACTGTTAAGAAATGTGGATGGTTAAAACATTTCCTGCTGTTGAGAGTCATAGCCATGCAACTAGCAAGCTAGCTGTAATGTGTAACAGCATAAACAGCTTGGAGATGGATGTGAAATGTACATTGACAGTAGAATTAGTGATACAGTACCAGTCAAAAGTTTGGACACACCTACTCATAGAAGGTTTTTTTCAGTTATTTCTTACTGTTTTCCACATTTTGGAATAGTAAAGACATCAAAACTATGAGATAACACAAATTAAATTATGCAAAGACCAAAAAAGTGTTAAACAAATAAAAAAAAGTCATATATTTTAGATTCTTCAAAGTAGCCACCCTTTGCCTTGATAACGGCCTTGCACATTCTTGCCATTCTCTCAAACAACTTCTGTGGTAAACAGGTATTCCACAGGTAAAAAGGTGATGCCGTCATGACTCTATATAAAAGGATATCAAAAGACTCCTGATATCTTATTTCCAGGTACTCTTAGAAGCGATACTATAACCTCTGCATGCAAGGCCGTTATCAAGGCAAATTTCGTTCATTGGTTAAATGTGTGTTTTAATTAGCATAGCCTATGTAAGGTCATGTAGAATTAAAATTTTTTAGCAATTTAGAAAAGATGATTAATAGGCGTAATCTGCTTGCTTTTTAAATCATAATTTATTACGTTTGCAATGTGTATTTCAAAGGCTACACTTAGTCTTGTGAATTTAACATAAAAAATAAATTAATTCTCTAATTATCACTCAGAAGCTACATTCAGCGGCATTCTGAATTTACGAACGCGGTACACGAGGTCCTGAGCAGGTGTAAAATTTGTTGGCACGTGCGAACAAATCTCAGATACGAAAACGCTGATGAACGCCAAAATACGGCCAAATTCCCTAATACGAACAATTTACGTAAAAATTAGTTTTGCTCACATTTCATAAATGAGGCCCATTGAACATAGAAACATTTTCCAGTGAAGTAAGGGAATCATCCAGAGATGGTATGAACAAAGTTTCATGTCAATCGGACTTGCACTTCATCACAAGAAGATTTTTAAGGATTATTCTTTTTGAATGCAACAATGGCCAATAATGCTAAATATTGCATTTTCAATAATATTATTTGCTCCTTCTGAGCAGGCTCATAAAGTAGTCTTGGTTGCATGTCTATGAGTCAAACATTTTGAAAGTTATGAATTTTCACATTTTTGAACATTATAATGTTTAGCCATTAACCAGGTGACATTGTTGGTTATGTCATTTGGCATAACATGTTGCAAAAGGTGGTATGTCACCCTTTATGAAGCACAACAGTGGCATATGTATTTATTTATGAGGCCATTATGTCATGTTCATGAATTCATTATATATGATATATAAAGTCTTTATGATTAACACTTAGTTTAAAGTGTGACCAACGAAAGCAACATAGCTTTGAGGTTTGTTACTGAGGTTTATATAGTTTCAGTTCTGAGTTGCTGATTAATGCATTAGTAAGAAATCACTGGACCCTCAAGTCGAACCAAAGATGCTGATAGGTGAGACAAGGTGGGACAAAGAGAGAGATAAGGGGAGAAAGAGAGTTAGAATGGGAAGGATGGAGAGGGGAAAAGAGAGGGGACAGAGAGAGACAAGTTAAGAGCACTCACAACACAGAAAAGGGGAGTCACAAACAGCCAGCAGTACTTTATCACAGGGAATGGCTGGTATCCAATCATGTCTTCAATGTTGTCATAGAAACGGTCTGCACCTGCCAAACCAAAAACAGCTTGTTTAGCCAACCAGTTGAAAAGTAGGCCTAATTAGCTATTTTATATTCAGAGGTCGTAACACATAGGCTTGTGCAGACATTATTTTCTTTTGGACAGCTGAAACAAAAAACTAACTGAGAAAAGCATCTCATGGTTTTATACATTTAACAAGGCCCCAATCTGAGGAACATAAGCTAATCTTTAGCTAAAGTGGCTCCAACAAATTTATATTGTTGTGGAAAGATATTTGTTTACCTACTGGGGACTGACCTGTATTTACAGTAAGTCAAGTACTCAAGGAAGTGGCATTACTCACCGTAGATCCATCCGATTGTGATTGTTTCAAAACAAGCGATAAACATTAAGCCAGCCCCGGATATACCATGCATACGAATCATGTTGAAGACATTGAATCCCCCCTGAGAGAAGCAAGGAGAAAGCCCACACTGAAACAACTTTGCCTAGTCTTTGGGTAAATGAATAACATTTGTATTTCATTATGTTCTTTAACTTTTTTAAATTTTTTTTAGAGTGGAGCTTCTTATTTGTATCCTCTGTTGTAAAGTGTGCCACAAGAAATACATATGCACCACTGGAAGCATTATTATCATTTAGCAAATCTCACTCAGGCTTGAAAAATTATTACGTTGGAGCTTGCAAAAGTATGCAATATCCATCCATCATCTAACCCGCTTATTCCTGGTCAGGGTCGCAGGGGGGCTGGAGCCTATCCCAGCATGCATTGGGCGAGTCGCCAATCTATCGCAGGGCACACACACGATTCACTCACACACTCATGCCTACGAGCAATTTAGAGTTTACAATTAGCCTAACCTGCATGTCTTTTGACTGTGGGAGGAAACCGAAGTGCCCGGGGGAAACCCATGCAGACACGGGGAGAACATGCAAACTCCACACAGAAAGGCCCTCGGCCGGGATTCGAACTCGGTACCTTCTTGCAGTGAGGCGACAGTGCTAACCACTGCACCACGTGCCAAGTATGCAACAATATGTTTTTAAAAGATGAAAGTCTTTGGTCGAAACTGAGATCTGTTCTATTAATACTTTGTTTGTTACAATTAACTGCATTTAGCTAAACACTCATTTAGGTGTGTGGTGGTTGAATTAATAGGGTTGTACAAGCACCAACCATGGCTTTGTACAGATGAATTCGCAAATGCTGTGAGATGTGCAGTAACATTACCTCTGTGACCAGCAGCAAGCCAAACAGGAAGCAGATCAGGACTATGATGAGCACGAGGACCTCATGGCGTCCTGGCTTCCGCAGTGTGTTGGGGAATACGTCACTGATGGTGGTGACCAGACTCGCCACATATAAGAACTGAAAGCATGTGCACATACACTCAGTCACAAATACACACACACACAAAACAGACACATATCCACAAACACACACACACACACACACTCTCACACACGCACCCACACACACACATACACACCATGTTGGTTTTGTGTTTATTGAGAAATTAGGTCATTTCAGAAAATGTGTCCAAACAATTGAGAAAAACTGTAGTAATAATAATAATAACAACAAAAATAACAACAAGAATAATAATCATCATCATATCAATTCTAACAAACAGATTAACAAAAAGCTGTGGAATCACAATGACACGATTTTTACCATGCAACAAAGTACTATAAGAGTTCCATAAAATATATTCTATGCCTGAGCTGCCTAACATACAGTTGAAGTCGGAAGTTTACATACACTTAGGTTGAAGTCATTAAAACTCATTTTTAACCACTCCACAGATTTCATGTTAGCAAACTATAGTATTGGCAAGTCAGTTAGGACATCTACTTTGTGCATGACACAAGTAATTTTTCCAACAATTGTTTACAGACAGATTATTTCACTTTTAATTCACTATATCACAATTCCAGTGGGTCAGAAGGTTACATACACTAAGTTGATTGTGCCTTTAAATTTTATTAAATAATATTTGGTCGCATATCCTTTGCATGCCATGACTTCCTGATGTCTGTGACTTCTGGTTCTCTTACAAGCGATTCTATAATGTCTCTGCATTTGAATGGATCTCTATGGGAATTGGGGGGTGGGACTATATTTAGCTGTAAATTACACTGGAACAGTATGGAAACACATAGTTGGCTAAATGGCTCTAAGTCATCAAGGGTCTGACGTATCAAACAAACCTTAAATCATCACTCTGCTGCCAGAAATACAGTAGATATGGATGGATAACTTGAAGGGCCCTATCTTACACCCGGCACTAAGCGGCACTAACCCAAACGCAAGTGTCTTTGCTATTTTACACCCGGCGCATGGTTCATTATAACGCCTTATGTTCACGCCGTTTAAATACCATTTATTCTTGCGCCCATTACAAGTGAACTGGGTGTATTGTTCTTAAGATGAGGAGTGGCCAGGATTCTTTTTGGCGTATTGCTATCTTGAGCCAGCAGAAATCGCTTGCGCTAGAACCACCACAAACCTGGTCTAAAGTCATGTCGCAGTTGTTTACATGTTATTTTAACGGCGCATATAGGTGCGTCTACATAGGTGTGTGCACAATGCGTGTACCCTCCTGTCTGTTACACACAGGGGCGCGCACAAGCATGACTAAAATATCTAGATTACAATGTGAAATATTATTATTGTGTAGGCTATATCAAAAATGCATAATAATAAAAGGTTCCATAGGTCCACATACCTTTCCCTCAGCGAAGGGGAATGCCACATTACATTGCTCTCAGCCCACTCCATCAACATCCAGGCGATGTGCGATGGTACGGGACAATGGCTGTCCATTAAAAAGGAGCTGATAACACCTATATCAAGCATAATGCGCAAATTGTCATTTACACCTAATGCGTGAATTGTCATTCAATGGAAAACTCGCGCACTGCAATAGACGGACATTTGAGTTCTGAAAATTCGCTTCAGATGTCATTACAATACAGCTCTGTTTATCTAGGAATACAGCCTGTAAGTAAATAGAATGGTTTGTGACTGAAAAAAGTTCAAAACCTTGTCCAGTGAATATTGCTTTTATTGTTTTTCAAATAGCCTAGGCTACAGCAGATTCACTGTGCATAAGGTTTTTCGATAGCCTATGGTTAAAAAATGGAGATAAATGTCACCATGTTAACTGAATTGTAACCTTAGCTATTCTTCGTCCTTCATATTTTTTTAAATTACAGTGACAAAGTTTCCATAACCCTCAGCTTATTAAAACCCCGCTGATTTCACCTGTTATTCCATAACTGAACAAAAGATCTTAAAGAGAACTAAGCGTCTAATTACAAACTAAAACAAATTTGCAGCATGTTACAATTAATTCACAATTAATTTTAATATCATTATCTGCATGTGCGCTTTACAGGAGAAGGTCTGTTTCCCCTGCTGTAAATCGCACTTTTAGCGGTCTTCCTGGGAAAGAGGATTGTTTTAAAGCATTACGCTACCAGTAAAACAGGTTGGTCACATTTCCATAAGCAGGACATTATAAAACAAGAGAAAATATGCGTGAACCTATGGGTTGCCAACCTGACAGCTTTATTGTATTTATTGTCATCATTAAGGCAAAATGACGTTATTTATTTTATTAATCAAAATTAGAATGCAGGTAATGAACTTCGGATGAAGCTTGAACATGAGTTGATTGCTTCATTGCATAATCAAACAAAATTTGTTAAACAAGCAGGCTAATTTGGCATTTTCTAAGGTGAGATGGAAGCCATTGGTAGCTTATTCTCAGCTGTTGCAGGTGCCTTTAACGAAATTTAACCGCATATATTTTGTAAAATAACAGCACTGTCGGGAATTACCGGGAACTCATAATGGTTTGTCCGAATAATATTTATCATAGGCTACTATTGATCCATATAGCCTATTCCTTGATCGCACTAAACACGCACGAGCATGTCTGTTTCGCCATCATCCACTGCTCAAAGAAATTAAGGGAACACTTAATCATCACAGTATAACACCAAGTCAATTCAACTTCTGGGATATCGATCTGTCCAGTTAGGAAGCGTAAACGATTGTGAATCAATTTCACCTGCTTTGGTGCAAATGAATGTGACAACAGGTGGACAGGAGAGGCAACAGCAAGACAACCCCCAAAAAGAAAATGGTTTTGCAGGTGGTGGCCACAGACCATTTCTCTCTCCTTATCCTTCCTGACTGATTTTTCTCTAGTTTTGCATTTTGCTAGTGCCCTTGTCACTACTGATAGCATGAGGCGGTACCTGAAGCCCATTCAGGTTGCACAGGTAGTCCAGCTCCTCCAGGATGGCACATCCATACGTGCCGTCGCAAGAAGGTTTGCTGTGTCTCCCAGCACAGTCTCAAGAGCGTGGAGGAGATACCGGGAGACGGGCCATTACACGAGGAGAGCTGGACAGGGCCGAAGAAGGGCAACAATCCAGCGGCAGGACCGGTATCTGCTCCTATGTGCGAGGAGGAACAGGAGGAGCACTGCCAGAGCCCTACAAAATGACCTCCAGCGGGCTACTCGTGTGCATGTTCTGACCAAACTGTCAGAAACAGACTCCATGAGGGTGGCATGAGGGCCCGACGTCCTGTAGTGGGACCTGTGCTCACAGCCCAACACCATGCAGCTCCATTGGCATTTGCCAGAGAACACCAGAATTGGCAGCTTCGCCATTGGCGCCCCGTTCTCTTCACAGATGAGAGCAGGTTCACACTGAGCACATGTGACAGACGTGAAAGAGTCTGGAGATGCCGTGGCGAACGTTATGCTGCCTGCAACATCATCCAGCATGACCGGTTTGGCGGTGGGTCAGTGATGGTCTGGGGAGGCATATCCTTGGAGAGTCGCACAAACCTCCACGTGCTAGCCAACGGTACCCTGACTGCTGTTAGGTACCGGGATGAAATCCTCAGACCCATTGTCAGACCTTACGCTGGTGCAGTGGGCCCTGGGTTCCTCCTGGTGCAGGACAATGCCCGGCCTCATGTGGCCAGAGTGTGTAGGCAGTTCCTGGATGACAAAGGCACTGATGCCATTGACTGGCCCGCACGTTCCCCAGACCTGAATCCAATTGAGCACATCTGGGACGTTATGTCTTGGTGCATCCGCCGCCACCAAGTAGCGCCACAGACTGCCCAGGAGCTCACTGATGCCCTGATCCAGGTCTGGGAGGAGATCCCCAAGGACACCATCCGCCGTCTCATCAGGAGCATGCCCAGACGTTGTCGGGAGTACATACAGGCACGTGGGGGCCATACACACTACTGAGCCACATTATGAGTTGTCGTGATGAAATTCACACAAGTTGGATCAGCCTGTGATCTCAATTTTTCACTTTGATTTTCGGTGTGATTTTGAATCCAGCCCTCAATGTGTTAATGATTTTGGTTTCCATTGACCGTTCTTACGTCATTTTGTTCTCGACGAATTACAGAATGTAATCAATAAAGATTTTCAACTTGAATATTTAGTTCATCAAGATCCGCGATGTGTGATTTAAGTGTTCCCTTAATGTCTTTGAGCACTGTATAAGCAATCCGCCAAGGTGGAAAAGCAGGCTTTTAAAGGGAATGGGATATCACACTTTGATTGGTTTATTGCATGTCACGCCCCAGACACACTATAATTAATGAAGAGTCTAGGTTCAGCCCATTTGCACGCTGCGCTGTGCTTAGCGCCCAAAAAACACGCCGTTAAAATAGCAAAAGTGGACTTGGACACACCCTAAATGGGCTTTACGCCATGCGCTTAGACTAAGCGCCAAGATCGCCAAGATAGAGCCCGAAGAGTTTCTTCAACCCTTAAAGTGATCCATCCATATCTACTGCATATCTGGCAGCAGAGTGATGGTTTGAGGTTTCTTTGATACCTCAGACCCTTGATGACTTACAGCCATTTTACCAATCATGTATTCCATACTGTTCCAGCATAATTTACAGCTAAATCTAGTCCCCACCCCCAAATTCCCATAGAGATCCATTCAAATGCAGAGACTTTATAGTATCGCTTGTAAGAGTACCAGAAAATAAGATATCAAGAGTCTTTTGATGTTGTTGGGTCACATCCGGAAGTCATGGCATGCAAAGGATATGCGACCAAATATTACTTAATAAAATATAAAGGCACAGTCAACTTAGTGTATGTAAACTTCTGACTCACTGGAATTGTGATATCGTGAATTAAAAGTGAAATAATCTGTCTGTGAACAATTTTTGAAAAAATTACTTGTCATGCACAAAGTAGATGTCCTAACTGACTTGCCAACACTATAGTTTGCTAATATGAAATCTGTGGAGTGGTTAAAAATTAGTTTTAATGACTTCAACCTAAGTGTATGTAAATTTCCGACTTCAACTGTAGCCATCACAGTATTAAATAGACTAAATTGGTCCACACTGTATTAGGTTGTGCTAACTTTACTGAAAGTAAATTAGTTTAAAATGCATTCGCTATGAGAATCATTATCAACTGTTAGTTAACAAAAAGTTATCCACCCTCTTACATACTCTTTGACTCTTCAATTGACGCCAACAAAAATCCACAGTAAAATAACTTCACTGACAAGTGTAATAATCATCGTATGGGTGTGCAGCAAGCTTGCTCCAATGTTACGTAGTAAGCTAAGTTTAATTAGCAAGTACGTTCACGATCACCTGATGACGTTCGAGTAGCCTAGCCTACGATCTTATGAGCATATTAATAAATATCTGCCCATCTAAAGTAGCGAACAAGCAAATAACTTCAGAAAAAAACAATGACTTAAAAATAAAATAAATAAATAAAATTATAGTGCCATCCATAAAGTTAGGGACAAAGACAACTAGCCCCTGAAACAAGTTTGGGACAGCTAGCCCCGAAACTAGCAGGAGCTGAAGATGGCTGCAGTACAGGCCTGGCAGAGCAAAAGCAGAAGCTACGGTTACACTAGTCACTTCAATGTGACTTCTATGCGACTAACATCCAATATCGCTAGGCTGCATTAAGTGACAGGTCTGGACCTACATATGGTCTGGACGCACACAAATCGGATTTTGTTCACGTTGGGATCTGATCTGCCAAAACCACTTGGCGAGGTGGCCTAGCTAGCACACTTTGAGATCAGAATTGCTTGTAGTCTGGACTAGTGTTTCATATTTTCCCGAAAATTTTTTATATTTTTAAACCCGGGATTATAACACTCGCTCTCGGGTTTTCCGGGACATCCCATCTAAAAAACCAGGGGCGTTCTACTAGGCTATTATCAAATGTGCGACCCTAGCCTACTACTTACTGGTTTGCGGGCTACCGGCATCCATATGCCATATAAAACTATCTTTGAGCACCGTGGCATTGTCCACTAGCCTACTATTGGCTGACATTCTTGAATATCAATAACAACAAACCGTTTTTCAAAGACATTTTATTAATAAAAGCAAGATATTTTCAGTGCAAAATTATTACTGCTTTGGGACATCTGAAACAAAAGCTATGGCTATTAGGCCTATCTGAACCGTGAGACGTACCCTATAAACGCTGGCAATATTCTGAAGGACTATTACACCCCCCCCTCCAAAAAAATCATAGCCTACCTACACATTTTTACTCTCTTCTTTGAAATGTCGAGGGTTTCGGAGGTGAATGGCCAAAACGGAGAATTTTGAAATAAAGTAATGTGTGAATTTCTCACGTTTATAACAAGCCAATAAAAAAATAAAACCTAAAATAAAAAATCTAGGTTTTTGCTGCAAGAACTGAGAATGTGAGTAATAAGCCTACATTATATAGTCTAAGTAAATGTTATGGCATAAATACAATAACTTAATATGATGGCATAAATATCTCCATCAAAGCACATTAGCAAATATACGCTAGCCTACCGTTGTCAAATGAGGGACGTTTAGCAGTAGGCTACGAGTTGATAAGAAAAGCGAAGGTATCTAATATAGCCTACTTGCAACTCGCTCTAAAAATTGCAGCTCGTTTTGTAATTATAGCTGGGCTATATTTCAGCAGAATGCGATGCCCTGGAATAACAAAACTATGGGTTTGCATTTATAATTAGGCTACCCTATCCACGGTTGCCCCCTAGTGGTAGCCTAGTTATTGACGTCGCAAATTTTAGTAGCCTATTATTTTCAATTTAATTTACAATTTAAACATAATTTACAACAGTTGCCTCGTTAGTATTAAGTTTCTCAAAATTCTTCCACACGTTGCTTGTCATGATTTTGCTCTCCACGTTTGGAGCAGGTAGCCTATATTGAACTTCTATTTCCTGTACGTCCGCTAGCAACTTTCACGTGCTCTAAAGTGGAATCAGTTACCGAGTTTTTGATCGTCAATAAGCAGTCATGAGTAGGCTAGGCGTCAGTTTTTTTTAAATGATGGATACTGCATTTTGGAAATAAACTCCATATATCGATTATTTTATTGTACTTAATTAGGCCAAATATAATGCAAGAGTTATTTATCTGCATTGCCCATGTTAAATTTCCCGGTTTCCTGACGTCACACCCGGTTGGGAATGGGAAGGAATTGTGATGGGAAATACCGGGATCCCGGGAACCGGGATTAATCACTAGTCTGGACGTAATCGTAGTGATGTATAAAAATGTATATAAAAGGTGCTTTGATTTCTGAGAATCTGCACTTTAACCACATGTGAATTGTCTGATTACAAATCGAAAATTGTGGAGTAGCCGACAGAGACTAATCAAGAACAAAAATATGTCCTTGTCCCAAATATTATGGAGGGCACTGAATATACTGTATATAGGAAGACTACTAAGACTACTACTGTGAAGCAATGTAAGAACACTATCTATTTAATGGGATAATTTTTTTTCCTGGTTCCAAGCCAAAGCCAATCAAATTATTTGTTTTTTTCTTGTTTTGTTTTTTGTTTTTGGAGGATTCACAAAGGTGGGAGGGGCAATTACAGTATGTGGAAAAAGACTTAACCCTTTCTGGTGTGGATAAAAATGGACTAAAATAAATCATTGGTGTGGACAATTTAATGGTCCCTAAACATTGGTGGGGTCGTGTACCCTCGTCCCCACCTAAATGGCTGCAAGACTGGGCTGTGTCCTTGGAGCATGGGTTTGGGGGCCGTACTCTAAAGGTGAGAAAACACAATTTGACTTTCGAAGAGCTGTGCCGCCCTTGCCTTCAGCGTACCTGGCTGTCAAGACCCACGATGAACATCATGAGGAAGAAGATTATGGACCAAAGCTGTGGTACTGGCAGCAGAGAAAACACTTTCGGGAAAGAGGTGAAGATCATGGCCGGCCCTGCAGGGAGAAAGAGCCATTGCTTTTGGTAGATATTGGGATGGCAGGTATGCCATCCGCTAAGTTACGGCTTGGCGGGGCATGCCGCATACCTACACAGGACTGAAAGTTTTCAGGGTTTCCTACAGAAATAACCACAATGACCACAGACTCTCAGCCCTTAGAAACATTAACTTCATCTAATCACACAGAATTCAGATACAACTTCACACATCCACACAAGCCCCAAACTTGGATGAGTTTAGCAATTTTTCTCCTTCGTCTTCGTCTTCTTATTTTTCCTGCCGATTTTGTCATCAAAAATGCTTCATGCCCTCAAATAATAATATATAATATCCCCATTGGATAATAACATCTGATCTGCCAATAGGAATGTCTGATAAAAGATTTTATACATATGTTTAATAAAATTCACGAAGGGAGAGCTATATGGATTTCATGACGGTGGCTTTATTGATTTCCTGTAATATTGTAATATTGATTAATGTAATATTTGAATGACTTTAACTAGGCTACTGTAGCTACCTTGTAAACGCCAAGTTTATAAAATTCAAGCTGTAAAATACTCCAGTAAAACAGTCAATCACACCGAATAAATGTTGTGAACTTCAAAAACCTTCTTCAATCCAGCGTTAAGCTATTAGTCTTAGTCCGAAACACTCATTGTACTTGATGGATTCGTAGCATTCGCAAGCTACCGATTAGTTGGCACAACTTGTTTCTCGGTGGACTGATAAAACCCAATGCATCGCGTCATACCTGGAAATACGCACGCACTCCTGTGATTGACAGTGCTGCTAGCCAATGAGTTTTGACTGTTTCCCACAGTCCTACCCAGCTTATGCAAGCCGATGCATCAGATGCTGCGTACGAAGTGCGTCAGAGCGGCTGATGCCGGATTTACACCAAAAACGTTTTGCCATGTAGTATGGTATGCGCCGCTTGTACTGAAAAATAAAGCTTTAAGTTCGTAAGGTGGGCGTTCCCTCTTGGTGTCAGTCAGGTTCGAAGGAGATTTGCTCCAGATTTCATTTGCTTTCTGTAGCTACAGCATAGTTAGTTAGCAAGCTGGGTAAAACGGTTTTCAGCTTGTTTAGTTAGTGAGCTATGCAAAATGGAACATAACTTAAGCAAATTAGTTAGGATAGCCGAAGCATTTATGAAAAGCTCCGAATGACAGTTTGGAAGTTTGGAGGGAAGTGACGTGTCCTAGTGAGATGACCCTCCTCCTTTCATATGATTGGTTGCGCACTGGCTGGTCACTGCGATTTGCGCAGAAGCTATATATATATATATATATAATATTTTTAGCTTGCGCGAACAGTGCACATTCAGGACGAGATCTGTGGAAGCAGTTTGGGGCGGTCTCTTTCTCTGTGGGCAGGGCCAAGGGGTGTTATGACTTGACAACAAAAGCGACCATTTTACAAAGTTGGGTACTCCAGTTTTAATATTTAGGTAGATCATCTACTGACATACAAACCATTAGTAGGTCTACCGTGTAGGCCACAATAACATCAAACATGAAAACATCAACTGTAATCAATTTAAAAATATGACTAAAACTTTAATTTATTTGTAATTCATGGTAAAGGGAAGGAAAATTACATGTATGTGTATGCACCTCTCTTACGGTTCATAAATTGACATGATATTTACATAAGTTTATTTTTATTATACAACCCCAATTCCAAAAAAGTTGGGACAGTATGTAAAATGCATATAAAAGCAGAAAGCAGTGATTTGTAAATTATCTTTTACATATATTTAATAGAAAACAGTACAAAAATATATATATAATGTTTTACCTTATCAACATTATTGATTTTTGTAAATATATGCTAATTCTGAATTTGATGCCTGCAACACATTCCAAAAAAGTTGACGGGCAAAATAAAAAAGACTGGGAAGCTCAAAAAAAACACCTGTTTGCCATTCCACAGGTAAACAGGTGATGCTATCATGACTGGGTACAAAAGACTCTTGATATTTTATTTTTAGGTACTCTTAGAAGCGATACTATAACCTCTCTGCATTTGAATGGATCTCTATGGGAATTGGGTGGTGGGACTAGATTACGCTCGACATTACACAGGAATAGTATGGAACCCATGGCTGGCTAAATGGCTGTAAGTCGTCAAGTGTCTGAGGTATCAAATGAGCCTCAAACCATCACTCTGCTGCCAGATATGCAGTAGATATGGAAGGATCACTTTAAGGGTTGTTTCTCCTGACTCATTTTCCTATTGAACTCTATGGAAAAATAAGCCAGGAGAAACAACCCTTCAAGTGATCCATCAAGTGATTGTTTGATACCTCATACCCTTGATTACTTACAGCCACTCAGCCAACCATGGATTCCATACTATTCCTGTGTAATTTACAGCTTAATCTAGTCCCACCCCCCAATTCCCATAGAGATCCATTTAAATGCAGAGAGGTTATAGTATCGCTGAAAATAAAATATCAAGAGTCTTTTGATATCCTTTTATACCCAGTCATGATAGCATCACCTGTTTACCTGTGGAACGTTCCAAACAGGTTGTTTTTTTTAACTTCCCAGTCTTTTTTTTGGCCCTGTCCCAACTTTTTTGGAAAGTTTTGCAGGCATCAAATTCGGAAATAGCGTATATTTACAAAAATCAATAAAGTTGATAAGGTAAAACATTAAATATCTTTTCTTTGTACTGTTTTCAATTAAATATATGTAAAAGAGAATTTACAAATCACTGCTTTTATGTGCATTTTACATACTGTCACAACTTTTTTGGAATTGGAGTTGTACAAATTAAACAAGTTCTATTCGGAATGCTACTCAATGTTTCATCTTACCATTTGAAGAGAATGTGGTCATTCAAACTTCGTGTCACATCAAAGTGTCACATCCAATATTACCAAACACATCAAAAACTGTGTGAACAAATTATTATAAATGAGGTAATTCAATAATGTGTTAGGGAGTGAATTATTACTTCACAAATCAAAATTTCATTATAGTAAGAGAGATGTATAGACTGAAATAAAATATAATGGCTCAAATTGAAAATAACATGCTAGTGTTAACCAGTGCAAAAGCATCACATTAAACTGTGTGCAATGTGAATGTGTGTGGGGACATAATAATTGCATAGACTGGGACGGTTCGCCCTCTTGTGGTTGTCATTTCTAATAACGATGGTAAAACAACACACTTTTGACAGTCTGCCAAAACAGTCAAAATTCAGACCTCCCAACACCACCCCCCCCCCCCCCCCCCCCCCCCAAAAAAAAATAAAAAAATAAAAAAATAAAAAATAAATCAACAAAAAATATTTCAGTCCCTGTTAATGTTCAGATATCTTTCTTAATGCCAGTGATTTCTCATTTTAGCATGTGTGTGACTGTATTTCGAGAATTTTGTATTTAATTGAATTTAACCTTCACCTGTGACAAATCAGGCTTTGATTCCAATCATTGCTGGGTTGGCACTGCCCTATGTCTGTTTAAATCTTTTTAATGTGTCTTAACTGCAATTCGTACTGCAAATGATTATATATGACTTTTCTAAAAAAACCTGTTATGTGCAAAGCAATTGTCAGCTTTATACAGCATCTAGACACCTGTTCTAATAATAATAATAATAAAAATAATTTGAAATGATTTTTTTATGCAGGTTTAAGACAGCTTCTCCGGACACATAAAAAACAGAAAGCAGTTTTTTACTGCACATCTCATGCAATGGATGGAAAACATAGATTAAAAAAGTACAATGGACGAAATGATCACAGAAAGTGTTAGCCCTATTAACTCACCAAATTCGAAGAGGTTACCCACTGACAGGCCAATAGAATAGGCCCCGAACCCCAGCAGGGCGGACGCAACAAAACCAGCAAATATATTGCTCACACTGGTCAGAGCGCAAAGCCACAGGCAGTCCCTGTGAGACAAACCACAGAGAGAGATTAAAGATTATATGTGCACCACTTACACCCATCAGTAAAATCATTCATGTCAAGACACTCAAAAAACATCATGGCTGGAACTTTTAACAATTAAAACAAATCACCATTCATTTACATGCCACATATCATAAGACAGTAGCTGCAAAACTAATACAAGGAGTCGCCCGAAGTTGTATGATAGACAATATTCATAAAAACAAAGTAACGTGCTTGCTTGATAAATGCTGTTGACTTAATGTATGCTTCACAAATCCACTTTCTCTGAGGTTTCTCCTTCCTGACATTTTCTTCCAAAATCAAATACCCATGTGCAACAGTGTCATGCACTACAGCCATTTATTTTTTTACCACTCTTATTTGGTAATATCTATACAGTATGTGATGTAAACAATGTGCACTGACATATAAAAAGTACCAAATTATTATACAATATACCTAATAGCTTGTGTGCCCACACTGGCCCCTCCCTCTTCCAGTTAATAAACTATTGTGGAATTCCTAGACCTTCATGTTAGGTCATGTAAGATAGTGAGAATGAAAAAAAGGGACTGTGTTAGTTTTCATGTTTTTCTCTCAAAAGCCCAGCATAGCTTCAAATGATGTGCTATTATTGGCACCCATTTCAGTATTTTGTGTATCCTCCCTTTGCAAGGATAAAACTACTGCGTCATCTTCTGTAGTGGTGAACATATCAGTGGAATCTTCCATTCAAATTCTCTTTCAATATTCTGTACGGTGGACTGCGCCTCTGGACTGCTATATTCAATTCAAGGCACAGAAAAAAGGCCTAAAAGCTAATTTTGGTCTCATCTGAACACCGGTGAACGCGGGGTGCTATGGTCAGATGAGACCAAAATTTGGCGAGGCACAACCGTGGGGGGTTGGCATCAGAAGGATGCTTATGTTCTACCTAAGATATGAAAAGGTACTGAGAACAGGGTGCCAATCATGTTGGAGAGCACAGTACATCCCCCCTGTACAAATGTACAGTGTACAAAACGTTGTGTAAATCCCTCTGGGTCATTACCAGCATCTGCTAAATGGCTAAAATATACACGAAGGACACAATCACGAATAACTGTGGGGTAATACAGATAAACCACCTACTTGTAGCAGTCATATTTGTATCTGTTGTAACTGCTTAGGGTGGTGAGGACTCCTTGACAGATGGCATAGGAATATAAGACCTCAGTCACAGCATTGTACCACACCTTGAGAGAGAACATGCCTTTTGTTTTAATTGCTGCAAAAGTGTTAATCAACATTTTCACCCATTTATATGGCCACATGCACACCGTGATGTTACATTGAATTACACTCTCTATAAAATTTTGATACAGAATACTTTTTTCACACTGGAACTAGCTTAACAATATTAACTGATGTATCTGATGCAATCTTATCCTTAATTTACAGTCCATAGATAGTATTTATGAGCCCCATATATTTGTGTACAAAAGGAAAACCCTGGCATTTAACAGAAACACATGTTTGACATTACATGGACCATCTAATGTCTTCCCAGGCCACTGGGACACTGTACTTTGCCAAGTACATGCTCCTTACATCCCTCCTGCGCTCCACCACTCCACAGACTGCTCTCCAACCCCCCCTGTCATCTGCTCTTAAATTGAGTGGGTGTTTGCATTCTGCTTTTCCTTTTGGACCGTTGATTAATGTTTCCAGCTCTCACAGATGCTTCATACCGTCATATCCTTCCTGAGGAGACACTGTTCCAACAGCTTGCTTACCATCTAGGTATCAATCCCGCAACCACCTGGCTAAAGGTTGAATTCCGTGACTGCTAAATTGCTATACCAATTTGCTGAACATGGGAGAAATGTGCCGAAAGCAAGTATTACTGGGCACGTGTAGAGCCACAGCCAGCATATCCAAAATAGTGGCGCTCACCCCATGATGGGGGTGCCAGAGATTCTCTGGCTTGGCATAGAAGGTTTGTTTCCCTGATTATCACACACACAATAAATTATGATGAAACTGGTCCTATGAGGTTTTAAAATGATAAGGCTTCTGGTACATTCCAGCGACATCACCCAATTTTTTTATTATGCCTATCTGAAATCTCAGTGGCATGACTTTGCGAGTGGAAAAATTACCATCTGGTCATATATGCAAACGAGTGTCTTCAAAACTTAAATTTATAAGTTCTTAGGGGTCGATTTACTAAAATTCCAAATAAGAGGTGTTATTTTGCATGTGCAGCCAAAGTATTTACACGTGTTATCATTTCAAACTTTGGGGGTGATCAACTAAGACTCATTATGTAAATTACTCCAGCTGCAAACAGCCATATTTAAATGAGAGATTTTGCATGTTTGGAAGCGTTACACTGTAAAAAAAATATCTCTTAATAAAACGGTGAAAAGACTGGCAGCAATGTTGCCAGTGAAAAAACATTTAATGAATTGGAAAAAATCCTGTTATTTTAGGAGATCCCTATTAATTATTGTACATGACTTTGACAGTGTTTTGAATTTTTTTTACAAATATTTTACTTTATTTTACTCTACTTTGTGGTAGAGCCATGGATATGGCTGATGGGCACACCCGGTGCTGCCTGTGCCTCGGACTAGGGCACCTGCAGGAGGCGTTCCCATGCTGTATGGGTACGTCATTGGAGAACAAGCAGGCCCGATTGAATGTGGTCATGTTCCACAGTTCCAGAGTGCCATCCGCGGTAGAGGTCGCCCCCAAACGCAAGGGTATTAACGCCACCGAGGGCCCTTCACGAAAAAAGGGCAAGGCTGTCGGGGGCAACAACCTCTCCGCAAAAGTCACGCAGCTGCACGCTGCAGTTCAACAATTGACTGATATGCTGGGAGTCCGTATGAAGGTGGAAACGGCTCCCCAGCATGGTCCCCTGGAGGGGCTCCCAGCAGAGGAGGATTCGTACAAAGATCCATATTTGGAGGGGTTTGATACGCTTTCCACAGCGGCATCTAACACCCAGTTTGCTCAGAGTTGGTCCGGCACATTAGACCAATCTGACACAGGGTCAGTGGAAGGCTCAGGTTCCGCTGAAGGTTCAGTGGGCTACTCAGCCTCTCTAGAGACAACTCCACGTGCAGCCCTGGCACGCATGGGTTGCGATATGCCTCAGGCTAGTACTAAGGAGACGTCTAGATTTCACCGCCGGGCCCCCTAAGGGGGCGCACTTTGCCATGCCAGCATCTAGCGATTTCCTGGCGGAGCTACGTAAGTGTTGGCCATGCCCTGGCTTACAGCGGGTGGCCAAAGACTGTAAGACATTTACGTCCGTGTCGGACGCTGGCGTCCATGGGCTGGACCGTATGCCCTCTATTGAACCCGCCATTGCTGTGCTGGTAGTGTCCCCAGAGGAGGCGGTCTGGGCAGACGCCCGCTGCCCTAGGCCACAATGCAGAGCAACAGATGATCTGCTCTGTAAGACATATGATGCGGCTGCCAAGACGGCGCGGATTGGTAATTCACTTTCTTGGCTGATGCTCGCGCAGTCACAGGCGCTGATGATGCAGGGGTCGACACTTCAATCAGTGACGCATCTCTGCAGGCATTCGCATTTATGACACGTGAACTGGGCCAAGTGATGTCCTTGCTCACAATGACTCGGCGTCAGGTGTGGTTGGCTCAGTCCTCTTTCCCGGACGCCACAAAGAAAGAGATATGTTTGGGTAATTGGAGGTTTATAAATCCGATCTCATAAGGGATTGCAGTTTATAGTAGGCTATCATCAATTCTTAATGTATTATCGTAAATTCTTAACTTTCCTAGTAGTTAATTTTATGGTGACGTTGTGTTATGTGTGAAAAGGATAAACTGAACAGAGCTGAAGTGAAGAAATGAACGAAGACATAATAAAGAAATGTTGGCCGAGGCGAGCGTTGAAGGTTCGTTTTCCACAGTGAGTCTAGACATGACTGCGGCGCAAGAGGACAGCAGGCTCCACACAGACACATTTTTTTGTTGGCATTTGTGTGAGATTAAAATATGTAGCCAATGGCACCGTTATTTATAGATTTTCTTTTTTACATTAGTGCAACAACGCGATGTTAACCACATGATATTCTGCGTTGAAACGTTTTTCTTTGCTTGACAAATGGCCATGGGATTCCTGTTCCCATAACGTTAGCTAGTCTACTGCATTACTGCCTTGTCCAGTGACTGAATTGTTTAACTAACAGGCTACAAGTGAACAGTTAATATTGTAAACGTGTCTTTGCCTTTGCAATAAAAAAACATTATTGTATGAGAAAAGCAGAACATGTGCACACTGTTTGAGTCCAAAATAAATTTCACTTAGGTACTAACCAGGCGGGATACAAACCCACGTTTCGCGCATTCTAAGGCTTGACGCTAACCAGAAGACCAAAGGGGTACAGTCACGTGATATAGGCTATAGGCCATTTGTCAGTGTCCGTCTGACTTTCAGCATTTCGCTGTAGTACAAGTGAAATACAAGTGAAACATTGAACAGTTAATATTGGAAACGTCTTTTGCCTTTGCAATAAAAATATGTTTGTTAATGTGAAAATAATAACAGTAAGTAATAAATAAAAAGTATTTAACAGTTGCACATTGTTTTTTGTCGAAAATAAATTTGTGTCCTGTTGGGCTCGAACCCCCAATCCTCTGTGTGTGAGGCAGCAACTGTAACCAGTAGACCACAGTAGCTTCGTGAAAGACACAAGGCCATATAGTGGTTTTGTCTGTGATGTCTGCAGATTAGTTTGAAGCGTTTTTATTGGGCGATAAGCTTGGGAGAGCAGGTATGCGATGTTGTTATCCAATGGGGAGAATTATTCTTTGAGGGTACTGAGGCAGGCAAAATGGGAAGAAGAAGAAGGAGAAAAAGCACAAAATAACCCAAGTTTGGGGCTTGTGGGGATGTGTGAAGTTCTATCTGAATGCTGTGTGGTTACATGAGGTCAGAACACACAGAAGTTATTGTTTTTAAGGACTGAGAGTCTGTGGTCATTGTGGTTACTTCTGTAGGAAACCCTGAAAAGTGCCAAACTCTCTGTGCTGTATAGGTATGGGGCATGTCCCGCCAAGCCGTAACTTGGCAGATGGCATACCTGCCATCCCAATTTGCTCGCTACATCGATGTGAATGTGGTTACAATGGTTATTATAACATTATTTCCAGCATCAAGCTAGAAAGCTGTATCCTGTCTGTGAAGTTGAATGTGATCTCTAAATCTGACATAGCATGCGGTGCCATATATCTTTTACTGCAATATTGGACTGGATTCTAAACACTTTAAATAAACCAGTAGAACAAACGAGACAGCTTTTATTTAATTTCTTTGATGGCTCAAGTGTAGGATCAAGTGTCTTACAAGTTCATACAACTGCATGGGTTTATGATCCGATTGTTTACAAAGCACACACTATTTCACGGATCTAGCCTCTTAACTTTCCTCTCAAAGTGCTCCAGATTGATGCATTTAACTGTTAAAATGTACAACATTTTGCCCCAGGGGGGCATGCCACCGGACCCCCCTAGAGGACGGGGGTGTACCACCACATAATTTTACAACCATATGATCTCCAGAGTAACGTATTTGAATTGAACGTTTGAAACAGCTGAAATAGACAACGTCATCATGCATTTGATTGCCAAAATCTTGGCCCTCGTTGTCACCCCTTGTGTGATTTAAAACAAGAAAAATGGTGAAGCGCTATAGGCTGGGTATCTAATTATGACCACTATGTTTTTTCCATCATTTTCTCTTTTTATATCTGATTTTAGGGCAACATTTTTAAATCTTTCCTAGGGCGGCAAAATGATCAGAATCGGGCCTGAGTGTAGCCTAGCCTACATCCTTATCAGCCCATCAGTTGTCAATTCAAGTTATCATTCTCTGCACAATTAGTGTGTTCCTTTTTGGACGTTTGTTGTCACAACGGTAATGCCAGTGAACCAGACGATATAGCATGAGGAACATTTTTTACCACTACGCAGCAGCATAAAGCAGGCGGCGCTTTTTGTGTGTTTAGCTAAAGTGTAGTTACTATGCTTGTATCTTATAGTCGAGGAGGTAAAGAAGTTGTAGAAGAATTTGACAGACACATAGGCTAGAAGAATACAAGAGGGAGGCGAGGCAGTTTTTTACTGAGCAACAGCAGGACCAGGTCATAATCACGTCATGTTGACTAAATGTTTTCGTGGAGCTAATCATTATTTTTTTAAAGAACCTAATTAATTAATTCCAAAATTGCATTGCGTTTGATGTGCATAAATTAGATGCGTCAAATTCACCTCCGAATTATTCGCAATTTCATGTTTGTTACCTTTGTTTTGACTTAACGGTTTGGTACATTAAATGTGAAAAATTGCTTTTCATTTATTAAAATGTAATAGTGGCTCACTGGCCATAATTTCTTTATGAATGAAAGTCCCGTACAGAAGGAAAAAGGAATATATTTTTCCAGCCTTGACAAAATAAGTGGTGATTCTTTTCTGATTAGATGCCCTGCTTTGCAGAAGCACCTCTCCCCTGACTGAGTGTAAGTAGAATGGCAACAAGATACAGTGAAGTGCCCTCCCCTATTATTGGCACCCCTGGTAAAGATGAGTAAAAGGGTTATAAAAAATTCACCGTTTGGTGAATTAGCTTAATCTCACACTGAAAAAATTTTAAAAATCCAACCTTTAATTGAAGTAAATTCATTATGAGAAAAGATCCCTCATCAAGAAATAATCATTTTTAACAAAACCACATGTGCCACAATTATTGGCACCCCTGCATTTATATATAGAATAAAGTAATCATTTTTAATGTTTGGTCGCATATCCTTTGCATGCCACGACTTCCTGATGTCTGTGGCCCAACAACATTAAAAGACTCTTGATATCTTATTTTCTGGTACTCTTACAAGCAATACTATAACGTCTCTGCATTTGAATGGATCTCTATGTGAACTGGGGGGTGGGACTAGATTTAGCTGTAAATTATGCTGGAACAATATGGAATACATGGTTGGTAAAATGGCGGTAAGTCATCAAGGGTCTGCTGCCAGATATGCAGTAGATACAGATGGATCACTTTAAGGGTTGTTTCTCCTGACAAATTTTCCTATTGAACTCTATGGAAAAGTAAGTCAGGAGAAGAAACCCTTCAAGTTATCCATCCATATCTACTGTATTTCTGGCAGCAGAGTGATGATTTAAGGCTTGTTTTGCTACGGCAGACCATTGTTGACTTGTAGCCATTTAGCCAACCATGTGTTCCATACTGTTCCAGTGTAATTTACAGCTAAATCTAAATCTAGTCCCACCCCCAATTCCCATAGAGATCCATTCAAATGCAGAGACGTAATGGTATCGCTTGTAAGAGTACCAGAAAATAAGATATCAAGAGTCTTTTAATGTTGTTGGGCCACAGACATCAGGAAGTCGTGGCATGCAAAGGATATGCAACCAAATATTAAAAATTCTTACTTTATTATACATTATGTCCAATATTTTTTGATGCCCAAAAATGGGTGTGACTATGTACAAAAGGTTCTATAATTTCTAAACGGTTCATCCCATATGGATGAAAATACCCTCAAATTATTGTATCTTTTCAAACTGAAAGTGCTAGAGTACAGAACCAAAATAACAATGAGATAAACAATGTTATTCACTTCACCTGTCAGTGGTTTTAATGTTGTGGCTGATCGGTGTATGCATATAAAATTATTGAGGTGACATATATAAATTAATTGAAGAGACCCAGGTAGAACAAAGTGCTACTTGAACTTTTTGTAAATTACGATGCTGTAATATTTTTTACTCCTTTTGTTTTTATCTACCCCAAACCACAACTTCCCAGCTACAGTGTCCTGCATTATACCGGCAGGTAAAAACAGTGGGGTAAGAGTTGCCGGGATGGTGATGTAATAAAACATTGCATGTGTAAATAGTGATGGGGCACAACTTAACAAAATAAAACCATTATTTCATAAAACTGGAGAGCATTATATAAAACATTAACAAACTGTAATAGTCTTGGCAACAAATGTAATTTACCGTGGATCTACATGTGGCTTTTCAAGTAGGCTGAAAAGTCTTTTAGGGAAATACCAATTCATAAGCCAATTTCTGAATTCCCAAGTGCTTTCTTTTAAAATTTGTTGGTTGCTGTTTTGCAAACAACAGTGAACCACAGAAACAAGTCTTTCTCCAAATGGCGACACAAAAGTTTTGGTATTGTTATGTGCAACAGTGCAAAAGTATTTACTGTTATTGTGTACCTTTATGAGTCTCCATTTTCCCATGTTTTTTGTTCGTTTGTTTTCTGGTATAAAATAATAAGGGCCAGATTCAGAGATAACCAACTTAAAGGGATAGTTCGGAATTTTGGACATAATGTCTCAATTACGACTTACCCATGATGTAGTTGATTGATGGAAACCATTTTCAGATAATTCCATGCTGTCACTTCTTTTGGACATACACACGTTGCTAATGCTAGCGCAACTCTATGGCAACGCACTTAAACACTCCAGAGTGCACCCAAAGCAAATAAAATACGACGACAGGACGTTTCGAATTTTTTATTTTGATATGATAGCAGGGGTATCATCTGAAGTTATAAAGCTTTTTATAATCAGTTCGGCTTTAAGACTTATCCACAGCAAGTAAAATTAAGGCCAAAATTGTAATTCCGTCAATAAGTCAAATGTCTGAATTACAAATAGCTTAAGCTAAGTGGAATTTCGGGAGTAAGTCCCATTTGCACACAATTATCTGAACTCTGAATCTGGTCCTTAATTTGTGTACATTTCATCAGCTGGCTGGTGGATGGTGGACAGCAGGGGGCGATATATAAGGGTATAAATACAATGTTTTTCTATGTGAGGGTGTGTACATGTGTACTGCTGGTGGTAGGTAAGGGGGGTGGAATAATCGGGACACAAGAGCTTGGGAGCAGTCAAGGTCACACATGTTAGCAATTTGACAAAACAAAAACACAATGTTTTCGCAACTTTACACATAAAAAAGAAAGGTTTTAAAAACTCCTATTGGCAATGTTAGTTTGGTCACTGTTCTTGGCTTATGTGTTTATTTATGTAATGTTTGCAGTGGGTGGGTGTGGGAGTGTGCATGGGGGGGTAAAGAAAGTTTGCTAAAGCATTTTGAGTGGTGCCTGATTTGCAGTGGAAAAATTAATGTTGTAAACACAGACGTTCTATTCATTAAGATACCAGTCTTTCCCAGGATGAGAAAGGATCTCGTGACAGTCAGTTACATCATGTGAAGAGTGGACTGACTTTCTCACACCACCAGCAAATATTTGTCTAATGAAATGAGAAATGAGTGCAGTGCCTAGGATGGCCCTTTCACTTCCTACTACATTTGACCAGCAGGCTTTGTGCTAATTATTGGTATATGGCTAACAATATTACACTATGATAGCCTGAGGCATACAATAATGTATTTAATTATTTAACAAAATTGTTGGGAAAGTTTTAGAATATCAAGTACAATTCTAGGTCCATTTGTCGGTACATCCCATTGCTACCATGCTCTTTGTCTAGTCAGAGGATTGCACAATTGGCTCAGTTCGTACAGGCTAATTATAGGTGCCCATTTGACCAGAGTAGTTGCTATTGCCAATGGTCAATTACAATGGTCAATTACATGCCACTGTGTAGGACTCCAGACGCAATCAACACTTTCACAGTCTGGACTCTATATACCTTTTTTTAGATTTGGTTAGGTACCCTATAAAGGTGTGGAGTATTACCTAGATATGTAGCTGAAATTCAGATATGTTTCTATTGTCGTGATTTCTCAAATAGGAACCATATAAATCAATGTGTCACCGGAGACTGGAAAGACGTTGGCTTTCTAAAGGAAGCCTAACCAGCAAAGTCATAAGATACCCTTATAAATTAATTAACTGCTATGTTTAAGTTTGCAGCCACCTCAGGCATGGTTGGGGATGAAAGTGTGCCTCGCCAGTACAAACAGGAAGTGCGGACGGAATGCAGAAATAAATGCCTGGCAGCTTTGAACCCTGCCCTTTGACCCAATAAACCAAGAGGAAGTGCAATGACAGTTCATTCCGACAGTTCATTTCTATTGGTTGCCCAGGCAGATGCCCGTACTTTGCTGCATAGTCCTCTCCCCATCAGTGATGGTTTCAAGTATTCTCAATTGCATGCCTCTGGGGAGCCCTCCAATAGAAGGATGTTTTTTGTCTTAAAGGATAAGCTTAGGCGATGCTGAGAGACCTGGAGGGGGCCTGGCTGCCGTTGATAATCTCCTAACACTACTTCCTTTTGTGGCCGGGCCTTTGGCACCCTGTGAGACATAGGCCACGGGGAGAAGAGTGTGACAAAATTCATAGCGCTCTCATGTTTGCCGCTGCGATGTGATCACAACCAAATCGCAGGCTCTTTCCCAATGAGCACAGAAATCACCATCACCTCCCGAGTTTGCACAGTCAGTTAAGACACCCATTATGTGTGCATTTGAATCTGGAACCAGCTAGACTTTCATTGGGTTCATTGTCAATTTGCAAGGGGTAGAGTGGGTTAAAGTTGTCATGGGTTCCTTGGAATACCAAGTACTCAAAGGCATTGGGTTATCAGGGAGATACTTGCCCCCATGTATATAGAATCATAGATATGACATATCATGTAATGTAATAGTAATTTGGATTTCTGAAATGGAACAATTTGGCAGCCATCTTACCTGGGTCCTATAATAGGAACCTATAGAGTGCTACAGTCATGATGTATTTTTGTAGGCCAATTCTGAGGTTTCTTCCGGGCATGGGTTCCCTCGCCAGATTTCCTTTGGGGTCTTACCATGGGGTTTTCAAATTCGTGCCGAATATAAGGTCTGTGGTTAATATAAGGCTAAGATATTTTCGCGTTTTGTTAATCAAGATAATTCCCACAAAAAAAACACTTTTTGCGATTTTTGAACCACTCGCAATATAAATGAACTATAACGTTATGCTGAAGTCAACTACATTGCTACAGCAATTGGTCGGATTCCGTAAACGTCACACCACCACTGAACAGTTTTTCGAGCCTGCCGTCCTCCCGCGTTCAACTAGGCCCCAGCACTTTGTAGCCTATTTGCTACCTCCTGGATCAAAGCAAAATTCAGAGCTACCAAGACTGCTTATATAGGCCTACATACGCAATTTAGGCTTGTCCTTGCTGATGTCGCAGGTTGTGGTTTTTTTTGGGTTGTTTTAAAAAAAATCTGGGCGCAACTATTGTTCAAAGACATTAGCTAGCTTATCAATTTAGATATTAATTTAGCTATTCCACCCCTCCCGTCCACAATCGTCCTACTCTCCCCTTTGTTTGGGTGTGTTTTTGACGGGGAGGTTGATTAACTGTTGTTATGTTTGGCAATGCTGGGTTAACTAGCTAGCAAGCTCAATAGCTCATGGCAAGTCATTTTAACATTTAGCTAGCAAACTAACGATAGCTAATAGCAAGCCGTTTTAATTTTAACAGTTATTAAATTAGTCAGAACTAGCTGCCTAATGTCCTAGCTGGCTGGCCATATGAGTTAAGTTAGCTAGCTACCGCGATTGCCTAGCTATAGCCAGCTGCTCCAATACTAGCTAGCTACATCCTAAGTGCAGCTAGTTTAACTAGAGCATTTTATTTTGCTTATGTAGCTTCAAATGGCAGCTAGCTAGCTAGGCAATTGTGGTAGTTAGCTAAGTCATATATGGCCAGCTAGCTAGGAAAATAGGCAGCTAATTGGGACTAATAAGGAAGTTGAATACATGTTAAAATGGCTAGCAAGCTACGAAGACCTTAGTTTTAAATAGTATTCATTCATATTCTTGAATTTCATATAAAACAAGTTGATGTAGAAAAGTTTGAAAGGAGCGCTAACACGACTGGCTGCTAGCTACACTTGAGAGCAGCCAAGGATCTGCTGAGGTAATGACGTGTATTTATTCCAACAAGTTACAGTTTGAATATAGAAACTTGTTAGCAACATATTTCTTAAAACCATATAAAAGCCTATGAATTCATGGTTAAGATATTGTAGGATATATAATATTCCCCCTCTTCTCTCTATCTCTGTCTCTCTCTCTCTCTCTCACCCCCCCAACATCAAAGATAAGCCAGTCTTTGTCATAAATGACCCCTCTAACCCCCTCCCCCATACCTTAACCCAATCAGGACAGGGATGGTCTTCCTGTGGAGGTATTTTATGAGTGTACCCCAGAAAAAGAAGTTGGTCTGTTTGGAGTTTGTTTGGTGAAGAAGTCATTCTTTTTGGTTCCTCGTGTGTTTCCTTTTGTTCCTGTTCAGCTGGAGGGTAAATAATTTGGCAATTTTCGCTTATCTCTCTCTTTACTGGTATTTCCTATTAATGTCTGGTTTAATGCCTTCACTTTTGTGAATTATAAGTAGTCAGCCTACATTCCTTCGTGAATGTATGATTCCCAGTCATTATTCAATTATTCAATCTCAAGACCTGATTTAGACTTTGTTTTGGCTTGTTGGTTGATCCACCTGGTTACTGTTCGACTTACCTATTAACGAATTTGGCGATTTAATTGATGATTGTAATTCTTAATTATAATTATTAAATTAAATCACGTAAAGCTTATTTTGAATGTAGGTTAAGTGAGGGGTTCTAGCACGCAATATCGCTTGTGTTCAGTATTCAGAGTGCTGAATGTTTTAACAAGGGCATTGACTGTTGGAACTGCTGGATTCAGAAAATACACATTTTACCTAATCCTCACTTACCCGACAATATTAATATGTGTAATTTATGTTGTAGAACAAAACGTGAAAACTCTCTTAGGCTCATATTAACCACAGACCTTATAATTGGCACGAATACGAAAACCCCATGTTAAGACCCCATTGGAAATCTGGCGAGGGAACCCATGGCTCAAAAATGCTAACTCACTTCCGGGTCTTAGGACTACAAACTGTAGAACTCTATGGCATGTACAGATCCTTTCCAAAAAATTAGAATATCATGGAAAAGTTGTTTTTTTTCCATAATTCCATTCAAAAAGTGAAACTTTCATAGATTATAGATTCATTACACACAAAGTGAAATATTTCTAGCCTTTATTTGTTTCATTTTTCATAATTTTGGCTTACAGCTCCAGAAAACCCCCAAAACAGTATTTCAAGAAATTAGAATAGTGTGTCAAAACACCTGCAAAGTTTATCTCAGTTTGGTTCAGTATGGGGAAGACTGCAGACTTGACAATTGGCCAGAAGATCATCATTGACACCCTCCAGAAGATGGGTAAGCCACAAAAGGTCATCACTAAGGAGGCTGGCTGTTCACAGAGTGCAGTGTCCAAGCATATCAATAGAAAGTTTAGTGGAAGGGAAAAATGTGGCAGGAGAAGGTGCACAAGCAAAAGAGATGACCGTAGGCTTCAGCGGATTGTCAAGCAAAGACGATTCCAAAATTTGGCGGAGATGCAGAGGGAGTGGACTGAGGCTGGAGTCAGTGCTTCAAAAACCACCACGTACAGACGTATCTGGGATATGGGCTACAACTGTCGGATTCCTCGAGTCAAGCCACTCCACTCATTTTCTGAAATAACTGAAGTAAATGCTGATTTTCGACACACTATTCTAATTTCTTGAAATACTGTTTTGGGGGGTTTTCTGGAGCTCTAAGCCAAAATTATGAAAAATGAAACAAATAAAGGCTAGAAATATTTCACTTTGTGTGTAATGAATCTATAATGTATGAAAGTTTCACTTTTTGAATGGAATTATGGAAAAAAAAAAGTTTTCCATGATATTCTAATTTTTTGGAAAGGATCTGTACTTTCTAACCCACTGTGATGATGTCATAATCAGGTCTCAGAAGCCAGATAGCTGATGATTGGCTCATAGATATAAAACCATGGTTACTGGCCACCATCTTACCTGGGTATGGTCTCAAAAATTATGCCACTAACTATGATGTTACATCTAAGGTTCTGTATATCTATGCTTGCCCCCTCCTGCCGGTGCTAACTCCTTTGTACGGTGTGGCATGAGTTATGGAAAGCAGTCACTGGCTCATGAATGGGAGTATCAAGAGTGAACACATTTAGGCTTCAGTGACCCCTTTCACAGGTGTGGAGGGTGACAAATTTGGGAAGAAAGAATTGTTCAGGGAGAAAAGAAAGAAATCGCCACAAGCACTCTTCCAGCATGCCTGCCTCCATTTGGAAGTTCAGCTCCTCGTTAATCATTTAATTTGGACCCGGGAGGTTAGGCCAGCTAGTGAACAGCAAAAGATGGGTCTCAGTCTTGACCCAGTGAAATTACACACCCATCAACTCTGTTCTACCCAACATTATTACCTGGCTCTTACATGCATTCCCTCATTGCTGTCCAAGTGCAGAATCACTCTATTCATGCTACCGCTATATCCAGCAATCGTATCGCCGCACAAACGGGGCAGTGTGCCCTGCATTTCCAAACACCGGTATGGATCTAAGAGTATAATTGGTTTGTCACAAGGTCTGAATAGTGTCATTTCGCATCCCCACAGTCCCGTAGACTTACGTATCCATAGCCGATCAGGGAGAAGTCCGGAAACATGTAGTACATGATCCCCGTCCAAGCCCCGGGTAGCGTCACTCCACGGATGAAGAGAATGATAAGCAGGAAGAATGGAAAAGCCACCGTGAAGTAGACCACCTTTGAGACAGATGTACCATTCTCAAAATTAGAGCTGCAGAATGAGTTAGATTGGCCTGTGCTTGCCATTGCATTTGTTGTGGTAGTAGAATACAGCCATTATGTTCCACCATCCTGTCCCACCCCAATCCCTGTTCCTTTACCCCCTACCTCTCACCCTCAAGAGGCTTTACTGCATCTTGCCAGGCCGTCATTGTAAATAAGAATTTGTTCTTAATTGACCTGCCTGGTAAAATAAAGGCTACACAAATAAACAAATAAAAAACTTCTATGGTCAGCTTTCTCTCTTCCTAAAGCACAACTGAACTTTGGGTTGTGTAGTTACCTGACCATGATATAGTCCAAATGGTGGCGAAATATGGAGTACAATAAGTACAATTTCGTTCAATGTTGTTAGCAAGCTACCAGAAAAGGCTAGCAAAATGTCGGTAGGACCCTTCCGCCCCCTCCTTGCTCACCTTGGCTATATGGGCCATTCTACAGAAGTCGTGCAAATTGAGGGTTGGAGAAAAGTGTACATTTGTATTCTTTTTGCAAAATAATTTTATAATATATGTGTTACACTTTTAGATGCATAAATATACTATCACATGTCATTTTTTCAGAATAAGGATGAATTTACTGACTGCTCCTAAATATGTCACAACTGAAACATGGTGTAAACCCTGCTTTTGAAATAAAATTACACACCCAGTTGATAAGTTTAATTCACCCCTTTGAAAATGACATTTTTGAAAAAAGATTTTGACTGCTGTTGAATTTTAATCAATTGAATAAATACATTTTTTAATCAAATAAAACATTGAATTAATGAAATTTAGTGAAAACTACGTGCAAATGTTCTCTATAAAATGGACAGATTTGATCACATGAATTTTATAGACTCTTATTTATGAGATTATATATTCAATTCAATTCAATTTTATTTATATAGTGCTTTTCACAGACGACTGTCACAAAGACGCTTTACAGAACAATATACAGAACAGATATATACCATCACTAGGACAATATCTTGGATATTTGATTGATTATTCATATTATTCAAAAAAATGTACAAAACAGCAGGTGTTTCGGTTGTGACCACGTCGTTGCGGTTGTGACACCTCTTACTGAAACCTCAATTCCAAAAAATTTGGGCCAGTACGGAAAATGCAAATAAAAGCAGAAAGCAATGATTTGTAAATTCTATTGTCTATATATTTAATTGAAAACGATATTTGTTTTCAAATGTAGAATGAGTGTATATTTACAAAAAACAATAAAGTTGATTAGTTAAAACATGAAATATCTTGTCTTTGTACTGTTTTCAACTGAATACAAAAAGGACTCGCAAATCATTGCTTTCTGCTTTTATTTACATTTTATACACTGTCCCAACTTTTTTGGAATTGAGGTTTGTACATTGTACACTATTTATTGTCTTTAATAAGAATTTACGGACAAGTGTCACCAACCGAAACAGGCCTGTCACAACCAAAACAATACCATTTGTTTCGGTAGTGACTGTTTCGGTTGTGACAATTTTGGCTCATTTTGGCCACAAAACAAAAGATTTAGCAAGCACATGGTTAGCAACCACTTCTCTGTGCAGGTGCACCTTCCTTTTAATCAAATCTACAGTTATGAAATCAACTTTTTTTCTCTAATATGAAAACTTGGATGTTTGAGAATGACGTCTCTTAAAACCACAGACTAATTTTCATACTTTGAAGGACAATTATATCAAAACGCTAAAACCTAGCTACTCACCATGTGGCCTTGATTCATATGAAGGCAGTCTAATTTCCTGGTTTAAAAAAGGGGGGTGTGGCTACAAGCAGGTTCACTGCACAGACTCAAACAGTGTACGTTTCAGTTGTGATGTAAAAATTGGGGACGGCATTTTTTCGATAGGTTTTTTGAATTATAAAATTTATTACAAAATATAAATATAAAAAATATATATATATATTTTAACTTATATTTGATAAAAATTTACATGCGTTATTGAATGAGACAAGTCAAAAAAATTGGCAAAAATGTTTTGGGTATTATTTTTTAATGCACCAGTTTAAGGGTTGACAGCCATCTCCCAATAGGAATTTATACTCCCAAGAGTATAAGTGTTGATTTCGGATAAATGTAACTATTATTACTGCAATTTATATCTTGGATTATATTAAAACATAACATGATCTAATGAATAATATAGCATTGAAATATTTTATTGGTCAATTTCTTACTTTTATCAGAGAGGGACAGCAATTTGCATGACTTTTGTAGAATGGCCCATATACAGTTGAGGTCGGAAGTTTACATACACTTAGGTTGAAGTCATTAAAACGTATTTTTAACCACTCCACAGATTTTATGTTAGCAAACAAGCCAGTTAGGACATGTACTTTGTGCATGACACAAGTAATTTTTCCAACAATTGTTTACAGACAGATTATTTCACTTTATTTTTCCATTCTGCTCTGTATTTGTCCATTCTGCTCTGCTCATTCACTCACCTTGCCAAAATATTTGACTCCTTTCCAAATGCAGAAGTAGCAGGCCACCCAGGCCAGTAGCAGACAAAGGGCGAGCTCCCACTGCATTCTACCCAGACCAGCAGCTAGCCCTTGGTCATCCATCTTCCTCAACACACGAATACTAGGGGATTATAATTGCACAAATGTGAGTGTGTGTGTGTGTGTGTGTGTGCATGCAAAAGCCAGACTCAGCCGTACTGATAGCATGCCAGTAATAACTAAAGGGCCTGTTAAAACTTTGTAGGCTTGTTGAGCTTATCTTATTGGAACAAATGATAATACTCGTTTTTTCTCTCACGACCAAGACCGACCTATCAAATTTCTTATTTACAAGAGCCCCCCCCCCCCCCCCCACTCCTGGGTGTATTTTGCAGTTTACAATGGGTTTCAATGAGAGACATAAATAAATAAGGTAGAATGGCACTCAGAGAGATGCAGACACCCGCGATTGTGTAGGTAAAGCACTGAACGCTATGATTTTGAATGGACATAACCACTTACTTCTATTGCCGAAGATGTAGCAACCAATATCATATGGCGTCCAGTGCACCACACCTCTTACTTTTCCCTTAGGCTATAATGGAAATACTCCTTCATTTTCTAACAAATTAAGTAGTTTACAGTCATAATTCCAACCCAGTTATACCCAAGATTGAATGCATGATTTTACTTGACGCAATTCGATAACATGTTGTTTTACTCATCAGAGAGTCAACACTAGACTCTGGTTGGTTGTATTGAACATGTGATGATGAGTAGCTGATGGATAGCCTACAATAAAAAGAAAATGTATATGTAGCTGGTCATAAACATTGCCTGTATTTGCTCTTAAAACCACATGACCATAGGGTTCAACAATACTTACTTACTGTAGCACAAACATTGAGACCACAGGATCATGAAAGGTAGGCTAACGTTAAGTTATCTTAGTACCAGGTTTAGTGAACTGAAACACACTACTGGGGCCCTATCTTACACCTGGTGCAAAGCGGCGCTAACGCAAACGCAAGTGTCTTTGCTATCTTACACCCGGCGCTAGGTCCATAATAACGCCTAACGCTAACGCCACTCTTGCGCCATCATTAGTGAACTGGGCGTGTTGGTCTTAAGATGAGGAGTGGCCAGGATTCTTTTTGGCGTATTGCTATCTTGAGCCAGCAGAAAGCGCTTGCGCTAGAACCACCACAAACCTGGTCTAAAGTCATGTCGCAGTTGTTTACATGCTATTTTAACGGCGCATATAAGTGCGTCTACATAGGCGTGTGCACAACGCGCATACCCTCCTGTCTGTTACACACAGGGGCGTGCACAGGCATGACTAAAATATGTAGATCACAATGTGAAATATTATTATTGTGTAGGCTATATCAAAAATGCATAATAATAAAAGGTTCCATAGGTCCACATACCTTTCCCTCAGCGAAGGGAAACAATGCCACATTACATTGCTCTCAGCCCACTCCATCAACATCCAGGCGATGTGCGATGGTACGGGACAATGGCTATCCATTAAAAAGGAGCTGATAACACCTATAGCTATCAAGCCCAATGCGCAAATTGTCTTTGCACCTAATGGGCTCTATTTTAATGAACCAAACGCAATGGTGAACGCAAGAGTAATCGCTTGGCGGTATCGCTCTGAGGGCGTGTCGGCGAGAAATTTGGTAATTTAATGACGGCAATCTTGGCGCACCTTATGGCGGTATTGCTAAAAGGCTGGGTTTAAATGTCCAAGGTGTGTCTCTATGGTAGCCAATCAAATTGTTGTTCTCATGCTTTAAAAAAAAGCCAGTTGGAACGCAATCGCTCCATGCAATTTCATAATGAGCAACCCAAACGCACTGGACCGTCAACGACAAGAGCGATTTTCCGCACAGGAATCAGACATACTTGCAACAGAAGTACAGGCTAGGACTGTAGTAATTTATGGATCACAATCCACACCACCTCGTCTCCCAGAAATTCGGAAGGCACGGGAGGAGGTGGCGAATGCATTAATTAGCCTACATTAGGTGATGTAGGCATAATTATGATTCAAATGGTAGGCTTATGATTCAACTGTGTCAATGTGTAATTTATATATTATAGGCTATTGGCCTACATGATCGCAAGTTTCTTGTAAGTTGTCCTGTTTTATTCTAGTAGTTTAAATTAAAATGAATTAATAATAATTATAGGCTATTTGTTCATTAAATGGAAGTGTAATGTTGGCATCACCTATAGACACTACATAGAACTACATGACTAATAAGTTACCAAATTGCCAGTCTATTGCGTTTCCGCTAAGAGGTGGTTCCAGCTGATCATAACGCAATGGGTTTTCGTTGGTTCAAATTGTCAATGAGCCGAAAGTATTTTAGAACACGCCCCAGACAGCGCCACCCATCCCACTGCAGCGCAAGCGAAAGGATGTTATGTTGAGAATTTGTTGATCCTAGCGGTATTGCTGAGAAACGCCATAGCGCCAGTTTTAAGACGTTGATGCTGTCAACAAGCTTGCGTTTGACTATACCGTCCCCTTGCGCTGGTTTGAAAATAGAGCCCAATGCGTGAATTGTCATTCAATGGAAAACTCGCGCACGGCAATAGACGGACATTTAAGTTCTGAAAATGCGCTTCAGATGTCATTACAATACAGCTCTGTTTATCTATGAATACAGCCTGTAAGTAAATAGAATGGTTTGTGACTGAAAAAAGTTCAAAACCTTGTCCAGTGAATATTGCATTTATTGTTTTTCAAATAGCCTAGGCTACAGCGAATTCGCTGTGCATAAGGTTTTTTTCGATAGCCTATGGTTAAAAAACGGAGATGTCACCATGTTAACTAAAATGTAACCTTAGCTATTCTTCGTCCTTCATATTTTTTTAAATGACAGTGACCAGGTTTCCATACTCTCACCGTTTAAAACCCAGCTGATTTCACCCGTTATTCCTTAACTGAACAAAACGATTTTAAAGAGAACTAAGCGTCTAATTAGAAACTAAAACAAATTTGCAGCACGTTACACAATTAATTCACAATTAATTTTAATGCCATTCTCTGCACGTTTAACGGTCTTCCTGGGAAAGTGGATTGTTTTAAAGGATTACGCTACGAGTAAAACAGGTTGGTCACATTTCCATAAACAGGACATTATTAAACAAGGGGAAATATGCGTGAACTTATGGGTTGCGAACCTGACAGCTTTATTGTATGGATATTTAGTGTCATCATTAAGGCAAAATAACGGTATGTATGTTATTAATCAATATTAGCCTACTATGCAGGTAGCCTAATGAACTTTGGATGAAGCTTGAACTTCGAGAACTCCATGAGAACAGCCTCTTGGAATTGATGTTTTACACTTTCATTGCATAATCAAACGAAATTCGCTGAACAAGCAGGCTAATTTGGCGTTTTCTAAGGTGAGACTGAAGCCATTGATAGCTTATTCTCAGCTGTTGCAGGTCCTTTTAACGAAATTTAACCGCACATATTTTGTAAAATAACAGCCCTGTCTGGAATTACCGGGAACTCATAGGCTAATGGTTAGTCCGAATAATATTGATCATACTCCATTTAGCCTATTCCTTGATCACACTAAACACGCACGAGCATGTCTGTTTCGCCATCATAAGCAATCCGCCAAGGTGGAAAAGCAGGCTTTTAAAGGGAATGGGATATGACATTTTGATTGGTTTATTGAATGTCACGCCCAAGACACACCTATAATTAATGAAGCGACTAGGTTCAGCCCAGTTGCGCCATGCGCCGTGCTTAGCGCCAAAAAAACACGCCGTTAAAATAGCAAAAGTGGACTTGGACACGCCCTAAATGGACTTAGCGCCATGCGCTTAGACTAAGCGCCAAGATCGCCAAGATAGGGCCCCTGATGTTGAATAAAGACGCACACTCTTAAGCAAGGTCAAACTGTTGGTAGTGGTAAGACAAATCAAATAATTTAGATAACATTTAACACATTATAGTGAGCTAACTAGCAACATAAGCTACTTAACCAGTAGCGGTGGCAGGATTTAAATCGTGGGTGGGCCAACGTAATTTGTGAGTGGGCCAATTAATTAAGAGAGTGTCAAATGAATTGAGTTTAAATTGGACAAAAGCCTACGCTAGTAAAGTAATAATGTTATTTTAATAAACAGAGTGCTCAGACATTGTTTCCTCAATTTGTCAAATAAAGGCTATGAATGACCTGTCAAAAAACCCAAACTAACCCATTTCCTGGTGAACATAACCATGCAGACTTGCACATCGTCACAAATCAAAAACCTAAATGTATCATTGCTTTTATTGCAACACAAACTACCAATCGGTATAAATTCATAAAGTTATTCTGGCCTAGTTTTTTAACCAAAACAGTTAATGCATAGTCAGTTTTCCCTGATAACTTCAAAAACATTCACATAGCAACACTTAAGTGGATTTTTGTTTGTCATTCACTGCTTTCTTATATTACTTTACAGTGACTTAAATGTAATCAATTGTTGTTATTGCATGACAAAATAACAATCAATAAACATGATGGTCCTAATATTTACTCAAAACTACAGCTTATTTAGTCTGTATTTTCCTACACATAATTTCACGTAGGCCTAACAGGTCAGAAATAGCTTTTGATAATATTCTTTCAAATGCTGCATTTGTCCCAGTTGACACACGTCTCTGTAACTATACTGTTTCCATTAACAATAATGCTGCCACTGTTTCATTTGCTTGACATTTCACGTTACAAAATGCCCGTCACACTTACAATTTTTTATTTATTTTTCATTTTTAATTTGGCGCCCAACATGGGGCTGTCTATATCCAATTCCCACCCCAATTTGGAATATCCTATTGTCTCCTCAAACCGCGTTCATGAAGCAACCCCACTACACTGGACACACAGGTTTTTTTTTTTTTACCTCAGTGCAAACCCACGGCTTTCCTTTGAAACACGTGGCTCCCACACGGGCGGGCGTCATACATACAATTGCTTTTCCATATTTTTCTGTTGGTTACGGTGGCTCTCATAATTCTTTTGGCTTTTGGATACATTAAGTTACGCAAAGCTTGATAACGTTTGATATTTACGCCGTGCAGGTTTGCTAGACATACTGCTGCGACTATATTGGACTGTAGGCCTACAACTGGAGTACGCTAGTGCGTGCAGCAGGTGGTTCTTATCTGCTGTGTTCAGCTGTGATTGGCTCAGTCAGTGGATGCTACAGTTTTTAAAGGTCAACAAGTACAGTTGAAGTCGGAAGTTTACATACACTTAGGTTGAAGTCATTAAAACTCATTTTTAACCACTCCACAGATTTTATGTTAGCAAACAAGTCAGTTAGGACATGTACTTTCTGCATGATACAAGTAATTTTTCCAACAATTGTTTACAGACAGATTATTTCACTTTGAATTCACTATATCACAATTCCAGTGGGTCAGACGATTACATACACTAAGTTGACTGTGCCTTTAAACTTTTAATATGCATATCCTTTGCATGCCATGACTTCCTGATGTCTGTGACCCAACAACATCGAAAGACTCTTGATGTCTTATTTTCTGGTACTCTTACAAGCGATACTATAACGTTTCTGCATTTGAATGGATCTCTATGGGAATTGGGGGGTGGGACTAGATTTAGCTGTAGATGTCCTAACTGACTTGCCAACACTATAGTTTGCTAACTTGAAAACTGTGGAGTGGTTAAAAATGACTTTTAATGACTTCAACCTAAGTGTATGTAAACTTCCGACTTCAACTGTATATTGCGTACATCTCATAACATGGCATGATAACGGGCCACGTACTGTTCCAAATTATGGACATAGAAAAAATAATAATATATATTTTTTATAATACATCTTCTTTTTGGTTTGGCCGTCATAAAAGTAGGCAGTCCCAGGACAGTCAGGCCCAATGTTAACGCCGGGACTGTACTTAACTGAATGTCAGCGCGTAGTTGTTAAAATATACATACCTGTATCTGTCCGTTAAAACATCTGCTCCATAGGTCTGCTCTCAAGTGCTGCTAGTTGGATCCATACCATCCATACACAGTTCAGTTGTCATGGTTTGCTGTCATGGTTTCTAGCAGCCTCTGCTGTTTCTGCGTTCGGTTTTCCTTTTCCTTTCCCGTTCCGGTGTTTGTAGCTTACCCAACAATTATTCCCTACACTTTTGCGTTTCCTGCCGGCTATATATAGCCCAGGACTTCCACATTTCCAATACTTCAATATTGTCTTTGCTACGTTGACAAACGAAGTTGGTAAAGGTATAGGAATTTTGGTCGCTGCATTTCTGGTTCGTACGAATAGGAAACGTAGCAAGTCTGCTTAGAAGATTTAGGATTAGATTGTTTTTTTTTCTTTACTTTCCAATCTTGCTTTATCCTTTTTTCTTTTCACCTGTTGCCAGTTGTGTTCAGCTCTTTTGCCAAAAGAGCTCTGGCTAACTCTTTTCTGGTCTTTTCTATTCTTTTCCCTCACTCGTTTTATTGAGTTTTGTTTTGTTTCATCAAATTTGAAACTATTACACCTAATATTTTAGTTTGTGAGGTTCTTTAGTGAGTAATTCTCACTGTTTATCGAGATCGCCTCAGTTTTTGGAGGTTGCTTTGTTTTGCCTTGTGCTAGGGAAGTTTTGTTCCCGATCCTGCGTTTCTCAGTCCTGGTGCGGCTATTTCCGCGTTTTGTCGCGTATCTCTTTAGATACACTTTTAAAAATCCTTATCGGTCGCGTTTGGTTCTCCGAACCTTACACTCCCCCTTACAGAATATCAAAGTCATAATGTAAGAACCAGCGACTTCTACCGATTCATACAAAACACTGCCTAGCCAGGGCGCTACAAATGTAACCTCTGAGGAGGCTATTTTTTTCCTGCAAATTCAACAAAGCCAGTTGATGGAACAACTGCAGAACCAGGGAGACTGCCTGAAAAAACGAATAGAGAGCCTCCATAGACTTTCTGTGGCAGTTAATGCTCCCCCAGTTGCACAAGCACAAACTCCTCCCGTACCCATGCCACGTACCATTAAGGAGCCTAAACTCCAGTTACCACCACGGTATGGTGGCGGGCCGGGTAAATGCCACCCCTTTCTGACACAATGCCTTATTTCTTTCAAGCACAACCCTCCCGTTTTACCACATCAGAATCCCGTGTAGCTTTTATTTTGTCCCTCCTGAACGACCAAGCTCTCGCTTGGGCTGACCCTTTAATTCGGGCCAACGATCCCTGTATTCGCGATTCTATTCGGCTGATGAAGGAGATGCAACTGGTCTTTGATCATGAGGTTTCAGGTGAGGAAGCAGCCAGGAGATTGACCAGCTTACGCCAGGGAACTGACACCGTAGCGGCTTTTTTGATCGCATTTCGAGCTTTAGCCGGGGAGACAGGTTGGCCGGACGGCCCGCTGACATCTTTATTTTTAAAAGCGTTATTGGAACCTATAAAGAACGCTTTGGCTATGCTCGAACCACCTGCCACATTCAGTGACCTGGACAACCATATCAGGGAGCGTGAGCGGGGGCGTAGGGACAGTCCTGTTCGTTATACCCTCTTGCCATTGGCACTCTCTCCCTCTTCGATAGCGCCTCCAGTCCCCTCTTTTATCGATTCCGGAGCAGTTAATTCTTCTTATGGATGCTATTAAGGAGACCACAGGTTCTCTGACCATGCGCGCCTCCCACGAAGGTCATTCTGAACATGTTTGGTTCCTTTTGGTCGACTCTCCAGCCTGTCCGCTGGTTTTGGGACATTCGTGGCTGGCCCGGCACAGCCCACACATTAATTGGGGTGGTGACAAGGCTGTCATCCTCCAATGGGGTCCCCAATGTGGGTCTCGCTGTCGGCTGACACTTCCAGTTGCGTCTCGCGGGCGTGGCCATTGCTCTGAGCTTAACCCTATCGGTGACCTCAAGCAGGTTGATTCCCGGCCTAGTCTAGGTGGCTCCGCCACTGTCTCTGAGAGTGAGAGCATTGAAATAGTGGGGGCGTCCGGTTTCCCCCTGCCAGCTGAGATGTCGGTCTGCGCTCGCAATGGGGGTTCACATCTCCCACCCTCGGGTCTTTTGCGCCCCTCACCCTTCCCCAGTCATTCGGGGAGCCGCGTTCGTGCAGCTTTTCTGCGCGCCATGGCCAAACAAGAGGCCGCGGCCGAGGGGCGCTTTCGGTCATCTCCCTCCTATTAGGTTGGGCAATGAGTCTGGCTTGCCACGGGGGCCCTACCCTTGCGAGTGAAATCCCGCAAACTAGCTCCTCGTTTCGTGGGCCCATTCAGAATCACCCACATAATAAAACCGGTCACCGTCCGGTTCCAGCTCCTGCACTTCATGCACATCCACCCCACGTTTCACGTCTCTCGACTAAAGCCTGTGCTTGCTAGCACCCTCGCCTCGGCAGACAAGTCACCGCCCCCCCCCCACCGGTTCGTGGAGGGAGGTCTGGTGTATACTGTGCGGCGCATTTTGGCCGAGAGACGCGTGGGCAGAGGGTCTCAGTTCTTGGTGGATTAGGAGGGCTAGGGCCCTGACGAGCGCTGCTGGGTCCCGTCCAGGAACATTTTGGACCCAACACTTATTCGGGACTTTCGCAGAAACAAGGCTGAAGGATCGCCTGGGGTCGTCCCTTAGTAGGGGGGTCCTGTCATCGTTTCTAGCAGCCTCTGCTGTTTCTGCGTTCGGTTTTCCTTTTGGCGTCATCAGGATGCTCTATTGGATTTCTTCCGCCTCCGTTCCGTTTGTAGCTTACCCGACAATTATTCCCTACACCTGTTTTGCGTTTCCTGCCTGCTATATATAGCCCAGGACTTCCGCATTTCCGACATTTCGATATTGTCTTTGCTACGTTGACAAACGAAGTCGGTAAAGGTATAGGAATTTCGGTCGCTGCATTTAGGATTAGATTGTTTTTTTTTTCTTTACTTTCCAATCTTTCTTTATCCTTTTTTCTTTTCACCTGTTGCCAGTTGTGTTCAGCTCTTTTGCCACAAGAGCTTTGGCTAACAGGTCTTTTCTATTCTTTTCCCTCACTCGTTTTATCGAGTTTTGTTTTGTTTCATCACCTCCTATTACACCTAATATTTTAGTGTGTGATTTATTTTGTGAGTTATTCTCACTGTTTATCGAGATCGCCTCAGTTTTTGGAGGTTGCTTTGTTTTGCCTTGTGCTAGGGAAGTTTTGTTCCCGATCCTGTGTTTCTCAGTCCTGGTGCGGCTATTTCCGCGTTTTGTGGTGTATCTCTTTAGATACGCTTTTAGAAATCCTTATCGGTCGAGTTTGGTTCTCCGAACTGAAGAATTGCTTCGTATTTCTCAATTACACATTTGTTCGTTGTCGGTACTTGCAATTATGTTCGAGGAATAAGAGAGTCTTAAATCGGTTCCGTGATGAAAGACAGTAGCTACATCTTCTTTATTAGCATGGTGTTTATGTCAGCTTCCAATCTAACATGACCTTACACTGTAACATGGCACAACTTAAGTACAATCTCTAAACAAATGGGGGCTAGCCAGGAGGAAAGGCTTCATGTGAGAATTAACTCCTTCCCTGGTTCCATTTCCTGGCTAGATCAATGACTCTTCACACATTATAATTTCTATTCACCCAGGTTTGCTTACCAATGACTCTTGGCACCTAAGTCTTGGGGGAGAGCTTGCATTTGAAAGGGTACTTAACCCCTGGACTGAAACAGGATGGGTGTTGGGACTTAAACAGATTATAACTCTGATATTACTATAAAAACCTGAAAATCCAACAGAATTCGGTCCACCTCATTGGTGTACTTAATTTGACACTTAAAGAATCCCTTTAGTTGCATTTGGACCTCCGAACCATTCGCCTCCCCCTTACATCAGTAACCATGGAGGTTCAAACTACTTTAGGGTCATGCTCCTTGTAGGCTATTCATCAATTGTATGCCTTCCACTAGTCATATGGTGAGTCATATCTTTACAGACCAGAGTCCATTGTTGACTCTACGATGATCAAAAGAACTCGACTATAACTTTCTTATCGAATCATGTCAAGTAAAATCACGCATGGATCCTTATTCTTATGTGTTATAGGTATAACTGGGCTGAAAATATGACTATAAACCCCTTAGTTTAGTGCAAAAGGGCAGAAGATTCTTCACTGCAGCCTAGTGCCGATAGAGGGAAAATAGTATAGGGAATATAGTGTTGTTCTGCCTCATATCCGCCCTCATGCGTTCAAAAGGTGTTAACATCAATTCCTCCAATTCATTAGACATTGGTGGATATTAATACAAATTAAAATACTTGTCATTGACCAATTAGAAAAATATTTGAGAATTCAGGTCCATGGCTGTCTGTGAACCTATGTACAAAGTTTCATCAAAATTGGATCAGAACTGTAGGTACTAAAGACCCCAGTATACTTAAAACAAAATCGAAATTGGCAGATTCACACAGGCCATCGAACCGGTTTTTGCTGGTTTGTAACGAAAACGAAGCGTCACATTGGGCTTTGATCGAGTGCAGGCTGGCCAAACTAGTCAAGATTTATACACAGCCTCAGTCACACTGCCCCACAATACATCCTCGCCTGAAATTAGTCAACAAGGTGTCATGGGTTTCTACCCTTTTTCCCCATGCAGTCGTTTTACTCGGTGGCCACGCGGGGGCGCTGCCCTTTTGGTGGATGCTTGCTCCGCCCTGCTTTGATTGCGGAGCTTCTGTCAGCATCCACACCTGTGTGTGGTCACCTTTAGAGCTATATAAGCCTCCCGTTTCTTTCGGTCGGGGCTTCGATATTGTTTGTTTGTTTTGTATTTGTGTTATTTGCATTGTCTGGTGTGAGTTGTTTGTACCATTTGCGCTACTCGCCTATTTTAACGTCTCATTACTGAGGCAGGGTGTTAGTTCTTGCTGGCTCTTTGGTTACTTATCTCGTAGAAGTATGGGAGTTCTCTGCTCTATTTCGCCTTTCTATGGTTTCTCCTTATTGAGAGACCGGGCATTCACGCTTTTACTTAGTTACTTATCTTGTAGAAGTATAGGGCAGCAGTTCTTTGTGCCATTCGTCTTGTTTGGTTTTCTTAGTGAGAATCCAGGCGTTTGTGCTTCTACTCATTTGCAAGTGACAGCAGCCGGTTAGTAGCTTCGGTACGTTTGTTCCCTGTTTTGTCTCCTTCGCGTGGACTACGTTCCCCTTTGTTGTGAGTCAGGGTTTTCTTTATTATATTGAGAGGCAGTGCGTGCTATTTTTTATTAAGTTTGCGTTGGTCTTTTGGTACAGCTGTCCTGTTCGTCCTTTTTACCTGCGGGACGATTTTGTTCGGAACTGTTGTTCTGTTCGTTCTCCGGGTGTGTCTCCCCTTATGTGGAGCTTGGGCGATGTTGTGGACATGTTTGTGTGTGACTGCGCGTTTCTGAAAGTAGCCTTGGAACGTTAGCTCTCTGTTCCTTCGCCTCGTTACATATTCCTTTAGTGAGAGGCTAGGGCGTGTGTTTTCAGTTAGGATTGTGTTAGTCATGTTTGATAGTAAAGTTATGGGACGACGGTGCTCCGTCGGCTCGCCTGTAAAATGTTTTTCTCTACTGGGAGATCGGGCGTTTACCCCTTTATGTTTTCTGCATGTGACTGCGAGCCTATGAAACTAGCCATGGAATGTTATATCTGTTGCTTCCCCCGTTACATTCCTCTTTACCAAGAGGCACGGCGTTTATTTTCTATCAAACTCATTTTAGTCATTTAGCCGGTAATGTCCGGAACAGCTGTTCTGTTCGTCCTTCAGTACCTGTCTTCCTATTGGAGGACTGGGCGATTTTGTTCGGAACTGTAGTTCTGTTCGCCCTTCGGGTACGTCTCCTCACAGGGAGACTGGGCGATTTTGTTCAGACAGTAGTTCTGTTTGTGCTTCGGTACCTGTCTCTGTACGTAGAGATGGGCGATGTTGTTCGGAACTGTAGTTCTGTTCGTCCTTCTGGTACGTCTCTCCTCACAGGGAGACTGAGCGATTTTGTTGACATGTTTGCATTTGACTACGAGTCTCTGAAAGTAGCCTTGGAACGTTAAATCTCTGTTCCTGTTCACCTCGTTACATTCCTCTTTATGGAGAGGTAGGGCGTTTATTTTCTACTAATCTTGCTTTGGTCTTTTAGCCGGTAAATGTCCGGTGCAGCCTGTCCTGTTCGTTCCTTTCGGTACCTTTCTCCGTACATGGAGTTTTTTTTGACGATTTTGTTCGGAACTGTTGTTCTGTTTCATCTTTCGGTACACGTCTTCCTATAGGGAAGATTGGGCGATGTTGTGGGCATGTTTGTGTGTGACTGCGAGTCTGAGAGTAGCCTTGGAATGTTGGATCTGTTCCTTTCGCCTCCTCATATTCTATCTGATTATTTTGCAGTGTTTGTTGACTGTTTTATTTTTGCCATCACACTACTCACCCGTTCTTATGCGTCTCGTGACCGAGACATGGCGCGTATTATTTTTGGCTATTGAGAAACAGTCGCAGTGGCTATACTGACATTTGCTCCCCGCGTCGTATTTGACAGCAGTTCGATAGCCTCGGCGAATCCGCCAAATTCAATTTTTGTTTTAAGTATGCTGGGGCCTTAAGGCTGTTATTAAGACAGACGAAGAGATAGACACACGGACACGTGTGATTGCAATACCCCCGCTCGCGGCACTACACGTCCGCGGGTGTAATAAACAGAGCCTTGCCAGACTCACTGAGCATTTACCCATGCTAACATAACCCAGGCAACTTTGAGCTAACCAATCAGAAAAGAGCAGTTGATTTAAGCAGAGATACAGAAGGACTGGCAATGAGCAGGCAGAAAGAGCACAGGTAAATGAGCAGGCAGAAAGAGCACAGGTAAATGAGCAGGCAGAAAGGCTCAGAGACTATGCTTGAAACTTACTCCCAAAACTCGTCTTCTGGATTGGATGACACGGGCCATGTACTGAAAAAAAATTTAAATGTAAGATGTAATACACTGCCTGGCCAAAAAAAAAAGTCGCACACTCTAATATTTCGTTGGACCGCCTTTAGCTTTCGTCATGGTATTGTTTTGCAACCTTATGCAACGTCACATTTATTTCCATCCAGAGTTGCATACATTTTTGCCCGAGATCTTGTATTAACGATGGGAGAGTCGAGCCACTCCGTAAAGTCTTCTTCAGCACATCCCAAAGACTTTCAATGGAGTTAAGGTCAGGACTCTGGTGGCCAATTCATGTGTGAAAATGATTCATCATGCTCCCTGAACCACTCTTTCACAATGTGAGCCCGATGAATCTTGGCATTGTCGTCCTGGAATATGCCCATTGATGGGATAACCTGGTCATTCAGTACATTCAGGTACTCAGCTGACTTCATTTTATTGCTGCATAACGTTGCTGAGCCTAGACCTGACCAATTGAAGCAACCCCAGATCATAACACTGCCTCCAGAGGCTTGTACAGTGGGCACTATGCATGACGGGTGCAACGGTGATCATTTTTTTGGCTAGGCAGTGTACTTTCACGTCTGTATTGGTAGCATAACTCCAGTTGATTTGAGTAGGTTGACTGTGGTTTGTATGTCTTTAATTATTGGATCAAAACAGGATTAATCTTTAACAATGGGCGGCAGTGTAGTATAATGGTTAAGGAACTGGACTTGTAACCGAAAGGTTGCAGGTTCGATTCCCAGGTAGGACACTGCCGTTGTACCCTTGAGCAAGGTACTTAACCTGACTTGCTTCAGTATATATCCAGTATGAATGGATAAATGTAATAAGATATAAGAAGTTGTGTAAGTCGCTCTGGATAAGAGCGTCTGCTAAATGCCTGTAATGTAATGTAATGTAATGTAACAATTATTTCAGGTTACATACACATTCTAGTGGGGGTAGAACCCATAATGCTCAGCCCTAAGAACTAACTGCCTTGTGGTACATGCAGAGCCCTTCACTATTATTGGCACCCCTGGTAAAGATGAGTAAAAAGGGTTATAAAAAATTCACTGTTTGGTGAATTAGCTTAATCTCACATTGAAAAAATGATAAAAACTCCTGATGTCTATGACCCAACAACATCAAAAGACTCTTGATATCTTATTTTCTGGTACTCTTACAAGCGATACTATAACGTCTCTGCATTTGAATGGATCTCTATGAGAATTGGAGGGTGGGACTAGATTTAGCTGTAAATTACACTGGAACAGTATGGAACACATGGTTGGCTAAATGGCTCTAAGTCATCAAGGGTCTGACGTATCAAACAAGCCTTAAACCATCACTTTGCTGCCAGAAATACAGTAGATATGGATGGATAACTTGAAGGGTTTCTTCTCCTGACTTATTTTTCCATAGAGTTCAATAGGAAAATTTGTCAGGAGAAACCACCCTTAAAGTGATCCATCCATATCTACTGCATATCTGGGAGCAGAGTGATGGTTTGAGGCTCGTTTGATACCTCAAACCCTTGATGACTTACAGCCATTTTATTGGACCATGTATTCCATACTGTTCCAGCATAATTTACAGCTAAATCTAGTCCCACCTCCAATTCCCATAGAGATCCATTCAAATGCAGAGACGTTATAGTATCACTTGTAAGAGTACCAGAAAATAAGATATCAAGAGTCTTTTCATGTTGTTGGGTCACAGACATCAGGAAGCCATGGCATGCAAAGAATATCTGACCAAATATTAAATATTACTTTATTCTATATATAAATGCAGGGGTGCCAATAATTGTGGCACACGTGGTTTTGTTAAAAATAATTATTTCTTGATGAGGGATTTTTTTTTTCTCATAATAAATTATCTTCAATTAAAGGTTGGATTTTTCTCATTTTGTCAGTGTGAGATTAAGCTAATTCACCAAACAATGAATTTTTTATAACCCTTTTTACTCATCTTTACCAGGGGTGCCAATAATAGTGTATGATAGTATACACTCATGTAAGAACAGGTTATGTAAGATCATATCTGCTCTCCCACACTAATCTACATGAATTTTGTATTTGTAAGATTTTAATGACTATTATTCAAGAAGGTAATGGCCTCACCCAGAGAGCCAACCTTCTTGAGCTACTTACAATTATTTAAACCAACTATCTACATGTCACACTGAATCCCAGCCATTTATAACTGACCTTCCCTTCCCTTTTGTTAAACTGAATATTTGCATATTATAAGGACAGCATTCATCTTGAGAAAATAAGGAACTAAGTAAGTAAATATGTAAATAAATATGGCTGAGGAATATTAGGGGGGAGAATTACTACAATAAGGGACCATAACTACCAAAGAACTGCTGGATGAAATATACCAGTCAGAGGCGATTATGTTGAAAAATAGCATGTGAACAGATTCCATCAGGGTTACGTCAAAAATGTTTTGATCCACCCTTGTGTTGACTGCCATAAATCCATGCCTCTACTATAAAAATATGGAACAAAGTCTGGGAATAAATGCTGAGAATAAAAAATGCAAACTAGCAAAACACCCTTCCCTCAACATGAACCCGATAAAAACCCCTCTTTAAAAGAATTGTCATAAAGCATTCATATATCATTTATAGTGTAAAACGATTTATTGTGTTATTATAAACTGCTTCAAACCTGTGGCCTGAAAAGCACTCTACAAACAAAGTTTATTATTATTGCTCATTCTTTGTCTTATTATGATTCAAAACCCTCAGTAATTTAGCTACACGTGATGCAAATGCATTGTTGATAGCCACGCTGCCACATATTATTGACTTTTATAACTACAATCAATATATAGATACTGCATACCCTGTATATACATTTCATCTGTATGTCCAGTTAATTCCATCAGCACTGAGTGTACTTTGCTTTTCAAAGGCATGTGTAAGTATGGCTTGGTGGTCCTTGAATGATTTTCCATCACCAGTGTGGAAATCTCCAGACTATTTAAAAACAAGCATCGCGGGTAGTTTCTCTTTTAATGATTTACCTGTCATCATGGTAGGAACCACTGTTATTGTATAAGAATGACCAATCATGAATGGTGTTGCTCCGATTCCGACAAATAGCTGCAGCAGGCCAGAAACAGAAGTTAACAGTTAGTAAGCCTTAATGCAACATTTGTATGTTCTGAAAAAAATATGCATTTAATTTAACGTGCAGATCAAGGTGTAGATATAGATGCAAATCCCTTTTACCATCATTTCTATTGCCTGTAAACCATTTTACTGTTGCTGTTGTTCCTTCTTATTACATTGCAAATAACAAAAACATTATTGTTGGCTTAAAGTGATTACTCAGGTAAGCATATTCAGGCTATGCCGGTTGCACCAATCACAATAAAGCAAGAAACTCCTTTCATTCGTTTATTGTTCACTTCAGTGGTACCTGATATCTTGGCGCAAAAAGCAGATTTTCACTGATTCCTAATAAGGAATCCTGAAACAGCAGCGGGTTTTAGTTGTTCACAAAATGGTCTTTGACCTTAAAGGGATAGTTCGGAATTTTGGACATGTCTTAATTACGATTTACCCATGATGTAGTTGATTGATGGAAACCATTTTCAGCTAATTCCATGCTGTCCCTTCTTTTGGACATACACACGTTGCCAATGCTAGCGCAACTCTATGGAAACCGGTAGCATCCACTACCAAATGCACTTAAACACTTCACAGTGCACCCAAAGCAAATAAAGTACGACGACAGTCTTTCGGGGTTATTTTGACAGTTTATACCATCGTTTTTGAAGTCAAACTATCGTTGAATCCTTTACTTTGTGCTGACCTATATTTTCTGTGGAAGTACGGCGGCGGAGCGATACTTTACGTTACCTACGAATGTATTGCCGGCACTGGTCAACTACAACAACAAAGAAGAGCAACAAGTTGCAATGGCCACGCTCGCTCCGCCGCCGTACTTCCACAGAGAATATAGGTCAGCACAAAGTAAAGGATTCAACGATAGTTTGACTTCAAAAACGATGGTATAAACACTCAAAATAACCCAGATAGACTGTCGTCGTATTTTATTTGCTTTGGGCGCACTGTGGAGTGTTTAAGTACGTTTGGTAGTTGCTACCGGATGCTACCGGTTACCTTAGAGTTGCGCTAGCATTAGCAACGTGTGTATGTCCAAAAGAAGGGACAGCATGGAATTAGCTGAAAATGGTTTCCATCAATCAACTACATCATGGGTAAGTCGTAATTGAGACATTATGTCCAAAATTCCAAACTATCCCTTTAATATTCATCACTTTTTGACATTCAGTACAAGCCTGTCATAACAACTGACCAAATAAACTGAATCAATAAAGTATTGTACAACATTTGTGATGGCAAACCGTTGCTAACACGTACGTTGGAAACTTGCTGGAAATGGGTCACAATTTTACCATTGCTGAAACAACAATTCTCCACCAGTAAACAAAAATGTGCATTGCCAATAATTTTGGTTTGCATATGGATTTATGGGATATTTGTGCAAAAGCAGGGAAGAGATCCATTAAGTATTCACATGAATTCTCAAATTCTGCAAATTTGGTTGCCTACAGTATCTGTCGACTGCTATGCTTGCAGCCACTTATACCCTTCTTACTCTGAAAGTGTAATCTCAATAGATATGTTACCCGCTTGCAATGATTGTGCTGGATACTGGCAAAGAATGATTGTTTCCCTATGTGCCTTGTGGCACCCTACCCTTGTTCCTCTGTCTCCTGTTGACAATGCTGTTCCACCCAAAGTCACAGTTTTATGTGTGATTGAATTCCACATCAGTTCCTTTCCCAGTGTTGGGGAAACTACCCTGAAACAATTACTTCACAATGGAATTAGTTGAACGACAGCCAAGCTACCCTAAAGAGAAATCTAGCTTGTGAAACTACAATTACTCAAGAAATTATCATACACTTCAAAATGTTGCTGACAAAAATTCTTTCATGGATGAAAATTAGAATTAGTAGGCCGACAGCACAACAAAACTCCAAGGCACTCAGTCTCCAGTGAAAAAGCCTTTATTCCCTTATGGAAATGTAATAAACTGCAGTATATTTTAAATATATTGTGAAGATAATTTTGATACATTTACAATATACTGCAGTATATTATTTTTCCATAAGGGATTATTGGGCAATATCATAATACAAAATGCACTAACGCATGTTGGCACCATCAGTACCCTTCATCAAGGTACACTGCAACATGTTCCCTGTACCCTGATGAAGGCATGTGTTGCCGAGTCGTGCCGACATGCGTTGGTGTGCTTTTCTATTATGATATAGCCAAATAATAAAGGCGTTTTAACTGGACTGGGCAACTGTCACTGGAAATTGAGTGCCTTGGAGTTTTGCAGTGCTGTTGACCTATTAATTGTAATTATTTTGTATATGGATACAAACCCAACCCCACAATGAGCACCTCTCCATTTTGACACTATTTAACGCCAAGGCAGCATTCTCTTTTTATTACTTTTGTAAAAATTATTTTATCTTGCACCTTTTACAAACAAGGTCATAACAATGGTGCAACCAATGGACATCTCAGATTACATGCCAGAGCAGAACATATTATCTTGGCTAATGTAAAACATTTTAAATTGGCCATATGTTAATACTGACCTTTATATGGGTTCTTAGATTAATGTTTGTTGTCTATGCTGTGGAGATGGTTTGCATATTTGGTTTGCAAAGCTCACATGTGAAAAGATTTTTTTTTCTTTTGAGTTAGTATTAAGTATTTGCTTAAATTGGGCCATAGTTGACACACATGTGAGCAATACATTATTTTTGCACACAGGGATAACCACTATACAGCTCAGTGGGGAAAACCAGCAATGTGTGGCAATTGGCTGTTGACTGTTGGCAACTGTAGTGGAGCAGAATGGTTCTCACCAATCAGCATTAGAGTGAAAAGAGAAAGAGGAGGCAGTATTTGGTTGAACGGGTTTGTAAAAAAAATATTTTAGGTCCAGAAGTAGTTGGTAGTTCCTGTAGTTAACTGCACCTCAAAATGACAAAAAAGTTATTAACTACTACAACTGCTACACAAATTTGAATGTAGTTTAACTACCGGAAAACTGCTACAAAATGTAATTAAACTACTATTTTAACTGCACATAGTTAAACTACTCTCCAACACTGTTCTTTCTTATGGTGAGGTACACTACATTCATTTACTGTAGAAGCATATAGTAGTACATTTCATGCCAAAACCAAATTTTCTCTCACTTAATTTCAAATGTTGAGATGTTCTTATTTTGCATTCACCATACCTAGACTGTCCTTTAGAATACTAGATACTTGTGAACAACAAAGATCAGTTTTGTATGACTGAGTAATTGCCTGTTTGAGATATATACCTTTGTGAGATATACAGTGCGCTCCAGAATTATTGGCACCTCTGACTGGCAATCCACACAAAATACTTAAAAAAATATAAACAATATAATTATTGCGATAAACTCCATGCTGTTATCCTTGCCAGAGGTGGTTGCACCAAGTACTAAACCAGGGGCGCCAATAATTATGAAACCTTGATATTAGTGAAATTTATTTTTTATTAAATAAATGTATGATTTTGGTTCGTTCCATTGAAACATTACTAAACTACAATATTTTTCACGTCGGAATTTTGAGTTTATCTCAATAATTATACTGTTTATTTTGCCCTGAAATTGATAATTTCAGCTTTACATTGCATTTCAAGTGCATGACCAAAAGGACTCGCAATGCATTGAGCTTAACCTATAAGCAGTTTGCTCTGGGTGCTACACAAGTTTTCACGTTATGTATATGATTAAGTTTGGATATAGAAACAGTCCTTGTTTACCGTACATCATTGGAGCCATCTTCTTGAGAACAAATTAAGCTTCATACCTGTGTTCCACGCGTTGTCGCATTCAGACCATGGTAGCGGTGTTTTAAAGGAGCTGTAGAGGTAGAAAAGGGTCCAGGCTAAACTGACGACACCGCAGATACTCTGATATATGACAATGACTTGAGAAGCAATTCCGATGCCTAAAAAAGAATAATAAAACAAACAGGAGAGAACAAAAAAGGTTAATGTACAAATCTAAATTACATTTTTCATTCCCAAACACTCCCAGAATATTAGGCTATGTATGTAATGTAGGTTGTAAGTCTGTCCCCTGTGCTTTATTTTTAAGTCACTAGGAACAATGTAGGAATTATATTGGAATATTATTTTTTTAACAGTTTTGTTATCCCAATGTTTTATATGACATGGTCATTCATGTTCATTTTATTATGAATATTTGTAATGTTCAATAAATCTTGCATTCCCATGCACATTTGGAAAAGTATCAAAATATATTTGAACTATATCCTCTTGTGATTTTTCATGATTCATTGTGGTTTTTCACGACTAAATATAACAATGAGGGGATGCTACCAGTAAATGTCTAAGCTAATATTTTTCTCTGACTTTGACAGAACCTGTTTGGAACAATACAAATATTCTAAGAGTGTGTTGGGAATATTCTTGTTGTGACATTTTTTTAACAATGAAATGGGATCTGGAATTTTCCCCATGTTAAAAGTATTATGGTAGCTGAAAAAACACAACAATCAACAAGAAGAGCATGGTTCAGTATGCCAAAGAATATATGTGGGCTGGCAACATCCCCAGGCCCAAATATGGACATAACCCAGGTCACACTAAGGTGACCACTCTTGGTCCAGCCTTGTATATTTACCTATGAATTCCTAAAAACGGAAGAAAAGCAAAGCACATTGATGTGTTTTCTGTTTTACAAATGCATTAAGAAGCGTGCAACAACCACAACTTCATAGTACCATCAAATTCATCCATTAAGCTATAATGTCTGTTACAAAGCTTCATAAAACGGTCATTTCTAATTGCATAGCATAGTTTGTAAATGCATTATTAAAGGTAGTGTGGTCATGATTTACAGTTATACAGTACCACAGAATACAGTAAAAAAAAAAAGGTTAATTCCAGTACTGTATGTTCATCAGTGGGAAGAGGCCTTCAGTGGCATGTCTTCTCCTATGTTACAAAAAGCAGACAGATTTGACCAAAAGTAGATGGGGCTGTACGTGTACTCTTGATGGGGAACATTGTGCAGTCTTCTACAGTATTCTCAAAAAACATTAGGCTTAGGTATGTATGGGACTTATGAATTCATAATAAATAATGCATTTACAGTGCTCCATCACACAGCCTTGTAACACTGTATATCAGAAATTGTACAATGGATTCATACACACTTTTAACTGTTATATACTTCCTGAGTGATTAAGAATCTATTAGAGACGGATTACGTTTATAGCACTTAAATCGCTGATCCTCGGGTAGAATCGTTCTCAGGTGGTGCTACGATTTCTTTAGTGTGGTTGTCGTACATTCATTATGAATACGATGCATTCATGAATGCACCGTATACTATTGTGTATATAACAGCCTCACAACATACCATTTTAGAAATATTAATATTCATTTAAAAAAATGTAATAAATAAAAATATTAATGAACACTTAATTCACCTATTATTTAATAATATCTGGACAGCTAATGACTGGATAATGTGCAGTATTCTTAGGTCTGTGTTCCTAATGTCAGATCCATTCCAGGTTACTTAATGTTTTGTATGATTGTAATTCTGTATTACAAACCCCAATTCCAAAAAAAGCTGGGACAGTGAATAAAATGTAAATAAAAACAGAAAGCAATGATAGATGGTTAAATCCCTAAATTCCTTGCAATCGCGCGTTGAGAAACTGCTGGACTATTCGATCACAGTTTTTCGCAAAGTGGCAAACCGCTACCAATCTCTGCTTGTAAACGCCCGAGCCTTGGTGGATGCTCCTTTTATACCCAGTCATGATAGCTGTTACCTATTCACCTGTTTACCTGTGGAAGGTGTTTTTTGAACATTCCACAACCTTCCCAGTCTTATGTTGCCCCTGTCCCAACTTTTTTGGAACGTGTTGTAGGCATCAAATTCGGAATTAGCATATATTTACAAAAATCAATAAAGTTGATAAAGTAAAACATTAAATATCTTTTCTTTATACTGTTTTCAATTAAATATATGTAAAAGAGAATTTACAAATCACTGCTTTCTGCTTTTACTTGCATTTTACATACTGTCCCAACTTTTTTGGAATTGGGGTTTGTATAAGGGGCTCAGTATGCACTATTGAATATGTTCTGTAGTCCATGACACAAAGGAATGGTGACATGACAATTAAGATAAACAACACATCATCCATGATGCTCTATGCACTTATAATGTAAAGCCTTTGCTAGTGGATGCTTTATGAAGATGAATGTGAAGCGTTACCAAATGTTCTGCACATTTTTGGATACTTTTTCTTTCTTTTTCCTGTTGTAATAGCACAGGTCCAGGCTCATTTTACCCTGAAACATGGGGCATATCTTCCTCCAGGCAGTGAAAGCGCCTTCACCGGTGTACTGTCCGAGCGCTGTCTCCAGGAAAAACACGGGCATCCCGCAGAACAAAAGGGACACAAAGTACGGGAGGAGGAATGCACCTGCGGAAAGAAATGTCATCATGTTGGTCTTCTACAAACCTGACGCCGACAGAGGAATCAGTTGAGGTGGCAGCGTGGCAGGGTTAGAGTTAAATCCTGGTATGCGTGCTGCAGTTGCACATTTGAGCAGCATGCTTAAAATCTGGACTGTTGTCAGCAGGTGTAGGAATGAATAATATGTTTATTTGTTTTACTGAAGTGCAGAACAGTACCTATTACAAGTCATGTGGTTACATTTGTCATCCTACGACATAAACATGATCAATGAAGGATCAAATCACAGAATTTAGAGATTAAACTAATTTAAAGATGCCAAATGAACTAATGCTGGGAAAGTGCAAACTAGCATCTACTGTACACTGCCTGGACCTGCGCAGTAAAGGCTAGTTCACATGCATGTCTATGCTTTAAACATGCAAGTGAAATATTTCCTTTTTGTCATCAACTATGCAGTAACAAGAAGAAAACGTTATTTCAAACGTACAGATTTGATGGTAGCCATTTGCATTTTAATTATGACAGGTGTGTCTTGCATTGAAAAGACAAATAGACTTTGCATTGAAATTTTCTGAAAAAAAGTGCGTAGGTAGGCTACATGAAAATGAAGAGGCAAAATGCACTTTTGCATTTGATGATTATTGAAACACACACTTGTTGTCACAGTTGTCATATGAAATGTTTCTCTGAGTCGGCTCTTTCCGTACCGTTCGGTTTGAAGAGTTGGAGTTGTAAGTTTTTGGTACTTCCGGTTAATACAGTACGGTCCGTTTGTTTGATTCTTTCGAACTACCCGAGCCGCATCTTTTTCTCCCAGCGGCGCGAGCTGGAATTTGAAGCTGTTTCAGATAGCAGAGTCTAGGCTACCTGGTAGCAAATTAAGTTAGTCAACGAGCTTTGATATTTTATTCAGACCTGATTGATAATCATTTTCTAATAGCCAATGTTCAGTGTTTTCTGTTCACTCTCCCTTACTTTTCAAGCTAGTTTGCAATCGCATCCAGTTTACATTTATGTAGGCTACGACTTTCCCATCTCCGTTATTCTAGCAGAAGTTAAACGTTAAGCCTATAGCCTACATGTAGGCTAAAATATAATTGTCATTGATTGTAACGTTAGATATTAGCTACATGTAAGAATAGACATTGAATGTTCTATTTGCATAGGCTATAGCCATTTTATTAGTCTATGCAAATATAAATCTTTTTTTTTTTTATCAGATCCTAGAATCCAGTAGGGTGGTTTGTGGCAAAGTGGGACACTTTTTTTGGCAAATCGTTCTTTAAACTATCAAAGTGAGTCAATACCTACTCAAATTATTAGCTACTGAAACTGTGGTGGATGGATGGGTGTAGGCCTAGGCTATAGGAGAGCTAGCCAGCCAAATCCGACAAACAAGCCAGATCTTGATGCGTGTGTGTGTAGGCTACAGGAGCCCGTTTCGTTTATTAGTTTTAAATAGTAGCCTTTTTGGTAAAGATTTATTTGGACACCATAAAATATGTTTATTTGAACCATTAGGCTATTTATTTATTCTATTATGCAAAATTGTATTTATCTGTTCAATGTTGTTGTTGGTCAAGAGTTCTAAAATAAACCACCACTTTAAATAAGAAGTCGCCTATTTGCTGTCATTAGCTGAACACAATCGCATATTAATTCTGTTTTATAGGCTACTGCAATTCGGTTGCAAACAGACACATGTGGCTAATAATTTCGTAATAAAAAGTAGGCGTCTCGGAATATCATTAGACCTAATAGAATACCTTTGTCAATGTTTCTGGTTGATCCACGCTGAGTAGGCGTGGTGTAGGCTACAGCATTTGCTCTTCCTCTGTTAAAACTCGAAAGGCCTTTGGTTTGTGTCACGTCAGATATTGCCGCGGTTCACGGCTCTGAGTCGAGTTGATTTTGTGGTGATGAGAGTTGGGTAGTAGCTACCCAGCACAGTGGACGTCCCAAGGACGTCCTATTTTAGTCTCAAGTTATGATGTGACGTTTCCCTAGGGATGTCCTAAAAACATTACTAGAACGTTATTAAAGTCCTAGGAAGGTGTTTGGTTACAATATGACATTTAATTTGAATTTTCCGGGGACGTTCAAGCAACGAAAATGATATGACGTTGTGCTCATAACATTTATGGGACATTCAGGGACGTTCCTGCAACGTCTGTTACTGGCTACAATATAGAGTAATAGAGTCAGAGCCGTGGGTAAGCACGATTCCCTCGAACTGTCGAGTCGACAAAAAACGTTGGCTAGCCTACTTTAATCCAAGAGCCGATGTAATGGCCTTCTCATGAGCAAGAATAACCAGGTTTTGCGTTCGCCCATGCAACATGGTATGGCGGAAGGGGTTAAAGATGCAAGATAACTTGGAGAAATAACTTGTTGCAGATGAAACCGATAATAGGCTATCCAATTTTCAAACGGTCACATGCACATTTTCTCCTCTCTCTGAGATTACTGTTTTTGTACATGATCCCTGACAAAAATAAGCGCAATAAACAAAAACTTAACTAAAGTTAAACTAACATTTAGAACACTAATTTGCCTTGCCCTATGCGTGTGCAATCTGAGCCATCAGAGTTCATAGTTGTCATGGCAACACCCCTCCCCTCGGCATGACACTGAGACTCCGGAGAGACACTCTGTGCAGCGGACGGGTCTGCTTCAGAGCTCTGTGTGTTTGTGCCTGAACACGACGAGAAGAGGGGGTGAGCAGTGGGAGACTTTGGAGGCGGGCTGTAGGTTGCCCACCCAATCAGAAGTTAGAAACGGTACTGGTATTTTCTGTGCTATTTTTCCATTGGCTGAACAAAATGTATTTTTTTTCTTAACTTTTGATTGGGTGGGCAAGACGCACGTTTGGTGAGCCCACCCCTGCCCATAGCTACCGCCGGTCGTACTCAGCATAAAGAGTCGTTCAAAAATACCGATTCGTTTGCGAACTGCACATCACTCGCTATTTCTACTTACCTCCTCCGTTGGCGTAGGTCATAGTGGTGAAGCGCCACATGTTGCCCAGCCCAATAATCGCTCCAGCCATGGCCAGACGGAACTCCGTTTTATTGGCCCACTCCCCCCTGTCCTTTATCATACTGCCACGGCCCCTGATGGTCTCTGTCTTCTCCGCCCCACTAGCGGGGGTGTCTGAAGCTGGGGGTTCCATAGCTTTTACACTAAATCTGAGGAGACAGCGATAGTGTGTACAACAAGGAGCAGCCCATTTTATACAATGAAAGCAACTAACTCCTTGTTTTGGGTAGCTACATACCCTGCTCCAAGTTCAAGTTTAAATTCGTTACGTTTTTAGTAGTCTTCAACTGAGCAACGAATAACGTTTCTGGTCATAGAATTTATTTCTAAAAATGAAGTCCATAAACTTTTTAAGTCTGTATAGCCTACATGTTAAACAGCGTTTTCATACTCATAAACGTAAGAGTAGCCTAAACAACAGTTTTCAAACAGGAAAGTGGCGTGCTAAAAGTAGCCTATTTAACTACAGCTACTTAAAGCGTGAACAAAATACTGTTTTAAAACATCCACAAACTTATTTAATAGGCTATATTCGAATTTTGTTTTACTGTCAAAATATATTAGATATGTGATTTGTGGAAACCTGTCTATATGCCTGGGCTATTTGAACTGTGAGAAAAAAAATACGTTATTCATGCAATATTTCACCAGTATTTCACGAAAAACATACCACAACGAACGTTTTGTGCAAACAAGGAACAAACACATTCTGCACCATTGAACCAATTTTTAAACCACATCCTAATTACATGAGGCGGAATATTTTCTCAGGGAAGGATTGTTATATGCTAAATAATAAGACCAGAGAAACAATGGAAATAGTACTCACTTAAGCGACGGACGTTCGTTGTAGTTCTAAATTCACAGAATACAATTGTTTGTGCGGTCTGAGAACATAGAGCTACAGTATGGTAGGGGACGGCGCTGTAGTCACACGCATGAATTGTAAAATAATATCCTGCTGGCATAAAAAACGAACATCTGGTGAGGCTTCAGGAACGCATTCAGCACATCATGTTCCCATTTAACCCATTACTTAATGCATACTACGTTTGAATGTTAAACACTACGCCTACCACAAAATAATTACATGCAATGAATTACAATAGCCTACATAATGCACGCGAATAGCGCGCACGTTTTTGAAGTAGCGTGAATGCTATATGGAACTTTTTATTCAAATAGCTAGGCAAATTGGTGTTATTCCGTCTGTAAATTATTTACTATGTTTTGCAAGAAGGTGTTTCATGGGCAGAGAGGGTGGCTCCCTATTTGTTGGTGGTGGTAACTTATTGAAAGCATGTAATTCGTCTATATATAAAGGCTACACACCATCACACCAATCACCATCTGTCACAATGTCGGTAAGATGTTTGGGTATCTGCTTTAAATCATTCAGGTGAGGTTTTGATGCTCTTGACACCCTTGCAAGTCGTGCTATTACACAAATATTAGTTGTTTTTTTCCATTTGTAAATATTTAATGTTTTCCGTTATGTTAGCCCTGTGAACCACATCTGTTTGCTTCACAAATTAATTATATATATTTTTTCAGTGACTGCTAGGTATCGAGGCCTAAGGAGAAGACAGAGACATGTGGCTACATCTAGGAAGCTAACACTAACTTCCAGGGTGTAAGAAGGTTTTGCTTGCCCTAAGAATGCCCTACTATGCAATGTTAGCCTTGCCTATCCAGATTTTTTGAGATGCTTCCTCTTAAGCACTCACACTTATTTGGATGGGGGACTTTGGGACATTGGTCACCAAAATGAAGAATAAGTCCTAGATCTCTTGCAAGTAGCCTAATCATTCAATAAGGCCCAGAACAGGTATTAAGCCTGGGTTGGACAAATGCAAACTTGTGAAGCTCACTACATATGAGCTCAAGGTATGCTGTAGCTGATGTTCTCAGCAGAGAGCCATTTGTAAGCAGCAGGATTAGTCCTTACTATCACTTAGCCAATGAGCCTCGTGGGACCTTGCTCACAGAGGCAGATAAGCTGTCTGGCAGAGATGTTCAAGACATGTCCAGATAGTCTAACACTCATCAGGCTAATCAAGTGATCTATCAGAGGTTAGTAAACCTGCACCCACGGTGGAACTGCACCTTCAGTCAGTTGTGTGTCCAGCGGAGAGGTTGCTGCTGTCTTTGAGAGACCCGCCTATTGGGAGACTGCAGCCAGAGACAGGGATTATGTTTGAAACTTGGTACATATACGCCGCAAAAACAGTGAAACATGTCTTTTCATGGTTATGTATTGATAACAACACAGCCACCGTGATCCATTAAGTTTTGTAACCATAAATTACTTTTGCCAGTCAAACGTATTTTTCCAGTGTTTGCAGCATTTTAAATCAAATGGAGATGGGCTTGTAAAGATTATAACAGCTGGTTCAGATGACTAACTTTTTTACTCGGCCCCTTCAATTGCTGCTTCCAGCTATATTTTAAATTATACAACAGTGAGTTCCGACCGCGCATTGTGATTGGTCAAGCACATTCCAAACCGTTCGTATATCCACGATATACGAACTTGTATATCCCTCCGCAGTTTGTTTACATTTGATGATTACATTGTATCATCTTTAGAACGAAATTACTTTGAATTCATAAACAATCAGGGTACTATTTTATGAATGCACAGAGATAGATGTAATCTAGCTGATTTAAACACTAAAACTGTTAAATTGGCATGATTTTTTAATGACTGATGTAGTAGCTACTGTTGTATAAAAGCAATAACTTACTCGAGGTTGTGCTATATCATGGATATCGGAACTGCTGTGATCCTAAGCGAATCAAGCAGTTCCGAATGTACTCTGATATACTCTATAAAGGTCTCAAATATACACACACACACACACACACACACCATAGTTTATGGGAAAAGTTTAAATGCTGAAGGTAGTTTTTCCACAGAAAATCAATAATTTTCAATAGTTTTTTAAGTGTTTTTTTTTTTTTTAAGAAAACAGGCGTTGGCACAATATTTAAATTGTGTCATGATGTGTCTGACGCATTTCTCTTGTAATTGTCTGATAAATATTCTATAAGAATGGAGAGGCCAAAAGGGGGATTGCTTTGGCAGCTAAAAGATTTTGTGGGGGTGGTTCTTCACCCGATGTTTTATATTTGAACTGCTTCCTCCAGAAACCATCGTGAAATACTTTGCTAGCACCACTCCCCTTTTTACAAAAGAAAAAGTACCACAGATGCATCTCCTCATCAGGAATTTCTGAAAACCAAAATACATATTGTTCTGCCATGCTGTAATTTAACAGTGTCACGATACTTCTATTATGCAACTTGTCATTGCGATTCTTTTTTTTCTTCCTCAAATGGATTGTGATATTTTTCTATCAATCTGCTGGTACAATAGACAAACATGCAGTTCACTCAAGGCCGGCGGTAGCTATGGGCAGGGGTGGGCTCAGCCCACCCAATCAAAAGTTAAGAAAAAAAATACATTTTGTTCAGCCAATGGAAAAATAGCACAGGAAATACCAGTACAGTTTCTAACTTCTGATTGGTTGGGCAACCTACAGCCCGCCTCCAAAGTCTCCCACTGCTCACCCCCTCTTCTCGTCGAGTTCAGGCACAAACACAGAGCTCTGAAGCAGACCCGTCCGCTGCATAGAGTGTCTCTCGGAGCCTCAGTGTCATGCCGAGGGGCAGGGGCGCCCGCAGGATTTCTTCCCGGGGTACGCAACAGAGGAGGCCAAGCCATAGGCTACATGAAAACAAAGCCACTATTTAGGACTAACGTTACAATGTAATTTACCGATATATTTTGCACTCATAGGGTCGCATATTACAAGAAGTTTTAACGTAGGAGCAGGCCTAGCCTACGTTAAAGTCTGATCTTTCATCAGCAAAACCGGAGAGACTTACTTCATAATAGAATGTAAATGTTGCGCGCAAAAAGATGTTAGGCTACGTGACTTACGTACAGTAGCCTGATCTTTCATCAGGAAAACCGGAGAGACCTCATAATAGAATGGAAATGTTGCGACTTAGCTACAGCACAGTTAATGTTAACACAATGAAAACACTTCTGACAAGTCAATGTAACTATCGAACATGCTCAACAAAATGTATTCACTGCGTGCGTGTGTGTGAGAGAGAACACGCCACTGCAAATAAAATAACATTTTGCCTCAATCACTGCATAAAAATAAATAGCATCTTACCCTTAAGCCCTATTCAGACGGGATAAGTTTTACAGGGGGAGGTGGGGTAATGTAGCGGAGGAGCTCCGCTATTTTAATAATGCATGGCATTTTATATAGCGCCTTTCTAGATACTCAAAGCGCTTTACAATGATGAGGGGGAAACTCGCCTCTACCACCACCAATTTTAGCCCCGTCTGAATCTACCATGTCCGTAACTTTTACGGACTACGCGCTCCCGCGCCAGTAAAAATTCCGGAGTCTTTTACCTAGCCTACTGTTAAATGTCCTGTAAAAATTACCCCAGGTTAAAGCAATCCCGTGCGAATTGACATGTCCGGTAAAATTCTGTTATTTCCTGTGAGAAATTAGTTTCCCCCAGTCTTTTCTACTGGTTTTTCCACGTAGTAAGCAGTCGAGGACGCCTTTGGTTGTGCTCTCTTCGGTCCAGCTATTGACCGACCTCTAAATGAATGTTACATTAAATAAGAAGACAGAGAGAAAAAAAAGAAGAAAAAAAACAGGCTCAAAAGTAGGCTACAGTGGGGCAACGCTTTATAGCCTAGCTATAGCCTTACATACATGTTATGGCCTAACACTGTTTCTTTTCAAGCTAACGTTAATAAAGAGGTGTACCGTGTAATGCAGGATTCTTCACGCTTTTTGTGGACATGTTTGCCATGCCAACATTGTCTCCACGTAGTTTTTTTTTTTTTGGCGCCTCAGTTTGCAGTGAAAATAGGATGTAGCCTATAACGTTGTATGACTCGTGGGGAACATTTTCGGTGTGACGACAACATAGGGTAGACACTCCCATCTCTGTATTTCTAGACGCTGATTAGGCTACGGAGATACTTTATCCCGTCCGAATTGGCCATTAACATTACAGACGTCCTGTGGTAATAATAATTTGAGAGAATAATTACTTTACAGACATTGTCCTGAAAACTTATCCCATCCGAATAGGGCTTTGGAATGTGAGATTGACCCTCCTTGCGTCCCGGTTGCGTCAAATTCCCTAAGCATCCGCTCTGTGTCGATTTCAAAGTCGTTGTGAATGTTCATAATCGCCAATCGCGTCTGTCATGCTGTTCCGTAGGTAGGTTTTCAGACGTCTCAAACAGCTGAATGAGCGCTCGACCGAAGCAGTATAGACACGGGCATCGTAAGAAGCACTTTCAGTATGGTATGAAGTATTCGTTCAAATTAGTTATCTTGACTGACAAGGAAAAATGCAACTCTAAACTTTTCCCAGTCTAAAGAAAAAGGTGATCCTCCAATCTTTCACGGTGTTAACGGCGGGATGGTGATCCTCCAATCACTTTCAACTGTGTCTTCCAATCACTTTCAAATGTTTGAAATATGCAAAACTTGGAAAATACAATAACCAGGCAATACAACGAAGACAATAAGCAAATATCATTCCTCAACATCGTAGAAACAGAGACGCAGAGACTTTGACAATTCACGTCAATTTTGCTGTTGTTGCTAAGGTACGCAGACTGCGTACTCTGCGTACAGCTGGGGGCGCCACTGCCGAGGGGAAGGGGTGTTGCCATGACAACTTGGAACTTTGATGGTTCAGATTGCACACACATAGGGCAAGGCAAATTAGTGTTCTAAATGTTAGTTTAACTTTAGTTAAGTTTTTATTTATTGCGCTTATTTTTGTCAGGGATCATGTACAAAATCAGTAATCTCAGAGAGAGGAGAAAATGTGCATGTGACCGTTTGAAAGTTGGATATTATCGGTTTCATCTGCAACAAGTTATTTCTCCAAGTTATCTTGCATCTTTAACCCCTTCCGCCATACCATGTTGCATGGGCGAAAGCAAAACCTGGTTATTCTTGCTCATGAGAAGGCAATTACATCGGCTCTTGATATGGATTAAAGTAGGCTAGTCTACGTTTTTTTTTTTTTTTTTTTTGAAATTTTTTTATATAATTTGTTTCAGATTTTTTTCCCCCCAATTGAACCCGTATTCGAATTCAATTCCCCCCGTGTAGCAACCGCTAGAGAATCACCGCTGCACAACCCCGTCAGCCAGTAGTAGACGGAGGTTACCACGTCCTGATTCAGGGCGCGACTCCTCCAAGCCCGACCGTGATTCCAACTCGCCCAGGGTCGCTATATGCGCAGCGATTGTCTCCGATAGATTAAACATTTTATTTTAGAAAATACCCTGTGTGAGGTTGTGTAGAAATGCAGGAAATAAGTTTTAAAAGGCTCAACATTTTATGGGGGAGGACCCCCAGACCCCCCGCTACTTCGTTCCCCTTTGTGCCCCACCAACATCCCTTCATGCCCCCCCAATCAAAACAGTCTAGAACCGGGCCTGAGTTCACTGCTTGCATGCCAGTATTGTTAGGTGTGTGAATATATCACTCTTGCAGATAACAAAAGCACTACACTGAAAGCATTACTGCGGTGGTTTTACACATCACAGGGAGTTGATCAAAGTGTCAAATCAAAGCACTGATGGACTGCAGCTTTTTTAAGATTCCAGCAGCAAATAATTTAGCATGATTGAAGAAGTAAACTCATGTCAATCCTGATCTTGCATGCCTGATTGGATTCAAATTATTACAATTGTTTTAGAAGTGTTTAATTGTTTTTAAAGCATACAATGCTTGAGTACCACTTGAGATGTAACAACATGCCACAGCCAAGGGAGGCAGGGAAACACAACAGCCCAAAATGATGGGCTGGTATGCGGGTATATGCGGATGCTGCTAACCCATGGTCCACACCAAGAACGATAACTATAAATATATAGTTTTAGAAATCGTTCTAACTGAAGGGTATGGCGGAGTCCACGCCACAACCATAACGACAACGATAGTGACGAACGATATTGTCGGGATCACTTTCAGAGCGATTTGATAAACGATAGAAACACTGACAGCCAATCAAAATCCATCCGAATTTACAAGCTGTCGACACAACTGGAGCGCGCAGCGCGTGCTTGGTGCTACTGTTTACAGAACGTTATCGTTCATCAGTGTGGATACTCACATCGTTATCGTTATAGTTATTGTTATAGTTACCGTTCTTGGTGTGAACCAAGGGGCCAAGACTGGGCTTTCGTTTTGAAGCTCACTTCCTGGTTGGGCTGGGAGCGGCAATTGTGCCAATTAACATTTGTTCAGGACCAATCAGAGGGACAGGTTGAGTCCTCTTCAGCTCCACGGAGCAGACGCAGTTTGTACAAACGGGCGGCGAAAAAGACATCCGGAGCCTCAATTCAGTTTTTACGAGGCCGTGAAAAGGCAATGGGTGACGTCACAGTGGCTTTGTCCATATTATACAGTCTATGGTGTGAACGGGCCTTTAGTCGGGTATTGAATCTGGACCTTCATTACAGACTCATTGCTCACTAAATGTTACACATTAATGCTGACAGTGGTGGCTGACATCTCTTCTGATTCGATAACAGAAGTTGCAGCACTAAATACAGATATGTGTAAACAAATAATTATATATATCACTGGGAATTGTAAATTGGGGAGGAAAGGGGGCAAAAGCATAATAAATAGCAGATATGTTTTCATGCATGTAATGTGTGGTGACAAGACAGCATTTACTGTGAAAAATTGCACGAACATTTTTTAGAACATATAAAAAGTCCACATCTTTACAAACAAAAACAGACAGTATAAACAGCGCCAATGTACGTCAAAAAGAAGTAGGGTACATTATATGGAAACACTATTACAAAGCAATGTGACCTTTCACACAATTACATATTGTTTCTCCAAAACACAATGATAAGAACTATTGTAACTATTCGATAATTCAAGTCAATTACATTTTATGAAATATCTCCAATTAATGAAACATTCACAGAACTCACCTTCTGTGGGAATAATGCTAAATCTTCATGGAGCAAGTTTGGGTGTGTGCAGGTCCCCTGGAAACCATACCCCAAATATTTTTGAAAATAAAGTTTGAAATGTCTCGCTGCATTCCTATTGAATGAAATAAAAACAGATAAATATACCCATCTGTATTAAACTAATCAGAATATGCAAAGCCTTACTTATGGGATATCTTCCAACTTTCAAAGGAGCAATGCAGTCAGCTGTAGTCAAAAATAGTGTTACAGCTCTCTACAAGTGGAATGCCAAGGATTTGCTATGTGGCCAATACGTCAGTACACCACAAGATGTCAGCATAAGACCAAATTAATTATACAGTGGAGCTTCAGGGGGGTTTTCCACAAAGTAGGATTACTGGGTTAGCTGGATAACTGCACTCAGTAAAATCCAGAACAGCTCTTTTTACTCCAACTAACTGAGTAATCCTGCTTTGCGGAATACCCCCCAGAAAAAGGAAACTCAGTTATGGACTAACTGGTCACCCAAACAATATATGAACACAGAAGTAGCATAAGCAAGTAAGCATCTTCAAGCTCTGTATACAGTACATCAATTATCGGTATTATCAATGATGCAAAAAGTGAGCATTAAACAGAAGTGTCACACATTTTACCATGATAATTAAACTGGAAAAAACCTCTCCCTCTATATTAACTTGTTGGGTCCATCTAAAATCTGAGAGTTTGGAGAAAGTTTCTGAGTAAGAAACATAATCAAACAAAAATAAGGGCACATTTTTGAGTGCAGTTAAGCATTTTTATTTTTTTCATTGCTGAGCTGGACACATTGATGGATTATTGTATTAATCACCAGTACTAGAAGCAGTTTAAATTGGTAGTTAGAAGCTGGATAGTTAGAATTAGGTAGTTAGATATTTCACCGGATCACTGTTCAACCTTCATTGTTCCTTCACTGTTTCTTTTTTTAGATCTTTTCTTGGTCAGTAGTTTTTCGTTCGCTGTACACATACATTTTCTAAGAAATTTAAATTCACACAGTTTGTAATGTTTTATTTATTGAGAATACAATACAGGTAGCATTAATTATTAATGTTGTCATGCACATACAAGTTATGCTGCATTTTATTATTTTGTATCTTTCAGAAGGACATAGAAGAATGAATGCTGCAATAAGGTCTGATTTATGCCTTGTTTGAATTTATGTGTGTTGTAAACAAAATTATTTTATTGATTCTATGATGAATTGCATATGTTTCACTGTCTGGCCATATATACATTACCAGTCAAAAGTTTGGACACAGTTGATTGAATGTATCTTTCTCATTATCTTAGGGTCATTTTGATCTAAAGGCTTATGTTTGGGGGGGGGGGGGGGGGGGTGATGGTGTGGGGTTGCTTTGCTGGCGGCACTGTTTGACGAGTTATCTAGAAAATTCTAGAATTGAAGGCAAAGAGCTTGTTTAATTTGTGTGAGATAAAATAGCTAATACAATTATTTGTAACTTGGCCTCATTTTGATATCAATTTGTTTAATGGCAGGCCTTGATTTATTATACTTTTATTGTAGACAGTGCTTTCTATGCTTGAGTGAGATTGAAAACATTCACAATTACAAACAGCATATAATATTCACATTTACAAACAGACATTTATACCAAGAAACAATCATTTACACCAGAGAAAGGGTGGGGGATGGATAAATAAATACAGATAAAAATTACAAATATTTAGGCTTACTAAATAAATATTCAATCTTACAAACCTATCCAGCCATGTTTGCCCCATTAATGTACTGTATGTTTGTGGGTCAGATAAAGTTTATCCAAATAAGTAAAATAGTATAATTTATTTAAAAATGTAAAAGAATAAAAAATCTTATTTGCCAACACAATTTTCTGAAAAAAAAAGTCAATAGTAATAATAATAATGAGGCAATTAATTAATGATGTGGTTTTAATACACCCAAAGCACTGGATGCAGACAATTGTTCAAACATGTAAAATATTGTAGTCATTTAAAAAAAATGTCATTTTAAAAAGTGTAACATAGCTGACTTGAAAATTTCCACTATACGTAAATGATTGGCATTTTTGACGCTTTCACATACCAAATAAAGTTTGAATGACCACAATGATACACAATAACCCTGTTCTTCTCCTCCACCATTCAGAGTCATGTTGTTTGTGGGTATAGCATGGAGCAGCTCGCTGCACAGCTGAAAGCAAGACTCACCTAGCTACTTAACATCTGTGCCAAGGTGGTGGGACAGCCGCTGGAAGAGGCTTTCCTAAACACCTGAAGCAAAAGAATCCACAGTCTAACAAACAACATTGTACTCGACCCAACTCATTTCCTTCATGGGGAATATGAACTCTTACACTCGGACAGGCATTTCAGGTCAGTGGGCTATAAAAGGAAGAGATTTTAAAACCCTTTTGTTCCATTTTTGTTTAGGATGGTCAATGGATGGGGGAAAAGGCAAAGATAAATAATACACTCACTCTCTTTAGAAATTTCTTTAAAATTTTATTTTATTTTATTTGTTAAGCTGTTTTAATGGGCTATTCACCATTACATAATTACATGTGACAACTGAGAATTCTCCTCCTTGCTTGAAGCTGTAAATCAAGCTAGCAAAAATGAAGATAATTCCAGAGTTGTCTGTTTCTAATATACATTCACCATGAATGGATGGTCTCCGTAATTAATATACAAAGTTTTGGAATGTCGTTTCTGCACAAGTTAAAGACATGAAAGCGAGATTACCACGCTGCATAGAGCAACCAGTGTCGCAAATAAGCTACAAACAGCCCAAAATAAACTAATAAGAATAGTCCTCAAGCTCCATCCTCAAACTCAGGCCTGTCACGATAACTATTTTTGTTGGACGATATATTGTCCCAGAAATAATTGCGATAAACGATATTATTGTAATTTTAAGACCATTTTATGCCACTGATATAATGATAATGTTTGAGTCACTTCCCTCTGGGAGGAGGCTGCGGTCCATCAGGACCAAAACCTCACGCCACAAAACAGTTTCTTCCCATCTGCAGTGGGCCTCATTAACAAGGCCCGGGACCCCCACTGACACTGTTTCCTACCTCCTCCACCTATAGACACTTCACATTACATTAAAGTCTGTCAATATGCGTTATATTAACGCACCTCTGGACTATGTACTTACACTCCATAACTTTGAATAACTGAACATTAATCCTGCACAATTGCACTCCTGTTAGTCCATTTGTCAACAAACATCTGTCATTTATTCATCATGTTTATCTGTCATCACCTGTCATAACCTGCTGTAACCCCCCATCAAAAGAAATTATAATACAATCAAATAGTCAAATTTGATTGGATGCAATGTTAGATCACTTTGATTTTATTTGTGAAGCACGTCAGTTTTCCCGCGGTTGAATAAAGTTTAGACAAAGAGGAGCAGCTGTGGAGGGAGCAGCGCTGAGGCTGAGTGGAGACACTGACAGAGAACAAGATAAAATGAATTCACGTGAGGAAAAGATCGCTCAGACTTTAAATTCATTTCCCACCTCTAACGACAATTGGACAAAGTTGTTTCGGATTATTAGACGCGCCGTTGGCCCGGTAGGTGAAGACGGAGGCTGACAGCAGCTCCTCCGGGTCTGATTTCAGACGGCAAGAGTGATCATGAAGGCGTGAGATGTGAAGAAAAAGTGAGGAGGGATGTTTTCCACTCATGGATGATCCGATAACAGCATCCAGTGTCTCTGATTAACGTTACTGTTATCTGAAGAGGACTTAAAGAGCCCGGAGTACACCGGGAGGAACAGGTGCAGCAGCAAAGTGTAGGACAGCGACGCATGTTACGTTACAAACTCTTAACACCAGAGGTGAGAGCGACCAGATTAAAGAAAAGACTAATGTAAGTGCTTCAGTTACTTAATCTACACAATCCTTGTTTTTTTCTGTTTGTAAAGGCTGTTAAAAATCACTAGAGCAGGTTCACAAAGCAGCTCTGTGTGTAACGTAGTCTAATGTAGTGTGTAGCCTACTTTTTATTACTTTTTCCTTTGATTTCGTTTTATTAAAATTAAATAAAACGAAATTTTCAATTCAGTTTAGTTTCAGTTAGTTTTCAGAGTTTAATTTTAGTTTTTATTGTACCTCTTAAGCCCTAGAGCACCCGCTGGAGGACGTGTGTGTCTGTGCGTGTGTGTCTCTGTGCGTGTGTTATGACGACTCATCATAACTCATAGACTATAAAAGTGGTAAATTATCGTTCCGACATTGAGAGGAGGTGTTGCTGCAAATGGTTTACATGGCTCCTCAGTGATTAATGCTGTATAATAACCAGAAACACAGCAGTATTCCTGTTAGTTCATGATTTTCTTTCGAATGTGATTCTAAAATATTGTAATAAACCTCCTCTTTTGATCCACCGGGAGGTGAGAGCAAATACTGGATTAGATTAGAGTAGCATGTAAACTGCACCACCTTTAAACCAGTCAGGTCCGAAGTCAGATTTTTAAGAGCACTCCCACACAGGCAGGTAGAAAAAGATAATCAACTTTATTATATACACAATTCATCATGCACACGGCAAGGAATAAAACTGGAATGTCACCAAATATGCCCAAAGCGGAATGAACACGACACACGTGACTGATTTGTTTTAAATACCTCAAATACACAGCAAAGATCAATACGCAAGCCCACTGCACTATACACAATAAATAGGGTCAAAACCCATACATAGCTACTCGTGACACACTACGTCCCCAATAAGGCAACCTGGTTAACTCCCCGCTTAAATTCATTTGCCATCTACCATGTTCGTATTCGGAATAAAACATATAGTTTATGACGGACACAGACGACCACACACGTATACAAATTATTCAGTTAAAAATGTACTTCCCCGAATCTGTTGGCAAGACCCCCCCGTGGGGTCTGAGCTTGTAGACTGGCCCGATTAACTTATACCAGCCGTTGATAACCCAGGAACAGGTACAAGCAGGGAACGTAATTATTACAACAACGCACTCGCGGTAAATTTAACAGGAGAGTCGACCAAGGGCTCTCAACCAGTATCTGGATATAATCTTCCGTCCAGCGGGATCAACAATAATTATAACATTCAATGATTCCTTAATACCTGAGCCCCCCCTCTCTCTTTTTTGGCGCACCAGTCTCTGCCTTTTTTAAAGTCTCTCTCGAGTCCGTATTACCACGGACACAGGTGTAGCTCATTGTCCGTAATGACAGCGTACGTCCTTAATCGCGTGTCCTAGATGTAAACCACCTGTCCTCCGCACTCACACCACAATATCCCCCCTCCTGGGTGGAAAAGACTCGTCCTCGAGTCACTCCGAAGTCATCTCAAAGTCCTTGAACTTGGCTGGAAACTTCCGATCCCGAACTGGCCGTAGTGTACCACCCATTTGCGGTCCTTCAACACCCTGCAGCCTAGCAGGGGATTGTCTTGACTGCTCCTGCCGCCAAGAAAGACCCGACGGCCCTTCACCAGGGTTATCTCGAATCTCCGGAGCAGACATCACCAGTGGACAAGCTCCACGGATCACAGCTGGACCAGTAGGTGGCATAGGGTCAGCCACCACTAAGGGGCAAGCCCCCTGGGTCATAGCCGGGTCAAGAGGTGGCGCAGTGGCAGGTAACATTGATGGGCGGCCTGTCATAGCCATGGTTGAATCAGGTGGTACTGGTGGTCTCCCCATAGCCGCTGCCGCCTGGCGAGCTCTTCGTTGGTACTGCACCCCGCTAGCCCCAAAGTTGATCTCTGGCTGGTGTCGCGGGTGCAGTGGCTGGGAGGACTGGTTGGGCTCCTGGCCATTTAGACCCCTTGCCTCTCTCCCAACACCACCACTATCTCCTACAAAGGAACCAACAAAAGGCTTCAGCCGATTAAAATGCACCACACTTTCAGAGCCACCCTCCACTAACTTAATGTGGTACAATACATCAGAGACCCTTTCAAGAATCCTGAAAGGGCCCTTATAGCGCCTCTGTAATTTGGGGCATACTCCACGCTTCCTTGCCTCAGTTCGTAGCCAAACCAGCTCCCCCACTGAATAATATTGAAAATTAGCTCGAAAATCGAATGTTGCCTTCTGCCGACCAGAGGCGTTTAACTGATGCCTTTTAACTGCCTCTACTACTGTAGCCAGTGTCTCTGCCAGCCCCATGACATAACCACTGACCGACTTAAATGTTTCCTGTTGGTTCACATCAAGCATAATATCAAGAGGGAGAACTATTTCCTGCCCAAACAGCACCTTATATGGCGTAAAGCTAGTGCTTGCATGGACACTACTCCTATAGGCCATCATGACATACGGCAAAAGGATGTCCCAATTACGCTGATTTTCATCCACAAACAGTGACAACATGGACAGCAAGGTACGATTAAACCGTTCAATCATGCCATCAGATTGAGGGTGATAAGGGGAAGTTCGTGTTTTGTTCATATTCAACAATCTACAGAGATCTTGAAAAAGGTGGGACTCAAAGTTCCTACCCTGATCCGTATGAATACTGCGGGGGGCACCAAAGCGACAAATCCACTCCTCTGCCAATACCTTGGCAATGGAATAAGCTTCTTGATTGGGGAGTGGATAAGCTTCTGTCCATTTTGAAAAGTAATCCCCGACGACCAAAATATACTTATTTTTATTTGCCGTTTCTGTAATGGGGCCCATAATATCCAATGCTATTCGCTCAAAGGGCCGAGAATGTACGGACGGGTTAAGGGGGGCACACCGGAATTTCCCTTGAGTCTTACGAGATGCGCAGTCTACGCATTCCCTGCACCACCGCCTAACATCTCCAAACCACCCCGGCCAATAAAACCGGTCTTTAACCTTACCCTGTAATTTGTGAATACCTAAGTGGCCTCCTGTAGGTGTATTATGCAACATTGCCAATACCCCAGGTACCATAGAATTTGGAAGCACTACCTGGATTTTAGAGGCTGCATCAGAATGCGGAAGGGGGATACGCACTAATTTCTGGTCTTGTATTTTAAGCTGTTCCCACACTGAAAAGTATGCGCGTACACCCAGATCATCTGGCAACCCATCGTGCCCCTCCCCAGGGCCCATTTTATGCCGAATAATAAGGGCTATTATTGGATCTTCTCTCTGGGCTTGTGCCAAATCATCCACCATCTCTCCTCCAGGCTCTGGGGTCGCTGATAGAATATTTTCTCGCAACACACACACTACAGGGGTCTGCTCAGTGTCACATGGCCGGCTAGCAAGATCGCAGCACTCTGCACCACCTTGAGCCCCAAAGGCTGGCAATCGGGAGAGGGCGTCAGCATTGGTGTGCTGTTTCCCAGGACGATGTACAATTTTGTACTGGAAATTTGCTAATTGCTCGACCCACCGAGCCAACTGCCCTTCCAAGCCTTGAAAATTGTGTAACCAACGCAATGAATTATGGTCAGTACGTAACAGAAATTCCTTCCCCAGGAGATAATGCTTAAAATATTTGGTGAAGACAACCATACTCAGTAGCTCTTTTTTTGTGGTGGCGTATTTCCGTTCTTGTTTAGTCAATGCGCGGCTAGCATACGCGACTACACGCTCCAATCCCTCATCCTCCTGCGATAACACTGCACCTATCCCAGCGTCACTGGCATCTGTATCCAATATAAACAACTTTTGAGGGTTTGGATATGCCAAGATCGGTGCCGTGGTAAGACTGGTTTTTAACTGGAGGAAAGCTCTATTGCAGTCTTCCCCCCACCGAAACCGTCTACCCTTTTCAGTCAATTGGTGAAGGGGGCGGGCAATTTCCGCAAACCCCTTCACAAACCGCCTGTAATAGGAGGCCAACCCCACAAAACTACGCACCTCCGTCTGATTCATAGGCGTAGGCCACCCCCGCACTGCCTCTATTTTAGTGGGATCTGCCATTACACCCTCCGCAGAAATTACATGTCCCAGATACCGGACTCGAGTGGAGAAGAGGTTGCATTTTGATGGCTTGACCTTAAGATTTGCCTGGCGCAATTTAGCAAGAACTGTTTCTAGCCGACAAAGATGTTCCTGAAAAGTTCGTCCAAATACAATAATGTCATCTAAATACACCAAGCAGGTACTCCACTGCAGATCAGCCAGTACCAAGTCCATCAACCTCTGAAAAGTACTAGGTGAGTTGCAAAGACCAAAACTTAAAACATTAAATTCCCATAGACCCTGTCTTGTGGTGAAAGCAGTTTTGGGGCGATCGCGGGGATCTACCTCCACCTGCCAGTAACCACTGGCCAGGTCGAGGGTACTAAACCAACATGCATTAGTCAAGCTGTCAAGTGCATCGTCAATTCGCGGCAAGGGGTACGCATCTTTTCGTGTGACATCATTCAATTTTCTATAATCCACACAAAAACGTAAACTCCCATCCTTTTTCCTTACTGGTACTACGGGGGCAGCCCACGGACTACAGGAGGGGCGAATAATACCATTATCATGCATTTGTTTGATATGGTCAGCCACTTCCTGTTGAAGTTGGAGGGGTACCCTGCGCGGGGCCATTTTAATTGGTTTTGCATCACCGGTATCAATCTGATGCAGGGTAAGGTGGGTTCGCCCCAAATCAGTATCGCCAGTACTAAATACTGAGGCATTCTGGTAAAGGAGTTCACGAATAGAATGCAACTCGGCTGTGTCAAATCCCCGTTCTTCCAAACCAAACTGTTGGAGGAGCTCCTCAACCGAGCAGGATCGATTAACATGGCCCTGTTCAGTCTCCCCATCGCATACCGCTTCATCCCCAACTACAACATCCGTAACTAACGCCCCGATTTTCATCCCCCGTTTTAATGTATGCATGTCATTAGTTACATTAATCACCCTTACCGGCATTAATCCATTCTCAATTTTACATACCACTCGAGCCACCAGAACATCACAGTGGGCAAGTAACGAACTAAAAGGTTCCAACATACCTGCAGTACAGTTACTAGTCAACCCCTCTACCGCACCAGAAATAATGACTTCACTGCGGGGAGGAATAACAGTGTCCGAGTGGACGATGACAACTTTTGGTTGGTGAACATTATCGGCAAGTATCAAAGGTAATTTCTTCCCCATTAAACGGCAGCATCGATTACCCAAATCAATCACAGCACCAAATTTGGAAAGGAAATCATTACCAAGCAAAATATCCTGTGGCATAATGTCAGCGACCAAAAATTCGGCAATTAGGGCCAACGAATCAAATTGACAAACCGTCTGCCAACGTCCCAAGATCTCCATTTCTCCTCCATTAGCAGCAGAAACTGTACCCCGATATCCCATTAGCTCCGATTCCCCCCGAGTTATCTCCATCCAAATTTGTTTAGGAACAATGGAGACCTGGGCCCCTGTATCAACCAAAAACTGAACATTTAACTCACCCAATTTTGCCGGTAGATATACACCAGTGTTTGCTGCATGGGGTGAATAGGCCAATTTAGACAACACTGAGAGGGGGGCGGACATTTGGCCAACAGTGCCCGCCCCCTCTAGTTTCCCTGTAAATATGGGCAGTCTCTCCGGATGTGACGGTTGCACCCACACTCCCAGCAGGTTTCTCCCTGCCCACGACTGTAACGACTAGAAATACCTGCACGCGATGTTAGTGCCTCTTGGGGCCTTGCCGGAACCTTGGGGGCTTGCAAATTTTGTACTGCTACATGTAGTGATTTAACTTCTTGTCTTAACCCCTCGACTACACCGAGTAAAGCCTCCATTCGAGTATCTTTAGCTAATTGGCTATCAGACACACCCCGTACTTTACTATCAGAGCCTGAATGGCCATGTTCTAAACTCCTAATGAGTTCCAGTTCAGATGCCAGATTAATTGCTTCCTCTAAAGAGGTCGGTTTAGCAGTACGCAACTGGACGCGCAAATCACTACTCCCCACATGAGCAATGAAGTGGTCACGAGCCATAAGATCTTGTGTGGGATTATCGGCAGAGGGATAAGCCCTTGTCATAAGACGCCGCAACGTGTTGCCAAATTCACGAGCAGTTTCATTAGGCAGCCTCCTTCTAGAGGAAAAGCTGACCCGATTCCAGTCGTCACTGTCACATGGCTCCAAACATCTACCCATAGCCTCTTTTAATTGGGCATAACCACTCTTAGATGTAGCCGCCAGACCACTATAGATATCCCGGGCTCGACCCGACAACAGCAGTGCCAAAAATTTTAATTTAAGTTCGTCATCCCACCCATTTACCTCCGCAGCGATTTCGAACTGTTGTGCCCAATCACTCCATTCCCGCCCGGTACCGGTAAACGTCTCGGGCATAAAGACCGGGCGTGAGGACATTGGGGCCCTATTGGGAACGAACTGCACTGGTACATTATTGCTGCGTGCAGGGCCAGCAACTTGACTCAGCTCAGGTGGACCTACTTCCGGGGATGCGTTCTCAACCGACATATTATAGGCCTAGGTCCAGTTCACGCAGCCAATTAAGTAGATAAGAGAATGGGCTAATAGAACCCTAACAGCTACAATAGCTATCTTCACGAGAATCTTCCGGTAGGTGTTTAAACTTACTACAAGTCCCTATAACCGAAGAGCTTCCGGAAAACTGTTCTAAAGGCTACTCTCACTTGCCTAATTAAACAGAAATGAGTTGAAAAGCCCAAACTCCCACTCCAAATAGACCTATAGGCTGCAGAACAGTATGACTGAGCGACACCACAATAGTTGAACAAAAAGGAAAACAAATCCCTCCGCTGCCACCAATGTAATAAACCTCCTCTTTTGATCCACCGGGAGGTGAGAGCAAATACTGGATTAGATTAGAGTAGCATGTAAACTGCACCACCTTTAAACCAGTCAGGTCCGAAGTCAGATTTTTAAGAGCACTCCCACACAGGCAGGTAGAAAAAGATAATCAACTTTATTATATACACAATTCATCATGCACACGGCAAGGAATAAAACTGGAATGTCACCAAATATGCCCAAAGCGGAATGAACACGACACACGTGACTGATTTGTTTTAAATACCTCAAATACACAGCAAAGATCAATACGCAAGCCCACTGCACTATACACAATAAATAGGGTCAAAACCCATACATAGCTACTCGTGACACACTACGTCCCCAATAAGGCAACCTGGTTAACTCCCCGCTTAAATTCATTTGCCATCTACCATGTTCGTATTCGGAATAAAACATATAGTTTATGACGGACACAGACGACCACACACGTATACAAATTATTCAGTTAAAAATGTACTTCCCCGAATCTGTTGGCAAGACCCCCCCGTGGGGTCTGAGCTTGTAGACTGGCCCGATTAACTTATACCAGCCGTTGATAACCCAGGAACAGGTACAAGCAGGGAACGTAATTATTACAACAACGCACTCGCGGTAAATTTAACAGGAGAGTCGACCAAGGGCTCTCAACCAGTATCTGGATATAATCTTCCGTCCAGCGGGATCAACAATAATTATAACATTCAATGATTCCTTAATACCTGAGCCCCCCCTCTCTCTTTTTTGGCGCACCAGTCTCTGCCTTTTTTAAAGTCTCTCTCGAGTCCGTATTACCACGGACACAGGTGTAGCTCATTGTCCGTAATGACAGCGTACGTCCTTAATCGCGTGTCCTAGATGTAAACCACCTGTCCTCCGCACTCACACCACAATATATATTGACTGGTTGGTTGAATGGTTACAGTGAAACAGTTCTCAGAGTATATCAGCAGGAGCCAGGACGCTGCGCAAAAAAAGAAGAAAAAAAGCGAGTGTTCTACAATTTAGATCTGAAAGTATCCTGATGAGAGGAGGGAATGCATTTTTCACCATAAAAAAAACAGTAGGCTAGGCTGAGATTGAAGGGAATTTGACGTGAAAAATCTCACCAATATAGCTCACGCTATTCAAAACTGAATGTCCCCCCACTTCTAAACTCATTCCGGCGCCACTGTGAGAGGCACAGATCGTCTCGAACAAAGTGGCTCAAAAGGCCGAGTTAACCAACAACTGAGTAACAACAGTAACGTAACAAGTGTCGCTGTCATCAACTCGACCAACGTTACTTCGCTGTCTCCTCTGCTCCGCTGAATTCCGTGTGTGTGGAGGTGCAGCCCCGGCGCGGTGGTCAGAGGAGAGAAACTCAGCGGGATCATAAATGACTGCAAAACTGGATTTATCAAAATGCTGAAACCTTCTGGAAATAACCTGCTGAAACAGGTAGACAGATTATTTGCCTCAAATAGATAGACCACGCACAATAAGTTATGCTGTTTATTCTGGCATCATGTTGGCTAAAATGTTGGTGACATTCTTATGTAAACAAACACGCATGTACTGTAAACACAATGGGCAATATCGAGGTCGCAAAAATGATCGACGTCATGTCCATTTATCGTAAGATAAGTCGATATAGTAATTATCGTGACAGGTCATATTAGTCATTTTGGAATTATACAGTGGATACCAGTTAATTTAAGAGTGGTACAACTAAAATTTCTGATTGCTTTAAAAAAAAATTAAAAACCAGGCCCCCAGCTATTTGGCTGGTTATTTTCATTTAATTAGTGACACACACAGGCATCATACCAGAGCCAGTGTCGCAAATTTAAAATTCTATTTTTCAGAGGCTTGGCAGGGAAATTGACTTAAAATCATTAACCAGCCCAGGTACTTTCAGGATAAAAGCGAAAAACTGGTTGATGTTACATATTCCATAATGTGTAATTTTTATTTTATTTTATTTATTTATTTTATTTTTTTAACCATTTAAAATATTTGTTTTGCATTGTGTAAATGCATGTCCATTTGATGATCTTAAGTTCTGTAAATACACGATTGTTTTTTTCTAAATGTAATAATCTTTGATAGATAAATCCCGGGTCATGAGCAGGGTTGCGGACACGGTCGGATAACCTGGGTTGACCCATTCAGACCAAAGGCAAACACAGGTTTAACCCGGTTCATTGCTTCGGTGTGAAAGGGGCATAGGAGAGTCTTCTCCCCAAGGACAGAAAGGAAAGTCCCCTCCCCAACGACAAGGAAGACTGCTGTGTTTCAACCTTCTTAACACCTCCCCTCCCCAAACATTCTGTGTAAACCGAGAGGCTGGTGTCACATCCACAAGGAGATAGTGAAAAATCTGAATCCCTACTTTGAACCAACCTCTCTTACAACATGGAACATTTCTCATCTCTCTCCCCTTTCTTTAAGGCATTCCGCATAGATGTCTCTCAGTTGCTTGCTTTTTCAGTGGTTTTTACAAACATCATGGCAAAAAAAAAAGGATTAAGATACATTACAGAAAAATAATATTTATTACATCTATAAAAACATGCTTACATATCCAGTCACCCCCCTACAAGAATGTATAGGTAGCTACTCCCTGATTCAGACCTTCCAACACATTTTGCATATAATTCTCAGATTCCTTGTTGTCTCCTCAGATTCAGGAGCCAGATTCTTTGTTGTCTGAAGGCATCTATTTAAAAGGTCAGCGTCCCTGGGTGGGCTCGAACCACCAACCTTTCGGTTAACAGCCGAACGCGCTAACCAATTGCGCCACAGAGACCAAGTTGCGATGTTGGTAAGACAAGAACTGGGACAAAGTTATACGGCCTGTCAATACGCCAAGAGTAACATGAAACAAGGAAGGGGGGTGGTGACTGAAAGGGCAGGAGGAAGCCCGGCTAGCTCAGTCGGTAGAGCATGAGACTCTTAATCTCAGGGTCGTGGGTTCAAGCCCCACTTTGGGCGCTGCCTTTTCCCTGAGAGGCCGACCCCCCCCCCCACCCAAAAGAGGGCCCCTGCCTGCGCATGTGCACAATCCTAAACTGCAAGCACTGCTATACAGTGAACTCAACACAACACATGGGGTGTGTACTACAAAGCAAGATTATCAGGTTAGCAAGATAATTTAAGTTGTAACCCTGGGTGTTCCATACCACAAAGCTGACACATTTTTAATCAAGGTATATTGCCATGGTAACTCATGCTGCACGGCTAACTTGACCCAGGGCAGGTTATGTTCAGGCTAACGGATTCAACGTTTAAAAGCTCTCCCCAAATCAAACACTACATTAATGCCAGGGATCACCTACTGGGGTGTAATAATAGTACTTACGATGTGCCTGTTGACACACAGGATGAAGGACATACAGCTAACATTACCAAGCTAAATGCCCCCAAAGCTGTACACATATGGTTGGTCACAATAATTCTTTGGCTATTTTGCTTTGATGATTCAAAAGGACTTTTTAAGTAGTGTAACTAGTACCCCTTTCACACACCTCTTTCACTCATACGCTGGCCTAACCCAGTATGCTAACTCCTGAATCGATAGCCCAGTGATGTACTCCAAATCGTGCAAGTGCTTTTATGTCATAACTGTTCAGTAAGGTATTATTTGTTATTTACATTGTACTGTATAGGGGTATGCTGCATACAAACAGGGATGCTTTTTAATGACTCAAATGTTTTTTAAGTCTTATATTAGTCGGCTGAGCAAAACAACAGTATGTAGTGAACTATACGTTTTGTTGTGTATGGTCTTTGATTGTATATGGATCGCAGTATTGGTTTCAAAACAAATTTCCATGTATTTGGACCAATAAAGTACAATTCTACTCTATTCTCTTCAGATGGTAAGATGAAAAAACACAGGACCAAGTTACATTAAATAATTTAGGAAACATTGGGTATAGCATTGAAATAGAACTTGTTTAATTTGTGCGAACTAAGATAGCCAGCATTGCTTGTTGTAACTTGTAACCTAATTCTGATATCAATATTTTTAATCCTCAAGCAACCAACATATTTTGCATACACAAATGATTGGGGTCAAATATGACCCTGCAACAACACAAGAGCCAAGATGAATTGAAAAAATGTTTTATTTAAAATGTTATTAGACATGCACAAAATATTTCATTTATATAAAAATTACAATATTAATATATTTTCTTACAATTACTGCACATTTAGAATTTTATAAAATCAGATTTCTGTTCATATTTTGATTAAGAAAAAAAGGAAACTTCATCCAAATTAGACATGTTAAAATACTGTCACATTAAGATTGTAATTATTGGAACTATTTAGCATTTTGTTTATTTGTTTTAAACCACTAATAATTTACCTTTAAATAATAACATCACCTGAACCCAACTAGCTTCAGTTATAACCCTGAGTTTAAACTTGTAAAAACATAACCTATTTAATTTAATCTCATTATAATATCAGTTTTGTAGTTTTAAAATGTCAATTTTAAAATGTATTTTTTATATTTTTAAAATGGGTGCAGAAAAAAAAGGTATTTTTCATGTCTCAAAATAAACATGACCACTACATTGACCTGTATTTTACAGGCATTCAGTCCACACAGGGAATTCCAGACCACAAAGTCCATACATTTACAATTTTTCCCGTCAGTCTAGTGTTCACATACAATAGGTGGATTAGTTGATTTTTACTCGGGTCAGATATGACCCCAAGCGATTTGTCATCACCAAAAGTCCAAATTAATGCAGACAAAAAACAAATATATACATTTATTGAAGACAACTTCTTTGACCAAGTCAAGGAATTTCAGAAAGATAAAATAGTTAACCTAAGAGGTATATGAATACAATTAAAACCCAGGGTCAGATTTGACACAGGCCTATATTTTCCTTTAGATACATAAATTTACCTACATCGAATTAAGATATTTAACGCACTTAACATACGCTTTTTTAAACTGCGCCTTTTAAGCTCTCCTTAATACGCAAAATTCGACTAGTAGTCGATGACTGCGTAATTAGACGAACCCGTAGTAAATAATATGTTAATTTCATGCATATTGCGTAGCTATGTGCCAACATACCATCGTCATGACGAAATTTGCGCTGCGAGTTTTATGTACAAACGTACATCTGACCCAGAGTTTGAAAGAGCACTCCGAAGATCTGATGAAAATACATGAGGTGGCTTTTATTGGGTAGCATTGATTCGTGCTTGTTCCTTTGAGGCTTCCAAGCTCCATATAAGGAGGGACACACCCGGAGAACGAACAGAACTACAGTTCCGAACCAAAATCGTCCCGCAGGTGAAAAGGACGAACAGGAACAGCTGTAACAAAAGACCAACGCAAACTTAATTGAAAATAACCGACCTGCCTCTAAGAATAAATAAAACCCTAAAGTCAGTATGATACAAACACCCTGTCTCTTAGTAAAAGGCAATAGATCTTGGTAAAAATGACAAACAAAGGATAGACCAGAAAGCGGAGACTGAAATGAGCACACCAAACAGGAATTCAACCTGAAGCTCAAAGCACAAAGGCCAGTACAGAAAACTTCCCTTTAAACTGATTATTGGTCTTAATCATTTTTCAATCAGATTAACAATAGGCTACATCAGCGTTTAATTCACCAATTACTCAATGCCATCAAATGTAGCCAGTTCTCATCAATTAGGCAAGTAATAAAATTATTTTAACTTGCATCGCAAAATTGTGCACATTTTAATCAACCATTATAATTGTGGATACATGTGCTCTTCGTTCTCCACACTCTTAATTCCGAAAATATTCATGGGAATTAAACGCTCTTAAAGCTCAGCTTTTGTTCGATTATTTTTTATTGCAGGTTGCGCTTTTTTCATAAAGTGCACTTTTCCGTTTAATCTCCCTAACATGATGTGAAGAATGAAGCTGTGTCTTCACCTGCAAATGGATTATTCAAATCATTGGAACACTTTTTAAATCAAGGAAAATGATTGAAAAATGATTTAAGATCAATAATCAGTTTAAGGGGAAGTTTTCTGCACCCCCAATTTTCAGCTCACGAGCCGCCACTGATTGCTGGTTTAAATAGGCTACATCTGATAGAGTTATAGACAATAGGGGACATTCCGGCGTCTATTTATTTACTGTCACCAAGGAAGTTTGCAGAGCCATGTACATGACGTCGGCAGAAGCAAGCGACAATTCGGAGAAAGTGAAGTTTACGCTTTAAACTAGGACTAGGAAGAGGCGGGATATTTGGTGAAAATAGCCTACTGAAGCCTATAGTCTTTTATTGCAAATATGCTCACAGAAAAGGATACCGACGCACGAAGGACAACTTTAAATAAGGTTAGACACAGGTCGAACATGCGCTTACACAGGATAACAGGCTGACAAGCTACATTATTGTGTAGGCTATTATTGTGTACATTATGTTCACTAGCTGCACTATTGGGAATTAGAGCAGGTCGGTCCGGGTTGGATAATTTCCGATTTGACTGAAACGTCAATTTAGCCCTAATTCAGCTCAGGTTTTACCCGGATATAGCCTGGCGACATCGTAGCCGATTAAAAACCTTTACTTTTCAAGCAAATTTACGCGAACGCGAGACGACGTTTCAACGACTTTTCAACACAAAAATCTTCACTGGGTAGTGACACCAAGACCAGTAATTATTTTGTTAGATCAGAGAAACTAGGCATATACCAGTTGAATATTGCATCGTATAAATAATATTCTATCAAATACCTACGTATTTTATTATGTTATAGTCTAGGTCTTGTTCAAAGCCATGTACAGGACTTGGATAGCCGAGGGAACCTTTGAGGAAGACGTGCCCATGGACACATTCGAGGAACATTGCCGTTGGTTTTACCTGGCTGAATGCGGAGAGTGGCATATGTTTGATGTAGGTATTATCTGTGTCTGCCCACACTGGGGTGTCTTTTTCGAATGTTGAATACTAATTGATAAGTGAGAAGTCTGAGAGAAACGTTTTGTGAGAGATGGAAATAAAATTATTTATTCTTACCATTTAATATACGTGACATTATCTGTATGTATAAATCTAACTGTATAATTTTTCAAATGTTGATTTTTTAAAATTAAACCAATTCATTTAATTGGCTTTTACAGGTAAACCCAAGTGAACGGTGTTCTCTGACCAATAGGGAAATTGAACTAAATTACGGCAGGAATTGCAATGGATTTATGGAATACCGCGTAGCCGAGTGTACTTACAGATTGGATTTCTCAGGTACTGAACAACTCTTCTGTTGTCACATATTTCATGTTCATATACTTTGAACACAAATGTTCTACCCTTGATTTCATCTGATATTCCTATCTTGAAGGGTTTCTTCTCCTGACTTATTTTTCCAGAGTTCAATAGGAAAATGTGTCAGGAGAAACTACCCTTAAAGTGATCCATCCATATCTACTGCATATCTGGCAGCAGAGTGATGGTTTGAGGCTCGTTTGATACCTCAGACCGTTGATGACTTACAGCCATTTTACCAACCATGTATTCCATACTGTTCCAGCTAAATCTAGTCCCACCCCACAATTTCCATAGAGATCCATTCAAATGCAGGGACGTTTTAGTATGCTTGTAAGAGTACCAGAAAATAAGATATCAAGAGACTTTTGATGTTGTTGGGTCACAGACATCAGGAAGTCATGGCATGCAAAGGATATGTGACCAAATATAAAAAATGATTACTTTACTCTATATATAAATGCAGGGGTGCCAATAATTGTGGCACACTTGGTTTTGTTAAAAATAATTATTTCTTGAGGGATTTTTTTTTCTCATAATAAATTTCCTTCAATTAAAGGTTGGATTTTTCTCATTTTTTCAGTTTGAGATTAAGCTAATTCAATTGAATTTTTTATAATCCTTTTTACTCATCTTTCCAGGGGTGCCAATAATAGTGGAGGGCACTGTAAATAGCCAATATGAATTACCTGAGCTCATAATAAAAGGAGCAACGTGTGACATTCAGATGAGAATATCAACAAATTAATTAATTCCTGTGTAATTAATGATTGTTGGAGCATCCCAGTTTGAATTCACATTTTCCAGATCAGCATGGATTGGTTGTGTTGCATGGTAGCAATATTCTGTACCGGACATATTTCACTACTGGTTTGACTTAACAATTATGGGAGACTGGGATGCTTGTAACACCATCAGTTATAACACCATCAATTTGTGATCACTATTGTACAGACCCACTTCCGTCTTCAGCTCACAGGAGAGGTTTAACAACTCTGTGTGCAAGATTAGGTGTTTTACGCCAAAATAACTGATTTTGAGGTACAAAAGTAAAAGTTCTCATCAATTTTTTGGCAAGCAGTCATAGAATTGTAGGCAAAATGGTTTAACTCATTTCAGTAATAATTTTATTAGATTTATAAGTCAGATTTATAAGCTAAATAACAGTTGACCTTAGCTGGATTCAGAGCTGAAACACCCTAAATATGGCAAAATCCTTCTTTTCCAACAAGGCAATACAAACCACCCCTTCTGTATTTCTTTTTTTTTTTACAGATAGCTGTTTTATTTTGGATATATGTTGTGATGGGTTAATTCAATTTATGCCATAATATATTCATGCAAAGTTTCTTGAATGTAACTAGACATTGTTTTACTCTCTGACCACCCCTTCAAATCGTATTAGTAAAAGTCATTGGAATGTAAAAGGATAAGTTATGAAGGGTTCAAGTACTTTTGCTGTGTGACTGGATTACCCTGTTTCAATGTGTGTTCTGTTTGTACGTTTCATTGTGCTGCTCTGTCCACACCCAGAGATGAAACAGATCAACCTAACAACCGGAATGCAGCGACCAATCACGCGGAGCCTCAATTCTCCAGCTGGCCACACGTAAGCCAGAGATTCCTAAAAATTCACAGTGATTGGCCCATTTTCGTGTGCTCAGTGTAACCTGGGATGAAAGCAGGTAGCTTCACCTCAGTGCTATATGAAATCGCTCACAGCATGGGGTTTCGCTTCAGTTATGCAGTTTCTGTACAGTTTCAGTTTCACTTCTGATCAAGACTCCAGTTGTAAAAGATTTGTATAGACCTCCTAAATGTAATTATTTGGCTTTTTTTCTTCAGTGTTTGATTTGCTTAACTTGACTACACTGCAAAAAATGTCTGTCTTAACAAGTGTTTAGTCTTGTTATGAGACTTAAAAGCATTTGTTTTCCTCAAAAGTGGAAAATATTATCTTGTTTTAAGTTACTTTAAGTGAAATTATCTTACCCTACTGGAAAATCTTTTCTTTTTTTTTCTCAGTTTGTTTATTTAGCAAAAAAGTAACAGAAATAAGATTCTAAAGTCTATATATGAAATTAAAATGCTTAAGTTTGTTGTTTGTTTTTTTGCAGTGTAACCACTCGTAACAGTATTTTGGATGGTGTTGCTAATTGTGTTCATATTCTTTTATAGGTGTCTTGGTGGTAAGCCTCCACTACCTGTCCCCTCCCTCTGGGAAACAGACTTACCATTTCAGGTAAAGTGAAAGAGGGTGGATATTTGACATAGGGGATCTGTCCTTCATGGATGTGTCCCTCTCAGTCTTCTCCTTGTCTTCGTTCATGCTCTTCTCATAGTATTTCCTGGCATTTCTCTGTAGCAGTGGTGGACAAAGAGGACCATGTTGGCTTTTGGATTTAACGGCAACTTCTCCTTTTAATAACAACCCAGTCATTTATGTGATCTGACATTTAGTCTGATTTCTTGACAAGCTCATGAAGACTGTTCCTGTGTTTCCCTTTGAAACTTTAATGTGATCTAAAATACCAGTAAACTGGCATTGGTCTATACAGCTACTTAACTAATTGAGCCAGGATAGTTTCTGATAACAAAAACCTGCATACACACTGGCCCTCCTGGCCTCATTGGGGTTCATGTGAGTTCTATGATGTTTAGACAGGGGTCACATGATTTTCACAAAAAAGTCTAATCGAAGATGTTCTGAAAAGGCTGTTGCCGTTTTTTAATGTTGTTTTTGGCATTGTTTTCCTTCCAGCTCATCCCTCTGGACAGTGATACCCAAGAATGTCAAAATGTAGTGAAGCAGTTTGCAGAGACAATGCCTAATGTCCCCATCAGGTCAATAAAGAGAATACAGAACTTAAAATTGTGGGAGTCCTTTTGCCGGTAGGAAATTAAATGCTTGAATAATTGTTAATATTAATGAGGAATATGATTCCTTAATTTAAATCAGGACTATTTAACTTACCGTAGAGTTTGTATATCCTACCACAATTACATTACATTACAATCATTTGGCAGACGCTTTTATCCAAAGCGACGTACAATAAGTGCATATTTAAGGTCATTGACGCGACTACAAAGCAAATCCGACAAAGCACCGCTTTCTCACAGCGTAGGAGTTATCCCTAGTAATAAACATGAGAAGTACACACAGTCAGCTATACATTCTGAACTATAGAATAACCAAAAACACAAGTTAAATAGAAAACAGGAAGCGAATACTATAGAATGGCCCTATATAGGTATAGTTTTAGTCGAGGTGGAGTCTGAAAAAGTGCGTTTTCAGACCACGATGAAAAACAGACAGTGTTTCAGCTGAGCGCAGCAGAGTGGGGAGTTTGTTCCACCACTGGGGAGCTAGGGTGGAAAAGCTCCGCAGTCGGGACGAGCGGGAGCCTTTAACACGGAGGGAGGGAAGTGCAAGTCGCCCTGCAGCAGCAGAGCGAAGTGGTCGAGCAGGGGCGTAGTGCTGGATTAAGTCCTGTAGGTAGGAGGGGCCTGACCTTTTGGCTGCAGTGTAGGCCAGGGTCAGAACTTTGAACCTGATCCTGGCCACGACCGGCAGCCAATGTGTGCTGTCCTTAATCTTGTAGAACAATGTTCAAAATAGTCTGTGGTTATTTTCATTTCTTACATAGTACAATTAATCTAATTAAGCAGAAAAGGAATTCCACCTACAGTGAGTCTAGCTAAGGGTAAAATGCATTGGAATCTTCAAAATTTGTATTTGCTTATTTTAGCAGTGTGTATTAAAGCATGGTAAATAAAGTATTTACCATAATTGTAACCATAATGCTAAATAAATGCTATTATGTTCCTGTCTTCCATAGGACGAAAACACACCTAGGACAGATCAAACAAATGAATATTGATGAAAGAATGTTGTTCCACGGTACGCCCCACGACAACATTCGGCCCATATGTACTTCTAATTTTGACTTGAGGTTTGCGGGAACCAATGGTTCTGCCTATGGAAAAGGTAGGTTGCATTCATGACGCAGAGGTGTATAAAAATAAGGCCTCTATTTTCTGAACACTAATTGCCAGTGCTTCTTGTTTTTGAACTCACACTAGGCTGGGGAATACTATGAAGCTTATTGTGATAAATACTTTGAGTGATTGATTGATCTTAAAGGGATAGTTCACCCATTTTGAAGAATTTGATATTGTTTTACTTACCACTGAAAACATAGTCTTGGTCTCACCGTTGTTGCTAAATTGTAGTAAATCCTGAATTGGTGAAATGCTAACAATTAGCATCTTGCCATTGGACATAATGTCTCGCCGGCTAACTTTGTTTAAGTAACCGCCTAAATCCACTCTCATAAGGTTTATCAACAGTGTCGTTATTGGAAACGAAAATGCACATTAGTGTGCACAAGGACGATATTTTCGCTCAAATTCCTGTATATACTGTAATATTTCAGCCTCTGTCTGATTATATTATTAACATCCCATAAGAGAGCTGGTAACTTTTAGTATCACTCTGCGCGAGAACAGTAATTCTAATTCCAATTTGTATATTCCGGCTCGAACAAGTATGGTTCAACTACAGATTTCACCCTGTCATCTTCTTCATAATCAGACATTTCGTTAAGAAAACAAACGCTAGTTGCTTCTCCTTTGTTTACATGCTGGCCACTGTTCTCACATGGAGTGATACAAAAAGTTACCGGATGTTCATAATATAAACAGACAGAGGCTGAAACAACATAATCAGTAATTTGAGCGAAAATATCGTCCTTGTGCACTCTGTAATCATATGTGCATTTTCATTTCCCGCAAGGACACTTGTAAAGCTGTTGTTAAAACTAATTTGAGTGGACTTACGCAGTTATTTAAACAAAGTTAGCCGGGGGGACATTGTATCCAATGGCAAGATGCAAATTGTTAGTATTGCTCCAATTCAGGATTTACTATAATTTAGCTACGACCATTTCAGCTACGGCCCCAGTGACACAAGCACCCATTAACCCTGTTCCCGTGCCACTTACTCCTAGGGAGCCCAAACTCCAGCTACCATCCCGTTATAGTGGGGAACCGGGGAGATGCCAGGGTTTTTTGGCTCAGTGCCTTTTGTGTTTTAAAGCGCAGCCATCCCGGTTTACGACCCATGAGTCCCGGGTGGCTTTTATTTTGTCCTTGTTGGCGGACAATGCCCTCGCTTGGGCGGAACCGCTTATTTCATCCAATGCCCCGGTTATACATAACTCGGATAGCCTGATGGATGAGATGAAGTTAGTTTTCGATTATGACATCTCAGGTCAAGAGTCCGCCATGAAACTAACTCGTCTTCGCCAGGGTACTGACACCGTAGCGGCTTTCAGCATTATGTTTCGGGCACTGGCAGGAGAGACTGGGTGGCCCGACGGACCACTTAAGGCGTTATTTCTTAACGCATTGTCAGACCCCGTCAGGGATGCCCTGTCCGTGCTCGAGCCGCCTGCCACCTTTAGTGCTCTGGTCACCATGGCTATTTGAGTCGACAACCGCGTCAGGGAGCGTGAAAGGGAACGCAGAGTTCGTCCTGTTCGTTCCTCTTCTTCGCCATCGGCAGAATCTCCAGTCTACTCCTCCACCTACTCCTCCTTTAGTCGGGAGGAGCCCATGCAGGTGGATGGGTCGTCCGTTCGCGTCCCTAGGGGGCCAAGACCACGGGAGAACTCGTGCCGATATTGCAGACGCAGGGGTCACACCAAAGACCAGTGTCCTAAACTGGAGGGAAACGAGGGGTCTCGTTAGGGGAACTGGGGTTCTTAACGAGACAAAATAGTGTTCTCCCTCACACCCTTTTGCCAGTCCAACTGCTTTGGAATAGGCGGTCTGTTAACATCAACGCATTTATTGATTCTGGAGCAGTTGGATGTTTCATCGACGCAAAATGGGCCAGGGAGGTTAAAATCCCCATACGTTCTCTCACTCGTCCTCTTTTTGTTACTGCTCTCGATAGCCGTCCGTTGGGTTCCGGGACCATTAAGGAGTCCACAGGGTCTCTAGTTACGTATGTCCACTTCCTACCAGGGTCACTCTGAGAGGATAAAATTTTTTTTAGTTGATTCCCCAGCTTACCCGCTCGTCCTGGGACACTCATGGTTAGTCCTTCATGGCCCTCACATTGGGTGGGGTGGGGACGGGGGGGTTATTCGCCAGTGGGGTCCTCAGTGTAAATCTCACTGTTACTTTTCCATTAACACCTCTTCAGGTGGTACTTGTGACAGTTCCGCTTTCTGCTCCGACAGTGATAATGAGGAGGTTGAATGTTCTCCTGTCCAGGTTAATCCGGAGGCTCACTCTGAGAGAAACGAGGAGAGCCTGGCTTGGGATTCTTTTGCGGATGGGAATTCTATTTGGGAGGAGGATCCTTCTGAGTCCGTATTTGATTGGGAATCATCACATGAATCCCTTGTTGATCCTGAAAATTCAGAGGTGATAGGGGCGCTCAGATACCGTTTACCTACCAATGTACCAGGGAGGTACACCGACCTCGCTGAGGTTTTCATCAGTAAGCAACGCGCCACCACCTTGCCCACTCATAGGTCTTACGACTGTGCTATCGAGTGATACCCGGATACGGTTCCACCTAGGCGCTCTCTGTATTCCTTGTCTGTCCCTGAGAGCACTGCGATGAGGCAGTACATTGAGGAATCTCTAGCTAATGGCTTTATTAGACCTTCCACCTCACCGGCTGGTGCTGGTTTTTTCTTTGTCAAGAAAAAAGATGGAGGGTTGAGGCCTTGTATAGATTATCGGGGTCTAAACGACATCACCGTCAAGAACAGGTACCCTCTTCCACTGATTAACTCCGCTTTTGAGCGCCTGCAGTGGCCGTCGATCTTTACTAAACTCGATCTTCGCAACGCTTACAACCTGGTGCGCTGTGCGCGAGGGTGATGAGTGGAGGACGGCATTTAACATCCACCACGGCCACTACGAGTACCGGGTGATGCCGTTCGGGCTCACTAGCGCCCCCTCTGTCTTCCAGGCGCTAGTGAACGACGTTCTCAGAGAGATGCTGGAGAAATTCGTTTTCGTTTACCTGGACCATATTTAAATTTTTTCTCCGAATCTCTCATCTCACGTCGGCCATGTTAGGCAGGTTTTGGAGGCACTTCTGAAGGCGCGACTGTTCGTAAAAGCCGAGAAGTGCATATTCCACACTAACTCCGTTTCTTTCTTGGGGTTCATTGTGGCGGACGGTAAGGTCCTTATGGATCCTGAGAAAGTTTTGGCAGTTAAGAACTGGCCTACTCCAACATCATTAAAGCAGGTACAGCGCTTCTTAAGCTTTGCTAATTTTTACCGGCGGTTTATCCGCAATTTTAGTACAATAGCCGCCCCTATCACAGCCCTCACCAAAAAGACATCTCCTGCACGCTTCCAATGGAACTCTAGGGCTGAGGCGGCGTTCACGGAGCTAAAAAAGAGGTTCAGCTCCGAACCTATCCTGGTAATTCCCAATCCCTCCCTCCCTTTTGTGGTAGAGGTAGATGCATCGGAGCTGGGAGTGGGTGCCATTCTGTCCCAGCACTCGCCTCTGGACCCATGCGCATATTTCTCTTGTGCTTTAACATCGGCCGAGAGGAATTATGACGTAGGAGACCGGGAGCTGCTTGCGGTCAAATTGGCGTTAGAGGAGTGGCGTCATTGGTTGGAGGGAGCTGAGCATCCCTTTACGGTCTGGACAGACCATAAGAATTTGGAATATGTCCAACAGGCCAAGACGTGTAACTCCCGACAAGCCCGGTGGGCATTATTTTTCGCCCGGTTCAGATTTCTTCTAACGTATCGACCGGGATCGAAGAATGTTAAGCCGGACGTTCTGTCACGTATTTACGACCACACTGACAGAGAACCGCATCCTGAGCCCATCATACCCATTTCCCAGATTGTAGCCCCGGTTATGTGGGAGATCGAAGCAGCTGTACAGAAGGCATTGCGTTCGGATCCGGGTCCAGGTGGGGGCCCTTCCCACTGTTTGTTCCATCCCGGATTAGATCTCGGGTTCTCCAGTGGGGCCACTCTTCTCAGCTGGCGACCCATCCTGGCGTCCACCGGACTAGGGAATTTTTGTCCCGACGCTTTTGGTGGCCTAAAATGGAGAGTGATGTGCGGGACTTTGTTGCCGCCTGCCCTGTCTGCGCCCGTAGCAAGGGATCACGACTCCCACCCGCGGGTCTCTTGCGTCCCCTGCCTACCCCCAGTCGTCCTTGGAGTCACATCGCCCTCGACTTCATTACCGGGTTGCCGGCTTCCCAGGGTAACACTGTGATCCTAGTGGTTGTGGACAGGTTTTCTAAGGCAGCACATTCTATTGCACTACCTAAACTACCGTCAGCACCGGAGACCGCTCAGCTGATGGTAGACCACGTTTTTAGGATACACGGCATTCCTCTGGACGTGGTTTCCGATCGCGGCCCTCAATTCGCAGCCAAGTTTTGGCGCTCCTTTTGTACCCTGCTAGGGGCATCTGTCAGCTTGTCTTCGGGTTTTCACCCGGAAACCAATGGACAGACAGAGCGTACCAATCAGACGTTGGAGAGTACCCTTTGGTGTTTGGCCACCTCCAATCCTACGTCCTGGAGTCGCCATCTAACTTGGGCGGAGTACGCCCATAATACTCTACCCAATGCCTCCATAGGGCTCTCTCATTTTGAGGCTCAGCTGGGATATCTACCCCCTCTATTTCCTGAGTTAGAGAGGGAGGTGGAGGTACTGTCCACAGGGGCTTTCATGCGGAGATGTTGTTCTGTCTGGAGGCGTGTGCGCGCTTCTCTCCTGCGCGCCACTGCTAAACAAAAAGCTTCAGCCGACACACGCCGTCGCCCGGCTCCCTCTTATCGGGTGGGGCAAAGAGTGTGGCTTTCCACACGGGACCTACCATTGCGAGTGGAGTCCCGCAAACTCGCGCCACGTTTTGTGGGTCCCTTTAAGATCATCAGGAAGATCAACCCGGTCACTGTGCGTCTTCAGTTGCCACGTTCTATGCGTATCCATCCCACCTTTCACGTCTCTCGGTTGAAACCTGTGCTGGTGAGCGCACTTGCTCCGGCGAACAAACCGCCACCTCCCCCCCGGTTTGTGGAGGGAGGTCCGGTTTATACCGTTCGGTGCATTTTGGCTGAGAGGCGTGTGGGCAGAGGGTACCCGTTTTTAGTAGACTGGGAGGGCTATGGTCCTGAGGAGCGCTGCTGGGTACCTTCCAGGAACATATTGGACCCCATTCTTATTAGGGACTTCCGCAGAAATAAGGCTGAGGGATCGTCTGGGGCTGTCCCTTAGAGGGGGGGTTCTGTCATGGTTTTCGGCAGCCTCGTTTTATTTTGGCGTTCATTCTTTCTTTTAGCAGTGTCGTGCACTCTATCGGATTTTCCGCCTTCCGTCCCGGTGTTTTCATCTTGCACTGCAATTATCCTCCGCACCTGTTTGTGGTTTCCTGCCGGCTATATATACACGTAGCTCTGGGTTTCCGATGTCCGGTGCTTCGAGATTTCTTGCATTTCACACGTAGCCGGTAAAGGTATAGGAATACGGAGACTGCTTTCCTTGCTAAGCAAAGCAGGACAATTCCGGTTAGAATTAGGGTTTAGATCTTTTGATCTTTTCTTTTCCCTTTCTCTACTCTGTTTGTTAGTCTTCCTTCTTTTCTGTTCTTTAAAGAGGCATTCCTATATTTTATGCTTCTTTCTACTTCCTCTTATTTTTTACTCACTGAGTTTGTGAGTTGGAGGAATAGTTTTTTTGGTTTCTTTTCACCTCTCTTTTTACTAAACCCTCATGTGAGGAGGAGAGGCATTTCCTTTGTCTGCACTCGTATCTACGAGCTTATTTTTTCCAGTACCACGGAAATATTATTTTTATTTCTGTTTTTCTCCCTTTGTTTAGTCTCTTTTCTACTGAGACTCAAAGCTAAATTCTGTTTCAAAGCTAAAATCTATTTTCTGTTTTTAGGGTTGTTTTTCGTTTGGCTCTGCGCCAGGAGTCTTTTGCTCCATGCTTTGTTATCCTTTTCTCTCTGTTCGTGAATACTTTTCACTCTAGTGGTGTTTCCGATTATCGGAGATACTTTTTGATCTCTCACTGTTGCATCTGGCCTTCCGAACCCAACTCCCCCATTACAACAACTTCTTATTACATTTATCCATTTATACAGCTGGATATATACTGAAGCAAGTCAGGTTAAGTACCTTGCTCAAGAGTACAACGGCAGAGTCCTACCTGGGAATTGAACCTGCAACCTTTCGGTTACAAGTCCAGTTCCTTAACCATTATACTACACTGCCGCCCTCTGGAATGGTTAAAAATTAGTTTTAATGACTTCAACCTAAGTGTATGTAAACGTACGACTTGTATATATATAATGCACAGAGTTAACATTAATATATGAGCAGAAGTATTTTTATTTTGCTGTCAAACATGAATGGAGCCCAATGGAGAAACTGGCTTTTTGAGCACAAATCATAGATATCAGCAGGGGTGACATCGATGAATGACAGTGCTAGAAAAGTCTCTCAATACAGGACAGTGCAGTACAGTATGTGGGGTATGCCTGAAGATATATCTGTCAGCCCTAGCCTTCAGTCTGAAAAGAGAAGAAAAACAACATAAACTTTTATTGGCTTGGGAAATTAATTACTGAGGTAATCTTCTTTCTAATCACAGATAAGTGGGCTGAAGATTCTAGTGGTGAGCTATTTAACTACATTTTGTTTTACATCCAACACAGAGGATGTTGCTAGCAAACGTACAAACCTCTGCCCCCCTAGTTTCAGTATTGGCCAGATTAAAATCCACCTGAGGCGGATGAATGGGAAGAAGTCTGCAGGTCCAGATAATATCCCTCCATGGCTCCTGAAAACATACTATGAGGAGTTAGCACCAGTACTCTGCTATATATATAACTCGTGTGTGGACCATGGGTGTTTTCCGTCTAAATGGAAAGAGTCTATTGTCTGTGCTGTGCCTAAGAAGAGCAACCCTATCTTTCCTCAAGAATACAGACAAATTTCCCTTCTCAGCTCCTTGGGAAAGATCTATGAGGGTCTGCTGCGTGACATACTTGTGAAGGAGACAGCCCACATCATTAAGCCCTCACAGCATGGATTCCTACACAACAGGTCCACAGTGTCTGCTCTCATCCAGCTACTACACGGGTGGCACAACGCTTCAAATTCAATGCCAAAACAGGATGTACATGTTACTTTTATAGACTTTTCTAGAGCATTCGACACCATTGACCGTGGCCAGCTTCTACTTACTCTGGCTGAGTGTGGATTATCCCACTCACTATGGCTCACTATCAAAAGCTACCTTGACAACCGTAAGCAGACTGTCAGGTGGAGAGAATGTCTTTCCACCTCTCAGCCAGTTCTAGCTGGAGTTCCCCAGGGTGGGGTTCTTTCTCCCCTTTTGTTTGTGCTATGCATGAATTCCCTTGACTCCCACCTCCCAAGTAACATAAATCCAGTGAAGTATGCTGATGACCTCACACTCACAGAGTTTCTTTCTGGTAAGCAACCTGGTCACACACAAGCAGCAGTCAACGCAGTGGTTGAGTGGGGGCAAAGGCAATTGCTTGTATCTCAATGAAAAAAAAAAACAAAGACATGGTCATTAGCTTTAGATGGGGTGCCAATAGGGCTTCTCCATCACCAGTTGTAAACAACCTCCCTGTTGAGCGAGTCCAGGCCTTCCGTCTGTTGGGCATATCAGCAGATCTCTCTTGGGACGAACACATCAGGTTCATCTTACAAAAGGTTCAACCCAGGATTTACTACCTGAGTATAGCTAGGCGAGCTGGCCTTCCTGTTGACGCTCTACTACAAGTTTACCTGTCATTCATTCACCCAGTGTGGGCTGGCCTTCCAAAATGTCTCTCAAAGGACCTGGAAGAAGGCATTCAGAGACGCTGCTGCCGCATCATTGGCACGCCCTATAGCTCTCTCCCGTCTCTGGAGAGCAGACGGAATCAGGCCACAATCAAGACCTTTAAAAGACTTTTGAATGACCACACAAGTGCTCTGCACAACTTTTTAATCCCAACAGAGAGGCAACACAATCTGAGGAGCACAAGAAACTACAGTATCCCAACAAGCCGCACATCCAGGCATCAAAATAGTTTTTTAGCAAGAGCTTTTAAATTGTATAATTGATAGCTACATTTGTGTATACCTGTAACTAGGATGTTTTATATAGTAATGGTGCACTGTCCGAATGTATATTTATTACTACAACTTGTTTTTTTTAAATATTGTCTTAAATTTTGTATGGCATCACATTTTACATATGTCTCATATGTACAAAGATGTCCAATAAACCTAAACCTACTCAAAATCAGGGTCTCTTTCTTCTGTCACATACTGGGGTGATATTGATTTGGTAGCCAATGAGGGATGTAAATTGAAGAAATTTCATAAGGCGGGGGATTTCTGAAGGGTGGGATACCCATGATAGAAGGGAAAAGAGGAACCAGACATAATAACAATCCCTTGTTCTTGGATGTGTTTTGCCAGTGAAACCTTTCGCTGCAGCAAGGGCCTTTTGGCAGTGTGGCTGGCTGAAGCAGAACACGTCACTTCTGAGAACATCACACACACCCTAGTTTTCACTGTGTCACTACGTGTTCTTCCACCTGCCAAACCAGAGAGAACTGCACTCATGTTAAAAATGCCAAGCGAAAAAGGGTGAAACTCAACTTTACAATCTGACCTTTGTCAAAGATGCTGTATAAATGGTTTAGACAGTGGAGTGGTGTGCACACAGTGTTATCACAGGAGGGGCTTGAAATATAAAGCCAGCTACAGGATATTACTTGTGACTAATACTTACTGTTTATGTGGCAGCTTCTGAAATATTGTACAAATTATGATTCTTTTCTGAATTTATTTTGTCCGATAATATACAATTCTTCATGGAGTTTTTGCAGCACGACAACGTTTAATGTCATATGCCACATAGTTCAAGAATAGCAGCAGGCATTTTTAGTTGCTGCAAATAATCCCACTCAAAATTAACAGCTGTGCTGAATAGTGTGTACATGTAATTGATGTTAATTGTAAAGATTAACTTTGATGTATGGCCTCCACACCTTTGCATTTTTAAAATGTGTAAGCAATGCAGTAAATTTGTATTCTGAAGTATACATTTGCTATAATTACTGCATAAGCCTGATCTTTTATCCTTGGCGTGAAACACATGAAATGTTTATTTGCTTTCAAAGGCAAAACAGGAGATTATACAGCAATTCTTGGTATTTTAAGTACTCAAGGTCATAGCGTAGAGCTGAGATAAATTATCATGCAATGTACATTGCAGAAATAACTCATCATTGCATTCAAGGTTTCAGAAGGGTAAAAGCATTTCAATGAAGAGTAGTCTGAGCTAGTAATGTTAGTGGCTTTTTTTCAATGATTAATTTTGCGAAAGGACTTAGGAGGCCCATAAATGACTGGTGGTGTGTTTGTGTCAAATCAAATTCAATCAAATTCAATATTTGGATTCTCAATGCAGTACTTTAATTCAAATTACACTACTCATCTATCTCCACAATGGAAAGGCAATAACAGAACTTCATAATTTATACTTGCTCTAGGTTGATTGGCACAACTATGTAGCAGTTAATCGAGTGACATTTGCACTCCTTGTTACAAAAAAACAGTCATAAATTTCAACCTGACAAGAATATAGCTGCCAGGAGACTTTTGCACAGCTGGGACTAGTGATATACAGCTCACTTAAGAATTTAGGAAACGGGCCACTATAGCAATACATCCCAGGAGATATCAAGATTTAAGTTGGGAGATATCAATCATTTCTCTTTTAAACAGGAATAATTTACTGTACCACAAATCCTAGTATTGTCTATCCAGACACATTTACTCCTAGAACATGAACTTGTTGTAATGGGAGCGTGATGTGTGAGGTGGGAGGAGCCAAACGCAGCAAGGGGATTCTTTAAGCCCTAAGGCCACTAAGGCGGGAAACCCCGCAGTTAAGGGAGGAGACAATACAGGGAACACACGTACCAACGCTACAGACCGGCTCACTGTCATACCGTAATGAGTAGAAGCGCAAACGCCAAGTTTTCAGCAAGAAAACCAAACAAGGCCAATGGAACAGAGCACACGGCTCCCATACCTCTACGAGCAAAGTGACAGAAGAGCCAGAAAACAAACGCCCTGTCTCGACAACGAGACGCATAAGAACAGGCGAGTAGCATAAATGGTACACATAAAACACACAGCCAACAAATACTGAACACGAATAAGAATTAGTATGCCAAGAGGCGAAAGGAACGGGAATCTAACGTTCCAAGGCTACTCTCTCTCTCTTAGTAAAGGGCAATAGATCTAGGCAAAACGACAAACAAAGGACAGACCAGAAAGCGGAGACTGAAATGAGCACACAAAACAGGAATTCAACCTGAAAGCTCAAAGCACAAAGGCAATACCGCAAAACTCCAATAAAAGCACAACGGAGCAAAACGGTCTCCTTAAAAACCTAGATCTAATCATACGATTAAAACTTTAAAAGGGCAACATAAACCGCACACAAAACAGCACAAATAATACCAGAAAATACACCACAGAACAAACAATCAAACAATCAATATCGAAGCCCAGAACGAAAGGAACCTGGGCTTAAATAGCTCACCGGAATTCCATGCCCAGCTGTGAACATTGATTAAACTTACTCCGTGAAAAGAAGGAATGGAGCCAAAACTCCACCAATGGAGCAGCGCCCACGTGTGGCGACCGAGGAACACGACCGCAAGGGAAAAAGGGTCATCAACCATGACACTTGTGTTACAAGAACTTGTACACATGAACATAGTGGGCTGCTTCTTTTTTCACCAAGTGAATATCAATGATTCAGAATGAATACCTGATAGAGTGTAGGTGTCATCCGCAGATATGGCTTATATATAAACTTCTGTCATATTTGAACTTTTCCCATTTAATTTCTTGCTGAGGACAGCAGCAAATGGGAGCTCCATTAGGATTTTTCATGGAGATGCAGACAGATGGTACCATTAAGTAAAAACTGAAAATTGATGCACTGCATCTCCTGGTAGACACTTATAGGCTTTGCTAAGCTCCAAATTAAATCCCTAAGGGGACGTAGAAACTCCACTGTCTAAAGGTGACCCATGTACAAATCGTTGTGGGCCCAGCAATGATGTAAAGAAATCAAAAGATGGCTGTATAGATAAAATTGCCCACATTTAAAACCATGTGATTCCTCCTACTTTCAACTTTGCGTTTAATGTTGTAAAGGAGGACAATGATATGAACTGGTCGTCATTTTTATCATTACGGCCCGGTACTGATAATCTTGATTATGTGCGGGATGTGTCCTCAGCTAAGATCCTGCCACCTCTATTTGAATGCTAGCGTGACTGTTACAGCCGTTTTGGCTGCTAATTTGTTTCATTACCATGTATGCCCTTTCATGTTGCGTAGTTTTACTAGTGATATAAATAAATGTATGCTCATGTGTGCTTTTACCACAATTTACGGTGCTTTTAACTTTGACTGACCATTTTAAGCAACTATCATATCAGTATTTTTCATTACACCCGCAACCCTGTGACATTGGTTGTTTGTGCAATTACGTAAATTAAAGTCAAACCATGTTACTCAATGTTAGCCAGAAAAGAAACCCTGTACTATTCATATTTAATTCTCCAGATACAGAATCTCTCCGGGACAAGTGTCCATCTCTCTTCTCTGTGACTGCATAGTTTTACTCAGTGCCTTGCCCAAGGCTTTCTCTTATAATTGCTCTCCTCTTAAATGGGAACCCCAGGCAACCTGAGAGTGTTTGACATGTGTTGAGCTGGCCCTCAACATGCATAGTGAGGGCCAGCACAGGGCACAGTTCAGGGCCGAGCTAATGCAGAATTTTGTCGCATCACGTGGACATAACAAAAGAATAAAAAAATAATAATAAAAAAATTTAAAAAAAGATTTCTTATTAAATATATTTTGTTTATCTGAGCAATAATATCATAGTAAGATTATATATTTGTATCATGTTGCCAAGCATAGACAACATTTGAAAAACAATAAAGTGAATATTATCTTGTATTTTTGTTCTTATTAATTGAGGGTGACGATAATTCTGGAGGGCACTGTATATACAGTGAGCACCATCATTAATTGGACAGTCTGACGTATCAAACAAGCCTTAAACCATCACTTTGCTGCCAGATATGCAGTAGATATGGATGGATAACTTGAAGGTTTTCTTCTCCTGACTTATTTTTCAATAGGAAGATTAGTCAGGAGAAACAACCCTTAAATTGATCCATCCATATCTACTGTATATCTGGCAGCAGAGTGATGGTTTGAGTGTTAGGATCCTGTAATCTGTCTGTTTATTCTTCATTTGTTATTATTTTTCCTGTTTTCTTTCCCTCGCGATTGTCAGTCCGTGTTCCATGTTTCTGAGATTCCACCCCGTCTTTGTCATTGCACTATTCGGGTGATTTTGGGAACATTCAGGTTTCCTCTGTATTTCGTATATCTCGTTTTCTTCCTTCTGGCTTTATTTATATTTGTATATAATACTAATGTACTAATCATACTAACTGTTAGATTAGATTTAATACTAACCTGCTAACAAACTAACATGTATATAATACTAACCAGCTAACATACTAACATTAGGGTTCTAGAGTTCACTACTAACATTACTAATTACTAATTCATCTTGAGTTTCTACCTGCAGCTGCCATTTCCCTCCTCGTTATCCTATCCCTGCATCGATCTGTGATTTCGCATTCTCTGCACATGTGTCCACTTTCGTGTTCCTCCACTCTGAGCTGTGCACTTGTTTACCTGCTAACTCCAGGCCGTTTGTTATCATTGTGTCTGTGTATTCCAGTCCGTGTCTTACGTTTCCTCTGTCATTGTTTTATTGGTCCCTGTTAACCCTCACTGTTCTCACCTGTGAGCAATCTCCCCTCCCTGCTTCTACACACCTGATTCCCATTATGTCTGTATCCCTCTGTGTATATATACCTTGTCATTTCTGTGTTTCTTTGTGAGTTCCTTGTACTATATTTTGCTTCTGTGTTGCTTGTTTATTCTGAGATTCTGCCTGAGCTGTTCGTTGATCTGTTTTCTAGTTTTTTTTGTTTCCCTCGTCCGTTACCTGTTGTTGTTTTATTTCTGTTTTGTTTTCTTTTTGTTCCTCCTCTGCCTTACCGGTTTTGACCCCTGCCTGTGTTCTCGCGACCCTGGTTTTGGATCCTGCTTTTGTACCTTTGCTGTGCCTTCCCGGTTTGACCCCTGCCTGTTCCTTGACCACTCTTTGGACTGTGTTTTGTACCGTTGCCCTGTCTCCCCGGTTTTTGACCTAGCCTGTTTACCTCGGATTGCTGCCTTGCCCTTTATTAAACTTCGTTTGTTTATACTCCTGCCTGCGTTTGGGTCCTTCCCCCACCGACACCTAACATTGAGGCTCGTTTGATACCTCAGACACTTGATGACTTACAGCTATTTCGCCAACGATGTATTCCATAGTGTTCCAGCGTAATTTTAATTACATGGGAATAGTATGTAATACATGGTTAGCAAAATGGCTGTAGGTCATCAAGGGACTGAGGTCATCAAGGGACAACCATTAAAGTGATCTGTCCATATCTACTGCTGCCAGATATGCAGTAGATATGGACAGATCACTTTAATGGTTGTTTCTCCTGACTCATTTTCCTTTTGAACTCTATGGAAAAATAAGTCAGGAGAAACAACAAAAATTGTATCACTATCCAAATACTTACAGACTGCACTGTACATATACTGTATATGCAGTAAATGCAGGGGTGCCAATAATTGTGGCACATGTGCTTTTGTTACAAATAATTATTTCTTGATGAGGGATTTTTTTTTCTCATAATAAATTTACTTCAATTGAAGGTTGCATTTTTCTCATTTTTTCAGTGTGAGATTAAGCTAATTCACCAAACGGTTAATTTTGTTTATAACCCTTTTTACTCATCTTTACCAGGGGTGCCAATAATAGTGGTGGGCACTGTATATATGAAGATTGGCTGCCCAGCTGGAGTAAGGCAGAAACCTGGCTGGATGGAGGTTTTAGCCCATGTGGATTTGTGATAGGGAAATAAGGAATGCTCCCATGTGTTACTCTGCTGGTAATGTGAAGCTATTTATTTCCTGTGACTCAGAGGAGTTTAATTATAAAGTTTATTATGATGACAAGACAACCCACCTCGTGTCTGCAGCACCTGGTCAGATGTCAGTAACAATCTAATCAGCATGAAATGAATTCCCAACCCATGCAGTGTGCCTGTGGGATTGCCAGCCACTGTGATAATGATATGAGAATATTTCTTGTTTATTAGTCACCTAACATCAGACATTTTCTGCCGTTTTTGCGATTTATACACTGAACCGAGAAGCTGATTTTAGGGCCCAAATTTATATCAAGTTTCCACATGAATGATTTCTTACATAACATCATTGAATCATACCAGGTTTATCTGAGTGCTCTATAAAAAAGTAACACTAAGTTTTTGAAGGTCTTCCACATGCTTTATGAAGTTTATGGCTTTTATGAAGTTTCACTCAAAGCATAACCCCAATTTTGACCAAGGTTTTGAAGTATTTGCGTTCTGAGGTAAAGTTAAGAATAGAGCGTCTGATAAGATGAACTTGTAAGTATGCATTTCCTTCCAAACCCGGCTTAAGCCATTTTTCTTTTCATCACTACACAACGGGACACACGAAGCAAAATTGAGATTACCTTCATTTTCCATTCTATTAACTTTTTAAAATCTGTATGCTGCACAGCACCTTTTTTAGTGATGGGTCAGAGCTGAAAAAAATGGCTCTCTGAAAAAAATGATTGTGGCAGGAAAAATGGGTTCAGGAGTCAGAAAGAAACAAATTACAAAAGTCTGAGAGCATGCTTGAAGATTCTGGGCAGGAGAAGTGTTTCAGAAGAAAATAACTGGCACTGTACGTGAAATGCAAAGAAAGCAAAATGTTTCAAATTGTGGGCTTGGGGTGCCACAGCAGAAATCAAACTAAGCTTTGGGCGACTGTCCGAGTGTCATCACCTGGGATTAAATTTGGCCAGACCAAGGGAGAATGATGAGCCTTTCGTAGGCTGACATCAGTGTCATGGGCTTCTGAAAGATACAGAATGCTGCAAATCAAATATGTCCTTTTGAGAGCTACAATACAGCACCACGTCTGCACAGCACTTGGCACGAACTAGCAGAAAGAGTTCAAACAGAGACAAAACTCAGGAGGTCCACTGATCTCTAAATTACCTGGGTGGACTGATTTCACACACTTTCAGAGCATGCATGATTCCTACTATCAGCCCATCAAGACAGGAACCACGATAGTTGCAGGTCCTCCCCAGTTTTGTCTATTGGTTCTGGAATGCAAGGTATTGGAAGTAAAAATGTTTGAATTGAGGGCAGGAATCTTTGATTTACGTTTTTTTTTTTTTTTTTTGTCTGCTTATTATTCTCTCTAATAAACAATTTTTACCTCTTAGTTTTCCCAGAATGAAACAATGTCCAATATGATTTCAATGATGTTGTTCCTGTTTGGCTGAAAAAGGTTTAAGCCAATGTAGCCTGCACCAAAAAAAGAAACTGAAAATGTTTGCATTTGTTTAATGCTTCATTGTAACTTCCTTCGATATCGGAGGATCCACAGGAGGAAGCACTCATTAATAATACATAGTGCTTAATCATTATCATTAATACATAGTGCTTAAGAGTTTAAAAAACCTGTTAGATTGTACGTTTATAAGTTTGATTCTCAGGTGTGCCTCCGCTGATTTACATAAGCAACATATCCAGCTGTTTAAATGCATTACATGTAAAAAAAAAAAAAGCTGTGTAAGTTGCTCCAGTATCAAATGAAAATACAAATGTAATGCACACAAACTAGGTCAACAGCCCTCAGAAGGCTGATTCAGGCTTCTGGCATGTCCAACAAAACATTAACACTAGGTTTAATTATAATTGAACCTCAGTGTAATTAGAAGCTATATTCAATGACAACTTGAAGCAGTTTTAAACCAACAACGTCAAGAAAGTCATTTGTGCAAATTATCTACCCCAGACAGCTAAAGAATTCAAGGTACCCAATTTTAATGTACAATATGAGACATTAATTTAAAGTACATCTGAAAAATGTGGTCCTGTATCATGCAAAGAGTATAAAAGTGGCCTGAATATACTGCAAGTAAAGTGCACTGTAATGCATTTTAATTTTTACTAAGCTAATCTATTAGTGTGGGTAAGTAGGTTTCAAAATATTGAAAGGGCATAAGGCAAATTTCTATAAATAGGACTACAATAGTTTAAAGATGATGTGAATTTGAATGTATGAGGTAATTTCTCCAGTAGCTCATGATGAACACGAATCATTTCCCACAGGGAATAAATTACCTACAAATATAGATAAGGGCTTGACTGATAATCACTTGTCTAACTTTAGTCCGACAGCAAAACCTGTCAGTGTGTACACAAACAGTTCTGTAGAAAGTGTTGTTTGCTTGTATCAAATTAGTTTGAAAGATGATGATCGAGACCTTTTGAAAAACATTTATATTTTTTTTCCCCCCGTTAATTTAGGATTAACTTATTTTCATTAGGTTTCAGTAAAGCCACCCGACTCTTATAATTTTGTATATGTGGAAGTCCTTTCTCATAGAATCAGATGAATTCAGCTGTTTGTGACGATGAACACAAACATTCCTGCCTCTTTCCTAAAACCTCGGAGTACCAAATAACCTGTGTGGATAACACACAATTGCTCAACTGTACTATAGAACAGACTGACACAAAAATATAGATTAACTGCTAATGATCTGGGAGTAGAGTAGCATCTGTGATTAATGTGTGATTATTATAACAAAGCATTGAAAATCCTAGTTTGCCAACAGTGGATGCTAGATGACGGGCAACTTCTTTTTTGCAGTGGTAGAGAGGAAGACCGCACAATAGTGGGCTGGACACACGCTTGAGGGTTGAGGGTCTATGATATCAACAGATTTTCTTCAGACACCACTGGTGCTCTCTGCGGCAGGCTTCTCCTCGTCCGCCTGCTTGCTGTCTGGCTTGCGCCCCCCTAAGATGACGCGCTTGCACAGACTCAGCCGCGGCTTGTATGGACGGGCCTGTTTCAGGTCACTGGCAGGCGTTGTGAAATCAAGCTGATCCTGGCGGACAGGCGGACAGCAGCAATCAACACAGAGAAACACAGCTAGACATTAGTCATTTACAATCTGTAAACATGACTTACAGCCTGAGAGAGTAATGACAGGAGCACAGAAATTAGAATAGAATAGAATAACCTTTATTTTCCCATACAATATAAACCATACAAACCATAAAAAGTATTTATTTATTCATTGCTGATTTTAAAAAGCAATTTAAAATGCAAGGAGCTAGGAAGAGGACTTTGCAGAAAGACCTTATAGTACTTTTTAAAGTCAAGCAAAGATTTATCTGATAAAAAGTGATATTAAGATATGAGCTGCGATAATATTTATGTGAATTCGTAGTAAAGAAATAGTACTGTACCATAACATTGATAACGGGTAAACAGCTTAAACAAAGATAATTAAATTAGCTGTGTAAACCTACACAGAAGAAGCCTATAGAACAGGGATCTCAAACTCAAATCCTGGAGGGCCGCTGTGTCTGCTGGTTTTCGATGTGTTCCTGCACTTAAGTGTTTAATTTAAGTCATCGATTGGCTAAAGAGTCTGCACACCTTGTTTCCAAGGCCTAAATTGGCTGCTGATTGAAAGGAAATCACAAAAACCAGCAGACACAGCGGCCCTCCAGGACTGGAGTTTGAGATCCCTGCTATAGAAGCAGAAACTACATGGTCTGTCCCATGCTACTCAGAGGATGTCACAAGTAAACAATATGAACAAACAAATTCTCAGCTATTTCTGTGCATGTTCTGTTTAGTCTATGGGGAGTTACTGTGTGCAGGGTCACAGTGAGTCTATGGGGAGTTACTGTGTGCAGGGTCACAGTGGCAGTGATGTGAGATGGGACTGCCAGCATCACGCTAAATATGAAGCCTTACCTTGGAGATGGGAACCAAGACAAAAACAGGAATGCACAGTATCGGTGCCAGCATCAGCAGGGCAGCAGTTTTGGTAATCCACAAGCCCGGATATATCCAAGGCATGGCCAGACTGTAAATGATCAAAACCTGTACCAACAGAGGTCCAGAGATAAAAATTAAACAAATCACGGTATTTACACACGTTTTAGAAGACTGCAAGGACACAGGATGCTGATTAAATGTGTTTTAATATCACTTAGATTTTCTGAGTTTTTGAAATTTGAACCTGCTGCTTCTCTTCAAGAACGTAATCTAACTTTGCACTACTGCCATCTAGTGAAATGTGTGGTGCTGCTTCTTGTGACGGTACTGTTAAGAAATGTGGATGGTTAAAACATTTCCTGCTGTTGAGAGTCATAGCCATGCAACTAGCAAGCTAGCTGTAATGTGTAACAGCATAAACAGCTTGGAAATGGATGTGAAATGTACATTGACAGTAGAATTAGTGATACAGTACCAGTCAAAAGTTTGGACACACCTACTCATAGAAGGTTTTTTTCAGTTATTTTTTACTGTTTTCCACATTTTGGAATAGTATAGACATCAAAACTATGAGATAACACAAATTAAATTATGCAAAGACCAAAAAAGTGTTAAACAAATAAAAAAAAGTCATATATTTTACATTCTTCAAAGTAGCCACCCTTTGCCTTGATAACGGCCTTGCACATTCTTGCCATTCTCTCAAACAACGTCTGTGGTAAACAGGTATTCCACAGGTAAAAAGGTGATGCCATCATGACTCTATATAAAAGGATATCAAAAAACTCCTGATATCTTATTTCCAGGTACTCTTAGAAGCGGTACTATAACCTCTGCATTTGAATGGATCTCTATGGGAATTGGGGGGTGGGACTAGATTAAGCTGTAAATTACACGGGAATAGTATGTAACCCATGGTTGGCTAAATGGCTGTAAGTCATCAAGGGTCTGAGGTATCAAACGAGCCTCAAACCATCACTCTGCTCCCAGATATGCAGTAGATATGGATGGATCACTTTAAGGGTTGTTTCTCTTGACAAATTTTCCTATTGAACTCTATGGAAAAATAAGTCAGGAGAAGAAATCCTTCAAGTTATCCATCCATATCTACTGTATTTCTGGCAGCAGAGTGATGGTTTAAGGCTTGTTTGATACGTCAGACCCTTGATGACTTAGAGCCATTTAGCCAACCATGTGTCCCACACTAGAGATCCATTCAAATGCAGAGGTTATAGTATCGCTTCTAAGAGTACCTGGAAATAAGATATCAGGAGTCTTTTGATATCCTTTTATATAGAGTCATGATGGCATCACCTGTTTACCTGTGGAATACCTGTTTACCACAGAAGTTGTTTGAGAGAATGGCAAGAATGTGCAAGGCCGTTATCAAGGCAAATTTCGTTCATTGGTTAAATGTGTGTTTTAATTAGCATAGCCTATGTAAGGTCATGTAGAATTAAATTTTTTTAGCAATTTAGAAAAGATGATTAATAGGCGTAATCTGCTTGCTTTTTAAATCATAATTTATTACGTTTGCAATGTGTATTTCAAAGGCTACACTTAGTCTTGTGAATTTAACATAAAATAAAAATAAATTAATTCTCTAATTATCACTCAGAAGCTACATTCAGCAGCATTCTGAATTTACGAACGCGGTACACGAGGTCCTGAGCAGGTGTAAAATTTGTTAGCACGTGCGAACAAATCTCAGATACGAAAACGTTGATGAACGCCAAAATACGGCCAAATTCCCTAATACGAACAATTTACGTAAAAATTAGTTTTGCTCACGTTTCATAAATGAGGCCCATTGAACATAGAAACATTTCCCAGTGAAGTAAGGGAATCATCCAGAGATGGTATGAACAAAGTTTCATGTCAATCGGACTTGCACTTCATCACAAGAAGATTTTTAAGGATTATTCTTTTTGAATGCAACAATGGCCAATAATGCTAAATATTGCATTTTCAATAATATTATTTGCTCCTTCTGAGCAGGCTCATAAAGTAGTCTTGGTTGCATGTCTCTGAGTCAAACATTTTGAAAGTTATGAATTTTCACATTTTTGAACATTATAATGTTTAGCCATTAACCAGGTGACATTGTTGGTTATGTCATTTGGCATAACATGTTGCAAAAGGTGGTATGTCACCCTTTATGAAGCACAACAGTGGCATATGTATTTATTCATGAGGCCATTATGTCATGTTCATGAATTCATTATATATGATATATAAAGTCTTTATGATTAACACTTAGTTTAAAGTCTGACCAACGAAAGCAACATAGCTTTGAGGTTTGTTACTGAGGTTTATATAGTTTCAGTTCTGAGCTGCTGATTAATGCATTAGTAAGAAATCACTGGACCCTCAAGTCGAACCAAAGATAGGTGAGACAAGGTGGGACAAAGAGAGAGATAAGGGGAGAAAGAGAGTTAGAATCGCAAGGATGGAGAGGGGAAAAGAGAGGGGACAGAGACAGACAAGTTAAGAGCACTCACAACACAGAAAAGGGGAGTCACAAACAGCCAGCAGTACTTTATCACAGGGAATGGCTGGTATCCAATCATGTCTTCAATGTTGTCATAGAAACGGTCTGCACCTGCCAAACCAAAAACAGCTTGTTTAGCCAACCAGTTGAAAAGTAGGCCTAATTAGCTATTTTATATTCAGAGGTCGTAACACATAGGCTTGTGCAGACATTATTTTCTTTTGGACAGCTGAAACAAAAAACTAACTGAGAAAAGCATCTCATGGTTTTATACATTTCACAAGGCCCCAATCTGAGGAACATAAGCTAATCTTTAGCTAAAGTGGCTCCAACAAATTTATATTGTTGTGGAAAGAGATTTGTTTACCTACTGGGGACTGACCTGTATTTACAGTAAGTCAAGTACTCAAGGAAGTGGCATTACTCACCGTAGATCCATCCGATTGTGATTGTTTCAAAACAAGCGATAAACATTAGGCCAGCCCCGGATATACCATGCATACCAATCATGTTGAAGACATTGAATCCCCCCTGAGAGAAGCAAGGAGAAAGCCCACACTGAAACAACTTTGCCTAGTCTTTGGGTAAATGGATAACATTTGTATTTCATTATGTTCTTTAACGTTTTTTTTTTTTTTTAGAGTGGAGCTTCTTATTTGTATCCTCTGTTGTAAAGTGTGCCACAAGAAATACATATGCACCACTGGAAGCATTATTATCATTTAGCAAATCTCACTCAGGCTTGAAAAATTATTACGTTGGAGCTTGCAAAAGTATGCAATATCCATCCATTATCTAACCCGCTTATTCCTGGACAGGGTCGCAGGGGGGCTGGAGCCTATCCCAGCATGCATTGGGCGAGTCGCCAATCTATCGCAGGGCACACACACCATTCACTCACACACTCATGCCTATGAGCAATTTAGAGTCTACAATTAGCCTAACCTGCATGTCTTTTGACTGTGGGAGGAAACCGAAGTGCCCGGGGGAAACCCATGCAGACACGGGGAGAACATGCAAACTCCACACAGAAAGGCCCTCGGCCGGGATTCGAACTCGGTACCGTCTTGCAGTGAGGCGACAGTGCTAACCACTGCACCACGTGCCAAGTATGCAACAATATGTTTTTAAAAGATTTAAGTCTTTGGTCGAAACTGAGATCTGTTCTATTAATACTTTGTTTGTTACAATTAACTGCATTTAGCTAAACACTCATTTAGGTGTGTGGTGGTTGAATTAATAGGGTTGTACAAGCACCAACCATGGCTTTGTACAGATGAATTCGCAAATGCTGTGAGATGTGCAGTAACATTACCTCTGTGACCAGCAGCAAGCCAAACAGGAAGCAGATCAGGACTATGATGAGCACGAGGACCTCATGGCGTCCTGGCTTCCGCAGTGTGTTGGGGAATACGTCACTGATGGTGGTGACCAGACTCGCCACATATAAGAACTGAAAGCATGTGCACATACACTCAGTCACAAATACACACACACACAAAACAGACACATATCCACAAACACACACACACACACTCTCACACACGCACCCACACACACACACACCATGTTGGTTTTGTGTTTATTGAGAAATTAGGTCGTTTCAAAAAATGTGTCTAAACAATTGAGAAAAACTGTAATAATAATAATAACAACAAAAATAACAACAAGAATAATAATCATCATCATATCAATTCTAACAAACAGATTAACAAAAAGCTGTGGAATCACAATGACACGATTTTTACCATGCAACAAAGTACTATAAGAGTTCCATAAAATATATTCTATGCCTGAGCTGCCTAACATACAGTTGAAGTCGGAAGTTTACATACACTTAGGTTGAAGTCATTAAAACTAATTTTTAACCACTCCACAGATTTCATGTTAGCAAACTATAGTATTGGCAAGTCAGTTAGGACATCTACTTTGTGCATGACACAAGTAATTTTTCCAACAATTGTTTACAGACAGATTATTTCACTTTTAATTCACTATATCACAATTCCAGTGGGTCAGAAGGTTACATACACTAAGTTGATTGTGCCTTTAAATTTTATTAAATAATATTTGGTCGCATATCCTTTGCATGCCATGACTTCCTGATGTCTGTGACTTCTGGTTCTCTTACAAGCGATTCTATAATGTCTCTGCATTTGAATGGATCTCTATGGGAATTGGGGGGTGGGACTATATTTAGCTGTAAATTACACTGGAACAGTATGGAAACACATAGTTGGCTAAATGGCTCTAAGTCATCAAGGGTCTGACGTATCAAACAAACCTTAAATCATCACTCTGCTGCCAGAAATACAGTAGATATGGATGGATAACTTGAAGGGCCCTATCTTACACCCGGCACTAAGCGGCACTAACCCAAACGCAAGTGTCTTTGCTATTTTACACCCGGCGCATGGTTCATTATAACGCCTTATGTTCACGCCGTTTAAATACCATTTATTCTTGCGCCCATTACAAGTGAACTGGGTGTATTGTTCTTAAGATGAGGAGTGGCCAGGATTCTTTTTGGCGTATTGCTATCTTGAGCCAGCAGAAATCGCTTGCGCTAGAACCACCACAAACCTGGTCTAAAGTCATGTCGCAGTTGTTTACATGTTATTTTAACGGCGCATATAGGTGCGTCTACATAGGTGTGTGCACAATGCGTGTACCCTCCTGTCTGTTACACACAGGGGCGCGCACAAGCATGACTAAAATATCTAGATCACAATGTGAAATATTATTATTGTGTAGGCTATATCAAAAATGCATAATAATAAAAGGTTCCATAGGTCCACATACCTTTCCCTCAGCGAAGGGGAATGCCACATTACATTGCTCTCAGCCCACTCCATCAACATCCAGGCGATGTGCGATGGTACGGGACAATGGCTGTCCATTAAAAAGGAGCTGATAACACCTATATCAAGCATAATGCGCAAATTGTCATTTACACCTAATGCGTGAATTGTCATTCAATGGAAAACTCGCGCACTGCAATAGACGGACATTTGAGTTCTGAAAATTCGCTTCAGATGTCATTACAATACAGCTCTGTTTATCTAGGAATACAGCCTGTAAGTAAATAGAATGGTTTGTGACTGAAAAAAGTTCAAAACCTTGTCCAGTGAATATTGCTTTTATTGTTTTTCAAATAGCCTAGGCTACAGCAGATTCGCTGTGCATAAGGTTTTTCGATAGCCTATGGTTAAAAAATGGAGATAAATGTCACCATGTTAACTGAATTGTAACCTTAGCTATTCTTCGTCCTTCATATTTTTTAAATTACAGTGACAAAGTTTCCATAACCCTCAGCTTATTAAAACCCAGCTGATTTCACCTGTTATTCCATAACTGAACAAAAGATCTTAAAGAGAACTAAGCGTCTAATTACAAACTAAAACAAATTTGCAGCATGTTACAATTAATTCACAATTAATTTTAATATCATTATCTGCATGTGCGCTTTACAGGAGAAGGTCTGTTTCCCCTGCTGTAAATCGCACTTTTAGCGGTCTTCCTGGGAAAGAGGATTGTTTTAAAGCATTACGTTACCAGTAAAACAGGTTGGTCACATTTCCATAAGCAGGACATTATAAAACAAGAGAAAATATGCGTGAACCTATGGGTTGCCAACCTGACAGCTTTATTGTATTTATTGTCATCATTAAGGCAAAATGACGTTATTTATTTTATTAATCAAAATTAGAATGCAGGTAATGAACTTCGGATGAAGCTTGAACATGAGTTGATTGCTTCATTGCATAATCAAACAAAATTTGTTAAACAAGCAGGCTAATTTGGCGTTTTCTAAGGTGAGATGGAAGCCATTGGTAGCTTATTCTCAGCTGTTGCAGGTGCCTTTAACGAAATTTAACCGCATATATTTTGTAAAATAACAGCACTGTCGGGAATTACCGGGAACTCATAATGGTTTGTCCGAATAATATTTATCATAGGCTACTATTGATCCATATAGCCTATTCCTTGATCGCACTAAACACGCACGAGCATGTCTGTTTCGCCATCATCCACTGCTCAAAGAAATTAAGGGAACACTTAATCATCACAGTATAACACCAAGTCAATTCAACTTCTGGGATATCGATCTGTCCAGTTAGGAAGCGTAAACTATTGTGAATCAATTTCACCTGCTTTGGTGCAAATGAATGTGACAACAGGTGGACAGGAGAGGCAACAGCAAGACAACCCCCAAAAAGAAAATGGTTTTGCAGGTGGTGGCCACAGACCATTTCTCTCTCCTTATCCTTCCTGACTGATTTTTCTCTAGTTTTGCATTTTGCTAGTGCCCTTGTCACTACTGATAGCATGAGGCGGTACCTGAAGCCCATTCAGGTTGCACAGGTAGTCCAGCTCCTCCAGGATGGCACATCCATACGTGCCGTCGCAAGAAGGTTTGCTGTGTCTCCCAGCACAGTCTCAAGAGCGTGGAGGAGATACCGGGAGACGGGCCATTACACGAGGAGAGCTGGACAGGGCCGAAGAAGGGCAACAATCCAGCGGCAGGACCGGTATCTGCTCCTATGTGCGAGGAGGAACAGGAGGAGCACTGCCAGAGCCCTACAAAATGACCTCCAGCAGGCTACTCGTGTGCATGTTCTGACCAAACTGTCAGAAACAGACTCCATGAGGGTGGCATGAGGGCCCGACGTCCTGTAGTGGGACCTGTGCTCACAGCCCAGCACCATGCAGCTCCATTGGCATTTGCCAGAGAACACCAGAATTGGCAGCTTCGCCATTGGCGCCCCGTTCTCTTCACAGATGAGAGCAGGTTCACACTGAGCACATGTGACAGACGTGAAAGAGTCTGGAGATGCCGTGGCGAACGTTATGCTGCCTGCAACATCATCCAGCATGACCGGTTTGGCGGTGGGTCAGTGATGGTCTGGGGAGGCATATCCTTGGAGAGTCGCACAAACCTCCACGTGCTAGCCAACGGTACCCTGACTGCTGTTAGGTACCGGGATGAAATCCTCAGACCCATTGTCAGACCTTACGCTGGTGCAGTGGGCCCTGGGTTCCTCCTGGTGCAGGACAATGCCCGGCCTCATGTGGCCAGAGTGTGTAGGCAGTTCCTGGATGACAAAGGCACTGATGCCATTGACTGGCCCGCACGTTCCCCAGACCTGAATCCAATTGAGCACATCTGGGACGTTATGTCTTGGTGCATCCGCCGCCACCAAGTAGCGCCACAGACTGCCCAGGAGCTCACTGATGCCCTGATCCAGGTCTGGGAGGAGATCCCCAAGGACACCATCCGCCGTCTCATCAGGAGCATGCCCAGACGTTGTCGGGAGTACATACAGGCACGTGGGGGCCATACACACTACTGAGCCACATTATGAGTTGTCGTGATGAAATTCACACAAGTTGGATCAGCCTGTGATCTCAATTTTTCACTTTGATTTTCGGTGTGATTTTGAATCCAGCCCTCAATGTGTTAATGATTTTGGTTTCCATTGACCGTTCTTACGTCATTTTGTTCTCGACGAATTACAGAATGTAATCAATAAAGATTTTCAACTTGAATATTTAGTTCATCAAGATCCGCGATGTGTGATTTAAGTGTTCCCTTAATGTCTTTGAGCAGTGTATAAGCAATCCGCCAAGGTGGAAAAGCAGGCTTTTAAAGGGAATGGGATATCACACTTTGATTGGTTTATTGCATGTCACGCCCCAGACACACTATAATTAATGAAGAGTCTAGGTTCAGCCCATTTGCACGCTGCGCTGTGCTTAGCGCCCAAAAAACACGCCGTTAAAATAGCAAAAGTGGACTTGGACACACCCTAAATGGGCTTTACGCCATGCGCTTAGACTAAGCGCCAAGATCGCCAAGATAGAGCCCGAAGAGTTTCTTCAACCCTTAAAGTGATCCATCCATATCTACTGCATATCTGGCAGCAGAGTGATGGTTTGAGGTTTCTTTGATACCTCAGACCCTTGATGACTTACAGCCATTTTACCAATCATGTATTCCATACTGTTCCAGCATAATTTACAGCTAAATCTAGTCCCACCCCCAAATTCCCATAGAGATCCATTCAAATGCAGAGACTTTATAGTATCGCTTGTAAGAGTACCAGAAAATAAGATATCAAGAGTCTTTTGATGTTGTTGGGTCACATCCGGAAGTCATGGCATGCAAAGGATATGCGACCAAATATTACTTAATAAAATATAAAGGCACAGTCAACTTAGTGTATGTAAACTTCTGACTCACTGGAATTGTGATATCGTGAATTAAAAGTGAAATAATCTGTCTGTGAACAATTTTTGAAAAAATTACTTGTCGTGCACAAAGTAGATGTCCTAACTGACTTGCCAACACTATAGTTTGCTAATATGAAATCTGTGGAGTGGTTAAAAATTAGTTTTAATGACTTCAACCTAAGTGTATGTAAACTTCCGACTTCAACTGTAGCCATCACAGTATTAAATAGACTAAATTGGTCCACACTGTATTAGGTTTTGCTAACTTTACTGAAAGTAAATTAGTTTAAAATGCATTCGCTATGAGAATCATTATCAACTGTTAGTTAACAAAAAGTTATCCACCCTCTTACATACTCTTTGACTCTTCAATTGACGCCAACAAAAATCCACAGTAAAATAACTTCACTGACAAGTGTAATAATCATCGTATGGGTGTGCAGCAAGCTTGCTCCAATGTTACGTAGTAAGCTAAGTTTAATTAGCAAGTACGTTCACGATCACCTGATGACGTTCGAGTAGCCTAGCCTACGATCTTATGAGCATATTAATAAATATCTGCCCATCTAAAGTAGCGAACAAGCAAATAACTTCAGAAAAAAACAATGACTTAAAAATAAAATAAATAAATAAAATATAGTGCCATCCATAAAGTTAGGGACAAAGACAACTAGCCCCTGAAACAAGTTTGGGACAGCTAGCCCCGAAACTAGCAGGAGCTGAAGATGGCTGCAGTACAGGCCTGGCAGAGCAAAAGCAGAAGCTACGGTTACACTAGTCACTTCAATGTGACTTCTATGCGACTAACATCCAATATCGCTAGGCTGCATTAAGTGACAGGTCTGGACCTACATATGGTCTGGACGCACACAAATCGGATTTTGTTCACGTTGGGATCTGATCTGCCAAAACCACTTGGCGAGGTGGCCTAGCTAGCACACTTTGAGATCAGAATTGCTTGTAGTCTGGACTAGTGTTTCATATTTTCCCGAAAATTTTTTATATTTTTAAACCCGGGATTATAACACTCGCTCTCGGGTTTCCCGGGACATCCCATCTAAAAAACCAGGGGCGTTCTACTCGGCTATTATCAAATGTGCGACCCTAGCCTACTACTCGGTGGTTTACTGCGGTCAAGCTATCACGGGTTCGGAAAATGACGGTCAATCTATCACGGCTTAAAATTTATGTGCGCAAATATACAAGAGATTACGTCGGTAACGCCGTCACGTGCTGCGTTACCTGGAAATTAAATTGCTCAGAGAGAAGCAGCGAGGATTGTAGGCTAAAACAAAGAATTTTTGCCTTTTTTTCTTTATATTTTTCAAATATGCTTTCAATGACCATTTCAAGGAAACTGAATATACTACGACGTTTTGTAATACATGAGCAACAGGGTTGGTATTGAATTGCAGGTTACATATGAAAACTAATATTTTAAAGCATTTAACTCCAACAAATCAAAAGGATTGTACAAATCAACACATAAATCTAGTTTATGTCTAGTGAATATCAGAAGATTGTATGGTGGGGATTTTTAATAATTAAGCATCAAAGTTGGTACAGTTTGCTATGTGAAGGGGGGAAAACCGCTATGGGTACCATATTGGAGGCCCTATAACTTCATCAAATCAAAAAGTTTGTTCAAAGAAAGACTATGAGCACATACTAGATGTGCTATAGTCTATCCACAGTGCATCACAGAAAACGTTGTTGTGGGAATTTTTAATAATTAAGCATCAAAGTTGGTACAGTTTGCGATTTGAAGGGGGAAAACCGCTATGGGTACCATATTGGAGGCCCTATAACTTGATCAAATCAAAAAGTTTGTTCAGAAAAACACTATTACCATATACTAGATGTGCTATAGTCTATGCACAGTGAATTACAGAAAAAGTTGTTGTGGGAATTTTTAATAATTAAGCATCAAAGTTGGTACAGTTTGCGATTTTAAGGGGGAATTGTTTAGTGAATTGTTCAGAAAAACACTATTACCATATACTAGATGTGCTATAGTCTATGCACAGTGAATTACAGAAAAAGTTGTTGTGGGAATTTTTAATAATTAAGCATCAAAGTTGGTACAGTTTGCGATTTGAAGGGGGAAAACCGCTATGGCTACCATATTGGAGGCCCTATAACTTCATCAAATCAAAAAGTTTGTTCAAAGAAACACTATTACCACATACAAGATGGGCTATAGTCTATGTACAGTGAATTACAGAAAAAGTTGTTGTGGGAATTTATAATAATTAAGCATCAAAGTTGGTACAGTTTGCGATTTGAAGGGGGAAAACCGCTATGGCTACCATATTGGAGGCCCTATAACTTCATCAAATCAAAAAGTTTGTTCAGAAAAACACTATTACCATATACTAGATGTGCTATAGTCTAAGCACAGTGAATTACAGAAAAAGTTGTTGTGGGAATTTTTAATAATTAAGCATCAAAGTTGGTACAGTTTGCGATTTGAAGGGGGAAAACCGCTATGGGTACCATATTGGAGGCCCTATAACTTGATCAAATCAAAAAGTTTGTTCAGAAAAACACTATTACCATATACTAGATGTGCTATAGTCTAAGCACAGTGAATTACAGAAAAAGTTGTTGTGGGAATTTTTAATAATTAAGCATCAAAGTTGGTACAGTTTGCGATTTGAAGGGGGAAAACCGCTATGGGTACCATATTGGAGGCCCTATAACTTCATCAAATCAAAAAGTTTGTTCAAGAAAACACTATTACCATATACTAGATATGCTATAGTCTATGCACAGTGAATTACAGAAAAAGTTGTTGTGGGAATTTTTAATAATTAAGCATCAAAGTTGGTACAGTTTGCGATTTGAAGGGGGAAAACCGCTATGGGTACCATATTGGAGGCCCTATAACTTCATCAAATCAAAAAGTTTGTTCAGAAAAACACTATTACCATATACTAGATGTGATATAGTCTAAGCACAGTGAATTACAGAAAAAGTTGTTGTGGGAATTTTTAATAATTAAGCATCAAAGTTGGTACAGTTTGCGATTTGAAGGGGGAAAACCGCTATGGCTACCATATTGGAGGCCCTATAACTTCATCAAATCAAAAAGTTTGTTCAAAGAAACACTATTACCACATACAAGATGGGCTATAGTCTATGTACAGTGAATTACAGAAAAAGTTGTTGTGGGAATTTATAATAATTAAGCATCAAAGTTGGTACAGTTTGCGATTTGAAGGGGGAAAACCGCTATGGCTACCATATTGGAGGCCCTATAACTTCATCAAATCAAAAAGTTTGTTCAAAAAAACACTATTACTATATACGAGATGTGCTATAGTCTATTCACAGTGAATCACAGAAAAAGTTGTTGTGGAAATTTTTAATAATTAAGCATCAAAGTTGGTACAGTTTGCGATTTGAAGGGGGAAAACCGCTATGGGTACCATATTGGAGGCCCTATAACTTGATCAAATCAAAAAGTTTGTTCAGAAAAACACTATTACCATATACTAGATGTGCTATAGTCTAAGCACAGTGAATTACAGAAAAAGTTGTTGTGGGAATTTTTAATAATTAAGCATCAAAGTTGGTACAGTTTGCGATTTGAAGGGGGAAAACCGCTATGGGTACCATATTGGAGGCCCTATAACTTCATCAAATCAAAAAGTTTGTTCAAGAAAACACTATTACCATATACTAGATATGCTATAGTCTATGCACAGTGAATTACAGAAAAAGTTGTTGTGGGAATTTTTAATAATTAAGCATCAAAGTTGGTACAGTTTGCGATTTGAAGGGGGAAAACCGCTATGGGTACCATATTGGAGGCCCTATAACTTCATCAAATCAAAAAGTTTGTTCAGAAAAACACTATTACCATATACTAGATGTGATATAGTCTAAGCACAGTGAATTACAGAAAAAGTTGTTGTGGGAATTTTTAATAATTAAGCATCAAAGTTGGTACAGTTTGCGATTTGAAGGGGGAAAACCGCTATGGCTACCATATTGGAGGCCCTATAACTTCATCAAATCAAAAAGTTTGTTCAAAGAAACACTATTACCACATACAAGATGGGCTATAGTCTATGTACAGTGAATTACAGAAAAAGTTGTTGTGGGAATTTATAATAATTAAGCATCAAAGTTGGTACAGTTTGCGATTTGAAGGGGGAAAACCGCTATGGCTACCATATTGGAGGCCCTATAACTTCATCAAATCAAAAAGTTTGTTCAAAAAAACACTATTACTATATACGAGATGTGCTATAGTCTATTCACAGTGAATCACAGAAAAAGTTGTTGTGGAAATTTTTAATAATTAAGCATCCAACCTGGTCTCACAGCCCATTCGTATCTATTCTACGAAATTCCAGTCCCGAAAATTCGTACTTATTTTACGAATCAGAGATTACACACCACGTGACTTTACGCTTTTCTCCGATGAATTACGAGACAAAACGGAGATCCACCATTTTTATTTCACGGTCAAATAAAGCGAATGGGTAAGCTGCCGGTATTGTACTTATAGTTTATACTTATCGTTATAGTACATTCATAGAATACCTTTCTTATTTCGTAATTGTATTTTAATGCAATATGATGTATAATTCTCGAGCTTCTTCGTCTCTGCTTTATCTGTGTGGGTTGCTATTTATAGGCTAGTCTTGTAGGCTATTACTTGCATTATTCAAGCTGAAGTTAGCTAGGTCTGTTCAGATCAGTGCATACTGCATAGGCTGCAATATGATTATTAATCGATTTAGCTTGTGAGCTAGCCATCAGAGCGTGTCGTTTTCGGTTCTTTTGAGACGTATAATATGAGAAAACCGAGCATATCTGTAATGGAAACAACCGCGTCTCCCCGTTAACTTCTGTAATAAACTGCGATTCCCGTGATTCTGTGCGCTGTCTGTGTGTATTGCCCATAGACTGCAGAGACGTGACGGGTTGGCCACTGAATCGGCTTTGTGCCCCAATGAGCAGCTCCCATAGGAATCCATGGAACCGGTAAGCGGAAGCTGCCTCCAGTTCTTTTTTTAAAATCTCGATGGTTGAACTTCATTCATAAAACCAACAAAAGAAAGTCTGCCAGTCTGCAAATAACAGGATTCCTAAATGCTATATGCAAAAGGTCTGTAAAAATCTTATAAAAACACATATGCCATATACAAAACTTAAATAAAATAAATATGTGGTAGAGAGCTAGCATATACATTTCATGCTAAAATTAAATAGTTCCCTAATACATGGTATTCCTTATAAAAAAAACATTGAGAGATTGTATAAGAATTGTATAGAAATATATAATATAATAGGCTACTAATCAACATGCTTTTTTATAAAAACTTTGCAAGTATGATCATATATGATTTTTACAGACCTTGCATATGGGATTACCTTTGTAAGCATTTAGGAATCCTGATATTTGCAGACTGGCAGACTTTTTTTTGTTGTTAGTTTAAGCCAACACAATCTCTCAAGCATGGTACACAGCAGATATAGAATGTACAAAATACGCACTGTTGTTATTTATAATAATAATAATGCAATTTTATTTAAAGCTTTTTTTTACAGCAAAATCCTATTACACAGTTAAAGTAAAATATATAAAAACAATGGATAAATAAAACAAAAGACTTATTAAAATGAACATGAAAAAAATTCTCAAATCCAGAAGCTTGAGAAGCAATGCAATAATAATGGTATATAATATAAGGAAGACTTAAAATTCAGTAATTAGACTATCAGTTTCCTTTTCAATTTAGAATTAAACTAATTTTGTAGGCTGATAACAACAACGATAATTTTCCATGCCAAATAAGCGTTCACGCGCGGCTCTCAAGCCTACAATACTTCGGCATAACCACCAGGTAATGTGCGTATGTCAAGTGAAGACCTGACGTGGAGCTACGACCATTTCCACGGTCAAATGGAGTCATGTTGAAATTTTATAAATCTACTTTGTCGTGATTTGTTACGTAAGCCACACGTAAGATCAAATTTGATCGAAAGTCCTTTTTTTAAATGAGGCCCCTGGTCTTGGCCCTTCTGCCCTTCTGACCATCTTCTGGCGTAGACTCAAGACTCGCCTGTTTAGATTGCATCTTTGCTCCCTGAATTAATTGTTAGCATGCAAGTCTTGCTTTTTGAAATAGCATTTTAGGGGTATGTTAACAGTGATTTATACATCAACACTTGCCATGTTACTGACATTTTGGTTAATGTATTATTTAGACTTGTACTGTTTTTTTTCAGTATACCATTGTTTTTTTATTGGACATTTCTCTTATATAGCACTATTTCTCATTCCCCCTCTACCTAACAGGTTAAGGAGAGGATATCAGCCTGCCTGGCTGACATTTCTATGTGGATGGCTACTCATCACCTGAAGCTCAACCTTCACAATACGGAACTGCGCTTCATACCTCACAGGACCTCCCCACTGCAAGCCCTCTCCATCACCGTCGACGGTACTATGGTGGCTGCCTCCCGCTCTGCAAGGAACCTGGGGGTGGTCCTGGATGACCAGCTGGACTTCATGGAGCACATCAGGGCAACAGCACGGTCTTGCAGGTTCCTCCTGTACAACATCAGGAGGATTCGACCATACCTGACCACCTACTCGACCCAGCTTCTCGTCCAGACCATGGTTATCTCACGCCTGGATTACTCCTCTCAAAGTTTTCACACATCACCCCCCTGCTGAGGTCAATCCACTGGCTGCCGGTCGCCGCCAGGATCAGGTTCAAAGTTCTGACCCTGGCCTACGCTGCAGCCAAAAGGACAAGCCCTTCCTACCTGCAAGACATAATACAACACTAAACTCCAGCTCGACCACTTCGCTCGGACTGCGGAGCTTCTCCACCCTAGCTCCCCAGTGGTGGAATGAACTGTTCACTCCTCTACGTTCTGATCAAACACTGCCTGCACACCTCTTCAGACTCCACCTTGACTGTTTTTCGCTTGTTTCCTGTTCCTTAATTCTTTGTTGATTTTATAGTTTATAATGTCTTGTTGTCTTAGCCATAGCTTGCTGTGTACTATACTCAATGTTCATGACTATGGATAGCTGCTATGTTATGATAAGAAATTAGCTCTATCTGAACTGATGTCATTGACCTTCGGTATGCACTTATTGTGCGTCGCCTTGAATAAAAGCATCTGCCAAATGAATGTAATGTAAATAAAGTTTATTATTATTATTTTATGCAAACGTATGCACTTTTTGCCTTGTAAGTCGCTCTGTATAAGCGCATCTGCCAAATGAATAAATGTCTGTATTGATACACTTCTGTAATGTGATGGACCCTTTCTAGATTAAATAAGCTAAATGTCCAGCTAATAAAAGCTTGAAGACGCTGAAGTTCAATACGTCTCTGAGTGAATTAATACAAAATTTATTTTACAGTGCATTGTGTACACTATATATTGATGTATTGTAAATTATCTCTTCTCTTTAAAAACCTGATGGCCAATATACAGCATATAGTAATAATAATGTTTATCATTTTAGTCATATAAAAGTTAGAAATTGTATATACCACAACATCTGATATTTATTACAATGAAAACACCAATTTAAAATGGGTAGAAATTTTTTAAAATATAATTACCAATAAAATCTCAGATCATTGGATAGACTACATTAACAATTTTCTTTTTTAAATATATATTTTTTTTACATACAGCTGACACCCTTGTCATTTTTATGTATTTAAAGGGAATGCTTTAATTCCTACAAAGCTTTCACACTAGGCTACTGCATGCTGTTCACTACTGTCTGCTTATTAATTATCAACCTGCTGGATTTGGAAAGCATTATAAATGTCTAGAAGTATCTAAGATAATTATCTAAGTAATAAAAGTTGGGTTCATGTGAGTAGCGTGATCCCATTCGCAATAAACGGAGGGCATCTTCGTGTGTGTTTACGGTTGTATCAAGCGGAACTACATTTCGGCGCCATTTTATTGCTTTACGCTAAGGAATGTATTACTGGGAATTGTAGTTTTTTTTTGCAAATATATTCCCTGTATACGTAATTATCTAGGAATTGCTAATGTATTATCTACCTAGCAAGCCAGTTATGCTAGCTACGTTCAACCAGATCTAGGTACCTAGCTAGCTACGTGTGTTTTAGCTGCTGGTAGACAGTTATAAATAGACAGGATATAAATTTTCAATATTAATAGCTTAATATTAATATTAATAGTCAAAAGTAGATGGCAGTCCTATATTGTCATTTTTACTGAAATGTTCTTATGACTGATGTTTTCTGACTCTGCTTGATCCTAAGAATCACCTCGGAAAGTGTTGTACATTAATTCAGATATTTAAGTGGCGCCCCCTGTCGAAAGCATATACTGCACTTTTTTTTTTTAGCTAGAGATCTGGTTCTGATATTATTTGTAGTATGTCTAGAGGTGGTCTAGATTTCGACATTTCAGCATGATACATCATTCGGTGTACAAATGGCGAGTGCCCAAAATGTTAAAAAATCACATTTTCAAGGGGGCGCTACAGGGTCTGTGTGCATGCTAGGGGTCTGGTTTTTGGTGTGCATGCTAGAGGCCCTGATGAGACTCAGTTAGCAAAATTTCATGCTTCTACGATTTTGGGAAGCTGAGTGCAGTGTTCAGCAGTAATCCAAAATGACCTATGAACATTCTTACAGCCTTCATAGACCTATTTTTCATCATTAGTCAAATTAATTAGGACAAGTTTAATTTATGCTTACATGCAAATGTATATGTCATAGGGGGTGCTGAGATGTCCTTGTATACTAAATTTGGGAGCCTTGGCTGCCTTTGTGCCTCAGGTAGGAGGAGTCAAAGTTTTAAAAAAAATTGAGATTTGTAGGTGGTGCTATAGAGCTTCTATGTGTGCTAGGGGTCTGTTCTTTTGCTTATGCAATGTAGGCCATGGATATATTCATACTTCCGAATATCAAGCCTCTAGATTTTAAGGAACCCATAACCCTAATCCTACTGTTGTGACCTTTGACCCTTCCATAGCTCTTGTATTTAATTTCATAGTTTCCAATTTGAGTATATTTATATTCTAATTAATCCATGTCAGGGTGGTCAACATGCCAGAAAATTGCAGTTTAATGACATTACGGATAGAGAACTGCCATCTACTTTGGACTATCAATAGCTATTAATATTGAAATATATATAATTAATAGACTGTCTACCAACAGCTAAAGCATGCGTAGCTACCTAGGTACCTAGATCTGGTTGAACGTAGCTAGCATAACTGGCTTGCCAGCTAGATAATACATTAGCAATTCCTAGATAATTACATATATAGGAAATAAATTTGCACAAAAAAACTACAATTCCCTGCAATACTTTCCATAGCGCGAAGCAATAAAATGGCGCCGAAATGTAGTTCCGCTTGATACAACCGTAAACACACATGAAGTTGCCCTCCGTTTATTGCAAATGGGATCACGCTACTCACATGAACCCAACTTTTAATACTTAGATACTTATCTTAGATACTTCTAGATATTTATAATGCCTTCCAAATCCAGCAGGTTGATAATTAATAAGCAGACAGTAGTGAACAGCATGCAGTAGCCTAGTGTGAAAGCTTTGTCGGAATGAAAGCATTCCCTTTAAATACATAATGACAAGGGTGTCAGCTGTATGTAAAAAAAAAAAAAATTTAAAAAAAAAATGTTAATGTAGTCTATCCCATGATCTGAGATTTTATTGGTAATTATATAAAAATAATTTTCTACCCATTTTAAATTGGTGTGTTTTCATTGTAATCAATATGAGATGTGGTATAAACAATTTCTAACCTTTATATGACTAAAATGATAAACATTATTACTATATGCTGTATATTGGCCATCAGGTTTTGAAAGAGAAGAGATAATTTACAATACATCAATATATAGCGTACACAATGCACTGTAAAATACATTTTGTATTAATTCACTCAGAGACGTATTGAACTTCAGCGTCTTCAAGCTTTTATTAGCTGGACATTTAGCTTATTTAATCTAGAAAGGGTCCATCACATTACAGAAGTGTATCAATACAGACATTTATTCATTTGGCAGACGCGCTTATACAGAGCGACTTACAAGGCAAAAAGTGCATAAGTTTGCATAAAATAATAATAATAAACTTTATTTACATTACATTCATTTGGCAGATGCTTTTATCCAAAGCGACGCACAATAAGTGCATACCGAAGGTCAATGACATCAGTTCAGATAGAGCTAATTTCTTATCATAACATAGCAGCTATCCATAGTCATGAACATTGAGTATAGTACACAGCAAGCTATGGCTAAGACAACAAGACATTATAAACTATAAAATCAACAAAGAATTAAGGAACAGGAAACAAGCGAAAAACAGTCAAGGTGGAGTCTGAAGAGGTGTGCAGGCAGTGTTTGATCAGAACGTAGAGGAGTGAACAGTTCATTCCACCACTGGGGAGCTAGGGTGGAGAAGCTCCGCAGTCCGAGCGAAGTGGTCGAGCTGGAGTTTAGTGTTGTATTATGTCTTGCAGGTAGGAAGGGCTTGTCCTTTTGGCTGCAGCGTAGGCCAGGGTCAGAACTTTGAACCTGATCCTGGCGGCGACCGGCAGCCAGTGGATTGACCTCAGCAGGGGGGTGATGTGTGAAAACTTTGAGAGGAGTAATCCAGGCGTGAGATAACCATGGTCTGGACGAGAAGCTGGGTCGAGTAGGTGGTCAGGTATGGTCGAATCCTCCTGATGTTGTACAGGAGGAACCTGCAAGACCGTGCTGTTGCCCTGATGTGCTCCATGAAGTCCAGCTGGTCATCCAGGACCACCCCCAGGTTCCTTGCAGAGCGGGAGGCAGCCACCATAGTACCGTCGACGGTGATGGAGAGGGCTTGCAGTGGGGAGGTCCTGTGAGGTATGAAGCGCAGTTCCGTATTGTGAAGGTTGAGCTTCAGGTGATGAGTAGCCATCCACATAGAAATGTCAGCCAGGCAGGCTGATATCCTCTCCTTAACCTGTTAGGTAGAGGGGGAATGAGAAATAGTGCTATATAAGAGAAATGTCCAATAAAAAAACAATGGTATACTGAAAAAAAACAGTACAAGTCTAAATAATACATTAACCAAAATGTCAGTAACATGGCAAGTGTTGATGTATAAATCACTGTTAACATACCCCTAAAATGCTATTTCAAAAAGCAAGACTTGCATGCTAACAATTAATTCAGGGAGCAAAGATGCAATCTAAACAGGCGAGTCTTGAGTCTACGCCAGAAGATGGTCAGAAGGGCAGAAGGGCCAAGACCAGGGGCCTCATTTAAAAAAAGGACTTTCGATCAAATTTGATCTTACGTGTGGCTTACGTAACAAATCACGACAAAGTAGATTTATAAAATTTCAACATGACTCCATTTGACCGTGGAAATGGTCGTAGCTCCACGTCAGGTCTTCACTTGACATACGCACATTACCTGGTGGTTATGCCGAAGTATTGTAGGCTTGAGAGCCGCGCGTGAACGCTTATTTGGCATGGAAAATTATCGTTGTTGTTATCAGCCTACAAAATTAGTTTAATTCTAAATTGAAAAGGAAACTGATAGTCTAATTACTGAATTTTAAGTCTTCCTTATATTATATACCATTATTATTGCATTGCTTCTCAAGCTTCTGGATTTGAGAATTTTTTTCATGTTCATTTTAATAAGTCTTTTGTTTTATTTATCCATTGTTTTTATATATTTTACTTTAACTGTGTAATAGGATTTTGCTGTAAAAAAAAGCTTTAAATAAAATTGCATTATTATTATTATAAATAACAACAGTGCGTATTTTGTACATTCTATATCTGCTGTGTACCATGCTTGAGAGATTGTGTTGGCTTAAACTAACAACAAAAAAAAGTCTGCCAGTCTGCAAATATCAGGATTCCTAAATGCTTACAAAGGTAATCCCATATGCAAGGTCTGTAAAAATCATATATGATCATACTTGCAAAGTTTTTATAAAAAAGCATGTTGATTAGTAGCCTATTATATTATATATTTCTATACAATTCTTATACAATCTCTCAATGTTTTTTTTATAAGGAATACCATGTATTAGGGAACTATTTAATTTTAGCATGAAATGTATATGCTAGCTCTCTACCACATATTTATTTTATTTAAGTTTTGTATATGGCATATGTGTTTTTATAAGATTTTTACAGACCTTTTGCATATAGCATTTAGGAATCCTGTTATTTGCAGACTGGCAGACTTTCTTTTGTTGGTTTTATGAATGAAGTTCAACCATCGAGATTTTAAAAAAAGAACTGGAGGCAGCTTCCGCTTACCGGTTCCATGGATTCCTATGGGAGCTGCTCATTGGGGCACAAAGCCGATTCAGTGGCCAACCCGTCACGTCTCTGCAGTCTATGGGCAATACACACAGACAGCGCACAGAATCACGGGAATCGCAGTTTATTACAGAAGTTAACGGGGAGACGCGGTTGTTTCCATTACAGATATGCTCGGTTTTCTCATATTATACGTCTCAAAAGAACCGAAAACGACACGCTCTGATGGCTAGCTCACAAGCTAAATCGATTAATAATCATATTGCAGCCTATGCAGTATGCACTGATCTGAACAGACCTAGCTAACTTCAGCTTGAATAATGCAAGTAATAGCCTACAAGACTAGCCTATAAATAGCAACCCACACAGATAAAGCAGAGACGAAGAAGCTCGAGAATTATACATCATATTGCATTAAAATACAATTACGAAATAAGAAAGGTATTCTATGAATGTACTATAACGATAAGTATAAACTATAAGTACAATACCGGCAGCTTACCCATTCGCTTTATTTGACCGTGAAATAAAAATGGTGGATCTCCGTTTTGTCTCGTAATTCATCGGAGAAAAGCGTAAAGTCACGTGGTGTGTAATCTCTGATTCGTAAAATAAGTACGAATTTTCGGGACTGGAATTTCGTAGAATAGATACGAATGGGCTGTGAGACCAGGTTGCAAAGCCAATCAAATTATTTGTTTTTTTCTTGTTTTGTTTTTTGTTTTTGGAGGATTCACAAAGGTGGGAGGGGCAATTACAGTATGTGGAAAAAGACTTAACCCTTTCTGGTGTGGATAAAAATGGACTAAAATAAATAATTGGTGTGGACAATTTAATGGTCCCTAAACATTGGTGGGGTCGTGTACCCTCGTCCCCACCTAAATGGCTGCAAGACTGGGCTGTGTCCTTGGAGCATGGGTTTGGGGGCCGTACTCTAAAGGTGAGAAAACACAATTTGACTTTCGAAGAGCTGTGCCGCCCTTGCCTTCAGCGTACCTGGCTGTCAAGACCCACGATGAACATCATGAGGAAGAAGATTATGGACCAAAGCTGTGGTACTGGCAGCAGAGAAAACACTTTCGGGAAAGAGGTGAAGATCATGGCCGCCGACCCTGCAGGGAGAAAGAGCCATTGCTTTTGGTAGATATTGGGATGGCAGGTATGCCATCCGCTAAGTTACGGCTTGGCGGGGCATGCCGCATACCTACACAGGACTGAAAGTTTTCAGGGTTTCCTACAGAAATAACCACAATGACCACAGACTCTCAGCCCTTAGAAACATTAACTTCATCTAATCACACAGAATTCAGATACAACTTCACACATCCACACAAGCCCCAAACTTGGATGAGTTTAGCAATTTTTCTCCTTCGTCTTCGTCTTCTTATTTTTCCTGCCGATTTTGTCATCAAAAATGCTTCATGCCCTCAAATAATAATATATAATATCCCCATTGGATAATAACATCTGATCTGCCAATAGGAATGTCTGATAAAAGATTTTATACATATGTTTAATAAAATTCACGAAGGGAGAGCTATATGGATTTCATGACGGTGGCTTTATTGATTTCCTGTAATATTGTAATATTGATTAATGTAATATTTGAATGACTTTAACTAGGCTACTGTAGCTACCTTGTAAACGCCAAGTTTATAAAATTCAAGCTGTAAAATACTCCAGTAAAACAGTCAATCACACCGAATAAATGTTGTGAACTTCAAAAACCTTCTTCAATCCAGCGTTAAGCTATTAGTCTTAGTCCGAAACACTCATTGTACTTGATGGATTCGTAGCATTCGCAAGCTACCGATTAGTTGGCACAACTTGTTTCTCGGTGGACTGATAAAACCCAATGCATCGCGTCATACCTGGAAATACGCACGCACTCCTGTGATTGACAGTGCTGCTAGCCAATGAGTTTTGACTGTTTCCCACAGTCCTACCCAGCTTATGCAAGCCGATGCATCAGATGCTGCGTACGAAGTGCGTCAGAGCGGCTGATGCCGGATTTACACCAAAAACGTTTTGCCATGTAGTATGGTATGCGCCGCTTGTACTGAAAAATAAAGCTTTAAGTTCGTAAGGTGGGCGTTCCCTCTTGGTGTCAGTCAGGTTCGAAGGAGATTTGCTCCAGATTTCATTTGCTTTCTGTAGCTACAGCATAGTTAGTTAGCAAGCTGGGTAAAACGGTTTTCAGCTTGTTTAGTTAGTGAGCTATGCAAAATGGAACATAACTTAAGCAAATTAGTTAGGATAGCCGAAGCATTTATGAAAAGCTCCGAATGACAGTTTGGAAGTTTGGAGGGAAGTGACGTGTCCTAGTGAGATGACCCTCCTCCTTTCATATGATTGGTTGCGCACTGGCTGGTCACTGCGATTTGCGCAGAAGTTATATATATATATATATATAATATTTTTAGCTTGCGCGAACAGTGCACATTCAGGACGAGGTCTGTGGAAGCAGTTTGGGGCGGTCTCTTTCTCTGGGGCAGGGCCAAGGGGTGTTATGACTTGACAACAAAAGCGACCATTTTACAAAGTTGGGTACTCCAGTTTTAATATTTAGGTAGATCATCTACTGACATACAAACCATTAGTAGGTCTACCGTGTAGGCCACAATAACATCAAACATGAAACATCAACTGTAATCAATTTAAAAATATGACTAAAACTTTAATTTATTTGTAATTCATGGTAAAGGGAAGGAAAATTACATGTATGTGTATGCACCTCTCTTACGGTTCATAAATTGACATGATATTTACATAAGTTTATTTTTATTATACAACCCCAATTCCAAAAAAGTTGGGACAGTATGTAAAATGCATATAAAAGCAGAAAGCAGTGATTTGTAAATTATCTTTTACATATATTTAATAGAAAACAGTACAAAAATATATATATAATGTTTTACCTTATCAACATTATTGATTTTTGTAAATATATGCTAATTCTGAATTTGATGCCTGCAACACATTCCAAAAAAGTTGACAGGGGCAAAATAAAAAAGACTGGGAAGCTCAAAAAAACACCTGTTTGCCATTCCACAGGTAAACAGGTGATGCTATCATGACTGGGTACAAAAGACTCTTGATATTTTATTTTTAGGTACTCTTAGAAGCGATACTATAACCTCTCTGCATTTGAATGGATCTCTATGGGAATTGGGTGGTGGGACTAGATTACGCTCGACATTACACAGGAATAGTATGGAACCCATGGCTGGCTAAATGGCTGTAAGTCGTCAAGTGTCTGAGGTATCAAATGAGCCTCAAACCATCACTCTGCTGCCAGATATGCAGTAGATATGGAAGGATCACTTTAAGGGTTGTTTCTCCTGACTCATTTTCCTATTGAACTCTATGGAAAAATAAGCCAGGAGAAACAACCCTTCAAGTGATCCATCAAGTGATTGTTTGATACCTCATACCCTTGATTACTTACAGCCACTCAGCCAACCATGGATTCCATACTATTCCTGTGTAATTTACAGCTTAATCTAGTCCCACCCCCCAATTCCCATAGAGATCCATTTAAATGCAGAGAGGTTATAGTATCGCTGAAAATAAAATATCAAGAGTCTTTTGATATCCTTTTATACCCAGTCATGATAGCATCACCTGTTTACCTGTGGAACGTTCCAAACAGGTTGTTTTTTTTAACTTCCCAGTCTTTTTTTTGGCCCTGTCCCAACTTTTTTGGAAAGTTTTGCAGGCATCAAATTCGGAAATAGCGTATATTTACAAAAATCAATAAAGTTGATAAGGTAAAACATTAAATATCTTTTCTTTGTACTGTTTTCAATTAAATATATGTAAAAGAGAATTTACAAATCACTGCTTTTATGTGCATTTTACATACTGTCACAACTTTTTTGGAATTGGAGTTGTACAAATTAAAGTTCTATTCGGAATGCTACTCAATGTTTCATCTTACCATTTGAAGAGAATGTGGTCATTCAAACTTCGTGTCACATCAAAGTGTCACATCCAATATTACCAAACACATCAAAAACTGTGTGAACAAATTATTATAAATGAGGTAATTCAATAATGTGTTAGGGAGTGAATTATTACTTCACAAATCAAAATTTCATTATAGTAAGAGAGATGTATAGACTGAAATAAAATATAATGGCTCAAATTGAAAATAACATGCTAGTGTTAACCAGTGCAAAAGCATCACATTAAACTGTGTGCAATGTGAATGTGTGTGGGGACATAATAATTGCATAGACTGGGACGGTTCGCCCTCTTGTGGTTGTCATTTCTAATAACGATGGTAAAACAACACACTTTTGACAGTCTGCCAAAACAGTCAAAATTCAGACCTCCCAACACCCCCCCCCCCCCCAAAAAAATAAAAAAATAAAAAATAAATCAACAAAAATTATTTCAGTCCCTGTTAATGTTCAGATATCTTTCTTAATGCCAGTGATTTCTCATTTTAGCATGTGTGTGACTGTATTTCGAGAATTTTGTATTTAATTGAATTTAACCTTCACCTGTGACAAATCAGGCTTTGATTCCAATCATTGCTGGGTTGGCACTGCCCTATGTCTGTTTAAATCTTTTTAATGTGTCTTAACTGCAATTCGTACTGCAAATGATTATATATGACTTTTCTAAAAAAACCTGTTATGTGCAAAGCAATTGTCAGCTTTATACAGCATCTAGACACCTGTTCTAATAATAATAATAATAAAAATAATTTGAAATGATTTTTTTATGCAGGTTTAAGACAGCTTCTCCGGACACATAAAAAACAGAAAGCAGTTTTTTACTGCACATCTCATGCAATGGATGGAAAACATAGATTAAAAAAGTACAATGGACGAAATGATCACAGAAAGTGTTAGCCCTATTAACTCACCAAATTCGAAGAGGTTACCCACTGACAGGCCAATAGAATAGGCCCCGAACCCCAGCAGGGCGGACGCAACAAAACCAGCAAATATATTGCTCACACTGTTCAGAGCGCAAAGCCACAGGCAGTCCCTGTGAGACAAACCACAGAGAGAGATTAAAGATTATATGTGCACCACTTACACCCATCAGTAAAATCATTCATGTCAAGACACTCAAAAAACATCATGGCTGGAACTTTTAACAATTAAAACAAATCACCATTCATTTACATGCCACATATCGCTGCAAAACTAATACAAGGAGTCGCCCGAAGTTGTATGATAGACAATATTCATAAAAACAAAGTAACGTGCTTGCTTGATAAATGCTGTTGACTTAATGTATGCTTCACAAATCCACTTTCTCTGAGGTTTCTCCTTCCTGACATTTTCTTCCAAAATCAAATACCCATGTGCAACAGTGTCATGCACTACAGCCATTTATTTTTTTACCACTCTTATTTGGTAATATCTATACAGTATGTGATGTAAACAATGTGCACTGACATATAAAAAGTACCAAATTATTATACAATATACCTAATAGCTTGTGTGCCCACACTGGCCCCTCCCTCTTCCAGTTAATAAACTATTGTGGAATTCCTAGACCTTCATGTTAGGTCATGTAAGATAGTGAGAATGAAAAAAAGGGACTGTGTTAGTTTTCATGTTTTTCTCTCAAAAGCCCAGCATAGCTTCAAATGATGTGCTATTATTGGCACCCATTTCAGTATTTTGTGTATCCTCCCTTTGCAAGGATAAAACTACTGCGTCATCTTCTGTAGTGGTGAACATATCAGTGGAATCTTCCATTCAAATTCTCTTTCAATATTCTGTACGGTGGACTGCGCCTCTGGACTGCTATATTCAATTCAAGGCACAGAAAAAAGGCCTAAAAGCTAATTTTGGTCTCATCTGAACACCGGTGAACGCGGGGTGCTATGGTCAGATGAGACCAAAATTTGGCGAGGCACAACCGTGGGGGGTTGGCATCAGAGGATGCTTATGTTCTACCTAAGATATGAAAAGGTACTGAGAACAGGGTGCCAATCATGTTGGAGAGCACAGTACATCCCCCCTGTACAAATGTACAGTGTACAAAACGTTGTGTAAATCCCTCTGGGTCATTACCAGCATCTGCTAAATGGCTAAAATATACACGAAGGACACAATCACGAATAACTGTGGGGTAATACAGATAAACCACCTACTTGTAGCAGTCATATTTGTATCTGTTGTAACTGCTTAGGGTGGTGAGGACTCCTTGACAGATGGCATAGGAATATAAGACCTCAGTCACAGCATTGTACCACACCTTGAGAGAGAACATGCCTTTTGTTTTAATTGCTGCAAAAGTGTTAATCAACATTTTCACCCATTTATATGGCCACATGCACACCGTGATGTTACATTGAATTACACTCTCTATAAAATTTTGATACAGAATACTTTTTTCACACTGGAACTAGCTTAACAATATTAACTGATGTATCTGATGCAATCTTATCCTTAATTTACAGTCCATAGATAGTATTTATGAGCCCCATATATTTGTGTACAAAAGGAAAACCCTGGCATTTAACAGAAACACATGTTTGACATTACATGGACCATCTAATGTCTTCCCAGGCCACTGGGACACTGTACTTTGCCAAGTACATGCTCCTTACATCCCTCCTGCGCTCCACCACTCCACAGACTGCTCTCCAACCCCCCCTGTCATCTGCTCTTAAATTGAGTGGGTGTTTGCATTCTGCTTTTCCTTTTGGACCGTTGATTAATGTTTCCTTTCCAGCTCTCACAGATGCTTCATACCGTCATATCCTTCCTGAGGAGACACTGTTCCAACAGCTTGCTTACCATCTAGGTATCAATCCCGCAACCACCTGGCTAAAGGTTGAATTCCGTGACTGCTAAATTGCTATACCAATTTGCTGAACATGGGAGAAATGTGCCGAAAGCAAGTATTACTGGGCACGTGTAGAGCCACAGCCAGCATATCCAAAATAGTGGCGCTCACCCCATGATGGGGGTGCCAGAGATTCTCTGGCTTGGCATAGAAGGTTTGTTTCCCTGATTATCACACACACAATAAATTATGATGAAACTTGTAATGTTCCGCTCCCTTCCTGTTCGTTTTCTGTATATTCCTGTTTTCCCTCCGTGTCATGTTGGATCCTTTTGTCCGTGTTTTCCCCGCTGCTGTGGTCTGGGCGTTTCCTTCTCTGTCTTGTTCGTCTGGTTGTCTTACTTCCGCCTTTTCACTCCGTCCCCCCTCGTTGCATGCATTTCCTCACCTGGTGTTTCTTAATCACTCCCGTTTATTTTCCACACCTGTTCCTTGTTTAGTTCTGTCATTAACCTCACTATTTATTCCTTCGGCTGGCTGCCAGTCGGGGCCAGTTCGTTAACTATCGTCACGCGGTGTTAATGCTCGTTGTTTGCCTGGTCGCGTTCAAAGAACTACTCGCTTGGTTGTGGGATATTATCCCCTTGCAGCTAGAGTTCCGCTCCTAACTACAGTCTGGTAGTTATCCTCCAAGTCATTTCTTGTTGTACATGCAGCTAACCTGTTTCCCCTCTCCTCCATCTAACCCAGCTCCCATTCTCCCGTGGCAGTGTTCGTTTCCCCCCGTTTTCGTTGTGTGTGTTGCGGTACCTCCACCTCCAGCTCGTGTAGGCTCCGGGTTGGCGTGTTACCTGGCTACCCTCCAGTTGTTCCTGTCCGGCCGAAGAAGCCAACTAGTTCTTCGGTCCCGGTTCCGGGAGCTCTGGAGACCAGTCAGCTCCTTCCGGACCTACCGCAGCTACGCCACACTACCCAGCCCTGCCGTGCTTCACCAACCACCTACCTCTCAAGCCCTGTACCTCCGTGAGAACCTCCCGGTCATTTCCGTGCCTTCCCTTGCACTAACCCCACCTGCTTTGTTTTGTTCTGTACCGGTGCAGTCATTCCGGTCCAGTTCCTGTCCTGCCGTAGTGAGCCGCTCCCCAGCTAGTCCAGTCCAGTCCAGGTGTGAGCCGTGCACCTACCTGTCCAGTCCAGTTCCGGTTTGGAACAATCCGTTCCAGACCCTGCTTCCCGTGTGGACCTCCCGGTCCAGTTCCAGTCCAGTCCAGTTCCGGTTTGGAACAAATCCGTTCCAGACCCTGATTCCAGTGTGACCTCCCGGTCCAGTTCCAGTCCTGTCCAGTTCCGGTTTGGAACAAATCCGTTCCAGACCCTGATTCCAGTGTGGACCTCCCGGTCCAGTTCCAGTCCAGTCCAGTTCCGGTTTGGAACACACCCGTTCCAGATCCTGATTCCAGTGTGGACCTCCCGGTCCAGTTCCAGTCCAGTCCAGTTCCGGTTTGGAACAATCCGTTCCAGATCCTGATTCCCAAAGTGGACCTCCCGGTCCAGTTCCAGTCCAGTCCAGTTCCGGCTTGGAACGAACGTTCCAGACCTGCCAGCCCAGCTCCGGCTTGGAGCAGCCCGTCCCGGGCTTCCTTGCTGTTCCAGCGTAATATTGTGTATTGCCTTTTCTGTACAGTGTTGGGACTACCCCAACACTTAGTTTAATAAACCCCCCTTTTTTCTGAATCTGTCTCCTGGTCGCTGCACTTGGGTTCGTCTCGTTCCGGGTTTGTAACAGAACGAACTGGCCAAAAATCATGGACCCAGCCGACCTGGAGCAAATTCGTCACGCCTTCTCCTGCCAAACTGCGGTCAGCGACCAACAGGGCCGACGTTTGGATGACGTGTTGGAGGTGCTGAGGGGCATCACGGAGCAAGTGGCGCAGCTAGCTCTTCACCAGCCGCTTCCGCGTATTCCTATGGGCCCTACACCGCCCGCGCCGGATCCGCCGGTGGATCCTTCTGTTCCCACTTCTCTCCGAGAGCCCCGCGTTCAACATCCAGAGTTATACCGCGGGGGATTGGGAAAGTGTCGCGAATTCCTGATGAAATGCGACATAGTATTCCGGATGCAGCCCTCCTCCTTCGCCTCCGACCCATGTAAGATCGCCTTCATAATGAGCAGTTTGGGAGGAGGTGCCCTGGAGTGGGCTACATCCATTTGGGACAGCCAAGTCGCGCTCTGCAACAACTTCGCCGCCTTCACCGCTGAGATGCGGCGTGTATTCGATCACCCTACCTGTGGGCGAGACGCAACTCAACGCCTACTTCAGGTCCGTCAAGGAAGCCGTAGCGTTGCTGAAATGGCAATCCAATTCCGTACCCTCGCAGCGGAGTCCGGATGGAATGACACCGCCCTTCAGGGGGCTTTCCGCCAGGCGCTGAGCGAGGAGTTAAAGGACCAACTTGCCACCCGCGAAGAATCCACGTCACTCAATTGCCTTATTAGCCTGGCCATCGCTATTGACAACCGTCTCCGTATCCGGGCCCGTGAGCGAGGGGGGAACTCCGGTCATCAGCATCAGCAACACATACGCTCACACCCTTCTGCCTCTGGATCCAGAGCGGCGTCTGGGGTCTCTGAGGAAGAGCCCATGCAACTGGGCAGAGTTGCGGTCAACGCCGAGGAGCGCCAACGTCGCCTGCAATCTAGATCCTGTTTTTACTGTGGCAAACCAGGCCACCAGATCGCCTCATGCCCCATTCGCCCAAAAGAGTAGGCTCGCCAGTTAAACTGGGCGTACTGACGAGCCCAATCATACCTTGCCATGCAGCTCAGAATCGCCTTGTCTTCAAGGCCACTCTCCTTTGGAGGGACAAGTCCGAAGTCTCGTCGGCCCTTATCGACTCTGGTGCCGACGCTAACTTCATGGACATCACCTTCGCCAGGAGGGCCGGCATCCCCACGGAACTGCTACCCTCTCCCATTACTGCTTTTGCCTTAGACGGTAGGAGTCTGGGGTTAGTCACCCACTCCACCGTTCCAGTACAGCTCGTTTTATCCGGCAATCATCGGGAGAGTATTCAACTTCTGCTCATCAACTCTAAACAATCCTCCATAGTTTTGGGTCAGACCTGGCTCCGCCTTCACAACCCTCACATCGACTGGCAAGCCGGTCGTATCCTGGCGTGGAGTGGTCACTGTCTGGCTAGCTGTCTTCGTTCCGCTCTCCCCCCTCCGGGATCCAAGAATTCCAGCACCAACCTACCCGAACCCGATCTGTCCAACGTTCCCAAGCAATATCACGACCTCTGCCTTACCTTTTCAAAATCACGCGCTCTGTCCCTACCTCCTCACCGACCCTACGATTGTTGCATTGACCTGCTGGCGGGAGCCAAGCTTCCGTCTGGTCGTCTCTACAGTCTGTCGGGTCCGGAGAAACTCTCCATGGAGGAGTATATTCATGAGTCCCTCGCCTCGGGCATCATCCGCCCTTCCTCCTCTCCTGTTGGTGCTGGGTTCTTTTTTGTGGGGAAAAAGGACGGCTCACTACGGCCCTGCATCGACTACCGGGGGCTCAATCAAATTACCATCCGCAACAAATATCCTCTTCCCCTTATTAACACTGCCTTTGAACCCCTCTCGCAGGCCGTCATTTTCACCAAGCTCGACCTCCGTAATGCGTACCACTTGGTGCGTATACGGGAGGGGATGAATGGAAGACTGCCTTCAATACCCCGTTGGGCCACTACGAGTACCTGGTGGTCCCCTTCGGCCTTACTAACGCCCCGGCAGTCTTCCAGGGCATGGTGAATGACGTCCTGCGAGACCTGTTGGGGAAGACTGTTTTCGTGTATATCGATGATATTTTGATTTTTTCTAAGTCCCCCCAGGAGCACATTCTCCATGTCCGGGAGGTTCTCCAGCGCCTGCTTGAAACCAGCTCTTCGTTAAGGCAGAGAAGTGCTCCTTCCACGTCTCCTCAGTCCCGTTCCTCGGCTTCATCATCGAGGAGGGCAGCATCCGGGCGGATCCCGCCAAGATCAAGGCGGTGACAGAATGGCCTCAACCCACCTCTCGTAAGCACCTGCAACAGTTTCTTGGTTTTGCCAATTTTTATCGTAGGTTCATCCGTAATTACAGTGTCATTGCTGCTCCCCTAACCAAACTCACCTCCACTGCTTTTTCTTTTTGTTGGAACTCCGAGGCCCAGCTCGCGTTTGAACGCCTTAAGGCTCGGTTTTCCTCGGCCCCTATTCTTTGTCACCCTGACCCCACTCGCCAATTTACGATTGAGGTGGATGCCTCCGACACCGGCGTGGGGGCCATTCTGTCCCAACGAGCCGCCTTGGACAACAAGCTCCATCCCTGTGCTTTCTTCTCCCGGAGGCTGTCCTCCGCCGAGCGGAACTATGATGTCGGGGATCGGGAGCTTCTGGCCATCAAGCTGGCTCTTGAGGAGTGGCGCCACTGGCTGGAGGGGGCAGGTAGCCCCTTTATTGTTTTAACTGACCACCAAAACCTTATTTATCTAAAGTCTGCTAAGAGGCTTAATGCCAGACAGGCTAGGTGGTCATTATTCTTTGCCCGATTTAATTTTTCTGTGTCCTTCCGCCCCGGTTCCCGCAATATCAAAGCGGATGCATTATCCCGTGTTTTTTCCCTTCCCTCCAGTCCTGCTGACCCCGAGCCTATTCTACCGGCTTCCTGTATGGTGGCTGCGGTCTCCTGGACGATTGAGGAGGTTGTGAGGTCCGCCCAGACTTCCCACCCTGACCCCCGTAGTAACCCTAACTCCTCCCTGTTTGTTCCCAACTCCGTCCGCTCCCAGGTCCTTGAGTGGGTTCACGCCTCCTGTCTGGCGTGTCACCCAGGTGTTGCCAGAACGACCACCCTCGTCAGGAGGAGTTTTTGGTGGCCCATGCTCAAGGAGGATACCCGTGCTTTTGTCCTGGCCTGCGCGGTGTGCGCCAGGAGCAAGGCTTCCCACCAGCCTCCCTCTGGTCTTCTCCTTCCCCTCCCTGTCCCGGGCCGTCCTTGGAGCCACATTGGCGTTGACTTCGTCACCGGTCTGCCATTGTCAGAGGGCAACTCCGTCATTCTGACAATTGTGGATCGGTTCTCCAAGGCGGTTCACTTTGTTCCCCTCCCTAAGCTCCCGTCCGCCCTCGAAACTGCGGAGCTCCTGGTGTCACAGGTGGTCAGGCTGCACGGGATCCCATCCGACATTGTGTCGGACCGTGGGCCCCAATTCTCCTCCCAGGTGTGGAAGGCGTTCTGTGTAGCCCTGGGGGCCTCGGCCAGTCTGTCGTCTGGTTTTCATCCCCAGTCTAACGGCCAGGCAGAGAGGGCGAACCAGGACCTGGGGGCCGCCCTGCGGTGCGTCACTGCACGCAATCCCGCCTCCTGGAGCCGTTTTCTTCCCTGGGTAGAGTACGCCCATAACTCCCTTAAGAGTGCGTCTACAGGGTTGTCCCCGTTCGAGTGCTCATTAGGTTACCAACCCCCTCTCCTGTCGGCCCAGGAGGCCGAGGTAGCAGTCCCCTCCGTTAAGTCCCACATCCTCAAGTGCAAACGCATGTGGAGACTTGCACGCACCGCACTCCTGCGTTCTAATTCCCGTTCTCAACGTCTGGCGGACCTGCACAGGACGCAGCCCCTAAATACAGAGCCGGGCAGCAGGTCTGGCTTTCCACATCCAACATTTCCCTTCCCTCCTCCTCTAAGAAACTTCGGCCCCGGTTTATTGGTCCCTTCCCTGTTGTTTGTCTCATTAACCCGGTTTCCGTTAAACTCTCCCTCCCTTCCTCCCTCAAGGTCTACCCCGTTTTTCATGTGTCACAGATCAAGCCTGTCGCCTCCAGCCCCCTCAGTGCCCCTACCCTCCCTCCTCCACCCGTCCGGGTCATCGACAACGCCCCGGCCTACACGGTGGACCGCATTATCGACATCCGCCGTAAGGGTCGGGGTTTTCAATACCTCGTGGACTGGGAGGGGTATGGTCCTGAGGAGCGGTCGTGGCTCCACAGGAGCCTCATCCTGGATCAATCATTGATCCAGGATTTCCACAGTCGCTTCCCTCTCAAGACCAGGCCGCCAGGTACGCCAGGGGGCGTACGTTGAGGGGGGGGTACTGTAATGTTCCGCTCCCTTCCTGTTCGTTTTCTGTATATTCCTGTTTTCCCTCCGTGTCATGTTGGATCCTTTTGTCCGTGTTTTCCCCGCTGCTGTGGTCTGGGCGTTTCCTTCTCTGTCTTGTTCGTCTGGTTGTCTTACTTCCGCCTTTTCACTCCGTCCCCCCTCGTTGCATGCATTTCCTCACCTGGTGTTTCTTAATCACTCCCGTTTATTTTCCACACCTGTTCCTTGTTTAGTTCTGTCATTAACCTCACTATTTATTCCTTCGGCTGGCTGCCAGTCGGGCCAGTTCGTTAACTATCGTCACGCGGTGTTAATGCTCGTTGTTTGCCTGGTCGCGTTCAAAGAACTACTCGCTTGGTTGTGGGATATTATCCCCTTGCAGCTAGAGTTCCGCTCCTAACTACAGTCTGGTAGTTATCCTCCAAGTCATTTCTTGTTGTACATGCAGCTAACCTGTTTCCCCTCTCCTCCATCTAACCCAGCTCCCATTCTCCCGTGGCAGTGTTCGTTTCCCCCCGTTTTCGTTGTGTGTGTTGCGGTACCTCCACCTCCAGCTCGTGTAGGCTCCGGGTTGGCGTGTTACCTGGCTACCCTCCAGTTGTTCCTGTCCGGCCGAAGAAGCCAACTAGTTCTTCGGTCCCGGTTCCGGGAGCTCTGGAGACCAGTCAGCTCCTTCCGGACCTACCGCAGCTACGCCACACTACCCAGCCCTGCCGTGCTTCACCAACCACCTACCTCTCAAGCCCTGTACCTCCGTGAGAACCTCCCGGTCATTTCCGTGCCTTCCCTTGCACTAACCCCACCTGCTTTGTTTTGTTCTGTACCGGTGCAGTCATTCCGGTCCAGTTCCTGTCCTGCCGTAGTGAGCCGCTCCCCAGCTAGTCCAGTCCAGTCCAGGTGTGAGCCGTGCACCTACCTGTCCAGTCCAGTTCCGGTTTGGAACAATCCGTTCCAGACCCTGCTTCCCGTGTGGACCTCCCGGTCCAGTTCCAGTCCAGTCCAGTTCCGGTTTGGAACAAATCCGTTCCAGACCCTGATTCCAGTGTGACCTCCCGGTCCAGTTCCAGTCCTGTCCAGTTCCGGTTTGGAACAAATCCGTTCCAGACCCTGATTCCAGTGTGGACCTCCCGGTCCAGTTCCAGTCCAGTCCAGTTCCGGTTTGGAACACACCCGTTCCAGATCCTGATTCCAGTGTGGACCTCCCGGTCCAGTTCCAGTCCAGTCCAGTTCCGGTTTGGAACATTCCGTTCCAGATCCTGATTCCCAAAGTGGACCTCCCGGTCCAGTTCCAGTCCAGTCCAGTTCCGGCTTGGAACGAACGTTCCAGACCTGCCAGCCCAGCTCCGGCTTGGAGCAGCCCGTCCCGGGCTTCCTTGCTGTTCCAGCGTAATATTGTGTATTGCCTTTTCTGTACAGTGTTGGGACTACCCCAACACTTAATTTAATAAACCCCCCTTTTTTGTGAATCTGTCTCCTGGTCGTTGCACTTGGCGTCTCGTTCCGGGTTCGTAACAGAAACTGGTCCTATGAGGTTTTAAATGATAAGGCTTCTGGTACATTCCAGCGACATCACCCAATTTTTTTATTATGCCTATCTGAAATCTCAGTGACATGACTTTGCGAGTGGAAAAATTACCATCTGGTCATATATGCAAACGAGTGTCTTCAAAACTTAAATTTATAAGTTCTTAGGGGTCGATTTACTAAAATTCCAAATAAGAGGTGTTATTTTGCATGTGCAGCCAAAGTATTTACACGTGTTATCATTTCAAACTTTGGGGGTGATCAACTAAGACTCATTATGTAAATTACTCCAGCTGCAAACAGCCATATTTAAATGAGAGATTTTGCATGTTTGGAAGCGTTACACTGTAAAAAAAATATCTCTTAATAAAACGGTGAAAAGACTGGCAGCAATGTTGCCAGTGAAAAAACATTTAATGAATTGGAAAAAATCCTGTTATTTTAGGAGATCCCTATTAATTATTGTACATGACTTTGACAGTGTTTTGAATTTACAAATATTTTACTTTATTTTACTCTACTTTGTGGTAGAGCCATGGATATGGCTGATGGGCACACCCGGTGCTGCCTGTGCCTCGGACTAGGGCACCTGCAGGAGGCGTTCCCATGCTGTATGGGTACGTCATTGGAGAACAAGCAGGCCCGATTGAATGTGGTCATGTTCCACAGTTCCAGAGTGCCATCCGCGGTAGAGGTCGCCCCCAAACGCAAGGGTACTTAACGCCACCGAGGGCCCTTCACGAAAAAAGGGCAAGGCTGTCGGGGGCAACAACCTCTCCGCAAAAGTCACGCAGCTGCACGCTGCAGTTCAACAATTGACTGATATGCTGGGAGTCCGTATGAAGGTGGAAACGGCTCCCCAGCATGGTCCCCTGGAGGGGCTCCCAGCAGAGGAGGATTCGTACAAAGATCCATATTTGGAGGGTTTGATACGCTTTCCACAGCGGCATCTAACACCCAGTTTGCTCAGAGTTGGTCCGGCACATTAGACCAATCTGACACAGGGTCAGTGGAAGGCTCAGGTTCCGCTGAAGGTTCAGTGGGCTACTCAGCCTCTCTAGAGACAACTCCACGTGCAGCCCTGGCACGCATGGGTTGCGATATGCCTCAGGCTAGTACTAAGGAGACGTCTAGATTTTCACCGCCGGGCCCCCTAAGGGGGCGCACTTTGCCATGCCAGCATCTAGCGATTTCCTGGCGGAGCTACGTAAGTGTTGGCATGCCCTGGCTTACAGCGGGTGGCCAAAGACTGTAAGACATTTACGTCCGTGTCGGACGCTGGCGTCCATGGGCTGGACCGTATGCCCTCTATTGAACCCGCCATTGCTGTGCTGGTAGTGTCCCCAGAGGAGGCGGTCCGGGCAGACGCTCGCTGCCCTTGGCCACAATGCAGAGCAACAGATGATCTGCTCTGTAAGACATATGATGCGGCTGCCAAGACGGCGCGGATTGGTAATTCACTTTCTTGGCTGATGCTCGCGCAGTCACAGGCGCTGATGATGCAGGGGTCGACACTTCAATCAGTGACGCATCTCTGCAGGCATTCGCATTTATGACACGTGAACTGGGCCAAGTGATGTCCTTGCTCACAATGACTCGGCGTCAGGTGTGGTTGGCTCAGTCCTCTTTCCCGGACGCCACAAAGAAAGAGATATGTTTGGGTAATTGGAGGTTTATAAATCCGATCTCATAAGGGATTGCAGTTTATAGTAGGCTATCATCAATTCTTAATGTATTATCGTAAATTCTTAACTTTCCTAGTAGTTAATTTTATGGTGACGTTGTGTTATGTGTGAAAAGGATAAACTGAACAGAGCTGAAGTGAAGAAATGAACGAAGACATAATAAAGAAATGTTGGCCGAGGCGAGCGTTGAAGGTTCGTTTTCCACAGTGAGTCTAGACATGACCGCGGCGCAAGAGGACAGCAGGCTCCACACAGACACATTTTTTTGTTGGCATTTGTGTGAGATTAAAATATGTAGCCAATGGCACCGTTATTTATAGATTTTCTTTTTTACATTAGTGCAACAACGCGATGTTAACCACATGATATTCTGCGTTGAAACGTTTTTCTTTGCTTGACAAATGGCCATGGGATTCCTGTTCCCATAACGTTAGCTAGTCTACTGCATTACTGCCTTGTCCAGTGACTGAATTGTTTAACTAACAGGCTACAAGTGAACAGTTAATATTGTAAACGTGTCTTTGCCTTTGCAATAAAAAAACATATTGTATGAGAAAAGCAGAACATGTGCACACTGTTTGAGTCCAAAATAAATTTCACTTAGGTACTAACCAGGCGGGATACAAACCCACGTTTCGCGCATTCTAAGGCTTGACGCTAACCAGAAGACCAAAGGGGTACAGTCACGTGATATAGGCTATAGGCCATTTGTCAGTGTCCGTCTGACTTTCAGCATTTCGCTGTAGTACAAGTGAAATACAAGTGAAACATTGAACAGTTAATATTGGAAACGTCTTTTGCCTTTGCAATAAAAATATGTTTGTTAATGTGAAAATAATAACAGTAAGTAATAAATAAAAAGTATTTAACAGTTGCACATTGTTTTTTGTCGAAAATAAATTTGTGTCCTGTTGGGCTCGAACCCCCAATCCTCTGTGTGTGAGGCAGCAACTGTACCAGTAGACCACAGTAGCTTCGTGAAAGACACAAGGCCATATAGTGGTTTTGTCTGTGATGTCTGCAGATTAGTTTGAAGCGTTTTTATTGGGCGATAAGCTTGGAGAGCAGGTATGCGATGTTGTTATCCAATGGGGAGAATTATTCTTTGAGGGTACTGAGGCAGGCAAAATGGGAAGAAGAAGAAGGAGAAAAAGCACAAAATAACCCAAGTTTGGGGCTTGTGGGGATGTGTGAAGTTCTATCTGAATGCTGTGTGGTTACATGAGGTCAGAACACACAGAAGTTATTGTTTTTAAGGACTGAGAGTCTGTGTCATTGTGGTTACTTCTGTAGGAAACCCTGAAAGTGCCAAACTCTCTGTGCTGTATAGGTATGGGGCATGTCCCGCCAAGCCGTAACTTGGCAGATGGCATACCTGCCATCCCAATTTGCTCGCTACATCGATGTGAATGTGGTTACAATGGTTATTATAACATTATTTCCAGCATCAAGCTAGAAAGCTGTATCCTGTCTGTGAAGTTGAATGTGATCTCTAAATCTGACATAGCATGCGGTGCCATATATCTTTTACTGCAATATTGGACTGGATTCTAAACACTTTAAATAAACCAGTAGAACAAACGAGACAGCTTTTATTTAATTTCTTTGATGGCTCAAGTGTAGGATCAAGTGTCTTACAAGTTCATACAACTGCATGGGTTTAATGATTCGATTGTTTACAAAGCACACACTATTTCACGGATCTAGCCTCTTAACTTTCCTCTCAAAGTGCTCCAGATTGATGCATTTAACTGTTAAAATTTACAACATTTTGCCCCAGGGGGGCATGCCACCGGACCCCCCTAGAGGACGGGGGTGTACCACCACATAATTTTACAACCATATGATCTCCAGAGTAACGTATTTGAATTGAACGTTTGAAACAGCTGAAATAGACAACGTCATCATGCATTTGATTGCCAAAATCTTGGCCCTCGTTGTCACCCCTTGTGTGATTTAAAACAAGAAAAATGGTGAAGCGCTATAGGCTGGGTATCTAATTATGACCACTATGTTTTTTCCATCATTTTCTCTTTTTATATCTGATTTTTAGGCAACATTTTTAAATCTTTCCTAGGGCGGCAAAATGATCAGAATCGGGCCTGAGTGTAGCCTAGCCTATATCCTTATCAGCCCATCAGTTGTCAATTCAAGTTATCATTCTCTGCACAATTAGTGTGTTCCTTTTTGGACGTTTGTTGTCACAACGGTAATGCCAGTGAACCAGACGATATAGCATGAGGAACATTTTTTACCACTACGCAGCAGCATAAAGCAGGCGGCGCTTTTTGTGTGTTTAGCCAAAGTGTAGTTACTATGCTTGTATCTTATAGTCGAGGAGGTAAAGAAGTTGTAGAAGAATTTGACAGACACATAGGCTAGAAGAATAAAAGAGGGAGGCGAGGCAGTTTTTTACTGAGCAACAGCAGGACCAGGTCATAATCACGTCATGTTGACTAAATGTTTTCGTGGAGCTAATCATTATTTTTTTAAAGAACCTAATTAATTAATTCCAAAATTGCATTGCGTTTGATGTGCATAAATTAGATGCGTCAAATTCACCTCCGAATTATTCGCAATTTCATGTTTGTTACCTTTGTTTTGACTTAACGGTTTGGTACATTAAATGTGAAAAATTGCTTTTCATTTATTAAAATGTAATAGTGGCTCACTGGCCATAATTTCTTTATGAATGAAAGTCCCGTACAGAAGGAAAAAGGAATATATTTTTCCAGCCTTGACAAAATAAGTGGTGATTCTTTTCTGATTAGATGCCCTGCTTTGCAGAAGCACCTCTCCCCTGACTGAGTGTAAGTAGAATGGCAACAAGATACAGTGAAGTGCCCTCCCCTATTATTGGCACCCCTGGTAAAGATGAGTAAAAGGGTTATAAAAAATTCACCGTTTGGTGAATTAGCTTAATCTCACACTGAAAAAATTTTAAAAATCCAACCTTTAATTGAAGTAAATTCATTATGAGAAAAGATCCCTCATCAAGAAATAATTATTTTTAACAAAACCACATGTGCCACAATTATTGGCACCCCTGCATTTATATATAGAATAAAGTAATCATTTTTAATGTTTGGTCGCATATCCTTTGCATGCCACGACTTCCTGATGTCTGTGGCCCAACAACATTAAAAGACTCTTGATATCTTATTTTCTGGTACTCTTACAAGCAATACTATAACGTCTCTGCATTTGAATGGATCTCTATGTGAACTGGGGGGTGGGACTAGATTTAGCTGTAAATTATGCTGGAACAATATGGAATACATGGTTGGTAAAATGGCGGTAAGTCATCAAGGGTCTGCTGCCAGATATGCAGTAGATACAGATGGATCACTTTAAGGGTTGTTTCTCCTGACAAATTTTCCTATTGAACTCTATGGAAAAGTAAGTCAGGAGAAGAAACCCTTCAAGTTATCCATCCATATCTACTGTATTTCTGGCAGCAGAGTGATGATTTAAGGCTTGTTTTGCTACGGCAGACCATTGTTGACTTGTAGCCATTTAGCCAACCATGTGTTCCATACTGTTCCAGTGTAATTTACAGCTAAATCTAAATCTAGTCCCACCCCCAATTCCCATAGAGATCCATTCAAATGCAGAGACGTAATGGTATCGCTTGTAAGAGTACCAGAAAATAAGATATCAAGAGTCTTTTAATGTTGTTGGGCCACAGACATCAGGAAGTCGTGGCATGCAAAGGATATGCAACCAAATATTAAAAATTCTTACTTTATTATACATTATGTCCAATATTTTTTGATGCCCAAAAATGGGTGTGACTATGTACAAAAGGTTCTATAATTTCTAAACGGTTCATCCCATATGGATGAAAATACCCTCAAATTATTGTATCTTTTCAAACTGAAAGTGCTAGAGTACAGAACCAAAATAACAATGAGATAAACAATGTTATTCACTTCACCTGTCAGTGGTTTTAATGTTGTGGCTGATCGGTGTATGCATATAAAATTATTGAGGTGACATATATAAATTAATTGAAGAGACCCAGGTAGAACAAAGTGCTACTTGAACTTTTTGTAAATTACGATGCTGTAATATTTTTTACTCCTTTTGTTTTTATCTACCCCAAACCACAACTTCCCAGCTACAGTGTCCTGCATTATACCGGCAGGTAAAAACAGTGGGGTAAGAGTTGCCGGGATGGTGATGTAATAAAACATTGCATGTGTAAATAGTGATGGGGCACAACTTAACAAAATAAAACCATTATTTCATAAAACTGGAGAGCATTATATAAAACATTAACAAACTGTAATAGTCTTGGCAACAAATGTAATTTACCGTGGATCTACATGTGGCTTTTCAAGTAGGCTGAAAAGTCTTTTAGGGAAATACCAATTCATAAGCCAATTTCTGAATTCCCAAGTGCTTTCTTTTAAAATTTGTTGGTTGCTGTTTTGCAAACAACAGTGAACCACAGAAACAAGTCTTTCTCCAAATGGCGACACAAAAGTTTTGGTATTGTTATGTGCAACAGTGCAAAAGTATTTACTGTTATTGTGTACCTTTATGAGTCTCCATTTTCCCATGTTTTTTGTTCGTTTGTTTTCTGGTATAAAATAATAAGGGCCAGATTCAGAGATAACCAACTTAAAGGGATAGTTCGGAATTTTGGACATAATGTCTCAATTACGACTTACCCATGATGTAGTTGATTGATGGAAACCATTTTCAGATAATTCCATGCTGTCACTTCTTTTGGACATACACACGTTGCTAATGCTAGCGCAACTCTATGGCAACGCACTTAAACACTCCAGAGTGCACCCAAAGCAAATAAAATACGACGACAGGACGTTTCGAATTTTTTATTTTGATATGATAGCAGGGGTATCATCTGAAGTTATAAAGCTTTTTATAATCAGTTCGGCTTTAAGACTTATCCACAGCAAGTAAAATTAAGGCCAAAATTGTAATTCCGTCAATAAGTCAAATGTCTGAATTACAAATAGCTTAAGCTAAGTGGAATTTCGGGAGTAAGTCCCATTTGCACACAATTATCTGAACTCTGAATCTGGTCCTTAATTTGTGTACATTTCATCAGCTGGCTGGTGGATGGTGGACAGCAGGGGGCGATATATAAGGGTATAAATACAATGTTTTTCTATGTGAGGGTGTGTACATGTGTACTGCTGGTGGTAGGTAAGGGGGGTGGAATAATCGGGACACAAGAGCTTGGGAGCAGTCAAGGTCACACATGTTAGCAATTTGACAAAACAAAAACACAATGTTTTCGCAACTTTACACATAAAAAAGAAAGGTTTTAAAAACTCCTATTGGCAATGTTAGTTTGGTCACTGTTCTTGGCTTATGTGTTTATTTATGTAATGTTTGCAGTGGGTGGGTGTGGGAGTGTGCATGGGGGGGTAAAGAAAGTTTGCTAAAGCATTTTGAGTGGTGCCTGATTTGCAGTGGAAAAATTAATGTTGTAAACACAGACGTTCTATTCATTAAGATACCAGTCTTTCCCAGGATGAGAAAGGATCTCGTGACAGTCAGTTACATCATGTGAAGAGTGGACTGACTTTCTCACACCACCAGCAAATATTTGTCTAATGAAATGAGAAATGAGTGCAGTGCCTAGGATGGCCCTTTCACTTCCTACTACATTTGACCAGCAGGCTTTGTGCTAATTATTGGTATATGGCTAACAATATTACACTATGATAGCCTGAGGCATACAATAATGTATTTAATTATTTAACAAAATTGTTGGGAAAGTTTTAGAATATCAAGTACAATTCTAGGTCCATTTGTGGGTACATCCCATTGCTACCATGCTCTTTGTCTAGTCAGAGGATTGCACAATTGGCTCAGTTCGTACAGGCTAATTATAGGTGCCCATTTGACCAGAGTAGTTGCTATTGCCAACGGTCAATTACAATGGTCAATTACATGCCACTGTGTAGGACTCCAGACGCAATCAACACTTTCACAGTCTGGACTCTATATACCTTTTTTTAGATTTGGTTAGGTACCCTATAAAGGTGTGGAGTATTACCTAGATATGTAGCTGAAATTCAGATATGTTTCTATTGTCGTGATTTCTCAAATAGGAACCATATAAATCAATGTGTCACCGGAGACTGGAAAGACGTTGGCTTTCTAAAGGAAGCCTAACCAGCAAAGTCATAAGATACCCTTATAAATTAATTAACTGCTATGTTTAAGTTTGCAGCCACCTCAGGCATGGTTGGGGATGAAAGTGTGCCTCGCCAGTACAAACAGGAAGTGCGGACGGAATGCAGAAATAAATGCCTGGCAGCTTTGAACCCTGCCCTTTGACCCAATAAACCAAGAGGAAGTGCAATGACAGTTCATTCCGACAGTTCATTTCTATTGGTTGCCCAGGCAGATGCCCGTACTTTGCTGCATAGTCCTCTCCCCATCAGTGATGGTTTCAAGTATTCTCAATTGCATGCCTCTGGGGAGCCCTCCAATAGAAGGATGTTTTTTGTCTTAAAGGATAAGCTTAGGCGATGCTGAGAGACCTGGAGGGGGCCTGGCTGCCGTTGATAATCTCCTAACACTACTTCCTTTTGTGGCCGGGCCTTTGGCACCCTGTGAGACATAGGCCACGGGGAGAAGAGTGTGACAAAATTCATAGCGCTCTCATGTTTGCCGCTGCGATGTGATCACAACCAAATCGCAGGCTCTTTCCCAATGAGCACAGAAATCACCATCACCTCCCGAGTTTGCACAGTCAGTTAAGACACCCATTATGTGTGCATTTGAATCTGGAACCAGCTAGACTTTCATTGGGTTCATTGTCAATTTGCAAGGGGTAGAGTGGGTTAAAGTTGTCATGGGTTCCTTGGAATACCAAGTACTCAAAGGCATTGGGTTATCAGGGAGATACTTGCCCCCATGTATATAGAATCATAGATATGACATATCATGTAATGTAATAGTAATTTGGATTTCTGAAATGGAACAATTTGGCAGCCATCTTACCTGGGTCCTATAATAGGAACCTATAGAGTGCTACAGTCATGATGTATTTTTGTAGGCCAATTCTGAGGTTTCTTCCGGGCATGGGTTCCCTCGCCAGATTTCCTTTGGGGTCTTACCATGGGGTTTTCAAATTTGTGCCGAATATAAGGTCTGTGGTTAATATAAGGCTAAGATATTTTCGCATTTTGTTAATCAAGATAATTCCCACAAAAAAAACACTTTTTGCGATTTTTGAACCACTCGCAATATAAATGAACTATAACGTTATGCTGAAGTCAACTACATTGCTACAGCAATTGGTCGGATTCCGTAAACGTCACACCACCACTGAACAGTTTTTCGAGCCTGCCGTCCTCCCGCGTTCAACTAGGCCCCAGCACTTTGTAGCCTATTTGCTACCTCCTGGATCAAAGCAAAATTCAGAGCTACCAAGACTGCTTATATAGGCCTACATACGCAATTTAGGCTTGTCCTTGCTGATGTCGCAGGTTGTGGGTTTTTTTGGGTTGTTTTAAAAAAAATCTGGGCGCAACTATTGTTCAAAGACATTAGCTAGCTTATCAATTTAGATATTAATTTAGCTATTCCACCCCTCCCGTCCACAATCGTCCTACTCTCCCCTTTGTTTGGGTGTGTTTTTGACGGGGAGGTTGATTAACTGTTGTTATGTTTGGCAATGCTGGGTTAACTAGCTAGCAAGCTCAATAGCTCATGGCAAGTCATTTTAACATTTAGCTAGCAAACTAACGATAGCTAATAGCAAGCCGTTTTAATTTTAACAGTTATTAAATTAGTCAGAACTAGCTGCCTAATGTCCTAGCTGGCTGGCCATATGAGTTAAGTTAGCTAGCTACCGCGATTGCCTAGCTATAGCCAGCTGCTCCAATACTAGCTAGCTACATCCTAAGTGCAGCTAGTTTAACTAGAGCATTTTATTTTGCTTATGTAGCTTCAAATGGCAGCTAGCTAGCTAGGCAATTGTGGTAGTTAGCTAAGTCATATATGGCCAGCTAGCTAGGAAAATAGGCAGCTAATTGGGACTAATAAGGAAGTTGAATACATGTTAAAATGGCTAGCAAGCTACGAAGACCTTAGTTTTAAATAGTATTCATTCATATTCTTGAATTTCATATAAAACAAGTTGATGTAGAAAAGTTTGAAAGGAGCGCTAACACGACTGGCTGCTAGCTACACTTGAGAGCAGCCAAGGATCTGCTGAGGTAATGACGTGTATTTATTCCAACAAGTTACAGTTTGAATATAGAAACTTGTTAGCAACATATTTCTTAAAACCATATAAAAGCCTATGAATTCATGGTTAAGATATTGTAGGATATATAATATTCCCCCTCTTCTCTCTATCTCTGTCTCTCTCTCTCTCTCTCACCCCCCCAACATCAAAGATAAGCCAGTCTTTGTCATAAATGACCCCTCTAACCCCCTCCCCCATACCTTAACCCAATCAGGACAGGGATGGTCTTCCTGTGGAGGTATTTTATGAGTGTACCCCAGAAAAAGAAGTTGGTCTGTTTGGAGTTTGTTTGGTGAAGAAGTCATTCTTTTTGGTTCCTCGTCTGTTTCCTTTTGTTCCTGTTCAGCTGGAGGGTAAATAATTTGGCAATTTTCGCTTATCTCTCTCTTTACTGGTATTTCCTATTAATGTCTGGTTTAATGCCTTCACTTTTGTGAATTATAAGTAGTCAGCCTACATTCCTTCGTGAATGTATGATTCCCAGTCATTATTCAATTATTCAATCTCAAGACCTGATTTAGACTTTGTTTTGGCTTGTTGGTTGATCCACCTGGTTACTGTTCGACTTACCTATTAACGAATTTGGCGATTTAATTGATGATTGTAATTCTTAATTATAATTATTAAATTAAATCACGTAAAGCTTATTTTGAATGTAGGTTAAGTGAGGGGTTCTAGCACGCAATATCGCTTGTGTTCAGTATTCAGAGTGCTGAATGTTTTAACAAGGGCATTGACTGTTGGAACTGCTGGATTCAGAAAATACACATTTTACCTAATCCTCACTTACCCGACAATATTAATATGTGTAATTTATGTTGTAGAACAAAACGTGAAAACTCTCTTAGGCTCATATTAACCACAGACCTTATAATTGGCACGAATACGAAAACCCCATGTTAAGACCCCATTGGAAATCTGGCGAGGGAACCCATGGCTCAAAAATGCTAACTCACTTCCGGGTCTTAGGACTACAAACTGTAGAACTCTATGGCATGTACAGATCCTTTCCAAAAAATTAGAATATCATGGAAAAGTTGTTTTTTTTCCATAATTCCATTCAAAAAGTGAAACTTTCATAGATTATAGATTCATTACACACAAAGTGAAATATTTCTAGCCTTTATTTGTTTCATTTTTCATAATTTTGGCTTACAGCTCCAGAAAACCCCCAAAACAGTATTTCAAGAAATTAGAATAGTGTGTCAAAACACCTGCAAAGTTTATCTCAGTTTGGTTCAGTATGGGGAAGACTGCAGACTTGACAATTGGCCAGAAGATCATCATTGACACCCTCCAGAAGATGGGTAAGCCACAAAAGGTCATCGCTAAGGAGGCTGGCTGTTCACAGAGTGCAGTGTCCAAGCATATCAATAGAAAGTTTAGTGGAAGGGAAAAATGTGGCAGGAGAAGGTGCACAAGCAAAAGAGATGACCGTAGGCTTCAGCGGATTGTCAAGCAAAGACGATTCCAAAATTTGGCGGAGATGCAGAGGGAGTGGACTGAGGCTGGAGTCAGTGCTTCAAAAACCACCACGTACAGACGTATCTGGGATATGGGCTACAACTGTCGGATTCCTCGAGTCAAGCCACTCCACTCATTTTCTGAAATAACTGAAGTAAATGCTGATTTTCGACACACTATTCTAATTTCTTGAAATACTGTTTTGGGGGGTTTTCTGGAGCTCTAAGCCAAAATTATGAAAAATGAAACAAATAAAGGCTAGAAATATTTCACTTTGTGTGTAATGAATCTATAATGTATGAAAGTTTCACTTTTTGAATGGAATTATGGAAAAAAAAAAGTTTTCCATGATATTCTAATTTTTTGGAAAGGATCTGTACTTTCTAACCCACTGTGATGATGTCATAATCAGGTCTCAGAAGCCAGATAGCTGATGATTGGCTCATAGATATAAAACCATGGTTACTGGCCACCATCGTACCTGGGTATGGTCTCAAAAATTATGCCACTAACTATGATGTTACATCTAAGGTTCTGTATATCTATGCTTGCCCCCTCCTGCCGGTGCTAACTCCTTTGTACGGTGTGGCATGAGTTATGGAAAGCAGTCACTGGCTCATGAATGGGAGTATCAAGAGTGAACACATTTAGGCTTCAGTGACCCCTTTCACAGGTGTGGAGGGTGACAAATTTGGGAAGAAAGAATTGTTCAGGGAGAAAAGAAAGAAATCGCCACAAGCACTCTTCCAGCATGCCTGCCTCCATTTGGAAGTTCAGCTCCTCGTTAATCATTTAATTTGGACCCGGGAGGTTAGGCCAGCTAGTGAACAGCAAAAGATGGGTCTCAGTCTTGACCCAGTGAAATTACACACCCATCAACTCTGTTCTACCCAACATTATTACCTGGCTCTTACATGCATTCCCTCATTGCTGTCCAAGTGCAGAATCACTCTATTCATGCTACCGCTATATCCAGCAATCGTATCGCCGCACAAACGGGGCAGTGTGCCCTGCATTTCCAAACACCGGTATGGATCTAAGACTATAATTGGTTTGTCACAAGGTCTGAATAGTGTCATTTCGCATCCCCACAGTCCCGTAGACTTACGTATCCATAGCCGATCAGGGAGAAGTCCGGAAACATGTAGTACATGATCCCCGTCCAAGCCCCGGGTAGCGTCACTCCACGGATGAAGAGAATGATAAGCAGGAAGAATGGAAAAGCCACCGTGAAGTAGACCACCTTTGAGACAGATGTACCATTCTCAAAATTAGAGCTGCAGAATGAGTTAGATTGGCCTGTGCTTGCCATTGCATTTGTTGTGGTAGTAGAATACAGCCATTATGTTCCACCATCCTGTCCCACCCCAATCCCTGTTCCTTTACCCCCTACCTCTCACCCTCAAGAGGCTTTACTGCATCTTGCCAGGCCGTCATTGTAAATAAGAATTTGTTCTTAATTGACCTGCCTGGTAAAATAAAGGCTACACAAATAAACAAATAAAAAACTTCTATGGTCAGCTTTCTCTCTTCCTAAAGCACAACTGAACTTTGGGTTGTGTAGTTACCTGACCATGATATAGTCCAAATGGTGGCGAAATATGGAGTACAATAAGTACAATTTCGTTCAATGTTGTTAGCAAGCTACCAGAAAAGACTAGCAAAATGTCGGTAGGACCCTTCCGCCCCCTCCTTGCTCACCTTGGCTATATGGGCCATTCTACAGAAGTCGTGCAAATTGAGGGTTGGAGAAAAGTGTACATTTGTATTCTTTTTGCAAAATAATTTTATAATATATGTGTTACACTTTTAGATGCATAAATATACTATCACATGTCATTTTTTCAGAATAAGGATGAATTTACTGACTGCTCCTAAATATGTCACAACTGAAACATGGTGTAAACCCTGCTTTTGAAATAAAATTACACACCCAGTTGATAAGTTTAATTCACCCCTTTGAAAATGACATTTTTGAAAAAAGATTTTGACTGCTGTTGAATTTTAATCAATTGAATAAATACATTTTTTAATCAAATAAAACATTGAATTAATGAAATTTAGTGAAAACTACGTGCAAATGTTCTCTATAAAATGGACAGATTTGATCACATGAATTTTATAGACTCTTATTTATGAGATTATATATTCAATTCAATTCAATTTTATTTATATAGTGCTTTTCACAGACGACTGTCACAAAGACGCTTTACAGAACAATATACAGAACAGATATATACCATCACTAGGACAATATCTTGGATATTTGATTGATTATTCATATTATTCAAAAAAATTTACAAAACAGCAGGTGTTTCGGTTGTGACCACATCGTTGCGGTTGTGACACCTCTTACTGAAACCTCAATTCCAAAAAATTTGGGCCAGTACGGAAAATGCAAATAAAAGCAGAAAGCAATGATTTGTAAATTCTATTGTCTATATATTTAATTGAAAACGATATTTGTTTTCAAATGTAGAATGAGTGTATATTTACAAAAAACAATAAAGTTGATTAGTTAAAACATGAAATATCTTGTCTTTGTACTGTTTTCAACTGAATACAAAAAGGACTCGCAAATCATTGCTTTCTGCTTTTATTTACATTTTATACACTGTCCCAACTTTTTTGGAATTGAGGTTTGTACATTGTACACTATTTATTGTCTTTAATAAGAATTTACGGACAAGTGTCACCAACCGAAACAGGCCTGTCACAACCAAAACAATACCATTTGTTTCGGTAGTGACTGTTTCGGTTGTGACAATTTTGGCTCATTTTGGCCACAAAACAAAAGATTTAGCAAGCACATGGTTAGCAACCACTTCTCTGTGCAGATGCACCTTCCTTTTAATCAAATCTACAGTTATGAAATCAACTTTTTTTCTCTAATATGAAAACTTGGATGTTTGAGAATGACGTCTCTTAAAACCACAGACTAATTTTCATACTTTGAAGGACAATTATATTAAAACGCTAAAACCTAGCTACTCACCATGTGGCCTTGATTCATATGAAGGCAGTCTAATTTCCTGGTTTAAAAAAGGGGGGTGTGGCTACAAGCAGGTTCACTGCACAGACTCAAACAGTGTACGTTTCAGTTGTGACGTAAAAATTGGGGACGGCATTTTTTCGATAGGTTTTTTGAATTATAAAATTTATTACAAAATATAAATATAAAAAATATATATATATATTTTAACTTATATTTGATAAAAATTTACATGCTTTATTGAATGAGACAAGTCAAAAAAATTGGCAAAAATGTTTTGGGTATTATTTTTTAATGCACCAGTTTAAGGGTTGACAGCCATCTCCCAATAGGAATTTATACTCCCAAGAGTATAAGTGTTGATTTCGGATAAATGTAACTATTATTACTGCAATTTATATCTTGGATTATATTAAAACATAACATGATCTAATGAATAATATAGCATTGAAATATTTTATTGGTCAATTTCTTACTTTTATCAGAGAGGGACAGCAATTTGCATGACTTTTGTAGAATGGCCCATATACAGTTGAGGTCGGAAGTTTACATACACTTAGGTTGAAGTCATTAAACGTATTTTTAACCACTCCACAGATTTTATGTTAGCAAACAAGCCAGTTAGGACATGTACTTTGTGCATGACACAAGTAATTTTTCCAACAATTGTTTACAGACAGATTATTTCACTTTATTTTTCCATTCTGCTCTGTATTTGTCCATTCTGCTCTGCTCATTCACTCACCTTGCCAAAATATTTGACTCCTTTCCAAATGCAGAAGTAGCAGGCCACCCAGGCCAGTAGCAGACAAAGGGCGAGCTCCCACTGCATTCTACCCAGACCAGCAGCTAGCCCTTGGTCATCCATCTTCCTCAACACACGAATACTAGGGGATTATAATTGCACAAATGTGAGTGTGTGTGTGTGTGTGTGTGTGTGCATGCAAAAGCCAGACTCAGCCGTACTGATAGCATGCCAGTAATAACTAAAGGGCCTGTTAAAACTTTGTAGGCTTGTTGAGCTTATCTTATTGGAACAAATGATAATACTCGTTTTTTCTCTCACGACCAAGACCGACCTATCAAATTTCTTATTTACAAGAGCCCCCCCCCCCCACTCCTGGGTGTATTTTGCAGTTTACAATGGGTTTCAATGAGAGACATAAATAAATAAGGTAGAATGGCACTCAGAGAGATGCAGACACCCGCGATTGTGTAGGTAAAGCACTGAACGCTATGATTTTGAATGGACATAACCACTTACTTCTATTGCCGAAGATGTAGCAACCAATATCATATGGCGTCCAGTGCACCACACCTCTTACTTTTCCCTTAGGCTATAATGGAAATACTCCTTCATTTTCTAACAAATTAAGTAGTTTACAGTCATAATTCCAACCCAGTTATACCCAAGATTGAATGCATGATTTTACTTGACGCAATTCGATAACATGTTGTTTTACTCATCAGAGAGTCAACACTAGACTCTGGTTGGTTGTATTGAACATGTGATGATGAGTAGCTGATGGATAGCCTACAATAAAAAGAAAATGTATATGTAGCTGGTCATAAACATTGCCTGTATTTGCTCTTAAAACCACATGACCATAGGGTTCAACAATACTTACTTACTGTAGCACAAACATTGAGACCACAGGATCATGAAAGGTAGGCTAACGTTAAGTTACCTTAGTACCAGGTTTAGTGAACTGAAACACACTACTGGGGCCCTATCTTACACCTGGTGCAAAGCGGCGCTAACGCAAACGCAAGTGTCTTTGCTATCTTACACCCGGCGCTAGGTCCATAATAACGCCTAACGCTAACGCCACTCTTGCGCCATCATTAGTGAACTGGGCGTGTTGGTCTTAAGATGAGGAGTGGCCAGGATTCTTTTTGGCGTATTGCTATCTTGAGCCAGCAGAAAGCGCTTGCGCTAGAACCACCACAAACCTGGTCTAAAGTCATGTCGCAGTTGTTTACATGCTATTTTAACGGCGCATATAAGTGCGTCTACATAGGCGTGTGCACAACGCGCATACCCTCCTGTCTGTTACACACAGGGGCGTGCACAGGCATGACTAAAATATGTAGATCACAATGTGAAATATTATTATTGTGTAGGCTATATCAAAAATGCATAATAATAAAAGGTTCCATAGGTCCACATACCTTTCCCTCAGCGAAGGGAAACAATGCCACATTACATTGCTCTCAGCCCACTCCATCAACATCCAGGCGATGTGCGATGGTACGGGACAATGGCTATCCATTAAAAAGGAGCTGATAACACCTATAGCTATCAAGCCTAATGCGCAAATTGTCTTTGCACCTAATGGGCTCTATTTTAATGAACCAAACGCAATGGTGAACGCAAGAGTAATCGCTTGGCGGTATCGCTCTGAGGGCGTGTCGGCGAGAAATTTGGTAATTTAATGACGGCAATCTTGGCGCACCTTATGGCGGTATTGCTAAAAGGCTGGGTTTAAATGTCCAAGGTGTGTCTCTATGGTAGCCAATCAAATTGTTGTTCTCATGCTTTAAAAAAAAGCCAGTTGGAACGCAATCGCTCCATGCAATTTCATAATGAGCAACCCAAACGCACTGGACCGTCAACGACAAGAGCGATTTTCCGCACAGGAATCAGACATACTTGCAACAGAAGTACAGGCTAGGACTGTAGTAATTTATGGATCACAATCCACACCACCTCGTCTCCCAGAAATTCGGAAGGCACGGGAGGAGGTGGCGAATGCATTAATTAGCCTACATTAGGTGATGTAGGCATAATTATGATTCAAATGGTAGGCTTATGATTCAACTGTGTCAATGTGTAATTTATATATTATAGGCTATTGGCCTACATGATCGCAAGTTTCTTGTAAGTTGTCCTGTTTTATTCTAGTAGTTTAAATTAAAATGAATTAATAATAATTATAGGCTATTTGTTCATTAAATGGAAGTGTAATGTTGGCATCACCTATAGACACTACATAGAACTACATGACTAATAAGTTACCAAATTGCCAGAGTCTATTGCGTTTCCGCTAAGAGGTGGTTCCAGCTGATCATAACGCAATGGGTTTTTGTTGGTTCAAATTGTCAATGAGCCGAAAGTATTTTAGAACACGCCCCAGACAGCGCCACCCATCCCACTGCAGCGCAAGCGAAAGGATGTTATGTTGAGAATTTGTTGATCCTAGCGGTATTGCTGAGAAACGCCATAGCGCCAGTTTTAAGACGTTGATGCTGTCAACAAGCTTGCGTTTGACTATACCGTCCCCTTGCGCTGGTTTGAAAATAGAGCCCAATGCGTGAATTGTCATTCAATGGAAAACTCGCGCACGGCAATAGACGGACATTTAAGTTCTGAAAATGCGCTTCAGATGTCATTACAATACAGCTCTGTTTATCTATGAATACAGCCTGTAAGTAAATAGAATGGTTTGTGACTGAAAAAAGTTCAAAACCTTGTCCAGTGAATATTGCATTTATTGTTTTTCAAATAGCCTAGGCTACAGCGAATTCGCTGTGCATAAGGTTTTTTTCGATAGCCTATGGTTAAAAAACGGAGATGTCACCATGTTAACTAAAATGTAACCTTAGCTATTCTTCGTCCTTCATATTTTTTTAAATGACAGTGACCAGGTTTCCATACTCTCACCGTTTAAAACCCAGCTGATTTCACCCGTTATTCCTTAACTGAACAAAACGATTTTAAAGAGAACTAAGCGTCTAATTAGAAACTAAAACAAATTTGCAGCACGTTACACAATTAATTCACAATTAATTTTAATGCCATTCTCTGCACGTTTAACGGTCTTCCTGGGAAAGTGGATTGTTTTAAAGGATTACGCTACGAGTAAAACAGGTTGGTCACATTTCCATAAACAGGACATTATTAAACAAGGGGAAATATGCGTGAACTTATGGGTTGCGAACCTGACAGCTTTATTGTATGGATATTTAGTGTCATCATTAAGGCAAAATAACGGTATGTATGTTATTAATCAATATTAGCCTACTATGCAGGTAGCCTAATGAACTTTGGATGAAGCTTGAACTTCGAGAACTCCATGAGAACAGCCTCTTGGAATTGATGTTTTACACTTTCATTGCATAATCAAACGAAATTCGCTGAACAAGCAGGCTAATTTGGCGTTTTCTAAGGTGAGACTGAAGCCATTGATAGCTTATTCTCAGCTGTTGCAGGTCCTTTTAACGAAATTTAACCGCACATATTTTGTAAAATAACAGCCCTGTCTGGAATTACCGGGAACTCATAGGCTAATGGTTAGTCCGAATAATATTGATCATACTCCATTTAGCCTATTCCTTGATCACACTAAACACGCACGAGCATGTCTGTTTCGCCATCATAAGCAATCCGCCAAGGTGGAAAAGCAGGCTTTTAAAGGGAATGGGATATGACATTTTGATTGGTTTATTGAATGTCACGCCCAAGACACACCTATAATTAATGAAGCGACTAGGTTCAGCCCAGTTGCGCCATGCGCCGTGCTTAGCGCCAAAAAAACACGCCGTTAAAATAGCAAAAGTGGACTTGGACACGCCCTAAATGGACTTAGCGCCATGCGCTTAGACTAAGCGCCAAGATCGCCAAGATAGGGCCCCTGATGTTGAATAAAGACGCACACTCTTAAGCAAGGTCAAACTGTTGGTAGTGGTAAGACAAATCAAATAATTTAGATAACATTTAACACATTATAGTGAGCTAACTAGCAACATAAGCTACTTAACCAGTAGCGGTGGCAGGATTTAAATCGTGGGTGGGCCAACGTAATTTGTGAGTGGGCCAATTAATTAAGAGAGTGTCAAATGAATTGAGTTTAAATTGGACAAAAGCCTACGCTAGTAAAGTAATAATGTTATTTTAATAAACAGAGTGCTCAGACATTGTTTCCTCAATTTGTCAAATAAAGGCTATGAATGACCTGTCAAAAAACCCAAACTAACCCATTTCCTGGTGAACATAACCATGCAGACTTGCACATCGTCACAAATCAAAAACCTAAATGTATCATTGCTTTTATTGCAACACAAACTACCAATCGGTATAAATTCATAAAGTTATTCTGGCCTAGTTTTTTAACCAAAACAGTTAATGCATAGTCAGTTTTCCCTGATAACTTCAAAAACATTCACATAGCAACACTTAAGTGGATTTTTGTTTGTCATTCACTGCTTTCTTATATTACTTTACAGTGACTTAAATGTAATCAATTGTTGTTATTGCATGACAAAATAACAATCAATAAACATGATGGTCCTAATATTTACTCAAAACTACAGCTTATTTAGTCTGTATTTTCCTACACATAATTTCACGTAGGCCTAACAGGTCAGAAATAGCTTTTGATAATATTCTTTCAAATGCTGCATTTGTCCCAGTTGACACACGTCTCTGTAACTATACTGTTTCCATTAACAATAATGCTGCCACTGTTTCATTTGCTTGACATTTCACGTTACAAAATGCCCGTCACACTTACAATTTTTTATTTATTTTTCATTTTTAATTTGGCGCCCAACATGGGGCTGTCTATATCCAATTCCCACCCCAATTTGGAATATCCTATTGTCTCCTCAAACCGCGTTCATGAAGCAACCCCACTACACTGGACACACAGGTTTTTTTTTTTTTTACCTCAGTGCAAACCCACGGCTTTCCTTTGAAACACGTGGCTCCCACACGGGCGGGCGTCATACATACAATTGCTTTTCCATATTTTTCTGTTGGTTACGGTGGCTCTCATAATTCTTTTGGCTTTTGGATACATTAAGTTACGCAAAGCTTGATAACGTTTGATATTTACGCCGTGCAGGTTTGCTAGACATACTGCTGCGACTATATTGGACTGTAGGCCTACAACTGGAGTACGCTAGTGCGTGCAGCAGGTGGTTCTTATCTGCTGTGTTCAGCTGTGATTGGCTCAGTCAGTGGATGCTACAGTTTTTAAAGGTCAACAAGTACAGTTGAAGTCGGAAGTTTACATACACTTAGGTTGAAGTCATTAAAACTCATTTTTAACCACTCCACAGATTTTATGTTAGCAAACAAGTCAGTTAGGACATGTACTTTCTGCATGATACAAGTAATTTTTCCAACAATTGTTTACAGACAGATTATTTCACTTTGAATTCACTATATCACAATTCCAGTGGGTCAGACGATTACATACACTAAGTTGACTGTGCCTTTAAACTTTTAATATGCATATCCTTTGCATGCCATGACTTCCTGATGTCTGTGACCCAACAACATCGAAAGACTCTTGATGTCTTATTTTCTGGTACTCTTACAAGCGATACTATAACGTTTCTGCATTTGAATGGATCTCTATGGGAATTGGGGGGTGGGACTAGATTTAGCTGTAGATGTCCTAACTGACTTGCCAACACTATAGTTTGCTAACTTGAAAACTGTGGAGTGGTTAAAAATGACTTTTAATGACTTCAACCTAAGTGTATGTAAACTTCCGACTTCAACTGTATATTGCGTACATCTCATAACATGGCATGATAACGGGCCACGTACTGTTCCAAATTATGGACATAGAAAAAATAATAATATATATTTTTTATAATACATCTTCTTTTTGGTTTGGCCGTCATAAAAGTAGGCAGTCCCAGGACAGCCAGGCCCAATGTTAACGCCGGGACTGTACTTAACTGAATGTCAGCGCGTAGTTGTTAAAATATACATACCTGTATCTGTCCGTTAAAACATCTGCTCCATAGGTCTGCTCTCAAGTGCTGCTAGTTGGATCCATACCATCCATACACAGTTCAGTTGTCATGGTTTGCTGTCATGGTTTCTAGCAGCCTCTGCTGTTTCTGCGTTCGGTTTTCCTTTTCCTTTCCCGTTCCGGTGTTTGTAGCTTACCCAACAATTATTCCCTACACTTTTGCGTTTCCTGCCGGCTATATATAGCCCAGGACTTCCACATTTCCAATACTTCGATATTGTCTTTGCTACGTTGACAAACGAAGTTGGTAAAGGTATAGGAATTTTGGCCGCTGCATTTCTGGTTCGTACGAATAGGAAACGTAGCAAGTCTGCTTAGAAGATTTAGGATTAGATTGTTTTTTTTTCTTTACTTTCCAATCTTGCTTTATCCTTTTTTCTTTTCACCTGTTGCCAGTTGTGTTCAGCTCTTTTGCCAAAAGAGCTCTGGCTAACTCTTTTCTGGTCTTTTCTATTCTTTTCCCTCACTCGTTTTATTGAGTTTTGTTTTGTTTCATCAAATTTGAAACTATTACACCTAATATTTTAGTTTGTGAGGTTCTTTAGTGAGTAATTCTCACTGTTTATCGAGATCGCCTCAGTTTTTGGAGGTTGCTTTGTTTTGCCTTGTGCTAGGGAAGTTTTGTTCCCGATCCTGCGTTTCTCAGTCCTGGTGCGGCTATTTCCGCGTTTTGTCGCGTATCTCTTTAGATACACTTTTAAAAATCCTTATCGGTCGCGTTTGGTTCTCCGAACCTTACACTCCCCCTTACAGAATATCAAAGTCATAATGTAAGAACCAGCGACTTCTACCGATTCATACAAAACACTGCCTAGCCAGGGCGCTACAAATGTAACCTCTGAGGAGGCTATTTTTTTCCTGCAAATTCAACAAAGCCAGTTGATGGAACAACTGCAGAACCAGGGAGACTGCCTGAAAAAACGAATAGAGAGCCTCCATAGACTTTCTGTGGCAGTTAATGCTCCCCCAGTTGCACAAGCACAAACTCCTCCCGTACCCATGCCACGTACCATTAAGGAGCCTAAACTCCAGTTACCACCACGGTATGGTGGCGGGCCGGGTAAATGCCACCCCTTTCTGACACAATGCCTTATTTCTTTCAAGCACAACCCTCCCGTTTTACCACATCAGAATCCCGTGTAGCTTTTATTTTGTCCCTCCTGAACGACCAAGCTCTCGCTTGGGCTGACCCTTTAATTCGGGCCAACGATCCCTGTATTCGCGATTCTATTCGGCTGATGAAGGAGATGCAACTGGTCTTTGATCATGAGGTTTCAGGTGAGGAAGCAGCCAGGAGATTGACCAGCTTACGCCAGGGAACTGACACCGTAGCGGCTTTTTTGATCGCATTTCGAGCTTTAGCCGGGGAGACAGGTTGGCCGGACGGCCCGCTGACATCTTTATTTTTAAAAGCGTTATTGGAACCTATAAAGAACGCTTTGGCTATGCTCGAACCACCTGCCACATTCAGTGACCTGGACAACCATATCAGGGAGCGTGAGCGGGGGCGTAGGGACAGTCCTGTTCGTTATACCCTCTTGCCATTGGCACTCTCTCCCTCTTCGATAGCGCCTCCAGTCCCCTCTTTTATCGATTCCGGAGCAGTTAATTCTTCTTATGGATGCTATTAAGGAGACCACAGGTTCTCTGACCATGCGCGCCTCCCACGAGGGTCATTCTGAACATGTTTGGTTCCTTTTGGTCGACTCTCCAGCCTGTCCGCTGGTTTTGGGACATTCGTGGCTGGCCCGGCACAGCCCACACATTAATTGGGGTGGTGACAAGGCTGTCATCCTCCAATGGGGTCCCCAATGTGGGTCTCGCTGTCGGCTGACACTTCCAGTTGCGTCTCGCGGGCGTGGCCATTGCTCTGAGCTTAACCCTATCGGTGACCTCAAGCAGGTTGATTCCCGGCCTAGTCTAGGTGGCTCCGCCACTGTCTCTGAGAGTGAGAGCATTGAAATAGTGGGGGCGTCCGGTTTCCCCCTGCCAGCTGAGATGTCGGTCTGCGCTCGCAATGGGGGTTCACATCTCCCACCCTCGGGTCTTTTGCGCCCCTCACCCTTCCCCAGTCATTCGGGGAGCCGCGTTCGTGCAGCTTTTCTGCGCGCCATGGCCAAACAAGAGGCCGCGGCCGAGGGGCGCTTTCGGTCATCTCCCTCCTATTAGGTTGGGCAATGAGTCTGGCTTGCCACGGGGGCCCTACCCTTGCGAGTGAAATCCCGCAAACTAGCTCCTCGTTTCGTGGGCCCATTCAGAATCACCCACATAATAAAACCGGTCACCGTCCGGTTCCAGCTCCTGCACTTCATGCACATCCACCCCACGTTTCACGTCTCTCGACTAAAGCCTGTGCTTGCTAGCACCCTCGCCTCGGCAGACAAGTCACCGCCCCCCCCCCACCGGTTCGTGGAGGGAGGTCTGGTGTATACTGTGCGGCGCATTTTGGCCGAGAGACGCGTGGGCAGAGGGTCTCAGTTCTTGGTGGATTAGGAGGGCTAGGGCCCTGACGAGCGCTGCTGGGTCCCGTCCAGGAACATTTTGGACCCAACACTTATTGGGGACTTTCGCAGAAACAAGGCTGAAGGATCGCCTGGGGTCGTCCCTTAGTAGGGGGGTCCTGTCATCGTTTCTAGCAGCCTCTGCTGTTTCTGCGTTCGGTTTTCCTTTTGGCGTCATCAGGATGCTCTATTGGATTTCTTCCGCCTCCGTTCCGTTTGTAGCTTACCCGACAATTATTCCCTACACCTGTTTTGCGTTTCCTGCCTGCTATATATAGCCCAGGACTTCCGCATTTCCGACATTTCGATATTGTCTTTGCTACGTTGACAAACGAAGTCGGTAAAGGTATAGGAATTTCGGTCGCTGCATTTAGGATTAGATTGTTTTTTTTTTCTTTACTTTCCAATCTTTCTTTATCCTTTTTTCTTTTCACCTGTTGCCAGTTGTGTTCAGCTCTTTTGCCACAAGAGCTTTGGCTAACAGGTCTTTTCTATTCTTTTCCCTCACTCGTTTTATCGAGTTTTGTTTTGTTTCATCACCTCCTATTACACCTAATATTTTAGTGTGTGATTTATTTTGTGAGTTATTCTCACTGTTTATCGAGATCGCCTCAGTTTTTGGAGGTTGCTTTGTTTTGCCTTGTGCTAGGGAAGTTTTGTTCCCGATCCTGTGTTTCTCAGTCCTGGTGCGGCTATTTCCGCGTTTTGTGGTGTATCTCTTTAGATACGCTTTTAGAAATCCTTATCGGTCGAGTTTGGTTCTCCGAACTGAAGAATTGCTTCGTATTTCTCAATTACACATTTGTTCGTTGTCGGTACTTGCAATTATGTTCGAGGAATAAGAGAGTCTTAAATCGGTTCCGTGATGAAAGACAGTAGCTACATCTTCTTTATTAGCATGGTGTTTATGTCAGCTTCCAATCTAACATGACCTTACACTGTAACATGGCACAACTTAAGTACAATCTCTAAACAAATGGGGGCTAGCCAGGAGGAAAGGCTTCATGTGAGAATTAACTCCTTCCCTGGTTCCATTTCCTGGCTAGATCAATGACTCTTCACACATTATAATTTCTATTCACCCAGGTTTGCTTACCAATGACTCTTGGCACCTAAGTCTTGGGGGAGAGCTTGCATTTGAAAGGGTACTTAACCCCTGGACTGAAACAGGATGGGTGTTGGGACTTAAACAGATTATAACTCTGATATTACTATAAAAACCTGAAAATCCAACAGAATTCGGTCCACCTCATTGGTGTACTTAATTTGACACTTAAAGAATCCCTTTAGTTGCATTTGGACCTCCGAACCATTCGCCTCCCCCTTACATCAGTAACCATGGAGGTTCAAACTACTTTAGGGTCATGCTCCTTGTAGGCTATTCATCAATTGTATGCCTTCCACTAGTCATATGGTGAGTCATATCTTTACAGACCAGAGTCCATTGTTGACTCTACGATGATCAAAAGAACTCGACTATAACTTTCTTATCGAATCATGTCAAGTAAAATCACGCATGGATCCTTATTCTTATGTGTTATAGGTATAACTGGGCTGAAAATATGACTATAAACCCCTTAGTTTAGTGCAAAAGGGCAGAAGATTCTTCACTGCAGCCTAGTGCCGATAGAGGGAAAATAGTATAGGGAATATAGTGTTGTTCTGCCTCATATCCGCCCTCATGCGTTCAAAAGGTGTTAACATCAATTCCTCCAATTCATTAGACATTGGTGGATATTAATACAAATTAAAATACTTGTCATTGACCAATTAGAAAAATATTTGAGAATTCAGGTCCATGGCTGTCTGTGAACCTATGTACAAAGTTTCATCAAAATTGGATCAGAACTGTAGGTACTAAAGACCCCAGTATACTTAAAACAAAATCGAAATTGGCAGATTCACACAGGCCATCGAACCGGTTTTTGCTGGTTTGTAACGAAAACGAAGCGTCACATTGGGCTTTGATCGAGTGCAGGCTGGCCAAACTAGTCAAGATTTATACACAGCCTCAGTCACACTGCCCCACAATACATCCTCGCCTGAAATTAGTCAACAAGGTGTCATGGGTTTCTACCCTTTTTCCCCATGCAGTCGTTTTACTCGGTGGCCACGCGGGGGCGCTGCCCTTTTGGTGGATGCTTGCTCCGCCCTGCTTTGATTGCGGAGCTTCTGTCAGCATCCACACCTGTGTGTGGTCACCTTTAGAGCTATATAAGCCTCCCGTTTCTTTCGGTCGGGGCTTCGATATTGTTTGTTTGTTTTGTATTTGTGTTATTTGCATTGTCTGGTGTGAGTTGTTTGTACCATTTGCGCTACTCGCCTATTTTAACGTCTCATTACTGAGGCAGGGTGTTAGTTCTTGCTGGCTCTTTGGTTACTTATCTCGTAGAAGTATGGGAGTTCTCTGCTCTATTTCGCCTTTCTATGGTTTCTCCTTATTGAGAGACCGGGCATTCACGCTTTTACTTAGTTACTTATCTTGTAGAAGTATAGGGCAGCAGTTCTTTGTGCCATTCGTCTTGTTTGGTTTTCTTAGTGAGAATCCAGGCGTTTGTGCTTCTACTCATTTTCAAGTGACAGCAGCCGGTTAGTAGCTTCGGTACGTTTGTTCCCTGTTTTGTCTCCTTCGCGTGGACTACGTTCCCCTTTGTTGTGAGTCAGGGTTTTCTTTATTATATTGAGAGGCAGTGCGTGCTATTTTTTATTAAGTTTGCGTTGGTCTTTTGGTACAGCTGTCCTGTTCGTCCTTTTTACCTGCGGGACGATTTTGTTCGGAACTGTTGTTCTGTTCGTTCTCCGGGTGTGTCTCCCCTTATGTGGAGCTTGGGCGATGTTGTGGACATGTTTGTGTGTGACTGCGCGTTTCTGAAAGTAGCCTTGGAACGTTAGCTCTCTGTTCCTTCGCCTCGTTACATATTCCTTTAGTGAGAGGCTAGGGCGTGTGTTTTCAGTTAGGCTTGTGTTAGTCATGTTTGATAGTAAAGTTATGGGACGACGGTGCTCCGTCGGCTCGCCTGTAAAATGTTTTTCTCTACTGGGAGATCGGGCGTTTACCCCTTTATGTTTTCTGCATGTGACTGCGAGCCTATGAAACTAGCCATGGAATGTTATATCTGTTGCTTCCCCCGTTACATTCCTCTTTACCAAGAGGCACGGCGTTTATTTTCTATCAAACTCATTTTAGTCATTTAGCCGGTAATGTCCGGAACAGCTGTTCTGTTCGTCCTTCAGTACCTGTCTTCCTATTGGAGGACTGGGCGATTTTGTTCGGAACTGTAGTTCTGTTCGCCCTTCGGGTACGTCTCCTCACAGGGAGACTGGGCGATTTTGTTCAGACAGTAGTTCTGTTTGTGCTTCGGTACCTGTCTCTGTACGTAGAGATGGGCGATGTTGTTCGGAACTGTAGTTCTGTTCGTCCTTCTGGTACGTCTCTCCTCACAGGGAGACTGAGCGATTTTGTTGACATGTTTGCATTTGACTACGAGTCTCTGAAAGTAGCCTTGGAACATTAAATCTCTGTTCCTGTTCACCTCGTTACATTCCTCTTTATGGAGAGGTAGGGCGTTTATTTTCTACTAATCTTGCTTTGGTCTTTTAGCCGGTAAATGTCCGGTGCAGCCTGTCCTGTTCGTTCCTTTCGGTACCTTTCTCCGTACATGGAGTTTTTTTTGACGATTTTGTTCGGAACTGTTGTTCTGTTTCATCTTTCGGTACACGTCTTCCTATAGGGAAGATTGGGCGATGTTGTGGGCATGTTTGTGTGTGACTGCGAGTCTGAGAGTAGCCTTGGAATGTTGGATCTGTTCCTTTCGCCTCCTCATATTCTATCTGATTATTTTGCAGTGTTTGTTGACTGTTTTATTTTTGCCATCACACTACTCACCCGTTCTTATGCGTCTCGTGACCGAGACATGGCGCGTATTATTTTTGGCTATTGAGAAACAGTCGCAGTGGCTATACTGACATTTGCTCCCCGCGTCGTATTTGACAGCAGTTCGATAGCCTCGGCGAATCCGCCAAATTCAATTTTTGTTTTAAGTATGCTGGGGCCTTAAGGCTGTTATTAAGACAGACGAAGAGATAGACACACGGACACGTGTGATTGCAATACCCCCGCTCGCGGCACTACACGTCCGCGGGTGTAATAAACAGAGCCTTGCCAGACTCACTGAGCATTTACCCATGCTAACATAACCCAGGCAACTTTGAGCTAACCAATCAGAAAAGAGCAGTTGATTTAAGCAGAGATACAGAAGGACTGGCAATGAGCAGGCAGAAAGAGCACAGGTAAATGAGCAGGCAGAAAGAGCACAGGTAAATGAGCAGGCAGAAAGGCTCAGAGACTATGCTTGAAACTTACTCCCAAAACTCGTCTTCTGGATTGGATGACACGGGCCATGTACTGAAAAAAAATTTAAATGTAAGATGTAATACACTGCCTGGCCAAAAAAAAAAGTCGCACACTCTAATATTTCGTTGGACCGCCTTTAGCTTTCGTCATGGTATTGTTTTGCAACCTTATGCAACGTCACATTTATTTCCATCCAGAGTTGCATACATTTTTGCCCGAGATCTTGTATTAACGATGGGAGAGTCGAACCACTCCGTAAAGTCTTCTTCAGCACATCCCAAAGACTTTCAATGGAGTTAAGGTCAGGACTCTGGTGGCCAATTCATGTGTGAAAATGATTTATCATGCTCCCTGAACCACTCTTTCACAATGTGAGCCCGATGAATCTTGGCATTGTCGTCCTGGAATATGCCCATTGATGGGATAACCTGGTCATTCAGTACATTCAGGTACTCAGCTGACTTCATTTTATTGCTGCATAACGTTGCTGAGCCTAGACCTGACCAATTGAAGCAACCCCAGATCATAACACTGCCTCCAGAGGCTTGTACAGTGGGCACTATGCATGACGGGTGCAACGGTGATCATTTTTTTGGCTAGGCAGTGTACTTTCACGTCTGTATTGGTAGCATAACTCCAGTTGATTTGAGTAGGTTGACTGTGGTTTGTATGTCTTTAATTATTGGATCAAAACAGGATTAATCTTTAACAATGGGCGGCAGTGTAGTATAATGGTTAAGGAACTGGACTTGTAACCGAAAGGTTGCAGGTTCGATTCCCAGGTAGGACACTGCCGTTGTACCCTTGAGCAAGGTACTTAACCTGACTTGCTTCAGTATATATCCAGTATGAATGGATAAATGTAATAAGATATAAGAAGTTGTGTAAGTCGCTCTGGATAAGAGCGTCTGCTAAATGCCTGTAATGTAATGTAATGTAATGTAACAATTATTTCAGGTTACATACACATTCTAGTGGGGGTAGAACCCATAATGCTCAGCCCTAAGAACTAACTGCCTTGTGGTACATGCAGAGCCCTTCACTATTATTGGCACCCCTGGTAAAGATGAGTAAAAAGGGTTATAAAAAATTCACTGTTTGGTGAATTAGCTTAATCTCACATTGAAAAAATGATAAAAACTTCCTGATGTCTATGACCCAACAACATCAAAAGACTCTTGATATCTTATTTTCTGGTACTCTTACAAGCGATACTATAACGTCTCTGCATTTGAATGGATCTCTATGAGAATTGGAGGGTGGGACTAGATTTAGCTGTAAATTACACTGGAACAGTATGGAACACATGGTTGGCTAAATGGCTCTAAGTCATCAAGGGTCTGACGTATCAAACAAGCCTTAAACCATCACTTTGCTGCCAGAAATACAGTAGATATGGATGGATAACTTGAAGGGTTTCTTCTCCTGACTTATTTTTCCATAGAGTTCAATAGGAAAATTTGTCAGGAGAAACCACCCTTAAAGTGATCCATCCATATCTACTGCATATCTGGGAGCAGAGTGATGGTTTGAGGCTCGTTTGATACCTCAAACCCTTGATGACTTACAGCCATTTTATTGGACCATGTATTCCATACTGTTCCAGCATAATTTACAGCTAAATCTAGTCCCACCTCCAATTCCCATAGAGATCCATTCAAATGCAGAGACGTTATAGTATCACTTGTAAGAGTACCAGAAAATAAGATATCAAGAGTCTTTTCATGTTGTTGGGTCACAGACATCAGGAAGCCATGGCATGCAAAGAATATCTGACCAAATATTAAATATTACTTTATTCTATATATAAATGCAGGGGTGCCAATAATTGTGGCACACGTGGTTTTGTTAAAAATAATTATTTCTTGATGAGGGATTTTTTTTTTCTCATAATAAATTATCTTCAATTAAAGGTTGGATTTTTCTCATTTTGTCAGTGTGAGATTAAGCTAATTCACCAAACAATGAATTTTTTATAACCCTTTTTACTCATCTTTACCAGGGGTGCCAATAATAGTGTATGATAGTATACACTCATGTAAGAACAGGTTATGTAAGATCATATCTGCTCTCCCACACTAATCTACATGAATTTTGTATTTGTAAGATTTTAATGACTATTATTCAAGAAGGTAATGGCCTCACCCAGAGAGCCAACCTTCTTGAGCTACTTACAATTATTTAAACCAACTATCTACATGTCACACTGAATCCCAGCCATTTATAACTGACCTTCCCTTCCCTTTTGTTAAACTGAATATTTGCATATTATAAGGACAGCATTCATCTTGAGAAAATAAGGAACTAAGTAAGTAAATATGTAAATAAATATGGCTGAGGAATATTAGGGGGGAGAATTACTACAATAAGGGACCATAACTACCAAAGAACTGCTGGATGAAATATACCAGTCAGAGGCGATTATGTTGAAAAATAGCATGTGAACAGATTCCATCAGGGTTACGTCAAAAATGTTTTGATCCACCCTTGTGTTGACTGCCATAAATCCATGCCTCTACTATAAAAATATGGAATAAAGTCTGGGAATAAATGCTGAGAATAAAAAATGCAAACTAGCAAAACACCCTTCCCTCAACATGAACCCGATAAAAACCCCTCTTTAAAAGAATTGTCATAAAGCATTCATATATCATTTATAGTGTAAAACGATTTATTGTGTTATTATAAACTGCTTCAAACCTGTGGCCTGAAAAGCACTCTACAAACAAAGTTTATTATTATTGCTCATTCTTTGTCTTATTATGATTCAAAACCCTCAGTAATTTAGCTACACGTGATGCAAATGCATTGTTGATAGCCACGCTGCCACATATTATTGACTTTTATAACTACAATCAATATATAGATACTGCATACCCTGTATATACATTTCATCTGTATGTCCAGTTAATTCCATCAGCACTGACTGTACTTTGCTTTTCAAAGGCATGTGTAAGTATGGCTTGGTGGTCCTTGAATGATTTTCCATCACCAGTGTGGAAATCTCCAGACTATTTAAAAACAAGCATCGCGGGTAGTTTCTCTTTTAATGATTTACCTGTCATCATGGTAGGAACCACTGTTATTGTATAAGAATGACCAATCATGAATGGTGTTGCTCCGATTCCGACAAATAGCTGCAGCAGGCCAGAAACAGAAGTTAACAGTTAGTAAGCCTTAATGCAACATTTGTATGTTCTGAAAAAAATATGCATTTAATTTAACGTGCAGATCAAGGTGTAGATATAGATGCAAATCCCTTTTACCATCATTTCTATTGCCTGTAAACCATTTTACTGTTGCTGTTGTTCCTTCTTATTACATTGCAAATAACAAAAACATTATTGTTGGCTTAAAGTGATTACTCAGGTAAGCATATTCAGGCTATGCCGGTTGCACCAATCACAATAAAGCAAGAAACTCCTTTCATTCGTTTATTGTTCACTTCAGTGGTACCTGATATCTTGGCGCAAAAAGCAGATTTTCACTGATTCCTAATAAGGAATCCTGAAACAGCAGCGGGTTTTAGTTGTTCACAAAATGGTCTTTGACCTTAAAGGGATAGTTCGGAATTTTGGACATGTCTTAATTACGACTTACCCATGATGTAGTTGATTGATGGAAACCATTTTCAGCTAATTCCATGCTGTCCCTTCTTTTGGACATACACACGTTGCCAATGCTAGCGCAACTCTATGGAAACCGGTAGCATCCACTACCAAATGCACTTAAACACTTCACAGTGCGCCCAAAGCAAATAAAGTACGACGACAGTCTTTCGGGGTTATTTTGACAGTTTATACCATCGTTTTTGAAGTCAAACTATCGTTGAATCCTTTACTTTGTGCTGACCTATATTTTCTGTGGAAGTACGGCGGCGGAGCGATACTTTACGTTACCTACGAATGTATTGCCGGCACTGGTTAACTACAACAACAAAGAAGAGCAACAAGTTGCAATGGCCACGCTCGCTCCGCCGCCGTACTTCCACAGAGAATATAGGTCAGCACAAAGTAAAGGATTCAACGATAGTTTGACTTCAAAAACGATGGTATAAACACTCAAAATAACCCAGATAGACTGTCGTCGTATTTTATTTGCTTTGGGCGCACTGTGGAGTGTTTAAGTACGTTTGGTAGTTGCTACCGGATGCTACCGGTTACCTTAGAGTTGCGCTAGCATTAGCAACGTGTGTATGTCCAAAAGAAGGGACAGCATGGAATTAGCTGAAAATGGTTTCCATCAATCAACTACATCATGGGTAAGTCGTAATTGAGACATTATGTCCAAAATTCCAAACTATCCCTTTAATATTCATCACTTTTTGACATTCAGTACAAGCCTGTCATAACAACTGACCAAATAAACTGAATCAATAAAGTATTGTACAACATTTGTGATGGCAAACCGTTGCTAACACGTACGTTGGAAACTTGCTGGAAATGGGTCACAATTTTACCATTGCTGAAACAACAATTCTCCACCAGTAAACAAAAATGTGCATTGCCAATAATTTTGGTTTGCATATGGATTTATGGGATATTTGTGCAAAAGCAGGGAAGAGATCCATTAAGTATTCACATGAATTCTCAAATTCTGCAAATTTGGTTGCCTACAGTATCTGTCGACTGCTATGCTTGCAGCCACTTATACCCTTCTTACTCTGAAAGTGTAATCTCAATAGATATGTTACCCGCTTGCAATGATTGTGCTGGATACTGGCAAAGAATGATTGTTTCCCTATGTGCCTTGTGGCACCCTACCCTTGTTCCTCTGTCTCCTGTTGACAATGCTGTTCCACCCAAAGTCACAGTTTTATGTGTGATTGAATTCCACATCAGTTCCTTTCCCAGTGTTGGGGAAACTACCCTGAAACAATTACTTCACAATGGAATTAGTTGAACGACAGCCAAGCTACCCTAAAGAGAAATCTAGCTTGTGAAACTACAATTACTCAAGAAATTATCATACACTTCAAAATGTTGCTGACAAAAATTCTTTCATGGATGAAAATTAGAATTAGTAGGCCGACAGCACAACAAAACTCCAAGGCACTCAGTCTCCAGTGAAAAAGCCTTTATTCCCTTATGGAAATGTAATAAACTGCAGTATATTTTAAATATATTGTGAAGATAATTTTGATACATTTACAATATACTGCAGTATATTATTTTTCCATAAGGGATTATTGGGCAATATCATAATACAAAATGCACTAACGCATGTTGGCACCATCAGTACCCTTCATCAAGGTACACTGCAACATGTTCCCTGTACCCTGATGAAGGCATGTGTTGCCGAGTCGTGCCGACATGCGTTGGTGTGCTTTTCTATTATGATATAGCCAAATAATAAAGGCGTTTTAACTGGACTGGGCAACTGTCACTGGAAATTGAGTGCCTTGGAGTTTTGCAGTGCTGTTGACCTATTAATTGTAATTATTTTGTATATGGATACAAACCCAACCCCACAATGAGCACCTCTCCATTTTGACACTATTTAACGCCAAGGCAGCATTCTCTTTTTATTACTTTTGTAAAAATTATTTTATCTTGCACCTTTTACAAACAAGGTCATAACAATGGTGCAACCAATGGACATCTCAGATTACATGCCAGAGCAGAACATATTATCTTGGCTAATGTAAAACATTTTAAATTGGCCATATGTTAATACTGACCTTTATATGGGTTCTTAGATTAATGTTTGTTGTCTATGCTGTGGAGATGGTTTGCATATTTGGTTTGCAAAGCTCACATGTGAAAAGATTTTTTTTTCTTTTGAGTTAGTATTAAGTATTTGCTTAAATTGGGCCATAGTTGACACACATGTGAGCAATACATTATTTTTGCACACAGGGATAACCACTATACAGCTCAGTGGGGAAAACCAGCAATGTGTGGCAATTGGCTGTTGACTGTTGGCAACTGTAGTGGAGCAGAATGGTTCTCACCAATCAGCATTAGAGTGAAAAGCGAAAGAGGAGGCAGTATTTGGTTGAACGGGTTTGTAAAAAAAATATTTTAGGTCCAGAAGTAGTTGGTAGTTCCTGTAGTTAACTGCACCTCAAAATGACAAAAAAGTTATTAACTACTACAACTGCTACACAAATTTGAATGTAGTTTAACTACCGGAAAACTGCTACAAAATGTAATTAAACTACTATTTTAACTGCACATAGTTAAACTACTCTCCAACACTGTTCTTTCTTATGGTGAGGTACACTACATTCATTTACTGTAGAAGCATATAGTAGTACATTTCATGCCAAAACCAAATTTTCTCTCACTTAATTTCAAATGTTGAGATGTTCTTATTTTGCATTCACCATACCTAGACTGTCCTTTAGAATACTAGATACTTGTGAACAACAAAGATCAGTTTTGTATGACTGAGTAATTGCCTGTTTGAGATATATACCTTTGTGAGATATACAGTGCGCTCCAGAATTATTGGCACCTCTGACTGGCAATCCACACAAAATACTTAAAAAAATATAAACAATATAATTATTGCGATAAACTCCATGCTGTTATCCTTGCCAGAGGTGGTTGCACCAAGTACTAAACCAGGGGCGCCAATAATTATGAAACCTTGATATTAGTGAAATTTATTTTTTATTAAATAAATGTATGATTTTGGTTCGTTCCATTGAAACATTACTAAACTACAATATTTTTCACGTCGGAATTTTGAGTTTATCTCAATAATTATACTGTTTATTTTGCCCTGAAATTGATAATTTCAGCTTTACATTGCATTTCAAGTGCATGACCAAAAGGACTCGCAATGCATTGAGCTTAACCTATAAGCAGTTTGCTCTGGGTGCTACACAAGTTTTCACGTTATGTATATGATTAAGTTTGGATATAGAAACAGTCCTTGTTTACCGTACATCATTGGAGCCATCTTCTTGAGAACAAATTAAGCTTCATACCTGTGTTCCACGCGTTGTCGCATTCAGACCATGGTAGCGGTGTTTTAAAGGAGCTGTAGAGGTAGAAAAGGGTCCAGGCTAAACTGACGACACCGCAGATACTCTGATATATGACAATGACTTGAGAAGCAATTCCGATGCCTAAAAAAGAATAATAAAACAAACAGGAGAGAACAAAAAAGGTTAATGTACAAATCTAAATTACAATTTTCATTCCCAAACACTCCCAGAATATTAGGCTATGTATGTAATGTAGGTTGTAAGTCTGTCCCCTGTGCTTTATTTTTAAGTCACTAGGAACAATGTAGGAATTATATTGGAATATTATTTTTTTAACAGTTTTGTTATCCCAATGTTTTATATGACATGGTCATTCATGTTCATTTTATTATGAATATTTGTAATGTTCAATAAATCTTGCATTCCCATGCACATTTGGAAAAGTATCAAAATATATTTGAACTATATCCTCTTGTGATTTTTCATGATTCATTGTGGTTTTTCACGACTAAATATAACAATGAGGGGATGCTACCAGTAAATGTCTAAGCTAATATTTTTCTCTGACTTTGACAGAACCTGTTTGGAACAATACAAATATTCTAAGAGTGTGTTGGGAATATTCTTGTTGTGACATTTTTTTAACAATGAAATGGGATCTGGAATTTTCCCCATGTTAAAAGTATTATGGTAGCTGAAAAAACACAACAATCAACAAGAAGAGCATGGTTCAGTATGCCAAAGAATATATGTGGGCTGGCAACATCCCCAGGCCCAAATATGGACATAACCCAGGTCACACTAAGGTGACCACTCTTGGTCCAGCCTTGTATATTTACCTATGAATTCCTAAAAACGGAAGAAAAGCAAAGCACATTGATGTGTTTTCTGTTTTACAAATGCATTAAGAAGCGTGCAACAACCACAACTTCATAGTACCATCAAATTCATCCATTAAGCTATAATGTCTGTTACAAAGCTTCATAAAACGGTCATTTCTAATTGCATAGCATAGTTTGTAAATGCATTATTAAAGGTAGTGTGGTCATGATTTACAGTTATACAGTACCACAGAATACAGTAAAAAAAAAAAGGTTAATTCCAGTACTGTATGTTCATCAGTGGGAAGAGGCCTTCAGTGGCATGTCTTCTCCTATGTTACAAAAAGCAGACAGATTTGACCAAAAGTAGATGGGGCTGTACGTGTACTCTTGATGGGGAACATTGTGCAGTCTTCTACAGTATTCTCAAAAAACATTAGGCTTAGGTATGTATGGGACTTATGAATTCATAATAAATAATGCATTTACAGTGCTCCATCACACAGCCTTGTAACACTGTATATCAGAAATTGTACAATGGATTCATACACACTTTTAACTGTTATATACTTCCTGAGTGATTAAGAATCTATTAGAGACGGATTACGTTTATAGCACTTAAATCGCTGATCCTCGGGTAGAATCGTTCTCAGGTGGTGCTACGATTTATTTAGTGTGGTTGTCGTACATTCATTATGAATACGATGCATTCATGAATGCACCGTATACTATTGTGTATATAACAGCCTCACAACATACCATTTTAGAAATATTAATATTCATTTAAAAAAATGTAATAAATAAAAATATTAATGAACACTTAATTCACCTATTATTTAATAATATCTGGACAGCTAATGACTGGATAATGTGCAGTATTCTTAGGTCTGTGTTCCTAATGTCAGATCCATTCCAGGTTACTTAATGTTTTGTATGATTGTAATTCTGTATTACAAACCCCAATTCCAAAAAAAGCTGGGACAGTGAATAAAATGTAAATAAAAACAGAAAGCAATGATAGATGGTTAAATCCCTAAATTCCTTGCAATCGCGCGTTGAGAAACTGCTGGACTATTCGATCACAGTTTTTCGCAAAGTGGCAAACCGCTACCAATCTCTGCTTGTAAACGCCCGAGCCTTGGTGGATGCTCCTTTTATACCCAGTCATGATAGCTGTTACCTATTCACCTGTTTACCTGTGGAAGGTGTTTTTTGAACATTCCACAACCTTCCCAGTCTTATGTTGCCCCTGTCCCAACTTTTTTGGAACGTGTTGTAGGCATCAAATTCGGAATTAGCATATATTTACAAAAATCAATAAAGTTGATAAAGTAAAACATTAAATATCTTTTCTTTATACTGTTTTCAATTAAATATATGTAAAAGAGAATTTACAAATCACTGCTTTCTGCTTTTACTTGCATTTTACATACTGTCCCAACTTTTTTGGAATTGGGGTTTGTATAAGGGGCTCAGTATGCACTATTGAATATGTTCTGTAGTCCATGACACAAAGGAATGGTGACATGACAATTAAGATAAACAACACATCATCCATGATGCTCTATGCACTTATAATGTAAAGCCTTTGCTAGTGGATGCTTTATGAAGATGAATGTGAAGCGTTACCAAATGTTCTGCACATTTTTGGATACTTTTTCTTTCTTTTTCCTGTTGTAATAGCACAGGTCCAGGCTCATTTTACCCTGAAACATGGGGCATATCTTCCTCCAGGCAGTGAAAGCGCCTTCACCGGTGTACTGTCCGAGCGCTGTCTCCAGGAAAAACACGGGCATCCCGCAGAACAAAAGGGACACAAAGTACGGGAGGAGGAATGCACCTGCGGAAAGAAATGTCATCATGTTGGTCTTCTACAAACCTGACGCCGACAGAGGAATCAGTTGAGGTGGCAGCGTGGCAGGGTTAGAGTTAAATCCTGGTATGGGTGCTGCAGTTGCACATTTGAGCAGCATGCTTAAAATCTGGACTGTTGTCAGCAGGTGTAGGAATGAATAATATGTTTATTTGTTTTACTGAAGTGCAGAACAGTACCTATTACAAGTCATGTGGTTACATTTGTCATCCTACGACATAAACATGATCAATGAAGGATCAAATCACAGAATTTAGAGATTAAACTAATTTAAAGATGCCAAATGAACTAATGCTGGGAAAGTGCAAACTAGCATCTACTGTACACTGCCTGGACCTGCGCAGTAAAGGCTAGTTCACATGCATGTCTATGCTTTAAACATGCAAGTGAAATATTTCCTTTTTGTCATCAACTATGCAGTAACAAGAAGAAAACGTTATTTCAAACGTACAGATTTGATGGTAGCCATTTGCATTTTAATTATGACAGGTGTGTCTTGCATTGAAAAGACAAATAGACTTTGCATTGAAATTTTCTGAAAAAAAGTGCGTAGGTAGGCTACATGAAAATGAAGAGGCAAAATGCACTTTTGCATTTGATGATTATTGAAACACACACTTGTTGTCACAGTTGTCATATGAAATGTTTCTCTGAGTCGGCTCTTTCCGTACCGTTCGGTTTGAAGAGTTGGAGTTGTAAGTTTTTGGTACTTCCGGTTAATACAGTACGGTCCGTTTGTTTGATTCTTTCGAACTACCCGAGCCGCATCTTTTTCTCCCAGCGGCGCGAGCTGGAATTTGAAGCTGTTTCAGATAGCAGAGTCTAGGCTACCTGGTAGCAAATTAAGTTAGTCAACGAGCTTTGATATTTTATTCAGACCTGATTGATAATCATTTTCTAATAGCCAATGTTCAGTGTTTTCTGTTCACTCTCCCTTACTTTTCAAGCTAGTTTGCAATCGCATCCAGTTTACATTTATGTAGGCTACGACTTTCCCATCTCCGTTATTCTAGCAGAAGTTAAACGTTAAGCCTATAGCCTACATGTAGGCTAAAATATCATTGTCATTGATTGTAACGTTAGATATTAGCTACATGTAAGAATAGACATTGAATGTTCTATTTGCATAGGCTATAGCCATTTTATTAGTCTATGCAAATATAAATCTTTTTTTTTTTTATCAGATCCTAGAATCCAGTAGGGTGGTTTGTGGCAAAGTGGGACACTTTTTTTGGCAAATCGTTCTTTAAACTATCAAAGTGAGTCAATACCTACTCAAATTATTAGCTACTGAAACTGTGGTGGATGGATGGGTGTAGGCCTAGGCTATAGGAGAGCTAGCCAGCCAAATCCGACAAACAAGCCAGATCTTGATGCGTGTGTGTGTAGGCTACAGGAGCCCGTTTCGTTTATTAGTTTTAAATAGTAGCCTTTTTGGTAAAGATTTATTTGGACACCATAAAATATGTTTATTTGAACCATTAGGCTATTTATTTATTCTATTATGCAAAATTGTATTTATCTGTTCAATGTTGTTGTTGGTCAAGAGTTCTAAAATAAACCACCACTTTAAATAAGAAGTCGCCTATTTGCTGTCATTAGCTGAACACAATCGCATATTAATTCTGTTTTATAGGCTACTGCAATTCGGTTGCAAACAGACACATGTGGCTAATAATTTCGTAATAAAAAGTAGGCGTCTCGGAATATCATTAGACCTAATAGAATACCTTTGTCAATGTTTCTGGTTGATCCACGCTGAGTAGGCGTGGTGTAGGCTACAGCATTTGCTCTTCCTCTGTTAAAACTCGAAAGGCCTTTGGTTTGTGTCACGTCAGATATTGCCGCGGTTCACGGCTCTGAGTCGAGTTGATTTTGTGGTGATGAGAGTTGGGTAGTAGCTACCCAGCACAGTGGACGTCCCAGGGACGTCCCATTTTAGTCTCAAGTTATGATGTGACGTTTCCCTAGGGATGTCCTAAAAACATTACTAGAACGTTATTAAAGTCCTAGGAAGGTGTTTGGTTACAATATGACATTTAATTTGAATTTTCCGGGGACGTTCAAGCAACGAAAATGATATGACGTTGTGCTCATAACATTTATGGGACATTCAGGGACGTTCCTGCAACGTCTGTTACTGGCTACAATATAGAGTAATAGAGTCAGAGCCGTGGGTAAGCACGATTCCCTCGAACTGTCGAGTCGACAAAAAACGTTGGCTAGCCTACTTTAATCCAAGAGCCGATGTAATGGCCTTCTCATGAGCAAGAATAACCAGGTTTTGCGTTCGCCCATGCAACATGGTATGGCGGAAGGGGTTAAAGATGCAAGATAACTTGGAGAAATAACTTGTTGCAGATGAAACCGATAATAGGCTATCCAATTTTCAAACGGTCACATGCACATTTTCTCCTCTCTCTGAGATTACTGTTTTTGTACATGATCCCTGACAAAAATAAGCGCAATAAACAAAAACTTAACTAAAGTTAAACTAACATTTAGAACACTAATTTGCCTTGCCCTATGCGTGTGCAATCTGAGCCATCAGAGTTCATAGTTGTCATGGCAACACCCCTCCCCTCGGCATGACACTGAGACTCCGGAGAGACACTCTGTGCAGCGGACGGGTCTGCTTCAGAGCTCTGTGTGTTTGTGCCTGAACACGACGAGAAGAGGGGGTGAGCAGTGGGAGACTTTGGAGGCGGGCTGTAGGTTGCCCACCCAATCAGAAGTTAGAAACGGTACTGGTATTTTCTGTGCTATTTTTCCATTGGCTGAACAAAATGTATTTTTTTTCTTAACTTTTGATTGGGTGGGCAAGACGCACGTTTGGTGAGCCCACCCCTGCCCATAGCTACCGCCGGTCGTACTCAGCATAAAGAGTCGTTCAAAAATACCGATTCGTTTGCGAACTGCACATCACTCGCTATTTCTACTTACCTCCTCCGTTGGCGTAGGTCATAGTGGTGAAGCGCCACATGTTGCCCAGCCCAATAATCGCTCCAGCCATGGCCAGACGGAACTCCGTTTTATTGGCCCACTCCCCCCTGTCCTTTATCATACTGCCACGGCCCCTGATGGTCTCTGTCTTCTCCGCCCCACTAGCGGGGGTGTCTGAAGCTGGGGGTTCCATAGCTTTTACACTAAATCTGAGGAGACAGCGATAGTGTGTACAACAAGGAGCAGCCCATTTTATACAATGAAAGCAACTAACTCCTTGTTTTGGGTAGCTACATACCCTGCTCCAAGTTCAAGTTTAAATTCGTTACGTTTTTAGTAGTCTTCAACTGAGCAACGAATAACGTTTCTGGTCATAGAATTTATTTCTAAAAATGAAGTCCATAAACTTTTTAAGTCTGTATAGCCTACATGTTAAACAGCGTTTTCATACTCATAAACGTAAGAGTAGCCTAAACAACAGTTTTCAAACAGGAAAGTGGCGTGCTAAAAGTAGCCTATTTAACTACAGCTACTTAAAGCGTGAACAAAATACTGTTTTAAAACATCCACAAACTTATTTAATAGGCTATATTCGAATTTTGTTTTACTGTCAAAATATATTAGATATGTGATTTGTGGAAACCTGTCTATATGCCTGGGCTATTTGAACTGTGAGAAAAAAAATACGTTATTCATGCAATATTTCACCAGTATTTCACGAAAAACATACCACAACGAACGTTTTGTGCAAACAAGGAACAAACACATTCTGCACCATTGAACCAATTTTTAAACCACATCCTAATTACATGAGGCGGAATATTTTCTCAGGGAAGGATTGTTATATGCTAAATAATAAGACCAGAGAAACAATGGAAATAGTACTCACTTAAGCGACGGACGTTCGTTGTAGTTCTAAATTCACAGAATACAATTGTTTGTGCGGTCTGAGAACATAGAGCTACAGTATGGTAGGGGACGGCGCTGTAGTCACACGCATGAATTGTAAAATAATATCCTGCTGGCATAAAAAACGAACATCTGGTGAGGCTTCAGGAACGCATTCAGCACATCATGTTCCCATTTAACCCATTACTTAATGCATACTACGTTTGAATGTTAAACACTACGCCTACCACAAAATAATTACATGCAATGAATTACAATAGCCTACATAATGCACGCGAATAGCGCGCACGTTTTTGAAGTAGCGTGAATGCTATATGGAACTTTTTATTCAAATAGCTAGGCAAATTGGTGTTATTCCGTCTGTAAATTATTTACTATGTTTTGCAAGAAGGTGTTTCATGGGCAGAGAGGGTGGCTCCCTATTTGTTGGTGGTGGTAACTTATTGAAAGCATGTAATTCGTCTATATATAAAGGCTACACACCATCACACCAATCACCATCTGTCACAATGTCGGTAAGATGTTTGGGTATCTGCTTTAAATCATTCAGGTGAGGTTTTGATGCTCTTGACACCCTTGCAAGTCGTGCTATTACACAAATATTAGTTGTTTTTTTCCATTTGTAAATATTTAATGTTTTCCGTTATGTTAGCCCTGTGAACCACATCTGTTTGCTTCACAAATTAATTATATATATTTTTTCAGTGACTGCTAGGTATCGAGGCCTAAGGAGAAGACAGAGACATGTGGCTACATCTAGGAAGCTAACACTAACTTCCAGGGTGTAAGAAGGTTTTGCTTGCCCTAAGAATGCCCTACTATGCAATGTTAGCCTTGCCTATCCAGATTTTTTGAGATGCTTCCTCTTAAGCACTCACACTTATTTGGATGGGGGACTTTGGGACATTGGTCACCAAAATGAAGAATAAGTCCTAGATCTCTTGCAAGTAGCCTAATCATTCAATAAGGCCCAGAACAGGTATTAAGCCTGGGTTGGACAAATGCAAACTTGTGAAGCTCACTACATATGAGCTCAAGGTATGCTGTAGCTGATGTTCTCAGCAGAGAGCCATTTGTAAGCAGCAGGATTAGTCCTTACTATCACTTAGCCAATGAGCCTCGTGGGACCTTGCTCACAGAGGCAGATAAGCTGTCTGGCAGAGATGTTCAAGACATGTCCAGATAGTCTAACACTCATCAGGCTAATCAAGTGATCTATCAGAGGTTAGTAAACCTGCACCCACGGTGGAACTGCACCTTCAGTCAGTTGTGTGTCCAGCGGAGAGGTTGCTGCTGTCTTTGAGAGACCCGCCTATTGGGAGACTGCAGCCAGAGACAGGGATTATGTTTGAAACTTGGTACATATACGCCGCAAAAACAGTGAAACATGTCTTTTCATGGTTATGTATTGATAACAACACAGCCACCGTGATCCATTAAGTTTTGTAACCATAAATTACTTTTGCCAGTCAAACGTATTTTTCCAGTGTTTGCAGCATTTTAAATCAAATGGAGATGGGCTTGTAAAGATTATAACAGCTGGTTCAGATGACTAACTTTTTTACTCGGCCCCTTCAATTGCTGCTTCCAGCTATATTTTAAATTATACAACAGTGAGTTCCGACCGCGCATTGTGATTGGTCAAGCACATTCCAAACCGTTCGTATATCCACGATATACGAACTTGTATATCCCTCCGCAGTTTGTTTACATTTGATGATTACATTGTATCATCTTTAGAACGAAATTACTTTGAATTCATAAACAATCAGGGTACTATTTTATGAATGCACAGAGATAGCTGTAATCTAGCTGATTTAAACACTAAAACTGTTAAATTGGCATGATTTTTTAATGACTGATGTAGTAGCTACTGTTGTATAAAAGCAATAACTTACTCGAGGTTGTGCTATATCATGGATATCGGAACTGCTGTGATCCTAAGCGAATCAAGCAGTTCCGAATGTACTCTGATATACTCTATAAAGGTCTCAAATATACACACACACACACACACCATAGTTTATGGGAAAAGTTTAAATGCTGAAGGTAGTTTTTCCACAGAAAATCAATAATTTTCAATAGTTTTTTAAGTGTTTTTTTTTTTTTTTAAGAAAACAGGCGTTGGCACAATATTTAAATTGTGTCATGATGTGTCTGACGCATTTCTCTTGTAATTGTCTGATAAATATTCTATAAGAATGGAGAGGCCAAAAGGGGGATTGCTTTGGCAGCTAAAAGATTTTGTGGGGGTGGTTCTTCACCCGATGTTTTATATTTGAACTGCTTCCTCCAGAAACCATCGTGAAATACTTTGCTAGCACCACTCCCCTTTTTACAAAAGAAAAAGTACCACAGATGCATCTCCTCATCAGGAATTTCTGAAAACCAAAATACATATTGTTCTGCCATGCTGTAATTTAACAGTGTCACGATACTTCTATTATGCAACTTGTCATTGCGATTCTTTTTTTTCTTCCTCAAATGGATTGTGATATTTTTCTATCAATCTGCTGGTACAATAGACAAACATGCAGTTCACTCAAGGCCGGCGGTAGCTATGGGCAGGGGTGGGCTCAGCCCACCCAATCAAAAGTTAAGAAAAAAAATACATTTTGTTCAGCCAATGGAAAAATAGCACAGGAAATACCAGTACAGTTTCTAACTTCTGATTGGTTGGGCAACCTACAGCCCGCCTCCAAAGTCTCCCACTGCTCACCCCCTCTTCTCGTCGAGTTCAGGCACAAACACAGAGCTCTGAAGCAGACCCGTCCGCTGCATAGAGTGTCTCTCGGAGCCTCAGTGTCATGCCGAGGGGCAGGGGCGCCCGCAGGATTTCTTCCCGGGGTACGCAACAGAGGAGGCCAAGCCATAGGCTACATGAAAACAAAGCCACTATTTAGGACTAACGTTACAATGTAATTTACCGATATATTTTGCACTCATAGGGTCGCATATTACAAGAAGTTTTAACGTAGGAGCAGGCCTAGCCTACGTTAAAGTCTGATCTTTCATCAGCAAAACCGGAGAGACTTACTTCATAATAGAATGTAAATGTTGCGCGCAAAAAGATGTTAGGCTACGTGACTTACGTACAGTAGCCTGATCTTTCATCAGGAAAACCGGAGAGACCTCATAATAGAATGGAAATGTTGCGACTTAGCTACAGCACAGTTAATGTTAACACAATGAAAACACTTCTGACAAGTCAATGTAACTATCGAACATGCTCAACAAAATGTATTCACTGCTTAAATTTCAAATAAAATATTACCACTGAATGCACGCCAAGTGTGTGTGTGTGTGTGTGTGTGTGTGTGTGTGTGTGTGTGTGTGTGTGTGTGTGTGTGTGTGTGTGTGTGTGTGTGTGTGCGTGCGTGTGTGTGAGAGAGAGAGAACACGCCACTGCAAATAAAATAACATTTTGCCTCAATCACTGCATAAAAATAAATAGCATCTTACCCTTAAGCCCTATTCAGACGGGATAAGTTTTACAGGGGGAGGTGGGGTAATGTAGCGGAGGAGCTCCGCTATTTTAATAATGCATGGCATTTTATATAGCGCCTTTCTAGATACTCAAAGCGCTTTACAATGATGAGGGGGAAACTCGCCTCTACCACCACCAATTTTAGCCCCGTCTGAATCTACCATGTCCGTAACTTTTACGGACTACGCGCTCCCGCGCCAGTAAAAATTCCGGAGTCTTTTACCTAGCCTACTGTTAAATGTCCTGTAAAAATTACCCCAGGTTAAAGCAATCCCGTGCGAATTGACATGTCCGGTAAAATTCTGTTATTTCCTGTGAGAAATTAGTTTCCCCCAGTCTTTTCTACTGGTTTTTCCACGTAGTAAGCAGTCGAGGACGCCTTTGGTTGTGCTCTCTTCGGTCCAGCTATTGACCGACCTCTAAATGAATGTTACATTAAATAAGAAGACAGAGAGAAAAAAAAGAAGAAAAAAAACAGGCTCAAAAGTAGGCTACAGTGGGGCAACGCTTTATAGCCTAGCTATAGCCTTACATACATGTTATGGCCTAACACTGTTTCTTTTCAAGCTAACGTTAATAAAGAGGTGTACCGTGTAATGCAGGATTCTTCACGCTTTTTGTGGACATGTTTGCCATGCCAACATTGTCTCCACGTAGTTTTTTTTTTTTTGGCGCCTCAGTTTGCAGTGAAAATAGGATGTAGCCTATAACGTTGTATGACTCGTGGGGAACATTTTCGGTGTGACGACAACATAGGGTAGACACTCCCATCTCTGTATTTCTAGACGCTGATTAGGCTACGGAGATACTTTATCCCGTCCGAATTGGCCATTAACATTACAGACGTCCTGTGGTAATAATAATTTGAGAGAATAATTACTTTACAGACATTGTCCTGAAAACTTATCCCATCCGAATAGGGCTTTGGAATGTGAGATTGACCCTCCTTGCGTCCCGGTTGCGTCAAATTCCCTAAGCATCCGCTCTGTGTCGATTTCAAAGTCGTTGTGAATGTTCATAATCGCCAATCGCGTCTGTCATGCTGTTCCGTAGGTAGGTTTTCAGACGTCTCAAACAGCTGAATGAGCGCTCGACCGAAGCAGTATAGACACGGGCATCGTAAGAAGCACTTTCAGTATGGTATGAAGTATTCGTTCAAATTAGTTATCTTGACTGACAAGGAAAAATGCAACTCTAAACTTTTCCCAGTCTAAAGAAAAAGGTGATCCTCCAATCTTTCACGGTGTTAACGGCGGGATGGTGATCCTCCAATCACTTTCAACTGTGTCTTCCAATCACTTTCAAATGTTTGAAATATGCAAAACTTGGAAAATACAATAACCAGGCAATACAACGAAGACAATAAGCAAATATCATTCCTCAACATCGTAGAAACAGAGACGCAGAGACTTTGACAATTCACGTCAATTTTGCTGTTGTTGCTAAGGTACGCAGACTGCGTACTCTGCGTACAGCTGGGGGCGCCACTGCCGAGGGGAAGGGGTGTTGCCATGACAACTTGGAACTCTGATGGTTCAGATTGCACACACATAGGGCAAGGCAAATTAGTGTTCTAAATGTTAGTTTAACTTTAGTTAAGTTTTTATTTATTGCGCTTATTTTTGTCAGGGATCATGTACAAAATCAGTAATCTCAGAGAGAGGAGAAAATGTGCATGTGACCGTTTGAAAGTTGGATATTATCGGTTTCATCTGCAACAAGTTATTTCTCCAAGTTATCTTGCATCTTTAACCCCTTCCGCCATACCATGTTGCATGGGCGAAAGCAAAACCTGGTTATTCTTGCTCATGAGAAGGCAATTACATCGGCTCTTGATATGGATTAAAGTAGGCTAGCCTACGTTTTTTTTTTTTTTTTTTTTGAAATTTTTTTATATAATTTGTTTCAGATTTTTTTCCCCCCAATTGAACCCGTATTCGAATTCAATTCCCCCCGTGTAGCAACCGCTAGAGAATCACCGCTGCACAACCCCGTCAGCCAGTAGTAGACGGAGGTTACCACGTCCTGATTCAGGGCGCGACTCCTCCAAGCCCGACCGTGATTCCAACTCGCCCAGGGTCGCTATATGCGCAGCGATTGTCTCCGATAGATTAAACATTTTATTTTAGAAAATACCCTGTGTGAGGTTGTGTAGAAATGCAGGAAATAAGTTTTAAAAGGCTCAAAATTTTATGGGGGAGGACCCCCAGACCCCCCGCTACTTCGTTCCCCTTTGTGCCCCACCAACATCCCTTCATGCCCCCCCAATCAAAACAGTCTAGAACCGGGCCTGAGTTCACTGCTTGCATGCCAGTATTGTTAGGTGTGTGAATATATCACTCTTGCAGATAACAAAAGCACTACACTGAAAGCATTACTGCGGTGGTTTTACACATCACAGGGAGTTGATCAAAGTGTCAAATCAAAGCACTGATGGACTGCAGCTTTTTTAAGATTCCAGCAGCAAATAATTTAGCATGATTGAAGAAGTAAACTCATGTCAATCCTGATCTTGCATGCCTGATTGGATTCAAATTATTACAATTGTTTTAGAAGTGTTTAATTGTTTTTAAAGCATACAATGCTTGAGTACCACTTGAGATGTAACAACATGCCACAGCCAAGGGAGGCAGGGAAACACAACAGCCCAAAATGATGGGCTGGTATGCGGGTATATGCGGATGCTGCTAACCCATGGTCCACACCAAGAACGATAACTATAAATATATAGTTTTAGAAATCGTTCTAACTGAAGGGTATGGCGGAGTCCACGCCACAACCATAACGACAACGATAGTGACGAACGATATTGTCGGGATCACTTTCAGAGCGATTTGATAAACGATAGAAACACTGACAGCCAATCAAAATCCATCCGAATTTACAAGCTGTCGACACAACTGGAGCGCGCAGCGCGTGCTTGGTGCTACTGTTTACAGAACGTTATCGTTCATCAGTGTGGATACTCACATCGTTATCGTTATAGTTATTGTTATAGTTACCGTTCTTGGTGTGAACCAAGGGGCCAAGACTGGGCTTTCGTTTTGAAGCTCACTTCCTGGTTGGGCTGGGAGCGGCAATTGTGGCAATTAACATTTGTTCAGGACCAATCAGAGGGACAGGTTGAGTCCTCTTCAGCTCCACGGAGCAGACGCAGTTTGTACAAACGGGCGGCGAAAAAGACATCCGGAGCCTCAATTCAGTTTTTACGAGGCCGTGAAAAGGCAATGGGTGACGTCACAGTGGCTTTGTCCATATTATACAGTCTATGGTGTGAACGGGCCTTTAGTCGGGTATTGAATCTGGACCTTCATTACAGACTCATTGCTCACTAAATGTTACACATTAATGCTGACAGTGGTGGCTGACATCTCTTCTGATTCGATAACAGAAGTTGCAGCACTAAATCCAGATATGTGTAAACAAATAATTATATATATCACTGGGAATTGTAAATTGGGGAGGAAAGGGGGCAAAAGCATAATAAATAGCAGATATGTTTTCATGCATGTAATGTGTGGTGACAAGACAGCATTTACTGTGAAAAATTGCACGAACATTTTTTAGAACATATAAAAAGTCCACATCTTTACAAACAAAAACAGACAGTATAAACAGCGCCAATGTACGTCAAAAAGAAGTAGGGTACATTATATGGAAACACTATTACAAAGCAATGTGACCTTTCACACAATTACATATTGTTTCTCCAAAACACAATGATAAGAACTATTGTAACTATTCGATAATTCAAGTCAATTACATTTTATGAAATATCTCCAATTAATGAAACATTCACAGAACTCACCTTCTGTGGGAATAATGCTAAATCTTCATGGAGCAAGTTTGGGTGTGTGCAGGTCCCCTGGAAACCATACCCCAAATATTTTTGAAAATAAAGTTTGAAATGTCTCGCTGCATTCCTATTGAATGAAATAAAAACAGATAAATATACCCATCTGTATTAAACTAATCAGAATATGCAAAGCCTTACTTATGGGATATCTTCCAACTTTCAAAGGAGCAATGCAGTCAGCTGTAGTCAAAAATAGTGTTACAGCTCTCTACAAGTGGAATGCCAAGGATTTGCTATGTGGCCAATACGTCAGTACACCACAAGATGTCAGCATAAGACCAAATTAATTATACAGTGGAGCTTCAGGGGGGTTTTCCACAAAGTAGGATTACTGGGTTAGCTGGATAACTGCACTCAGTAAAATCCAGAACAGCTCTTTTTACTCCAACTAACTGAGTAATCCTGCTTTGCGGAATACCCCCCAGAAAAAGGAAACTCAGTTATGGACTAACTGGTCACCCAAACAATATATGAACACAGAAGTAGCATAAGCAAGTAAGCATCTTCAAGCTCTGTATACAGTACATCAATTATCGGTATTATCAATGATGCAAAAAGTGAGCATTAAACAGAAGTGTCACACATTTTACCATGATAATTAAACTGGAAAAAACCTCTCCCTCTATATTAACTTGTTGGGTCCATCTAAAATCTGAGAGTTTGGAGAAAGTTTCTGAGTAAGAAACATAATCAAACAAAAATAAGGGCACATTTTTGAGTGCAGTTAAGCATTTTTATTTTTTTCATTGCTGAGCTGGACACATTGATGGATTATTGTATTAATCACCAGTACTAGAAGCAGTTTAAATTGGTAGTTAGAAGCTGGATAGTTAGAATTAGGTAGTTAGATATTTCACCGGATCACTGTTCAACCTTCATTGTTCCTTCACTGTTTCTTTTTTTAGATCTTTTCTTGGTCAGTAGTTTTTCGTTCGCTGTACACATACATTTTCTAAGAAATTTAAATTCACAGTTTGTAATGTTTTATTTATTGAGAATACAATACAGGTAGCATTAATTATTAATGTTGTCATGCACATACAAGTTATGCTGCATTTTATTATTTTGTATCTTTCAGAAGGACATAGAAGAATGAATGCTGCAATAAGGTCTGATTTATGCCTTGTTTGAATTTATGTGTGTTGTAAACAAAATTATTTTATTGATTCTATGATGAATTGCATATGTTTCACTGTCTGGCCATATATACATTACCAGTCAAAAGTTTGGACACAGTTGATTGAATGTATCTTTCTCATTATCTTAGGGACATTTTGATCTAAAGGCTTATGTTTGGGGGGGGGGGGGGGGGGTGATGGTGTGGGGTTGCTTTGCTGGCGGCACTGTTTGACGAGTTATCTAGAAAATTCTAGAATTGAAGGCAAAGAGCTTGTTTAATTTGTGTGAGATAAGATAGCTAATACAATTATTTGTAACTTGGCCTCATTTTGATATCAATTTGTTTAATGGCAGGCCTTGATTTATTATAGTTTTATTGTAGACAGTGCTTTCTATGCTTGAGTGAGATTGAAAACATTCACAATTACAAACAGCATATAATATTCACATTTACAAACAGACATTTATACCAAGAAACAATCATTTACACCAGAGAAAGGGTGGGGGATGGATAAATAAATACAGATAAAAATTACAAATATTTAGGCTTACTAAATAAATATTCAATCTTACAAACCTATCCAGCCATGTTTGCCCCATTAATGTACTGTATGTTTGTGGGTCAGATAAAGTTTATCCAAATAAGTAAAATAGTATAATTTATTTAAAAATGTAAAAGAATAAAAAATCTTATTTGCTAACACAATTTTCTGAAAAAAAAAGTCAATAGTAATAATAATAATGAGGCAATTAATTAATGATGTGGTTTTAATACACCCAAAGCACTGGATGCAGACAATTGTTCAAACATGTAAAATATTGTAGTCATTTAAAAAAAATGTCATTTTAAAAAGTGTAACATAGCTGACTTGAAAATTTCCACTATACGTAAATGATTGGTATTTTTGACGCTTTCACATACCAAATAAAGTTTGAATGACCACAATGATACACAATAACCCTGTTCTTCTCCTCCACCATTCAGAGTCATGTTGTTTGTGGGTATAGCATGGAGCAGCTCGCTGCACAGCTGAAAGCAAGACTCACCTAGCTACTTAACATCTGTGCCAAGGTGGTGGGACAGCCGCTGGAAGAGGCTTTCCTAAACACCTGAAGCAAAAGAATCCACAGTCTAACAAACAACATTGTACTCGACCCAACTCATTTCCTTCATGGGGAATATGAACTCTTACACTCGGACAGGCATTTCAGGTCAGTGGGCTATAAAAGGAAGAGATTTTAAAACCCTTTTGTTCCATTTTTGTTTAGGATGGTCAATGGATGGGGGAAAAGGCAAAGATAAATAATACACTCACTCTCTTTAGAAATTTCTTTAAAATTTTATTTTATTTTATTTGTTAAGCTGTTTTAATGGGCTATTCACCATTACATAATTACATGTGACAACTGAGAATTCTCCTCCTTGCTTGAAGCTGTAAATCAAGCTAGCAAAAATGAAGATAATTCCAGAGTTATCTGTTTCTAATATACAATCACCATGAATGGATGGTCTCCGTAATTAATATACAAAGTTCTGGAATGTCGTTTCTGCACAAGTTAAAGACATGAAAGCGAGATTACCACGCTGCGTAGAGCAACCAGTGTCGCAAATAAGCTACAAACAGCCCAAAATAAACTAATAAGAATAGTCCTCAAGCTCCATCCTCAAACTCATATTAGTCATTTTGGAATTATACAGTGGATACCAGTTCATTTAAGAGTGGTACAACTAAAACTTCTGATTGTTTAAAAAAAAAAATTCAAAACCAGGCCCCCAGCTATTTGGCTGGTTATTTTCATTTAATTAGTGACACACACAGGCATCATACCAGAGCCAGTGTCGCAAATTTAAAATTCTATTTTTCAGAGGCTTGGCAGGGAAATTGACTTTCCTAAACACTGCGGCAGAGGAATGGAAAAAATGACCCATTGACATGAAATCATTAACCTGCCCAGGTACTTTCAGGATAAAAGCGAAAAACTGGTTGATGTTACATATTCCATAATGTGTCATTTTTATTTTATTTTATTTTTTATTTTTTTTATTTTTTAACCATTTAAAATATTTATTTTGCATTGTGTAAATACATGTCCATTTGATGATCTTAAGTTCTGTAAATACACGATTGTTTTTTTCTAAATGTAATAATCTTTGATAGATTGTGTATTTAGTATAAATTGATTGTCCATAGGTACACCTGTTTGCCTGCCTTCTAAGAGGACCACAATGGAAATAAGTCTCCGGGTACTTTTTTGTGTTATCCTTGATTTATTTTTGAACTTATCGAATAAAATCAATCAATCAACCAAAGCCGAGCCGCATAAATCCCGGGTCATGAGCAGGGTTGCGGACACGGTCGGATAACCTGGGTTGACCCATTCAGACCAAAGGCAAACACAGGTTTAACCCGGTTCATTGCTTCGGTGTGAAAGGGGCATAGGAGAGTCTTCTCCCCAAGGACAGAAAGGAAAGTCCCCTACCCCAACGACAAGGAAGACTGCTGTGTTACAACCTTCTTAAGACCTCCCCTCCCCAAACATTCTGTGTAAACCGAGAGGCTGGTGTCACATCCACAAGGAGATAGTGAAAAATCTGAATCCCTACTTTGAACCAACCTCTCTTACAACATGGAACATTTCTCATCTCTCTCCCCTTTCTTTAAGGCATTCCGCATAGATGTCTCTCAGTTGCTTGCTTTTTCAGTGGTTTTTACAAACATCATGGCAAAAAAAAAAGGATTAAGATACATTACAGAAAAATTATATTTATTACATCTATAAAAACATGCTTACATATCCAGTCACCCCCCTACAAGAATGTATAGGTAGCTACTCCCTGATTCACACCTTCCACCACATTTTGCATATAATTCTCAGATTCCTTGTTGTCTCCTCAGATTCAGGAGCCAGATTCTTTGTTGTCTGAAGGCATCTATTTAAAAGGTCAGCGTCCCTGGGTGGGCTCGAACCACCAACCTTTCGGTTAACAGCCGAACGCGCTAACCAATTGCGCCACAGAGACCAAGTTGCAATGCTGGTAAGACAAGAACTGGGACAAAGTTATACAGCCTGTCAATACGCCAAGAGTAACATGAAACAAGGAAGGGGGGTGGTGACTGAAAGGGCAGGAGGAAGCCCGGCTAGCTCAGTCGGTAGAGCATGAGACTCTTAATCTCAGGGTCGTGGGTTCGAGCCCCACGTTGGGCGCTGCCTTTTCCCTGAGAGGCCGATTCCCCCCCCCCCACCCTAAAGAGGGGCCCCTGCAGCATGCGCGCCTGCACATGTGCAGAATCCTAAGCTGCAAGCACTGCTATACAGTGAACTCAACACAACACATGGGGTGTGTACTACAAAGGCAAGATTATCAGGTTAGCAAGCTAATTTAAGTTGTAACCCTGGGTGTTCCATACCACAAAGCTGACTCATTTTTAATCAAGGTATATTGCCATGGTAACTCATGCTGCACGGCTAACTTGATCCGGGGCAGGTTATGTTCAGGCTAACGGATTCAAACGTATAAAAGCTCTCCCCAAATCAAACACTACATTAATGCCAGGGATCACCTACTGGGGTGTAATAATAGTACTTACGATGTGCCTGTTGACACACAGCATGAAGGACATACGGCTAACATTACCAAGCTAAATGCCCCCAAAGCTGTACACATATGGTTGGTCACAATAATTTTTTGGCTATTTTGCTTTGATGATTCAAAAGGACTTTTTAAGTAGTGTAACTAGTACCTCTTTCACTCATACGCTGGCCTAACCCAGTATGCTAACTCCTGAATCGATAGCCCAGTGATGTACTCCAAATCGTGCAAGTGCTTTTATGTCAAAACTGTTCAGTAAGGTATTATTTGTTATTTAAATTGTACTGTATAGGGGTATGCTGCACACAAACAGGGATGCTTTTTAATGACTTAAATGTCTTATATTACTCGGCTGAGCAATACAACAGTATGTAGTGAACTATACGTTTTGTTGTGTATGGTCTTTGATTGTATATGGATCGCGGTATTGGTTTCAAAACAAATTTCCATGTATTTGGACCAATAAAGTACAATTCTAGTCTATTCTCTTCAGATGGTAAGATGAAAAAACAAAGGGCCAAGTTACATTAAATAATTTAGGAAACATTGGGTATAGCATTGAAATAGAACTTGTTTAATTTGTGTGAACTAAGATAGCCAGTATTGCTTGTTGTAACTTGTAACCTAATTTTGATATCAATATTTTTAATCCTCAAGCGACCAACATATTTTGCATACACAAATGATTGGGGTCAAATTATGACCCTGCAACAACACAAGAGTAATGCAAGCCAAGATGAATTGAAAAAATGTTTTATTATTTAAAATGTTATTAGACATGCACAAAATATTTATATAAAAATTACAATATTAATATATTTTCTTACAATTACTGCACATTTAGAATTTTATAAAATCAGATTTCAGTTCATATTTTGATTAAGGAAAAAAGGAAACTTCATCCAAATTAGACATGTTAAAATACTGTCACATTAACATTGTAATTATTGGAACTATTCAGCATTTTTCTTATTTGTTTTAAACCACTAATAATTTACCTTTATATAATAACATCACCTGAACCCAACTAGCTTCAGTTATAACCCTGAGTTTAAACTTGTAAAAACATAACCTATTTAATTTAATCTCATTATAATATCAGTTTTGTAGTTTTAAAATGTCAATTTTAAAATGTATTTTTTTATATTTTTAAAATGGGTGCAAAGAAAAAAAACGTATTTTTCATGTCTCAAAATAAACATGACCACTACATTGACCTGTATTTTACAGGCAGTCAGTCCACACAGGGAATTCCAGACCACAAAGTCCATACATTTACAGTTTTTCCCGTCAGTCTAGTGTTCACATACAATAGGTGGATTAGTTGATTTTTACTCGGGTCAGATATGACCCCAAGCGATTTATCATCACCAAAAGTCCAAATTAATGCAGACAAAAATGCAGACACATTAACAATAGGCTACATCAGCGTTTAACTGACCAATTACTCAATGCCATCAAATGTAGCCAGTTCTCATTAATTAGGCAAGTAATAAAATTATTTTAACTTGCATCGCAAAATTGTGCACATTTTAATCAACCATTATAATTGTGGATACATGGGCTCTTCGTTCTCCGCACTCTTAATTCCGAAAATATTCATGGAAATTAAACGCTCTTAAAGCTCAGCTTTTGTTCGATTATTTTTTATTGCAGGTTGCGCTTTTTTCATAAAGTGCACTTTTCCGTTTAATCTCCCTAACATGATGTGAAGAATGAAGCTGTGTCTTCACCTGCAGATGGATTATTCAAAACATTGGCACACTTTTTAAATCAAGGAAAATGATTGAAAAATGATTTAAGATCAATAATCAGTTTAAGGGGAAGTTTTCTGCACCCCCAATTTTCAGCTCAGGAGCCGCCACTGATTGCTGGTTTAAATAGGCTACATCTGATAGAGTTATAGACAATAGGGGACATTCCGGCGTCTATTTATTTACTGTCACCAAGGAAGTTTGCAGAGCCATGTGCATGACGTCGGCAGAAGCAAGCGTCAATTCGGAGAAAGTGAAACTTACGCTTTAAACTAGGAAGAGGCGGGATATTTGGTGAAAATAGCCACCTGAAGCCTAGTCTTTTTGTGCAAATATGCTCACAGAAAAGGATACCGACGCACGAAGGACAACTTTAAATAAGCAAGGTTAGACACAGGTCGAACATGCGCTTACACAGGATAACAGGCTGACAAGCTACATTATTGTGTAGGCTATTATTGTGTACACTATATTCACTAGCTGCACTATTGGGAATTAGAGCAGGTCGGTCCGGGTTGGATAATTTCCGATTTGACTGAAACATGTCAATTTAGCCCTAATTCAGCTCAGGTTTTACCCGGATATAGCCTGGCGACATCGTAGCCGATTAAAAACCTTTACTTTTCAAGCAAATTTACGCGAACGCGAGACGACGTTTCAACGACTTTTCAACACAAAAATCTTCACTGGGTAGTGACACCAAGACCAGTAATTATTTTGTTAGATCAGAGAAACTGTAGGCCTATACCAGTTGAATATTGCATCGTATAAATAATATTCTATCAATTATCAAATACCTACGTATTTTATTATGTTATAGTCTAGGTCTTGTTCAAAGCCATGTACAGGACTTGGATAGCCGAGGGAACCTTTGAGGAAGACGTGCCCATGGACACATTCGAGGAACATTGCCGTTGGTTTTACCTGGCTGAATGCGGAGAGTGGCATATGTTTGATGTAGGTATTATCTGTGTCTGCCCACACTGTGGTGTCTTTTTCGAATGTTGAATACTAATTGATAAGTGAGAAGTCTGAGAGAAACTTTTTGTGAGAGATGGAAATAAAATTATTTATTCTTACCATTTAATATACGTGACATTATCTGTATGTATAAATCTAACTGTATAATTTTTCAAATGTTGATTTTTTAATTAAACTAATTCATTTCAATGGCTTTTACAGGTAAACCCAAGTGAACGGTGTTCTCTGACCAATAGGGAAATTGAACTAAATTACGGCAGGAATTGCAATGGATTTATGGAATACCGCGTAGCCGAGTGTACTTACAGATTGGATTTCTCAGGTACTGAACAACTCTTCTGTTGTCACATATTTCATGTTCATGTACTTTGAACACAACTGTTTTACCCTTGATTTCATCTGATATTCCTATCTTGAAGGGTTTCTTCTCCTGACTCATTTTTCCAGAGTTCAATAGGAAAATGTGTCAGGAGAAACTACCCTTAAAGTGATCCATCCATATCTGGCAGCAGAGTGATGGTTTGAGGCTCGTTTGATACCTCAGACCGTTGATGACTTACAGCCATTTTACCAACCATGTATTCCATACTGTTCCAGCTAAATCTAGTCCCACCCCCCAATTTCCATAGAGATCCATTCAAATGCAGAGACGTTATAGTATGCTTGTAAGAGTACCAGAAAATAAGATATCAAGAGACTTTTGATGTTGTTGGGTCACAGACATCAGGAAGTCATGGCATGCAAAGGATATGTGACCAAATATAAAAAATTATAACTTTATTCTATATATAAATGCAGGGGTGCCAATAATTGTGGCACACTTGGTTTTGTCGAAAATAATAATTTCTTGAGGGATTATTTTTTCTCATAATAAATTTACTTCAATTAAAGGTTGGATTTTCCTAATTTTTTCAGTTTGAGATTAAGCTAATTCAATTGAATTTTTTATAATCCTTTTTACTCATCTTTGCCAGGGGTGCCAATAATAGTGGAGGGCACTGTAGTATAAATAGCCAATATGAATTACCTGAGCTCATAATAAAAGGAGCAATGTGTGACATTCAGATGAGAATATCAACAAATGAATTAATTCCTGTGTAATTAATGATTGTTGGAGCTTCCCAGTTTGAATTCACATTTTCCAGATCAGCATGGATTGGCTGTGTTGCATGGTAGCAATATTCTGTACCGGACATATTTCACTACTGGTTTGACTTAACAATTAGGGGAGACTGGGATGCTTGTAACATCATCAGTTATAACACCATCAATTTGTGATCACTATTGTACAGGCCCACTTCCGTCTTGAGCTCACAGGAGAGGTTTAACGACTCTGTGTGCAAGATTAGGTGTTTTACGCCAAAATAACTGATTTTGAGGTACAAAAGTAAAAATTCTCATCAATTTTTTGGCTAGCAGTCATAGAATTGTAGGCAAAATGGTTTAACTTTAATTTCAGTAATAATTTTTATTAGATTTATAAGTCAAATACATAAATTTGTGTACAGCATTTAGACTAGTACTAATGTTATCTCATGTTTGCTTAGGTTATAGGAAAGCTGTTATTATGAGCTAAACAGTTGAAACACCCTAAATATGGCAAAATCCTTCTTTTCCAACAAGGCAATACAAACCATCCCTTCTGTATTTCTTTTTTTTTTTTTACAGATAGCTGTTTTATTTTGGATATATGTTGTGATGGGTTAATTCAATTTATGCCATAATATATTCATGCAAAGTTTCTTGAATGTAACTAGACATTGTTTTACTCTCTGACCACCCCTTCAAATCGTATTAGTAAAAGTCATTGGAATGTAAAAGGATAAGTTATGAAGGGTTCAAGTATTTTTGCTGTGTGACTGGATTACCCTGTTTCAATGTGTGTTCTGTTTGTACATTTCATTGTGCTGCTCTGTCCACACCCAGAGATGAAACAGATCAACCTAACAACCGGAATGCAGCGACCAATCACGCGGAGCCTCCATTCTCCAGCTGGCCACACGTAAGCCAGATTCCTAAAATTCCACAGTGATTGGCCCATTTTCGTGTGCTCAGTGTAACCTGGGATGAAAGCAGGTAGCTTCACCTCAGTGCTATATGAAATCGCTCACAGCATGGGGTTTCGCTTCAGTTATGCAGTTTCTGTACAGTTTCAGTTTCACTTCTGATCAAAACTCCAGTTGTAAAAGATTTGTATAGACCCCCTAAATGTAATTATTTGGCTTTTTTTCTTCAGTGTTTGATTTGATTAACTTGACTGCACTGCAAAAAATGTCTGTCTTAACAAGTTTTTAGTCTTGTTATGAGACTTAAAAGCATTTTCTTTCCTCAAAAGTGGAAAATATTATCTTGTTTTAAGTTACTTTAAGTGAAATTATCTTACCCTACTGGAAAATCTTTTCTTTTTTTTCTCAGTTTGTTTATTTAGCAAAAAAGTAACAGAAATAAGATTCTAAAGTCTATATATGAAATTAAAATGCTTGTTAAGTTTGTTGTTGTTTGTTTTTTTGCAGTGTAACCACTCGCAACAGTATTTTGGATGGTGTTGCTAATTGTGTTCATATTCTTTTATAGGTGTCTTGGTGGTAAGCCTCCACTACCTGTCCCCTCCCTCTGGGAAACAGACTTACCATTTCAGGTATAGTGAAAGAGGGTGGATATTTGATGTAGGGGATCTGTCCTTCATGGATGTGTCCCTCTCAGTCTTCGCCTTGTCTTTGTTCATGCTGTTCTCATAGTATTTCCTGGCATTTCTCTGTAGCAGTGGTGGACAAAGAGGACCATGTTGGCTTTTGGATTTAACGGCAACTTCTCCTTTTAATAACAACCCAGTCATTTATGTGATCTGACATTTAGTCTGATTTCTTGACAAGCTCATGAAGACTGTTCCCGTGTTTCCCTTTGAAACTTTAATGTGATCTAAAATACCAGTAAACTGGCATTGGTCTATACAGCTACTTAACTAATTGAGCCAGGATAGTTTCTGATAACAAAAACCTGCATACACACTGGCCCTCCTGGCCTCATTGGGGTTCATGTGAGTTCTATGATGTTTAGACAGGGGTCACATGATTTTCACAAAAAAAGTCTAATTGAAGATGTTCAGTAAAGGCTGTTGCAGTTTTTTAATGTTGTTTTTGGCATTGTTTTCCTTCCAGCTCATCCCTCTGGACAGTGATACCCAAGAATGTCAAAATGTAGTGAAGCAGTTTGCAGAGACAATACCTAATGTCCCCATCAGGTCAATAAAGAGAATACAGAACATCAAACTGTGGGAGTCCTTTTGCCGGTAGGGAATTAAATGCTTGCATAATTGTTAATATTAATGAGGAATATGATTCCTTAATTTAAATCAGGACTGTTTAACTTACCGTAGAGTCTGTATATCCTACCACAATGTGTGCTGTCCTTAATCTTGTAGAACAATGTTCAAAATAGTCTGTGGTTATTTTCATTTCTTGCATAGTACAATGAATCTAATTAAGCAGAAAAGGAATTCCACCTACAGTGAGTCTAGCTAAGGTTAAAATGCATTGGAATCTTCAAAATTTGTATTTGCTTATTTTAGCAGTGTGTATTAAAATATGGTAAATAAAGTATTTACCATAATTGTAACCATAATGGTAAATAAATGCTATTATGTTCCTGTCTTCCATAGGACGAAAACACACCTGGGACAGATCAAACAAATGAATATTGATGAAAGAATGTTGTTCCACGGTACGGCCCACGAAAACATTCGGCCCATATGTACTTCTAATTTTGACTTGAGGTTTGCGGGAACCAATGGTTCTGCCTATGGAAAAGGTAGGTTGCATTCATGACGCAGAGGTGTATAAAAATAAGGCCTCTATTTTATGAACACTAATTGCCAGTGCTTCTGGTTTTTGAACTCACACTAGGCTGGGGAATACTATCAAGCTTATTGTGATAAATACTGAGTGATTGATTGATCTTAAAGGGATAGTTCACCTATTTTGAAGAATTTGATATTGTTTTACTTACTACTGAAATTGTACGTAGTCTTGGTCTCACCGTTGTTGCTAAATTGTAGTAAATCCTGAATTGGTGAAATGCTAACAATTAGCATCTTGCCATTGGACATAATGTCTCGCCGGCTAACTTTGTTTAAGTTACCGCCTAAATCCACTCTCGTAAGGTTTATCAACAGTGTCGTTATTGGAAACGAAAATGCATATTAGAGTGCACAAGCACGATATTTTCACTCAAATTCCTCAATATACTGTAATGTTTCAGCCTCTGTCTGATTAGATTATAGTGATGTGTCGTTCATGAACGATCCGATTCTTTTGAACGGCTCTTTGGTAGGAACAAAGGGAACCGAGTCTCGTAGGTATCTGAGCCGTTCTTTTTTGCCAAGTTTTCCCTAGAGTGTTTCCCATCAAAAATATTTCATAAAACGCGACCATAATGTTTTTGGTATATTATATTTTATATTAGAGTACATTTCCATAGCCTATAAGATTTTAGTCACGTTAACTGTCGCTGTTAAAAATAGAGCGAAGTTCACAAACTTCCCATGCACCCCTACTGGGGAATGACGTTGTCGAATGTGTTGTTTTGATACTTGTGTTGCTTTCAAAATAAAGGGAGAGTTTGCATTAGCTCTTCAACTCGCAAATTATTCGTCGTCTCTCTATCGCTCAACTTCCACAACCTTGCATAATATATCGACAGGAAGTCGTACGTCTTGTAAAGTGAGTGGGAAAATATTATACATTAGGCTATATAGCCTATATTACATTTAATCAATTTCTAATCCATTTCTAATTATTATTATATTCTAATTTAAGTGCGTGTGTGTGGGGGCAGTAGAAAACCGTAATGAAGGGAACGTAAATATGAACAAAAAAAAAAAAAAAGATACATAGGTAGAGTATCATATATGTTCATGTGTTATTTATGTCTTCTGCTAATGGGCAGATGTTTACAGTCCTCTGCCAGACATTTGGCGACTAGTATGTGCATTATTAGATTTAGTAGGCTAGTGTAATCCTGCCATTCGTAGTCGTAAAGTGCCCCCCTCTCACACATGCATGCATGCACACATACACGCAAAAAGAACGAAGAGCCGTTCTTTTGAATGGCTCTTGGAAACGAACGGAGCCATAAAAAGAGCCATCCGGTTCCCTTAAAAGAGCCATAATTCCCATCACTATTAGATTATTAACATCCCATAAGAGAGCTGGTAACTTTTAGTATCACTCTGCGCGAGAACAGTAATTCTAATTCCAATTCGTATATTCCGGCTCAAACAAGTATGGTTCAACTACAAATTTCACCCTGTCATCTTCTTCATAATCAGACATTTCGCTAAGAAAACAAACGCTAGTTGCTTCTCCTTTGTTTACATGCTGGCCACTGTTCTCACATGGAGTGATACTAAAAGTTACCGGATGTTCATAATCTAAACAGACAGAGGCTGAAACAACATAATCAGTAATTTGAGCGAAAATATCGTCCTTGTGCACTCTGTAATCATATGTGCATTTTCATTTCCCGCAAGGACACTTGTAAAGCTGTTGTTAAAACTAATTTGAGTGGACTTACGCAGTTATTTAAACAAAGTTAGCCGGGGGGGACATTGTATCCAATGTATCCATTGTATCCAGATGCAAATTGTTAGTATTGCTCCAATTCAGGATTTACTACAATTTAGTTACGACAAGGACAGCATCACTACAGCCCTACATACCATTTTGGGGGTAAGTAAAACAATATCAAATTCTTCAAAATGGGTGAACTATCCCTTTAAGTCTGTTTTTCATTCAAATTGAAAGACATTTCAATTGGTTTAATTTCTGTCACCAGGATTCGGTTTATTATATGTGCTTTAGAATTGTTATTTTCCCACCTTAGATGTTTTTGCGCTCCAAGAAATACCTCTTCTCCCCTTCTCCACCCTGATTCCCATTTCTGTCTTACACATATTCTATCTATCCTATATTTCCCTCTGTACTTTCCCTTCCACATGCTATGTCTAGTGACAAAGGATTATCTATCACTGGTGTGTTATGGCCCACCCATTACACTCTCATTAATTGCAACTTGAATGATGGTTATTTACGAAGCTAGGCCTTCTGTATGTGCACTAAGTGTAAGTCACTGTGGAAAAGAGCGACTTACATTTAGTTCAAATAGAAAAGGCCAAGCTTTGTAAATCACCAACATTGTTTACATTCTAGTAAACAAATTCAGTAAATATGCAAAGCTACAATTTGCTTGTCTTAAGATAAACAGACTGAAAAGGAAGCATATGCATTTTTGCGTATCAGAGACTCATTGCTGATAAATGGAAAATGTTCTTTTTTGCTTCTCAGGGATTTATTTTGCAAGACATGCAAGTTTCTCAAAGAGATACTGCATTGTCCAAAAGAGCCATAAAGGAATATCACCATCAAATACCATGATCCTGGCCCGGGTGCTGGTAGGAGAGTACACACAGGGTGTGGCAATGCTGTGTCAAGCCCCATCCAAAGACCAGACCAAGACAAGCTTCTATGATAGCTGTGTAGATAACTTCACTCACCCTACAATGTTTGTGGTGTTCGACAACAACCAGGTATACCCAGAATATTTGATCGAGTTCTAATGATGTTTAACCAGAGTGATTAAAAGAATGACAAAAAAGGTTAAACTTAACTGAAGGAAATATAGCACTGCACTAGACCTCATAGTATTACACTTAGATTTTATATCAGTCATGACATTTAGATGTCTAGAAGTGCCTTTAGGATATCATAATCTCTCATAACTCTCTCAATGCAGAGCTTGTTCACAGCAAAAATGGTGGTGTACATTTAGCACCCTAGTGAGTAGGCTATGTCTCAGTCTCCCTATCAATTATTCTGCTCTGTACTCTGTTGCTCTGGGCCCTATTAATGATTGAACCCTTGTGCTGCAGGTTAGTGCCTAGTGCAATCGGAAGAACATGAAAATTGGATGGTTAAAATTCTAATTAAAATTCAGATTGTGAAGTGTTTTCCTGAGAAAGTGTGTGTTCTCAGGAAAATTAACTGAGCTGCTCACCGAAAACTAAAGAAACCTAAAATTAACTGAGCTGCTCACCGCCGTCGCAGCTCGAATGAGCATGCGGACGGTTTCTACACCTATAATTCACTTCTATAGGGCAGCTAAAACAGTCTCAAAATGACACTTCTAGCACGTATAAGAACGTGAACAAAGTGGATTCTGTCAATACAAACAATAACCAGTCCTCGTACGTATATAAAAAAAATAAATTAATCCTTCCTGGCTTTTTCATATTTTATTTGGAACGTAGATCCGGTAGGTAATTCTTGTGCCAGAAACAACAATAATGCGCCGATGCGTTCAAAAACCACTCATTGGTCCAAATTTCCATGGAAGCAAGTGTTCCTGGTAGTCTATCGTAAACAAACCGACCTGCCGACATTTTGCTAGGCTCACTCATTCACTCCCTCCCTATACACTACTTAGGGAAATCTACATAGAGCACTAGATAGGGATTCACTGGTGAAAGGAGGAGACTATTTCGGACACTACCGTTTCTGAGCAGGTTACTTAGCAACGTGCGACGGTTGCGTAGGTAACTAGGTAGCTAGCTAATTAAGTTGCATTTTCCATTAAACAGTAATAATTGTTAAATTAAAAAAAGTTAACACTTTGTAATATATTTAATCTACCGCGTTTATTTATATTTCGGTTATAAAGCCAATTAAACTGATTTAATATAGGCTACAAGATGAAACTTGCATTTATATTTACATTTTAGACCAGCGCAGGCTCAGCCGTCGCCATCTTGACAAAAAAAATGTCTCCGGTGATGTAGTGTACATCATTTGTACCCTATATTTTGTGGTGCATTGTGGGGGATATTGAGTGAACTATTTAGGGTGTCAAATTTGACATTTTGAATTTTGGACACCCTACAAAATGGCCGATGCACTATATAGTGTATAGGGAGCAATTCCGAACACAGCCCTAGTCTTTTCTGGTAGCTTGCTAACAACATTGAAGAAAATAGTAATTAATTACACAAAAAGAAATGTGTACAAGGACTGGTTATTGTTTGTATTGACAGAATCCACTTGATTCACGTTCATATACGTGCTAAAAGTGAGACCATTTCAGCTGCCCTATAGAAGTGAATGGAGAGCGATAAATACCCTATTCTGGATTATCACCCCAGGGGAGCACAGAGCAACTAACATGAAATATGTCTCAGAAGTGGGCCTGTTTTAATTTATTTGTATTAGTGTATGTTTGCGTTGGTCAGCTCTTGAATGTAAAACAGCGATTTTTGAACCTCGATATCTCTGTCGTTTCCAAACCAATCTCAATGCCATTTCACAGGTGGACTACAATCACCATGGGCTCGCCAAATACTGTTTTTGGTATAGCTACGTTAAGCCATTACAAAGTTACGGGTACCCCCTAAACATTAGCATAAAAAATGAAGACATTTTTTGCACAAACAAATCAAATTTAAATCCAACGGATCCCGACACAAGACCCCTCACTCTGTCGGCCATATTTCTTTTATACACTTTCATGGCTTTACACTTTATTAACTTTGAATGAGACCTCAAAATTAAAAATTTTGACGATGAATTGTCCATAGACTTAACATGGGAGAAACAAAATGCTAACCTACAGATCTGGATATCTTCTCAACGGTAGAATAATTCCATCGTTCTAAAGTTCTCAACGAAAGTGAGAACAATGGGAGACCGCTATGATACGCACACCGGCATTAAAACGTTAGCTAGCCTATCGTTAAAGGGTTGTAATAATGTTACCTAGCGAACGAATATAAAACATACTGACTGGCTATCATGGTACTAAAATGCTGTTCATTTTATCGAGGTTGTTTTTAGCCTGTAGGCTGTAACGTTAGCCTAGTGGTTACCTACCTAGCACATATTCACTAGCGCAGATGTTGTAATATGCCCATCGTCATTTGCATAAATGAATGTACAATGTACAAATTATTTCATATAACTCGGAACAATCTGTCAAACTAGACGTTGCAGATAAAATATGAATAGAGATTTAGTAACTGCATGGCCTATTTCTCACCTGAAATATTTTCAGAAACATATTTTAGTATACTGTTTAGGTGGAATAAGAGAGTTTATGAACAGGCCGCGACGTTGTTCCGGTTTAAAAAACGTGGAGCTGAAACCAAAGGTCTAACCTAGAGGTAATGCGTCTAACCAATCAGATGCCGGCTATTTCCATTGTGGGCAGCAACAATTATCCATATAACGTAGAGGTACCTCCAAAGAGGTACTGTGACATCACGATAGGGGCGGGGGTAGAAAGTGGGTAGCAGAAAGAAAACTTTAACCAACAGAGGGCAGCACCAAGAAACTTTTATACCAGTTTTTTGTGATATACAATATTATTTCAGAATTGTTGAAATAACGGAATGGATGAATAAGTTTCATTATAAGGTAGGCATACAAACACATTTACAGCTAAAAAGAATGATCTTGTTACCCTTTAATTAAACCTCCCGGTGTAAAAACTATGGAAATTAATCACAAAAACGAAGTTTTAAGTGGAATGTTTGCGTTTGCCAAAATCCTCAAAAGACAGGAAATTAAATTGATCAGCCCTAATGCTAACATCAGCCTGCTCTCCATCAAGGTGTATTCAGCACAGAGCTTTGACAAACTGCTGCAGTCCTTGCATGTCTACTGTACTCAAACCACATGTATTGCTTAAGATTCAAAACTTGGATTCAGAGCATATTGACTATGACTAGCATGATCTGGAATTATGAGTTGGAAATTAGATTTATCCTTAAAGGGATAGTTTGGAATTTTGGACATAATGTCTCAATTACGACTTACCTATGATGTAGTTGATTGATGGAAACCATTTTCAGATAATTCCATGCTGTCCCTTCTTTTGGACATACACACATTGCTAATGCTAGTGCAACTCTAAGGTAACTGCTAGCATCCACTACCAAACGCACTTAAAAACTCCACAGTGCACCCAAAGCAAATAAAATACGACGACAGTCTATCGGGGTTATTTTCAGTGATTATACCATCATTTTTGAAGTCAAACTACCGTTGAATGCTTTACTTTGTGCTGACCTATATTCTCTGTGGAAGTACGGCAGCGTACTTCCACAGAGAATATATGCCCCCCCGGATCTGCACCCGTGTGGATATGAAATCTATCTTCCAATTTTTTAGCTGTGCCAGTTTTAGCCCACACCCTCGCCTGGCATCATGGCAAGTCGGGAAAAAGCGGCAGAGTCCCATTTGGGATTACTTTGAATACGACTATGTCTCAGATAAGAGCAAGTGCCTTGTTCAGCTGTCCTAAGTGAATACATTTTTTTTAATTGTATGATGTTTTTATTACACAATACTTTTTCTGACCTTTTTGAATCTCGCCCCTGACAAATACCCGATATTACAAAAAAGACTAAAATTAACACTGAAACTAATAAAAACTAAACTAAAACTATGCATTTTCAAAAAATAAAAACTAAACTAAACTAGCAAATCCACTTTAAAACGAATTAAAACTAAACTGAAATTGAAAACAAAAAGCCAAAACAAAATAAAAATAAAAACTAATGAAAAATGTGAAACTATAATAACCTTGTTGTGGACAAGCTCTGCTGAGTGATACAAGATATGTGGTCCCAACTAGGACACATGGCCATATTGGAAATGAAGCATGCTTTATAAAAGTGCAAAATCTGTAATTCTATTGCCGCCAGCTTTAATATCCACAGTTGCCAATAGTGTACAGAGCACTTACATACTCTTAGGCTCTTTGCTTAAGATTCAAGCCTTCTCTCAATCTGCCCAGTGGTGAGTGTTTGACGTACAGTAGACAGACCGTCAATGCTCTGTGCTGATACACCTTGATGGAGAGCAGACTGATGTTAGCGTTAGGGCTGATCAATTTAATTTCCTGTCTTTTGAGGATTTTGGCAAACACAAATTTCACTGTAAACATAGTTTTTGTGATTAATTTTACATACTTTGAACTTCTGTTTTCATGTTTGCCTGCAAATAAACATTTGATTGCCATGCTGTCACCAAGAACATTCTAGGAAAATGTTCTAGGAACATTTAATAAAGCCTTCCAAGAATGTTTTGTAAAAGTATGTTGAGTCAAAACATTCCGTCTTTGTTAACATGTAATGTTACAGGGACGTTCTCCAGAAAACCATTTTGTAACCTGCCATCAACAACGTCCTGCAAATGTTATAAGAATGTTGCAGTCAAAATCTTCCATCTTTCTTAACATGTAATGTTACAGGGTCATTCTTGAGAAAACCATTCTGTAACCTGCCATCAACAACGTCTTGACAACATTCTAAAAATGTTCCACTCAGAATGTTCCATCTTTGTTAACATGTAACATTACAGGGACGTTCTTTTTTTTAAAAAGTACTATAAACTGTGTCCTCTAAATGTTCTAAGAACATTGCCATCAAAATGTTCTGCAATAACTTTGTAGGAACTGTTATTTCGTTGTAAGAACGTTATTTCCTTTTATACATGTTTTGGGCTGACAAGGGTTTACTGGGTTATTTATTTTTTGTACTCATTGCTCTCTTATATCCAGATGTACTGTAAGTGAGAATTCTTCCATACCATTTCCATTACATTGGTAAAGGTTGGTGTTACAGAAGAACCTTATCAGGTAATTATTAGCAATACTGTTGACTTCATGATGGAGGAAATCCATTTTGTGTCCATAATAAATGTAGGTGCGTGTGTGTGTGTGTGTGTGCGCATGTGTGTGTGTGTGCATGCGTGCGTGTCTGTATGTAAACTATTTAAAGAATTCATAAATAAAGAATATTTTTCTACTGTAGACTGATTTTTTTCATGCAATTTAACAAGAGGGCAGGGAACTGTTCCAATTTCCACATTCCAAAAACTACAGTTATCCATTTTTCTTCAGCAGCTTCACACACTGTTATAGACAGAAAAAATAATAGCAGAAACAGAAAAAATATACAGAAAAAATAGTAAAAACAAGATTGATTATGCACCAAGATTAAGCCCTAGAAGGATTCTTAAAGCATCCACGGGTGCCTTTGAGAGTGATAAATGTATTCAGTTGTGCAAAGATAAGAGCCATAGACTTCAGCCGTAACAGGTCAGATGTCCCTATTACATGGACCAGTAAGGTGCCAGTTTAGAGGGTTACAACATAAGTATCTTGGTGTAGAGTTTCACAACCAGGTAAAGGCCAGTGACTGTGCAGAAGCTAAGTTAAAAAAACTACAACAGTGAATGTTTTTTTTTAGATAAACTGAATACTTTTAAGGTGGAGCACAATATTTTACAATTGTTTTACAAGTCTGTGTTCAGTGTCCTATCCTTGGGCCTAGTCATTGTCTTAAAGTCATGAAAACATGCGCAGATATCAGCAGCTAAACACTACACTGAGCTGATTTTGTCCGATCAAATTCTAAAGTAAATCAGGCCCTTAATGCACAACTGTAATTGAGTGTTGTATAGCTGTCACAGCAGAGGGTCATTATATTCTTTTAGATTGTATAGGGCCAATATTGCCATTTTTAAGGGCAAGTGCAATGCCAGAATGGGTGGGGTGGGAGAAGGGGGCAGTGAAAGGTTAGTGTAATACTGTTTTTTTATGGATTACTCTGTGGTGTTTTGAATGTGCTATGGTATTGTATGTAATGCTGATTGCCATGTACTGTATGTATATCTGTTTTTATCGCACTTCATCAATTAAATTATTACCCTGCGGGGATAATAAACTTCATTTTGACTTTGACTTTTTGGAGCATCTTGTTATATATATATTTTTTGTCCGTTTCATAAATGTAAATTTTTTAACATGTTACGGCATGTTATGATGGCATATCTAAGTAGAACATGCTGTGCAGTGAAGCTTCCTGTGGCCTCATATCAAATTTTGACCATGCCAGTGCCAACTGTGGCTATATATTTCAGAAGCACAGTCCTACATATCTGGCGCAATGACTACATATAAGTGATGGACTGCAAAATGAAAAGACTCATTGACCGACAATACACCTTACAACTTACAACCTTACGACAATACAACTTGATATGTGTGCTAGTCTCTCCTCTCCTGATTTGAGAGGTTTTGCCATGGTGGTAAAGGCCTGCAAATATGATTTGGCATTCCAAATTGTAAGAAAAGAAAAAAGTGGGTGATAAAAAAACTAAAAAAAACTGGTGATATAAAAAAAAAAAACTTTGGAACAAGCCAAGTCTTAATATTTTGTGCTGTTTGTCTTCCAATGTAAAATGCGTGTACCATTGCTTGTATCTGTGTCCGTTCTGAATATGTATCTTGGTGTTTGGTTAATGTTGGCACGCTACATGTCTTCTCTACCAGCGAGCCCAGGAGTCCAGGTTGTCGGAGCTGAAAGAAAGGGAGCAAGGGATGGAGCGAGAGATGGAGGCTGAGACAGGCTGCGAGTGAGAGAGAGCGAGACCTAAACATACTGAACACAGTTTTGCTGTGTAACCAGGACATCATCAATGTGAGTGCGTACATCCACAAGGCTCGGGGTCAGTCTAGGTTTTTTTTACAATGGGTATCCATTCTTCTTTTTTTTTTAAATGAGGGGTCCCGCCACCACCCCCCCCTTCGGAGGTCAACTTTATTTTTATAGAGTTATGTACAAAAAAAAAGTTTTGTGCTGGAGTCTCTCTGAGGGAGGGAAAACTTTAGTTAAACTAAAGTTAAATAAACAGTAAAGTTAAGCAAACAGTGTCATAAAACAAGGCAAAAAACAAAGACAAAAAGGGGATAAGGGGAGATGTAATAATGTAGAAATAAAATAATAATGAAATGGTTTTTTTTTTTGCAGAAAGGATGGAAAGATTAAAGGGGGCTAGTAGAGGGGGGGCATGGTTAGTGTGGATAGTGTACAGGCAAAAAGGTGAAGAGTGAAATCGGTACTATAATTAGGGATTTAAGATACAGATGAATGGACTCCAGATTGTGTTAAAATCAGCGGTTTGTTTTTTGATAGCGGCAGATAATTTTTCCAGTGATATGTATTCAATTAGTAGGTTTTTCCAAAGTGTAATATTGATTTTTTTCCTTGATTTCCAGTTAATGAGGATGGTTTTCTTGGCGATGATTAGGGCTACGGAAAGTATTCTACTGTATGTGTTCTTTATGTTGATGTTGGATATGTCTCCTAGTAAGCAGAGTGGAGGGGATTGTGGGATGTGGCAGCCCAAAAGAAGAGAGGTTGTCAGTGATGTCCCGCCAGAATTGTTTAATTGGTGTGCAGTCCCATGTGGCGTGCATATAGCTGTCTGTGGTGTTTTGTGTGCAGTGCGGACAAGTTTCAGAATCTATAAAACCCATTTTAAACATTATTTTCCCTGTGTAGTGTACTCTATGAATAATCTTGTATTGTATGAGTTGGATGTTTGTTTTGGTAGAAATAGAGAAGATGTTTTTGCAGATTTGAGTCCAGAAGTCGGCATCAGGGATGATCTGCAGGTCTTTTTCCCATTTTTCTGAAGGGATGGATATTGTTAGGTCGGACGTGGAAATTATCTTGTAGATTTTGGATAATTCAGGATTGTTCCAGATGGGAGTGTGATTGGTAGGTGATAGTGTGGTGTTAGTTATTTGATGAAATGTCCACCAGGCTGTCAAAGTTGTAGCTATGGTAAGGTTTTTGAAGCAAGGATGTTGTGTAATGGAGCGTCCTATGAATGGTAAGTCTGAAATATGGATTTCTTTACATAAAGTTTGTTCTATGTCTGTCCAGGAGCTGTCAGATTGATTGGGATTGGTCCATTTGTGAATGTATTGGATTTGGTGGGCAATAAAATAGTGAAGAAAATTTGGTGCTTCCAGACCTCCTTGGGTTTTGGATTTTTGTAAGGTGGCGAGTTTGATTCTAGGTGTCTTGTTTTTCCAGTAAAATTTTGAGATGATGGAGTCTAGGGATTTGAATCAGGATGGTGGGGGCTTGATGGGGGTCATTGAGAATAGGTAGTTTATCATGGGGAGTATGGTCATTTTGACTGTAGCAATTCTGCCTATGAGGGATATTGGTAGATTCATCCAACGTTGAAGGTTGTCCTCTACTGTTTTGAGAAGTGGGTTGAAGTTGAGATTGACTAACTCTGACAGCCTAGGGGAAAAGTTGATTCCTAGATAGGTGATATTACCAGTGCGCAGAGAGAGAGGTGGTGTTTGGACTGCCTCATCCCAGCTATTAGGGCTGAGAGGGAGAATGGTGGATTTAGACCAGTTGATAGTGTAGTCAGATTTTAGAGAAGGTGTTTATGAGGTGGATAGTTTCAGGTAATGAAGATGAAGGATTCTGTAAGTAGAGTAAAATGTAATCTGCATAAAGGCTGATTTTATGGTGGATATTTTTTGTTTGAATTCCTGTGATGTTTATTTTTTGACGAATAGCTGCTGCAAGTGGTTCAATGAAGATGGCGAATAAAGATGAGGAGAGTGGGCATCCTTGCCTAGTACCCCTGTGCAAAGTGAAGCGTTGTGATATTATTCCATTGGTGGTGATCGTGGCCATTGGTGATGTGTACAAAACCCTCACCCAGTGGATAAATGATTCACCGAAACCAATTTTCTTTAGTGTAGAAAATAAAAATTCCCAATTTACTTTATCAAATGCCTTTTCTGCATCCAATGAGGCTATGGCTGTTGGTGAGTTTGTGTGAGATGTACAGTATAATGGATTAAGTTAAATAGTCTGCGAAGGTTGTTAGATGAGTGTCTCCCTTTAATAAAACCAGTTTGATCTGAGTGGATGACAGATGGAGTAACTGTTTCGATTCGTAACGCTAGGGCTTTGCTAATGATTTTCGTGTCTGTACTGATGAGAGATAGGGGGCGATAGCTTTATGGGGAGGTGGGGTCTTTGTCGGGTTTTAGTAAGAGAGAGATTGTAGCAGTGTTCATGTCTCTGGGAAGTCTGGATCTTTGTTTAATTTCAGCTGTTAATCTGTTGAAAACAGGGGCTAGAATATTCCAAAAGTGTTTATAGAACTCAGCGGGGAAGCCATCAGGTCCTGGTGATTTATTGTTAGGCATGAGTTTGAGTGCATTCTAGAATTCTGTTATTGTATACGGTATTTCAAGTGTATGAGGGGCCGTTTAGGCCATAATTCATGTTGGACCTCTCACATACATATATTCTCACTCTCACATACATATATTCTCTCTCACATACATATATTATCACTCTCACATACATATATTCTCTCTCTCACATACATATATTCTCACTCTCACATACATATATTCTCTCTCACATACATATATTATCACTCTCACATACATATATTATCTCTCTCACATACATATATTCTCACTCTCACATACATATATTCTCACTCTCACATACATATATTCTCTCTCTCACATACATATATTCTCACTCTCACATACATATATTCTCTCTCACATACATATATTATCACTCTCACATACATATATTATCTCTCTCACATACATATATTCTCACTCTCACATACATATATTCTCACTCTCACATACATATATTCTCTCTCTCACATACATATATTCTCACTCACATACATATATTCTCACTCACATACATATATTCTCACTCTCACATACATATATTTTCACTCTCATACATATATTCTCACTCTCACATACATATATTCTCACTCTCACATACATACACTCTCACTCTCATATACATATATTCTCATAAGAGAATGTATGTATGTGAGAGTGATAATATATGTATGTGAGAGTAGAATGTATGTATGTGAGAGAAAGTATATATATATATATGGAAGGCACGTACATGAAACGGACGGCACTTAAACGAAACGGAAGGCACTTACACGAAACGGAAGGCACTTACATGAAACGGAAGGAAGTTAGTTTATGGAATCGTGATTGGCTCAGAAGCTGGCTGGTACCATAGATATAAACAACCACTGGATTCCTTATTCGCCCATTCAAGTTACGTCTGCACTGTTACTATAATATGCCATTATGGCTCTTGTCCAGTTCCCACGCATCATCGTGGAGGGGGAAAACCAGATACATGTATTACAACAGGAAATCCGGAGTAATGCCTAATATATTATCGCCGCCTAAAACAGGCAGTGTATTGTCCTCATCTCTTGAGGCCAGGTTAGCGCTGTATCATTCTGCGCCTTCTCACAGAGAGATGAGAGCGCGATTTAGTCCCAGTAACATGAACTCCAGTGTAGCTACCTTAAGAATCCTCAGCAGGTCAGCTTGGACTTGCTCGGAGACAGTCTGCCGTCCTGCACGATATAACACTCCACAACACTTTAGCAACGGGACTCTCGGTCGAGGAAAAGGTAACAACTAACGTTAGCTTGCTACTAAGTTTAATCACTGTGCAAACAGACAAATGAACCGTTATCATTTCGTAACCATGTAGTAATGCTAAAAGATAATCACACCACTTGCTAACGTTAGCTAACTAACCAACAAAAGCAATGCTTCGTATAGCTACGGCCTTGGCTACTTAGACTTGCATTAAACAAGCTAACGTTAGCAAGTGATGTGATTATTTTTTAGCATTAGCTAGTACATGATTACCAAATTATAACGGTTCACTGGTCTGTTTGCGTAGTGAATGAACTTAGTAGTAAGCTAACGTTATTTGTTACGTTTTCCTCTGCCGAGAGTCAATGTGTAGCTATCTGTGGACATTAGCCTACACTCAGGAGTGAACATTACGGTGTAAATAGTGCTCTCATCTCGCTGTCAGCTGTGTTGTGAGAAGGCGCTGAGTAGGCTAGGCTACAGGGCTGATGCTGGCCTCTCAAGAAGCACCGACTGTTTCAGGTGACGGTAATATTTATGCATTACTCCGATTGCCGGTTGGAGGCTAATAACGTTACTGGTCTTCCCCCTCCATGGTGCACAGACAACAGTAGCTACTATGACAACAGCCTACCAGCCATGGATATAAAAACGTAGATCTATGCCGCATCAGCCACTGTGTAACGTTGCAGCGATAGGCTACTAATATTGAAAATGTAGCTATGTAGGCTACGTTCTGTAAGAAGAAACAATCATGCATTGCTTTTTTGTGTGTGAAAGTATCCACATTCTGGAATGAGTTAATTGTCTACAAATATAGCCTGGCCACCGTTGGGCGGTCAGGATCCACGTAAATAAACGGTATCGTAGCTTATTGACAGATGAAGATTTCCTCCGATAAAATCTACTAACTCGCTTAATTCTCAACTAATTTTCGTGAAATTTGGCTTTTTATAAACGTGATAAATGTCCGCATAACACGTTAATCTGAATTCCAAATTTCTCAGAACAGCTACGTATTTGTAAAACGCCCTTTAACTATTATGCATACGTTGTCAAAATGTCAGAGCTAATTGTGATTTTATTGTTTAAAGTTGCTAGAAAACAGTAGAGGTTGGTTCTTAATTATTATCTTGGTAGCTCTGATTATTATAACCATATTAGGCCATAGCTGCAAATCTTGGATGTAGTTTTAATCGCAAATGGAGAGCGATTTTACAGCTTTCCAGCTTGGAAGCAAAGTGGTGGAAGTCCAGATCGCCGAGCTAACAAAGAGGCGTCCTATGGCATGGGTATCGGCTGTAAGACGTAAAAAAATATTAAAACATTTCCACATCCGTTGTGCTCACGGCATAGGCTATAGCCTACATAATATGACAATGAGCATAGTGGATTCTAATGGAAAACCGCAAGTGTACCTAGAGTGTAATGTTGTTTGAAATGCAATAAACGATGTACAATGAATACAATTCTGAATGTCTTTATTTAGCAAAAAAGAAATGACTTGCATGAAATGTACAAAATGGATAATATAATTTGTTTGGGGTAGTAGTAGCCTACAATGAAGTTCACAGTGCAACTGGTAGTAGGCTTACCACAAGTGGCAGTGATACATTCCAGTAATATATTCCATTCAAGTAATTTAAGAAAAACGATTGCACACATAAATCCCTGTGGGATAAGTTGAAAGCACAAGGTAAATCATAAGTAAAAAGTAATAGAACCAAGAGCTGAAAACGCCCAAAAACTTGAACAATTAAGTGCTTCAATAGGCACAACATAGAACATAATTATGTGGTCAGTCTTTCTTTAAGGCTTCACCGTTGGTTACAGTTCTGTTCCACTCTTGTTTGCATGTGTGACAAAACCAGGGGTCATTTGCATCAGGTGCATGAGTCCAACACAATCAAGGTGGTTACACCTTAACATAACATAACATAAGGTGTCACCTTCACATAACAGCTAACGTTAAAGTTTATAGTTTCCGTGTCTGCAAAAAGGACGATAATACCCACAACGCAACGCTGGTGTGAAGTCGTGCCTGTATACAGTACCGTTTGTTTTTACACAGATCTTGACCGCCCTAATTTGGCGCCCGTGAAGATTTGAATAGGGCAACTGAGGTATCTATGTTTGTATATCTATGGTACCAGTCAGCTTCTGAGCCAATCACAATTCCATAAACGAACTTCCTTCCGTTTCATGTAAGTGCCTTCCATATATATATATACTTTCTCTCACATACATACATTCTACTCTCACATACATATATTATCACTCTCACATACATGCATTCTCTTATGAGAATATATGTATGTGAAAGTGAATATATGTATATGAGAGTGAGAATATATGTATATGAGAGTGAGAATGTATGTATGTGAGAGTGAGAATATATGTATGTGAGAGTGAGAATATATGTATGTGAGAGTGAGAATATATGTATGTGAGAGAGAATATATGTATGTGAGAGTGAGAATATATGTATGTGAGAGGTCCAACATGAATTATGGCCTAAACGGCCCCTCATACAAGTGCATTTGCTTGGTCTTCAGTAAGTTGTGGTAAATCAATATCGTTTAGGAATGTGTCAATGTCTTCTTGGCTTGGTTTATGTTTTGATGAGTATAGGTTGGTATAAAAATCTTGGAAGGTCTTATTTATTTCCTCAGGTGTCTGCACGATCTTCCCCGCTGAGTTCATAATTGTTGAGATTGTTGTTTTTTCTTTGTTTCTCTTGATTTGGTTGGCCAGGTATTTTCCAGATTTATTACTGTATTCAAAATTCTGAGTCTGTGTATGAGGAATTGAGTTTTTCTATTTGTGTGTTCATTCAGTTGTAACTTGTATTTACGTAAATCGTTCTGGATTTGTGCTGTGGGATTATTTGTGTTAATGTTCTCTAATTCTTTAATCTTTTGTTCTAAGTACACTTCCTGTTCATTGTCTTTCCTTTTTTTGTGTGTGGAATATGATATGATTTTTCCTCTTAATACTGCTTTCCCTGTTTCCCAAAGTAGTAATGGTACTATTTCCGGTGAATCATTTATTTCAAGGAAGGAAGCCCACTCTCTTTTAATATAATTATCAAAGTCAGGGTCATCAAGTAAGGATGTATTAAATCGCCATCTGTTGGATGGTTTGCGAGAATGGTTGATATTCCAAGTGAGGGAGATGGAAGCATGATCGCTAATGGTAATGGGGTGTATTAGTACAGTCAAGCCGGAAAGTCTGAACACTCCTTTCACCTATCCACGTTTTATTACGTTACAGACCTATTCTACAATAGATTGTGTTCATTTTTTGCCTCAAACATCTACACACAATAGCCAATAATGACGAAGTGAAAACAGGTTTTTAGAAAATATGCAATTTTATTTTACTGACAAAAATAGGTTATTTAGGGGTTACATATCTGTACACACCCTTAGCCTAATACTTGGTTGCTGCACCTTTGGCAGCGATTACAGCTTCAAGGCATCTTGGGAAAGAAACTACGAGCTTGGCACACTTGTTTCTGGACATTTTTGCCCATTCCTCTTGGCATGTCCTTGCAAGCTCCGTCAGGTTGGATGGGGAGCGTCGGTCCACAGCCATCTTCAGCTCTTTCCACAGATGTTCAATTGGATTCAGGTCTGGGCTCTGGCTGGGCCACTCAAGGACATGCACAGACTTTCTCCGAAGCCACTCCTTTGTTCTCTTGGCTGCGTGCTTCGGGTCGTTGTCATGTTGGAAGGTAAACCTTCGCCCCAGTCTGAGGTCCAGAGCGCTCTGGAGCAGGTTTTCTTCAAGGATCTCGGTGTACTTAGCTGCATTCATCTTTCCCTCTATCAGGACTAGTCGCCCCGTTCCCGCTGCTGAAAAACATCCCCACATCATGACGCTGCCACCGCCATGCTTCACTGTAGGGATGGTATTAGCCAGGTGATGAGCGGTGCCTGGTTTCCTCCAGACGTGACGCTTGGTATTCAGGCCAAAAAGTTCAATTTTGGTTTCATCAGACCAGAGAATCTTGGTTCTCATGGTTTGAGAGTCCTCTAGGTGCCTTTTGGCAAACTCCAAGCGGGCTGTGATGTGCCTTTTACTAAGGAGGGGCTTCCGTCTGGCCACTCTACCATAAAGGCCTGATTGGTGGAGTGCTGCCTGGATGGTTGATCTTCTGAAAGGTTCTCCCATCTACACAAGGATACGCTGGAGCTCTGTCAGAGTGACCCTCGGGTTCCTCCTCACCTCCCTGGCCAAGGCCCGTCTTCCCCGATTGCTCAGTTTGGCCGGGCGGCCAGGTCTAGGAAGATTCTTGGTGGTTCCAAACTTCTTCCATTTACGAATGATGGTGGCCACTGTGCTCTTTGGGACCTGTAAAGCTGCAGAGATTTTTCCGTACCCTTCTCCAGATCTATGCCTTGACACAATCCTGTTTCTGAGGTCTGCAGATAATTCCTTTGACCCCATGGCTTGGAGTTTGCTCTGACATGCACTGTCAACTGTGGGACCTTATATAGGCAGGTGTTGGCAATCCCCAATCATGTCCAATCAATTTAATTTATAACAGGTGGACTCCAATTAACTTGTAGAAACATCTCAAGCAGTATCAGTGGAAACAAAATGCACCTCAGCTCACTTTTGGGTGTCATATCAAAGGGTGTGCACACTTGTGTACATATGATATTTTACTATTTAGATTTTTAATAAATTAGCACAAATGTCTAAAAACCTGTTTTCACTTTGTCATTATGGGCTATTTTGTGTAGAAGTTTGAGACAAAAAATTAACTCAATCTATTGTAGAATATGTCTGTAACGTAATAAAACGTGAATAGGTGAAAGGAGTGTTCAGACTTTCCGGCTTCACTGGTATGTCTGAGATTTGGGAAATAATTGAGTTACTGGTTAAAAAGAAGTTCCTGCTCACCTCCCTAGCCAAGGCCCGTCTTCCCCGATTGCTCTGTTTGGCCGGGCGGCCAGGTCTAGGAAGATTCTTGGTGGTTCCAAACTTCTTCCATTTATGAATGATGGTGGCCACTGTGCTCTTTGGGACCTGTAAAGCTGCAGAGATTTTTCCGTACCCTTCTCCAGATCTATGCATTGACACAATCCTGTTTCTGAGGTCTGCAGATAATTCCTTTGACCCCATGGCTTGGAGTTTGCTCTGACATGCACTGTCAACTGTGGGACCTTATATAGGCAGGTGTTGGCAATCCCCAATCATGTCCAATCAATTTAATTTATAACAGGTGGACTCCAATTAACTTGTAGAAACATCTCAAGCAGTATCAGTGGAAACAAAATGCACCTCAGCTCACTTTTGGGTGTCATATCAAAGGGTGTGCACACTTGTGTACATATGATATTTTACTATTTAGATTTTTAATAAATTAGCACAAATGTCTAAAAACCTGTTTTCACTTTGTCATTATGGGCTATTTTGTGTAGAAGTTTGAGACAAAAAATTAACTCAATCTATTGTAGAATATGTCTGTAACGTAATAAAACGTGAATAGGTGAAAGGAGTGTTCAGACTTTCCGGCTTGACTGGTATGTCTGAGATTTGGGAAATAATTGAGTTACCGGTTAAAAAGAAGTTCCTGCTCACCTCCCTAGCCAAGGCCCGTCTTCCCCGATTGCTCAGTTTGGCCGGGCGGCCAGGTCTAGGAAGATTCTTGGTGGTTCCAAACTTCTTCCATTTATGAATGATGGTGGCCACTGTGCTCTTTGGGACCTGTAAAGCTGCAGAGATTTTTCCGTACCCTTCTCCAGATCTATGCCTTGACACAATCCTGTTTCTGAGGTCTGCAGATAATTCCTTTGACCCCATGGCTTGGAGTTTGCTCTGACATGCACTGTCAACTGTGGGACCTTATATAGGCAGGTGTTGGCAATCCCCAATCATGTCCAATCAATTGAATTTATCACAGGTGGACTCCAATTAACTTGTAGAAACATCTCAAGCAGTATCAGTGGAAACAAAATGCACCTCAGCTCACTTTTGGGTGTCATATCAAAGGGTGTGCACACTTGTGTACATATGATATTTTACTATTTAGATTTTTAATAAATTAGCACAAATGTCTAAAAACCTGTTTTCACTTTGTCATTATGGGCTATTTTGTGTAGAAGTTTGAGACAAAAAATTAACTCAATCTATTGTAGAATATGTCTTTAACGTAATAAAACGTGAATAGGTGAAAGGAGTGTTCAGACTTTCCGGCTTGACTGGTATGTCTGAGATTTGGGAAATAATTGAGTTACTGGTTAAAAAGAAGTCAATGCGAGAATGAGTGATGAACCGGTGAGAAGAATGAAAATTCTCTAGCGGACGGGTGTTTTAATCGCCAACCATCGCCAAGACCAAAATCACTCATGAACTGTTTAATTGTTTCTGTGGATTGGCAGTTACGTGTAATGTTTCAGTTGTTAGACCTGTCTAATGATGGATTCATGACTGTATTGAAATCACCTCCTATTATTATTGGGGAGTCAGACAGATTAGAGAGAGAAGTGGAAAAGGTGTGGAAGAAGGATGAGTCATCATTATTCGGGCCGTAGATACATGCAATGGTGATTGGGCTGTTGTGTATTGTGATATTTATTATAATAAATCGTCCTTCTGGATCTGTGATGGTGTTGTTATGAATAAATGAAATCTTTTTGTGTATTAATATGGCTACTCCTCTTTGCCAGGAATTGAAATGGGCGGAGAAGATTTGATTAAATTGTGGTGTTTTTAATTTATGATAGTCAGAGTCGGATGTATGAGTTTCTTGTAATAGGCATATATCTGCTTGTAATTTGTTTAAGTGGTTGAGTACCTTACGTTTTTTTGCCTGTGAACCAATTCCACGGATGTTCCAAGTTAAAAATTTAAGTGAGTTCATGGTGACAGGATGTGGGAATCTGTTGTATGAAAGGTTTTAGTGTTTTGTGCATGTCTGTGTGTGTGTATGTATGTATGAGTGGAATGTGTGTGTGTGTGTGTGTGTGTGTGTGTGTGTGTGTGTGTGTGTGTGTGTGTGTGTGTGTGTGTGTGTGTGTGTGTGTGTGTGTGTGTGTGTGTGTGTGTGTGTGTGTGTGCATGCCTGCCTGGGTGAGGGTGGTCTAGCATGAAGACAAGAAGAGAGAGGAGAACAGTGAACAAAAAAAAAATAATAATAACATAAAAATAAACAAAAAGGAAGGAAGACATAAAATATAAATACATAAACTGTAAATATTTCACATGAACTTTTATTTTTTTTCCCCCTTACAAGTGCTAACCAAGTGAAACCAAGGTGCATTTTCATATACGTACAGTCAGCATTGTTGAGTGTATAGAGAGGAATTAGGGGGGTCAGGGGGAAAGAGAGAGTGGTTATGCCGGGAATAGCCAGGGGGTTATTTTTCGGTCTTGGTAGAGTTTGCCATTAATGTACAACCTGTCGACTGAGATGATTGCTTTCTTTCCTTGTTGCATATTCTGTCTTCTGATTGGGAGGAGTATTTTGTGTCTGTCCATGATTTCTCGGGGGAATTGGTCGTTCAGTCCATAGTCCGTGCCTTTCAAGTTTCTGCCGTTACGTTGTACCAGTTGTTTTTGTTTGAAGTGTTCGAATTTTGCCACTATGGGTCGTGGGCGTTTGTTTGCGGGGTTTTTTGCTCCTATGCGGTGTACTCGGTGGAATGTAATGTTGTTTACTGTGTCCGGGGAGATTTGGAGGTGAGTGGTCATAAATTCCTGTATCAGCTTTTCTGGGTTGTCGTCCTGTGTTTGCTCTGGGATACCGGAAATAACGAGGTTGTCTCTCATGCTGCGTGATTGTAGATTGAGTATGGTTTCTTTCATGTCCTTATTTTCTTTAGCAATGGAGGCGAATTGGGTTGTGAGAGGGGTGACGTGTTGTTGTTGTTGTTGTTTGAACGAGTGTTGGAGGGCTTTGTTTTCTTTAGCCAGTGTAGTTAGTTGTTCCTGGCTGAATTCCAGGCTTTCGCGTAGCTGCTGGAATTCCCTGTGAAGCACTTCAACAAGGGCTATTCTAGCATCTAGTCCAGAGAATTTATTGTCAATTGATAGTAAGATTTCACTGACCTCAGTACAGCATGATTTGTCCGGGGAGCTATTGATGGAGTCGGATTGCCGGCATCTCTTGCTGAGTGGTGTGGAGGCGGAATTATCCTTAACTTGGGCTTTTTTCGTGTCGCACATGGTGGAGAGTCGGCTGAAACATTCATCGATGCAGTCCTCGAGGTCTACCAGAACGGTTGTTATTCCAGTTGGAGGAGTAGGACTTTATTGAAGTCGAATAACTGTTAAATTAAAACAGCTTGCCATAAGATATCGTTAGCTTGCTTGCTAAATGTTAAAACGGCTTGCTGTGAGCTATCGTTATCGCATTCACAACTAATAATAGTTATATTTTTGGACAATTGTTACTCAGCAAGTAAGCTAGCTTCCACTCATTACCATAGACATCACAGCGTTGCAGATTCCTCACTGCTGCTTCCTCTCATAATGGATACCCATTGTAAGTGCTAAATGAATCTTGTTATCTTATAAGTTCTTACTTTCTCACACATCTCAGAAAACACAGGGGGCCCCATCTTACACCCGGCGCACACCCGGCACTAAGCGGCGGTAACCCAAATGCAAGTGTCTTTGCTTGTTTCAGACTGACGCAGTGGTCATTTTAGCATCCAGCGCTCACATTGGTTGAATAGCAAGTGAACTGGGTGGGTGGTATGGAAGCATATCCGTGCCAAAATTCAAATGAAAACGCAAATCGGCGATTGCATTTCGTTTACATTCGATGTGCGCAAAAACCAAGACATAATTCAAATGAAAATGCAAAAGGTCACTTTGCGTTTTCATTTTCAAGTTAATGTACGCATTTTATCTGACAATTTGAAAATGTTAATGCAAATCCATTTCACATTTATTTTTTCTCGCCCTCTACGACACAACCCTGCCATAATTTAATAAATTAAAAAATTAAAAACTACATTTGCAGCATTAAGCACTTGCACTAAAACCACCACAAACCCAGGCTGTGTCCGAATCAGAGCCCTGTCTCCTGCGAACAGTGCACTGGCAGAAGTGTGCTGTTTAATGTGCACTGTTTAGCAGTCTGTGAAAAATATCTGCCATACTATTTTCCAACCACACTGTGGAAGTGTTGTAAACAGGTCATAAGATGTCCCACCAGTGTTGCCATGTCCGCGGTTTTACAGCTAAATCGGGATACTTTCAAAGTGCAGTTACTGGTAAAAATGAAAAGTCACAAAGCACGCAGTAAAGTAAAAACATGATGATTTCTATTTAAAATACGTTGGTTTCGGTTAAAAATAGGCTATAATTTGGGCTAGTTTTCAGTCGCCATTTGGCTGGAAAGTCTTACAAGATCTGGCAACCCTGTGCCCTACTCTTGTGCTGCCATGTCACGTGTTGTTTTTGTTGTATTTGAAGGAAAACGTTAGCGAAGCTGCGCCTCATAAAAAAAAAAAACGAATGTTCACGTCATAGTTATGTGCCAAACTGTTTGTGTACTTCTTGAAAAGTGTGCTCCCGAATGTACTCAGTGAAACCCCGGAAGTAAGTATGTCATCCGGGTGTTTGAATTATACTGCAATTTGAAAAACTTTTGCGTACTCTACGACTTTCTCGCCCTACCTACTCACCAAGGCTACTCAACAGTGTGGAAGAGTGCTGATTCGGACACGGCCCTGGTCTTAAATCATGTCGAAGTTGTTTCAATGTTATTTCAACGGCGCAATATGAAGATAGTAATATGCGTCTGCATAGACATGTGCACAACGTGTGTACACCCTCCTGTCTGTTACACACACAGGGGCGTGTACAAACATGCATAAAAATATCAAGATTACATTGTGAATTGGGGGATTCATATTTTTCCCCAAAATAAAACATTTATTTAAAACAAGGGAAAATATACGGAAACCTATGGGTTCCCAACCTGACAGCTTTAGTGTATTTAGTGTCATCATTAAGGCAAAATAACACGAATCAATATTAGAATGCAAGTAATATGAACTTTGGATGAAGCTTGAACATCGCTAGCCGAAATTCATTGCCTGTGATCTGTCTGCTGTGAGAACAGCCTCATGGAATTGATGTTTGACAATGCTACATTGTATAATCAAAGAAAATTTGTTAAACAAGCAGGCTAATTTGGCGTTTTCTAAGATGAGAGGGAAGCCAAGTGCTGGTAGCTTATAGTGAGCTCTTGCTGGTGCTTTAAATTAAATTAAACCGCATATATTTTCTAAAATAACAGCACTGGTGTAAGGGGTCTGGTTCGGAGGACCAGAAATGACTGAAAGGGGATCTAAAAGTTACCCCACGAAACATGGAATAACCACAAAAGGAGATCCGCGAACGGAGCAGAGAAAATGAAACAGAGAGGGAAAATAACTCCTGGCGTAAGCCAAATGAAAACGACCCAGAAACATGGGCGAAACTCGCAGACTCGAGTAGTAGTAAGAAAAATAAAAGAATATACCCCTTGCTGTATATACTATCACATCAAAAACATCTATGACGTAAAAAAAAAAGCCAAGTTACTCACGCATAGCCTACATAGCGCTGTCCATAAGTTCTTAATTCCAACTTGCAAAAACTAGGCCTGCCTTTAAAAGTCTTGATATCAAAATGTGGCCAAGTTACAACTACCAATATTGCCTATCGTAGCTCACACTAAACTAAACTAGCTCTATTCCAAAGCAATGCTATCCAAACTTTCCTAAATTATTTAATGCAACTTGGCCCTGTGTTTCTTCATCTTTGCATGTGAAGAGATTGTGCCTTATGGAACAACATATGATTTCAATGAATGTGTTTAACAATTGATGAATAATTACACTCCAGAAAGGATATGGTTGTACTTTGTTGGCAAGTTCACTTTAGAAAATGTACAGGTTTTAAAATGTTAACTGCTGCTACAGCATTCTTTACAATTCACAAACAGACATTTATATGAAGAAACATCATGTACAATAGAGAAAGGGGTGATGAATAAATAAATGCAGATAAAAATGATGATGATAGTTGCAAACAGAATTTTGTGAACACAAGGATATCTATGCTCTGTAGGACCACACAGGTTTTGATAGAAATCCAAATAAATAAATCAATAAATACATAAGAATAATAATTATAATAATAATAAATTTAATTCATTCTGTGCTTTTCATAGACCCAAAGCAGTGGATGCAGACAATTGTTCAAACATGCCCTATAGTGTAGTAATTTTTCTGTTTAATTTCTAAGTGTAACACATCTGAATCAGAGTATTTCTGTAACGTTCCGTTCCCTTCCTGTCCGTTTTCCATGTTTTACCCCTTCCCTCCGTGTCATGTTTTATTCCCTTGTCCATGTTTTCCCTTTTGCTGCAGACTGGGCGTGTTCCCTCTGTTTGTTTCACTCCTTTTACCCACTTTGGTTTCACCTATCCCCTTTCCCTCTTGTGGCATGCATTCCTCACCTGTTTAATTATTCAATCACCCGCGGTCACATTCCTCACGCTTTCGTTATTGGTTTCAATTTCACTCCCCTACTTTAACCCCCGACTGGCTGCTATTCAGCGCCAGTTCGTTAACGTACTTCGTTTGGTCTTGGTCTCCTGTCTTTAGTCCTGTCCGTTTATGCTCAGCTAAGCTTTAGATTCCTGTTTCTACTCTGTAACCGGTACTCACAGTTTGTAGATTTCCTGTCCTAACTGCTTCAGTCTTGTCTGCCTATTTTAAGTTCGCTTATTCTATTATCCACCTCAGCTCCGTCCAGCCTGCAGCTTTTCCTCTCTCTGTGTGTTTGTTGCAGTACCTCAGCTCTCATCTAACGTTGCACCCGCAGCTGGGTGTGCTGTCTCTCCACCCTTCAGTGGTTCCTGTCCGGCCGTGGCGCCCACCTTGCTGCGGTTACGGTCCCAGGCTCCGCTGTGGTCCAGCTACCCAGACCGGGCTAACCAGAGCTCCACTTCTCTGCCTTACCCTGTGCGTGTCCTGCCTAATACCTACCTCTGCCTTACAGTACCTGTGCCAGTTCGGTTCGTGCCTGTCCCTCTACCCAGTTCCTGTTGGACCTCCCGGTCCATTTCCAGTCCGGTTCCGGTTCGGAACCCAAGTCCAGTTTCGGCTTGGAACAGCCTGTTGTTCCCGCTGTAACAGTTCCTGTTGGACCTCCCGGTCCAGTTCCAGTCCAGTTCCGGTTCGGAACCCAAGTCCAGTTCCGGCTTGGAACAGCCTGCTGTTTCCACTGTACCAGTTCCCGTTGGACCTCCCGGTCCAGTTCCAGTCCAGTTCCGGGTCGGAACCCAAGTCCAGTTCCGGCTTGGAACAGTCTGCTGTTTCCACTGTTCCAGTTCCCGTTGGACCTCCCGGTCCAGTTCCAGTCCAGTTCCGGTTCGGAACCCAAGTCCAGTTCCGGCTTGGAACAGTCTGCTGTTTCCTCTGTTCCAGTTCCCGTTGGACCTCCCGGTCCAGTTCCAGTCCAGTTCCGGTTCGGAACCCAAGTCCAGTTCCGGCTTGGAATAGTCTGCTGTTTCCGCTGTACCAGTTCCCGTTGGACCTCCCGGTCCAGTTCCAGTCCAGTTCCGGTTCGGAACCCAAGTCCAGTTCCGGCTTGGAACAGTCTGCTGTGTCCGCCTTACCAGTTCCCGTTGGACCTCCCGGTCCAGTTCCAGTCCAGTTCCGGTTCGGAACTAGAGTGGTCGAACAAGTCCAGCTCCGGCTTGGAGCACGTAGCTGAGTCTAAAGACTTCCTCATTCCTTGTTGTGTTGTGTTTTTGCCTATGTACAGCTTGGGACTGCCCCAAGCTTTCTAAATAAATACCCATTCCTGTTTCTCTGTCTCTTGGTCATGCGTTTGGGTTCAGTCAGTGAGTTGGATCGTGACAGAACGAACTGGCCAACAACATGGACCCAGCCGACCTTGAGCAGTTTCGCCACGCCTTCACCTGCCAAGCTGCAATCAGCGACCAACTGGGCCGCCGTCTGGATGACGTTTTGGAGGTTCTGAGGGGCCTAACGGAGCAGGTCGTACAGCTAACCCTTCATCCACCTCTGCCTCGGATCTCCCCGGGTCCGACTTCTCCTGCACCCGAACGGCCTCCCGAGGTTCCGGTTCCCCTTCATAGTCGGGAGCCTCGAGTTCAACATCCCGAATTATTCCGTGGAGGGCTGGGAAGATGTCGCGAATTCCTGATGAAGTGCGACATTGTCTTCCGAATGCAACCAACTTCTTTCGCCTCCGACCCCTGCAAAATCGCCTTCATCATGAGCAGCCTGGGTGGCAGCGCCCTGGAGTGGGCTACTTCTATTTGGGACAGCCAGACTCCTCTTTGCAACGACTTCACCCTCTTCACCACTGAGATGCGGCGAGTTTTCGATCACCCGGTCTGCGGTCGTGACGCTACCCAGCGCCTTCTGCAGATACGGCAGGGCAGTCGCTGTGTTGCTGAGATGGCCATCCAGTTCCGCACCCTCGCTGCTGAGTCGGGCTGGAACGACACCTCCCTTCAGGGGGCCTTTCGTCAGGCTCTCAGCGAGGAGCTGAAGGACCAGCTTGCCACCCGGGAGGAGTCCTCCTCACTCAACAGTCTCATCAGTCTGGCCATAGCCGTCGACAATCGCCTCAGAACTCGGGCTCGTGAGCGAGGGAAGAATCCCTCCCGTCTTCCGCCCTCTGCCTCTTCCCGGGCTCAACATCCCTCACCCATCCAGGGTCCGAGAGTCTCCGTACTGTCTTCCAAGGAGGAGCCCATGCAACTGGGCAGGGTCTCCGTGGACGCCGAGGAGCGCCAACGCCGGTTTCCGCACCAGGTCATGCTTCTACTGTGGCAAGACAGGCTATCAAATCGCTTCTTGTCCCATTCGCCCAAATGATATGGCTCGCCAATAAATCTGGGCGTACTGACGAGCCCTATTATCCCTAGTCATGCTGCCCAGAACCGTTCTTGAATTCAAGGCCACCCTTCTCTGGAGGGATATCACTGCTTCGGCTTCTGCCCTCATTGACTCTGGTGCGGACGCCAACTTTTAACGACTGCTCCTTTGTCAAAAAGTTCGGGATCCCCACGGAGGCCTTGTCAACCCCTATCACTGCTCTCGCCCTTGGACGGTAGGAGTCTGGGGGTAGTTACCCACTCCACCGTTCCCCTTCAGCTTATTTTGTCCGGAAATCATCGGGAGACTATTCAGCTTCTCCTCATCCAGTCTAAACAGTCCTCCATGGTCCTGGGACAGACCTGGCTGCGCTTGCACAACCCGCACATCGACTGGCGAGCCGGTCGCATCCTGGCATGGAGTGGCCACTGTCTTGCCAACTGCCTTCGCTCTGCTCTACCCCCTCCGGGGGGCTAAGAGGATTAGATCCCTCCAACCTGTACCCGACCTAACCCATGTTCCTTCCCAGTATCATGACCTGTCGCAAGTTTTCTCCAAGTCACGTGCCTTGTCTTTGCCTCCTCACAGACCCTACGACTGTAGTATCAACCTGCTGGCGGGAGCCAAACTACCATCTGGCCGCCTTTACAGTCTGTCGGGTCCGGAGAAGTTGGCCATGGAATCTTACATCCACGAGTCACTTGCGTCAGGCATCATCCGCCCTTCATCATCCCCGGTGGGTGCAGGCTTCTTCTTTGTCGGGAAGAAGGACGGCTCACTGCGGCCCTGCATTGACTATCGGGGACTCAACGAAATTACCATCCATAACAAATATCCTCTTCCCCTCATTAACACCGCCTTTGAACCCCTCTCCCAGGCAGTCATCTTCACCAAACTCGACCTCCGCAACGCGTACCATCTGGTGCGTATACGCGAGGGGGATGAGTGGAAGACTGCGTTTAACACCCCGTTGGGCCACTACGAATATCTGGTGGTCCCGTTCGGCCTTACTAACGCCCCAGCAGTCTTCCAGGGGATGGTGAATGATGTACTCCGAGACCTATCTGGCAAGAGTGTGTATGTATACATTGACGACATACTCATCTTTTCTAACTCCCCCCAGGAACATGTTCTCCACGTCCGTGAGGTTCTCCAGCGGCTTCTGGAGAATCAACTCTTCGTAAAGGCGGAGAAATGTTCATTCCACGTCTCGTCCGTCCCGTTCCTTGGCTTCATCATTGAGGAGGACAGTATCCGGGTGGATCCTGCTAAGGTCAAGGCGGTGACAGAATGGCCCCAACCCTCGTCACGTAAGCACCTCCAACAGTTCCTCGGTTTTGCTAACTTTTATCGCCGTTTCATCCGAAATTACAGTGTCGTTGCTGCCCCTTTGACTAAGCTCACCTCCACGTCCGTTCCCTTCTGCTGGAATCTGAGGCTCAGCGGGCCTTCAAACAGCTTAAGGTTCGGTTCTCCACTGCCCCCATTCTCTGTCACCCCCGACACCTCCTGTCAGTTCACTGTGGAGGTGGATGCCTCCGACACCGGCGTGGGGGCCATTCTGTCCCAGCGTGCCACCTTGGACAGCAAGCTCCATCCCTGCACCTTCTTCTCCCGGAGACTGTCCGCCGCCGAACGCAATTATGATGTCGGGGATCGGGAACTTCTCGCCATAAAATTGGCACTTGAGGAGTGGCGTCATTGGCTGGAGGGGGCAGGTTCCCCTTTTATTGTTTTCACTGATCATCACAATTTAATTTACATCAGGTCAGCCAAAAGGCTTAATGCCCGTCAGGCTAGGTGGTCGCTATTTTTTGCCCGTTTTAATTTCTCTGTCACTTACCGCCCCGGCTCTCGTAACACCAAGGCTGATGCCTTGTCCCGTGTTTTTTCCCCCCCCTTCCAGTCCTGCTGACCCGGAGCCCATTCTCCCTGCTTCCTGTTTTGTGGCTGCGGTGTCTTGGGAGATCGAGGGCATCGTGAAGGTCGCCCAGGCTTCCCAACCAGATCCCCGCAATAACCCTAATTCCTCTCTTTTTGTGCCCGACTCCGTCCGTTCCCAGGTCCTGGAATGGGTTCATGCTTCCCGTCTGGCTTGTCACCCAGGTGTCGCCAGAACGATCGCCCTTGTCAGGAGGAGTTTTTGGTGGCCCACCGTCAAAGGGGATACCCGTGCCTTTGTCCTGGCCTGCCCTGTTTGTGCCAAGAGCAAGGCTTCCCACCAGCCTCCCTCCGGTCTTCTCCACCCCCTCCCCGTCCCGGGCCGTCCTTGGAGCCACATTGGTGTGGACTTCGTCACCGGTCTGCCTTTGTCAGAAGGTAACACCACTATCCTGACAATTGTGGACCGGTTTCTCCAAGGCGGTTCACTTTATCCCTCTTCCCAAACTCCCTTCCGCCCTCGAAACTGCAGAGCTCCTGGTGCTGCACGTTGTCAGGCTGCACGGGATCCCCTCCGACATTGTTTCGGACCGTGGGCCCCAATTCTCCTCCCAGGTGTGGAGGGCGTTCTGTGTGGCCCTGGGTGCTTCGGTTAGTCTGTCTTCAGGTTTCCATCCCCAGACTAACGGCCAGGCGGAGAGGGCCAACCAGGACCTGGGATCCGCCCTGCGGTGCGTTACTGCTCGCAGCCCCCGCTTCCTGGAGCCGCCTTCTCCCGTGGGTTGAGTACGCGCATAATTCCCTTAAGTGCGCGTCCACAGGGATGTCTCCCTTTGAGTGCTCCTTAGGATACCAACCCCCCCCTCGTGACGGCCCAGGAGGCCGAGGTAGCAGTTCCCTCCGTCAAGTCCCACATCCTTAGATGCAGACGGATGTGGAGACTTACACGCACCGCACTCCTTCGTTCTAATTCCCGTACCCAACGCCTGGCGGACCTTCACAGGACCGCAGCCCCGCAGTATAAGGTTGGTCAGCAGGTCTGGTTGTGTACAGCCAATATCCCCCTCCCCACTTCTTCCAAAAAGCTTCAACCCCGGTTTATTGGTCCTTTCCCCATTGTTTGCCTAGTTAACCCCGTTTCTGTTAAACTCTCCCTCCCTGTTTCCCTTAAGATCCACCCTGTTTTTCACGTCAGCCAGATTAAACCTGTCACCTCCAGCCTCCTCAGTGCCCCGGCGGTTTCTCCACCTCCGCCCCGGATCATCGACCATGCCCCGGCCTACTCGGTGAGTCGTATTCTCGACATTCGCCGCAGGGGCCGGGGCTACCAATACCTGGTCGATTGGGAGGGTTATGGTCCGGAGGAGCGGTCCTGGCTCCACAAGAGCCTCATTCTGGACCACTCCCTTATCTCGGACTTCCACATACAATTCCCGGACAAGATTAGGCCTCCAGGTACGCCAGGTGGCGTTCGTTGAGGGGGGGGGTACTGTAACGTTCCATTCCCTTCCTGTCCGTTTTCCATGTTTTACCGCTTCCCTCCGTGTCATGTTTTATTCCCTTGTCCATGTTTTCCCTTTTGCTGCAGACTGGGCGTGTTCCCTCTGTTTGTTTCACTCCTTTTACCCACTTTGGTTTCACCTATCCCCTTTCCCTCTTGTGGCATGCATTCCTCACCTGTTTAATTATTCAATCACCCGCGGTCACATTCCTCACGCTTTCGTTATTGGTTTCAATTTCACTCCCCTACTTTAACCCCCGACTGGCTGCTATTCAGCGCCAGTTCGTTAACGTACTTCGTTTGGTCTTGGTCTCCTGTCTTTAGTCCTGTCCGTTTATGCTCAGCTTAGCTTTAGATTCCTGTTTCTACTCTGTAACCGGTACTCACAGTTTGTAGATTTTCCTGTCCTAACTGCTTCAGTCTTGTCTGCCTATTTTAAGTTCGCTTATTCTATTATCCACCTCAGCTCTGTCCAGCCTGCAGCTTTTCCTCTTTCTGTGTGTTTGTTGCAGTACCTCAGCTCTCATCTAACGTTGCACCCGCAGCTGGGTGTGCTGTCTCTCCACCCTTCAGTGGTTCCTGTCCGGCCGTGGCGCCCACCTTGCTGCGGTTACGGTCCCAGGCTCCGCTGTGGTCCAGCTACCCAGACCGGGCTAACCAGAGCTCCACTTCTCTGCCTTACCCTGTGCGTGTCCTGCCTAATACCTACCTCTGCCTTACAGTACCTGTGCCAGTTCGGTTCGTGCCTGTCCCTCAACCCAGTTCCTGTTGGACCTCCCGGTCCATTTCCAGTCCGGTTCCGGTTCGGAACCCAAGTCCAGTTTCGGCTTGGAACAGCCTGTTGTTCCCGCTGTACCAGTTCCTGTTGGACCTCCCGGTCCAGTTCCAGTCCAGTTCCGGTTCGGAACCCAAGTCCAGTTCCGGCTTGGAACAGCCTGCTGTTTCCACTGTACCAGTTCCCGTTGGACCTCCCGGTCCAGTTCCAGTCCAGTTCCGGGTCGGAACCCAAGTCCAGTTCCGGCTTGGAACAGTCTGCTGTTTCCACTGTTCCAGTTCCCGTTGGACCTCCCGGTCCAGTTCCAGTCCAGTTCCGGTTCGGAACCCAAGTCCAGTTCCGGCTTGGAACAGTCTGCTGTTTCCTCTGTTCCAGTTCCCGTTGGACCTCCCGGTCCAGTTCCAGTCCAGTTCCGGTTCGGAACCCAAGTCCAGTTCCGGCTTGGAACAGTCTGCTGTTTCCGCTGTACCAGTTCCCGTTGGACCTCCCGGTCCAGTTCCAGTCCAGTTCCGGTTCGGAACCCAAGTCCAGTTCCGGCTTGGAACAGTTTGCTGTGTCCGCCTTACCAGTTCCCGTTGGACCTCCCGGTCCAGTTCCAGTCCAGTTCCGGTTCGGAACTCAAGTCCAGTTCCGGTTTGGAACTAGAGTGGTCGAACAAGTCCAGCTCCGGCTTGGAGCACGTAGCTGAGTCTAAAGACTTCCTCATTCCTTGTTGTGTTGTGTTTTTGCCTATGTACAGCTTGGGACTGCCCCAAGCTTTCTAAATAAATACCCATTCCTGTTTCTCTGTCTCTTGGTCGTGCGTTTGGGTTCAGTCAGTGAGTTGGATCGTGACAATTTCCACTATAAATTATTTTCATTTTGCAGTTTGATGTGGCACATACAGTTTCATTGACCACATTCTCTTGAGATGGTAAGATGAAGAAACACAGGGCCAAGTTCCATTAAATAATTTAGGAAATTTGGATAGCATTGCTTTGGAATAGAGCTAGTTTATTTAGTGTGAGCTACGATAGGCAATATTGGTAGTTGTAACTTGGCCACATTTTGATAGCAAGACTTTTAAAGGCAGGCCTAGTTTTTGCAAGTTGGAATTAAGAACTTATGGACAGCGCTATGTAGGCTATGCGTGAGTAACTTGGCTTTTTTTTTACGTCGTAGACGTTTTTGATCTGATATCACTTATTTTTTATAGCTAAGTAATGATGAATAATGCATGAAGATAAACACGGAGAGAGACATGCATTCCAAAGAAATGTATGCAGACATTCGCTTAACCATATCGCCCTCTATTGACAAGAATGAGAACAGTTATCCTATTACAGACAGCACACAAGAAAGAAAACAGTAGATACTACTAAGAAAGTACATACCAGAGATTCTTCTTCTTCTTCTTCTTATTATTATTATAATAATTAAAAGTGTTTGCAGTAAGCTGCATTATCAGCAGAGTAGCGTAGACTAGAGCCACATTCGGAGGCTATCTATTTATTTATAAGTGACTAACCATGAATCAGATATGTTTGGGGAATTGGCGGTTTATAAATCCGATCGCTTAAAGGCTTGCAGCTTAAAAGAGGCTATCTTCAATTCTTTATGTAGGCTGTTATCATAAATTCTTAATTTTCCTAGTAGTTAATTTTATGGTGACCTTGTGTTATGTGTGAAAAGGATAAAGTGAACAGAGCTGAAGTGAAGAAATTAATGAATAATGAAATGTTGGCAGAGGCAAGGGGTTTTCACAGTCAGTCAGTCATGACCGCAAGAGCAGAGCGGAACACCCTCCCCAAACCAGACAAAAGCGAGCGTCTGGTTTGGGGAGGGTGTGATATAATACAAGTGAAACATTGAACAGTTAATATTGTAAACCTGTTTTGCCTTTTTTTTAAAAAATACGTTAATGTGTCAATGTGAAAATAATAACAGTCTAAGAAATGAAAAGAACTTAACAGTTGCACATTGTTTTTGTGGAAAATACACATGTGCCCTGCTGGGCTCGAACCCACTATCCACTGTGTGATAAACTGCAGTTTTAACCACTAAGCCACAGTGGCTTCTTGGAAAGCATGAAGCCATTAGCTATATTAACATTAAAAAACATTACTATGAAGCGTTTTTATTGGACGATAAGTTTGATGAGCAGGTATAGGGACCATACGCTCAAAGAATAATTCTCCCCATTGGATAACATCGCGACGAAGGCAGGCAATTTGGCAGGAAAATGGGAAGAAGAATAAGAAGAATAAGAATAAGAAGAAGAAGAAGAAAAACGGCAAAATAACCCAAGATTGGGGCTTTATTGTGTGGATGTGTGAAGTTGTATCTGAATGCTGTGTGGTTACATGAGGTCAGAACATACAGAAGTCAATGTTTTTAAGGGTTGAGAGTCTATGGTCATTGTGGTTACTTCTGTAGGAAACCCTGAAAAGTGCCAAACTCTCGGTGCTGTATAGGTATGGGGCATGCCCCGCCAAGCCGTAACTTAGCGGATGGCATACCTGCCATCCCAATGAAAGAGCTAAAAATAAGAGGCAACAGAAACAAAGAGAAAGAATAGCGACCCAGAGAAGTGGGCGAAAAACTCGCAGATCCGAGCAGAAAAGAAAGGAAGAAAAGAAATTACCTCTAGCTCTATATTCTACGAAAGAGCTTAAGTAAAGAGGTAACAAAGAAAAAAAGAAAAGAAAGTTATTGCCTCTAAGAGGACAGAAAGGAAAACCAAAGCTAGGAATAGAAAGTGCCAATGAGAGAAAAGCTAAATCCTATAAGGAATCTCTAAGAGCACTAAGCAAGTCCTGCGTTACTTTCATTGCAAAAGCTTTTAAAGCAAAGTGGTCCCTTTTCCTATACCGCAATACCTGGCTTTAGGTGGCAAAGTAAGACACAAAAGCGCAGAGACCGGAAGACGCAGTGTAGATATAGCCGGCGGAACACCCTGAACATGTGAGAACAATAATTGCCGGGAAGTGGAAAAACACGGCACAGACGCCGGCCCAAAGCTGCGAAAGCAGCCTCAGCAGAGAAGGGACGGCAGCCTGCGAAACCGTGACAAATGGAAAATATTTTCCTGTTTTCCGTTATTATATCATAATGGTTAGTCCAAATAATATTGATTCTAATATTGATATGGATATAGGCTCTTCCTTGCTTGCACACTTTAACTTTGCACACTCGCCAGCTGTAAATTGCTCTTTTTGCAGTCTTATTAAATCCGACATTATATTAGCAATCCGCCAAGCTGGCTTTTAAAGGGAATGGGAGATGACACTGATTGGTTTATTGCATATTACACCCAAGACACACCTATAATTAATGAAGAGGCTAAGTTTAGCCCATTTGAACCTTGCATCTTACTTTGCACTCAAAATATGCACCCTCTAACTAGCAAAAGTGGAGTTGGACACGCCCTGAATGCACTTGCGCCATGCGTTTTAGACCATCCTCTAAGATGGTCGCAATAGAGCCCAGGGTGTCTGTGCTGGCTCACTGACAAACCTGCAAAGAAAATAAAGTCAAATTGGTACAGTTTTGCAGATGGAATACCTACTTCAGGAAACTCAACAGCAAAGTGAATGAGTGGAAAGAAATGGAAAACATGTATGATTTACAGTAACTTTGGTCATCTGAAAGTATTCATGAGATATTGAATGATCGTATTTTTTGAGTGGGGAGGCACAAATGATTCATTTAATTATTCATTTTCATAAATAAAATTTAATACGCTTATTTTGTGTTGAATCATCTACCTACAGATTGTGCTGAACAATAAAAATAATAGTGAAATATAGTCACCAGAATACAATCAGCAGTAACTCACAGTGGTGCTCCAATTAACAGATACTTAATTATGAGCCAGTTATAATGCTTTCCTTCATTCCTTCATAATATGTTTATATAGTTATAAAAACCTCATATTGCTTCAGATTGGACACTTAAGCAGTGAGCACACATCAAAACTGCTAAATGATAAGCATTACGTTTTTCTAGAGAAGCAGGAAGACGTAGCTAGACTTGCATGACATTAAATAACAATAAATATGAGATACTGACATTATTTTTAATATCTCACCCACTGCAGGTCCTCATTGATTAATGTTACTGCGCATAACATGGGTGAATAAAACTGGTTTTCAGTACATTATTGTTGCAACATTTGATTTGTTATCGTCCCAAGCACATCCAAGTCACCAAGATTTTTTCAAACGGGGAGAGTGTAGGAGGGAATGAACAGATCTGTGTCAGAAGCTGCTAAGCTGACGACTGGACCCCCAGCCAGAGCAGGACTCGAGAGGAGGTGGGGAGGGCGGGCCTGGACTCTTCCACTGTGGCCCAGCGATCACCAGTAGGGGGCAAACATCGTCTGCCCATCTGCTCTGGACAGACACAGATCAGATTGTGGACCCACGGGATTGCTACCACTTTAACTTTGAAATACAGTTGCTTTGTTTATGTACAGTAGCTTTAAAAGGGAAAAGCTTTGACAGCACACTGTCAGGGGGAGTTTTGGGGGCCCCAAAACTGAGCTTTGATTGGGGACCCAAAATGGATGAATCTGCCACTGATGTTCTGAGAAGCTTTTGTCCACTTAACTGGTTTACAGCTAATTTGATGACAGGTGACTTAATGTCTGATTTAACTGTGAGTTAATGTTCATAAATTGATGATATATTAAGTGATATTTAGTTATGATATGTTATGATTTTTAGTTACATTTTGAATAGAAACTGGGGACTATTCATATTTGCTTGTATAAGCTTTGCAAAATAAGAGGACATAGTATTGGAGAGAGCATGCTTTCAAGACTCTTTCTAGGCCAAGTGGAATACCTGAAGTTTAGTGGAACACCATTTGCATTCCAGTTGATGGGACTTTTGTTTACGAGCCTGCGTGTTGGTCACTATAGGGCAAGCCTCTTCTCAATTACTTTTTTACATTTTAATGGAGCAATACATCAGATCATCGTTTGACGAGGAGCTAGCTGAAATGTCTAAATAAAAATATTCAGGTAGCATATGAATAAAGTTCCTAGCAGTGGAGGAAGTTTAGATACAGTGCAACCTGTATACATCCTAGATTCAGATGCTACAGAGTTGGCTAATTCTACATGCAGTGTAATAAGGAAATGGTCAGACAAAACAAGATTATATCTGTGAATTTCAACATTATATATCAATACCAAACCTTAAGACCAGGTCTAAAGTAAGACTGCAATAATGTGTGGGGCTGACAACATTTTGAGTAAAGCCAATTGATTCTAATATAGTCACAAATTCAGATGTAAAAGGATCATCTGCATTTTCAAAGTGAAGGTTAAAGTCACCTAATATCACCACTTTGTCACAATTTACCACTAAGTGAGAAAGAAATTCTACAAATTCATGAATAAAACCATAGTATAGGCCGGGGGGCCTATAGACTGTCACAAGGGCAATACGCTCAGAGAAGAGGCGGTCAGCAATCAGAGATTAATTTGTTTACAAGAGCTGCTTTAGAGTTAGGGGACCTTATATTTAGTAAGCAAATTTCAAGGTAGTATTATCACTGTGTAAAGGGGGAGTGTAAGGTTCGGGAGAACCAAACGCGACCGACAAGGATTTCTCAAAGTGTATCAAGAGAGATACGCCACAAAACGCGGAAATAGCCGCACCAGGACTGGGATAACACAGGATCGGGAGCAAAACTTCCCTAGCACATGGCAAAATAAAGCAACCTCAAAAAACTGAGGCGATCTCGATAAACAGCGAGAATAACTAACAAAATAACCTCACGCACTAAATAATTAGCCGTAACAAGAGGTAGTGAAACAAAACAAAAGAAACGCCCTGTAAAAGCGGGCGAGAGAATGAAAATGAAACTAGAACCTGTTACCTACAGCTCTAGGTGAAAACGAGCTGAACACAAAGGTAACTGGCAGAAGAGTACAAAGGATAAAGAGAAAGGAAAGAAAAAGACTAAAATAAATCTTTCTCCTAACTCTAAACCGGACTTGCTGCGTTTCCTATTCGTACGAACCAGACATGCAGCGACCAAATCTTTTACCTTACCGACTTCGTTGTCAACATAGCAAAGACAATATCGAAGTGTCGGAAATGCGGAAGTCCTAGGCCAGTGGTCCTCAACCCTGGTCCTGGGGACCCCCTGTGTATGCTGGTTTTCGTTCCAACCACAATTGCAATACCAGAATTTTAACAAGCTGTTATTTTTTCTTAATTAGGTGTTTTAATTGTATAGAGAGAACACTTTAAACTCTTTACTCTCTTAAGCCACGTTATGTTAGCAATAGCTATGCATGCTTTGAAGAAAAAAAAATCCCATGTTCATTATGCTCATTGGGTTATATTGCAAACAATTACAAAGAAGAGGTAAGAACTCAGGTGAATAGGCTCCTAATTAGGTAATTGAACACAAGTTTAAGTTCCTTCATAATTTTTTCCTTAAACTTGTTAACACAATGCAGGTTTGGCTCTTTATCATTTGCTTTGTCTTTGAATTCTTCATTATTTACCAAACGGTTAGTTTTAGTGGCCATGTGTCCACAATTTCACCAATTATGAGCCAATTGATTCACCTCAGTCTTTAATTTGATCAGTTAAAACATTTTTTACCTCCTTTTAATTGTTTACAATACAGCACAATGTGAATATTGGACTTTTATTCTTCATGGCATGCATAGCTATTACTAACATTCTTAATGTGGCTTAAGAATGTAAATAGTCCCTCTAAACATTAAAAACACCTAATTAAGAAAAACAGCTTGTTAAAATTCAAGTATTGGAATTGTGGTTGGAACGAAAACCAGCATACACAGGGGGTCCCCAGGACCAGGGTTGAGGACCACTGTCCTAGGCTATTTACAGCCGGTAGGAAATGCAAAACAGGTGTAGCGAATAATTGTCAGGTAAGCTACAAATACCGGAACGGAGGTGGAAAAAATCCGATAGAGCGTCCCGACGACTCCAAAAAGGACGACCGCAGAAACAGCAGGGGCTGCAAATACCCATGACAACACTGGAATTAATAGCATTATGTTTTGTTTTGATATTAATCACATTTTTTAGCAAACTACATGTTTTTATATTTAACATTGTTTGGAATTTTGTGAGAACAATGCTGTTCTACTCATTTTCATTATGGTCCTTTCCCTTGGAAATATGTATATTAACAGTATTAAATGTATTAATATTATATTAATTCTCACAATGAATACCTAGACTAAAGCTATATAAATTGTCTTGTGTTTTTATAACTAGTGCGAAAGTCTTACTCTGTCTACCTTGCATGAAAATTATACTGGAATTGTTGGGATCAATACCAGTGTCACTTGTCGTGAATGAGCAACACAAAACTATACACATCCCCTGTGGAATATTTAAGACTAGCCTTAAAGAAATTGGAATCAACATTACATTTTCATGATTTACAGCAGAATGGATGTCAGCATTATCCGAGGGGATGTGTATATTTATTAGCTGCAAGGCTCACTGCATCAAAGCTAAGATCATGATTTATGCTTGTTTGAAGATTTACTACTTTTAAGGTACGCTATTTCATTTGTTTCCAGAAATAAGAATTACAGTTTCAGGTAATAAGTGCTGTGAGTACGTGTACAAAAACATGTATATGATAAATATCATGGGAGAAGTTTAAAGCACAACTGAACTTTGGTAGAACTTTGGGTTGTGTAATTACCTGGCCATCATATGAATCCAAATAATATATGTTTATTAGTTGCTCTGCGCTCCCCAGGGGTGATAATCCAGAATAGGGTATTGTCGCTCTCCATTCACTTCTATGGGGCAGCTAAAACGGTCTCAAAATGACACTTCTAGCACTTATACGACCGCGAAAGAAGTGGATTCTGTGAATACAAACAATAACCAGTCCTCGTACGTATTTATTTTTTTAATTCAATGGCCCTTTTCTTGCTTTTTTGTATTTTATTTGGAACGTATATCCGGTAGGTATGCTATGTTCTTGTGCCAGAAACAGCGTTAATGGGCCGATGCGTCAGAAACCACTCATTGGTCCAAATTTCCAAAGCAAACATTCCTAGTACTAGTAGGCTATATGGTCCGACCGGGTTCGACCTGCCGACATTTTGGTAGTCTTTTCTGGAAGCTTGCTAACAACATTGAAGAAAATAGTACTTTATAAATAATTTTAATTACACAAAAAAAATACGTAGCCTACGAGGACTGGTTATTTTTTGTATTGACAGAATCCGCTTCTTTCCCGGTCGTATACGTGCAAAAAGTGGCATTTTGAGACCGTTTTAGCTGCCCTATAGAAGTGAATGGAGAGCGACAAGTACCCTATTCTGGATTATCACCCCAGGGGAGCACAGGGCAACTAATGAACATATTTCGCCACTATTTGGACTCATGGCTAGGTAACTACACAACACAAAGTTCTACCAAAGTCCAGTTGTGCTTTAATGGTTGGATATCATAGTTGCTGTAATTACATATAATGGCCATAAGAGGGTACCAGATCTCCCCTTTCAAATCTGAAAACCAAAGATGGAGAATCAAACATGGTACAGAAGCCACTGGATTTTCTGTCCATGGGAACTGCCTCATTATAAAGTATTTATTCTGGTTTTAATGTGAATCATAAGATTTTTTTTGTAAAGCGTTGTTACAAGAGGGCATTTTTTAAAATTAAATAAGTCACATATTTTTGGAATAATCTCTTAACAATTAGGCTGCCCAGAAAACATTCTGATGAAAATGCCACCCTGAAAGTAAGTCAATTTTGTGAAAAATATTTTTGTATGACAAACCCCAGCTCATTCAGTGCTTTCTTTAGGGTATATATGACGAGTTGACATGGAAGTTAGGAAGTCAGGAAGTTACCATGCCAGAATTAATTTAAATACATTTTTTCATGATGCCACGTTTTCATGCAGCATGTTTCAGTTTCATTTTTCTCAGCTCATCCTGTTAAGGCACTGGTCTACTGCATGGATGAGCCCAGTGGTCTGGTATTGAATCCAGAGGCCGTGTTGACTGTGGGAGGCAGCCCTGCAAGGCAACACACAATTGGCTCTTGTGTCTCTAATCACCAAGACATGGGAGGGTTTCAGTTTAGGCTGGGATTACTGGCCATTGCTCAATGGCGACCCCTGTTGCCTGAGTGCTTGTCAGTCCTCCTGTGGAGCTGCACATAAAGTGTATTTCTATATTTCATGTCTGCACAAGCTGGACTTGCAAACTGGTGCGACAAGAAGTGGTGGCAACTTCAGTTTTGGAGGACAGCACATTCAATACTTGTCTGCACTCTCCAGAATCGATGCAGTTTTTCCCAACAATCTTTTAATACTTTGCCCACCCTTTTAAATTTAAGTATCAAAGCCTTTGCACACACTAACATGTGTTGTTCATACCTCAGACTCAACAAACTGTGTGTCAGAGATTTGCTTACAGGCCAAAGATTTGCATACCTGCCCTGCCTCAGTGCTCCACACTTCAGCAGTTATAAATCTGCAGCCTTCATTGCCGAGGAGCTTAATGCTTGGAACAGTTGAGCACTTTCTCAGTCTCTGACACGTTTCGGTAGAGCATGGCTGCACTGGGACTGCTCCTCTTCACACTCTTAATCTCTGTTCATGGTAAGAACCTCTGTCCACTTTACCACTGGGATTGCTTTTCATTCAGAGAATATTCATCATCTCTTTACTGGAGTGGAATAACTTTTAGTGATTGAAAATTAAATCAAATTGTCTTCAGTGTTACAGCCGGTTTAAAGTAGCAATGATTGAGCTGATATTTTTGTTTTATTCCCAGGGACCAACGCTGATATCATCCTGACTCAAAGTCCCACAGTGGAATCTGTCACTGTTGGAGGGAGTGTCACTCTCAACTGCAGGTCTAGCAGCACTGGTCTTACCAGTAGTCTAGCCTGGTATCTGCAGAGACCTGGAGAATCTCCTAAACTCCTGTTCAGCTCTGTGGGTAGCAGAGTGTCAGGGACTCCAGCCCGATTCTCTGATGGCAGGTCTGGAACCAACTCATTGCTGAAAATCAGTGGAGTCCAGGCTGAAGATTACTACTGTCAGCAGCACGCTCAGTTTACACTCACACAGTGATACAGACCCATACAAAAACCTCCCTCCACTGAAGAAGAACTGCTCAGGCTTATAATTACTATCAGATCAAAAACGTCTACGACGTAAAAAAAAAAGCCAAGTTACTCACGCATAGCCTATATAGCGCTGTCTATAAGTCCTTAATTCCAACTTGCAAAAACTAGGCCAGCCTTTAAAAGTCTTGATATCAAAATGTGGCCAAGTTACCACTAACAATATTGCCTATCGTAGCTCACACTAAATAAACTAGCTCTATTCCAAAGCAATGCTATCCAAACTTTCCTAAATTATTTATTGCAACTTGGCCCTGTGTTTCTTCATCTTTGCATGTGAAGAGATTGTGCTTAATGGAACAACATATGATTTCAATGAATGTTTTTAACAGTTGATGAATAATTATACTCCAGAAAGGATATGGTTGTACTTTGTTGGCAAGTTTACTTTAGAAAATGTACAGGTTTTAAAATGTTAACTGCTGCTACAGAATTCTTTACAATTCACAAACATATTTATATCAAGAAACATCATGTACAATAGAGAAAGGGGTGATGAATAAATAAATACAGATACAAATTAGTAATATTTTTACCTAGAAAATAGCGTACATACAGTATTTTTAGAAACGTATCCAGACATGTTTGTGGGTCAGATGGTGGCAAATAAGTAATAGTACCAATTTTCTTAACATAATAGTAGTTATGATATTTGCAAACAAAATTTTGTGAACACAAGGATATCTATGCTCTGTAGGACCACACAGGTTTTGATAGAAATCCAAATAAATAAATAATAATAATAATAATACATTTTATTCATTCTGTGCTTTTCATAGACCAAAAGCAGTGGATGCAGACAATTGTTCAACCATGCCCTATAGTGTAGTCATTTTTCTGTTTAATTTCTAAGTGCATCACATCTGAATCAGAGTATTTCCACTATAAATTATTTTCATTTTGCAGTTTGATGTGGCACATACAGTTTCATTGACCACATTCTCTTGAGATGGTAAGATGAAGAAACATAGGGCCAAGTTGCATTAAATAATTTAGGAAAGTTTGGATAGCATTGCTTTGGAATAGAGCTAGTTTATTTAGTGTGAGCTACGATAGGCAATATTGTTAGTTGTAACTTGGCCACATTTTGATATCAAGACTTTTAAAGGCAGGCCTAGTTTTTGCAAGTTGGAATTAAGAACTTATGGACAGTGCTATGTAGGCTATGCGTGAGTAACTTGGGTTTTTTTTAACGTCATAGACGTTTTTGATCTGATATCACTTATTTTTTATAGCTAACTAATGATGAATAATGCATGAAGATAAACACGGAGAGAGACATGCATTCCAAAGAAATGTATGCAGACATTCGCTTAACCATACCGCCCTCTATTGACAAGAATGAGAACAGTTATCCTATTACAGACAGCACACAATTACATTAAAAGAGTTTGTAGATGAGCAGTATTTAATGTGTAATGAAATACAATGAACAGCACCACCTGAGCTATGGATCATGAAGAAGCATGTAAATTAATGAACCAAGTCTACATGGAGACATACTTGCACAATGGGCTAGACGCAAACACATTCTAGCTGAAAGACATACAGCCTAAATAGTACAGCCTAAATAGTTTGCATCAGTAAAATATGGAAATACAGTTTTAAAATAGGGCTATTAGTATTCTATGAAATACATTTAACGTTAGGCTATTCAACGCTGGATGGCTGTGGATGCGTAACTCCAACCTTCCATGTGTGGGCTACGAGCTAGTGAGCGAGCTAGTGAGTTTCTGCACAGCAGAGTTTTTTTTCCGGTAGTGTAGAACGTTACTTGCGGGAAATGTTTTGGTACCGGACAGCTAGGTTTAGTTTCGTTTTCTGTAGTGCAATGAATGTAGGCTATAATGCATGCTGATTCACTTCGTAGTAGCCTAACTTGTTTCTGCTTCCTGACGAGAAGCAGGAAGTAACGTTGGCGAACAAGCTTAATTGGACAACGCATATTTCCCAGGAATCTTAGCCAGAAAGAAAACAGTAGATACTACTAAGAAAGTACATACCAGAGATTATTCTTCTTCTTCTTATTATTAGTATAATAATTAAAAGTGTTTGCAGTAAGCTACATTATCAGCAGAGTAGCGTAGACTAGAGCCACATTCGGAGGCTATCTATTTATTTATAAGTGACTAACCATGCATCAGATATGTTTGGGGAATTGGTGGTTTATAAATCCGATTGCTTAAAGGCTTGCAGCTTAAAAGAGGCTATCCTCAATTCTTAATGTAGGCTATTATTGTAAATTCTTAATTTTCCTAGTAGTTAATTTTATGGTGACCTTGTGTTATGTGTGAAAAGGATAAAGTGAACAGAGCTGAAGTGAAGAAATTAATGAATAAAGAAATGTTGGCAGAGGCAAGGGGTTTCCACATTCAGTCAGTCATGACCGCAAGAGCAGAGCGTAACACCCTCCCCAAACCAGACAAAAGCGAGCGTCCGGTTTGGGGAGGGTGTGATATAATACAAGTGAAACATTGAACAGTTAATATTGTAAACCTCTTTTGCCTTTGCAATAAAAATATGTTAATGTGTCAATGTGAAAATAATAACAGTCTAAGAAATGAAAAGTACTTAACAGTTGCACATTGTTTTTCTGGAAAATACACATGCCCTGCTGGGCTCGAACCCACTAGCCACTGTGTGAGAGACTGCAGTTTTAACCACTAAGCCACAATAGCTTCTTGGAAAGCATGAAGCCATTAGCTATATTAACATTAAAAAACATTAGTATGAAGCGTTTTTATTGGACGATAAGCTTGATGAGCAGGTATATGGACCATACCCTCAAATAATAATTCTCTCCATTGGATAACATCGTGACGGAGGCAGGCAGTTTGGCAGGCAAATGGGAAGAAGAAGAAGAAGAAGCGGAAGAGGAAGGAGAAAAACGGCAAAATAACCCAAGTTTGGGGCTTTATTGTGTGGATGTGTGAAGTTGTATCTGAATGCTGTGTGGTTAGATGAGGTCAAAACATACAGAAGTTAATGTTTTTAAGGGCTGAGAGTCTATGGTCATTGTGGTTACTTCTGTAGGAAACCCTGAAAAGTGCCAAACTCTCGGTGCTGTATAGGTATGGGGCATGCCCCGCCAAGCCGTAACTTGGCGGATGGCATACCTGCCATCCCAATCAGCCTTAATGTGTTTTAATTTTAGCAAAAAACATGTTTTCCTTCCACCACAAACCAAGAGACATGCCAGGCTGCCCCTAAAAACTGCAAGTGGGCATCATTATTTTCTACTACCTATACCTGCACTTTTATGAGGGATATTGCCTATTTTAAATAAATCGACACTTTTTATATAATCACATACAGTAGCCTACATTAAGGACTTTTCACACTTATTTCAACAGCACATACTTCATCCATAGAGCTATCATCAGCAAGCACATTGCCTCATCTTCAAGGTATCTTGACAAAATTTCATAGCATTCTTTTAAGTAAAGTTAATCTCAACCATAAACGTTTTCAACGTACAAAAATACCAAGTTGCCAAGTATTGATGTCAAAATGAGGCCAAGTTACAACAAACAATATTGTCTATTATAACTAATTACACTAGCTCTATTCCCAAACAATGCTACCGAATCTTTCTTAAATTATTTAATGTAACTTGGCCTCATGTTTTTCCATCTTACCATCTGAGGAGAATGTGGTAATTCAAACTTCATGTGCCATGTCAAAAGTGTCAAATGCCAATCATTTATAGTGGAAATAATCTGCAATTCAGATGTGTTACACTTAGAAAGGTAAAATATTACTAGACTATATGTTTGAACAATTGTTTGCTTCCAATGCTTTGGGTCTATGAGAAGCACATCATGAATAAAATGCATTATTATTAGGGGACCGAGCAGCACAGCTGTGTTCCTCTATGAGGCAGCATTTGACATTTAAAGCACAACTGAACTTTGGTAGAACTTTGGGTTGTGTAGTTACCTGGCCATGATATGAGTCCAAATGGTGGCAAAATATGTTCGTTAGTTGTTCTGTGCTCCCCTGGGGTGATAATCCAGAATACGGTTATTTGTCGTTCTCCATTCACTTCTATAGGGCAGCTAAAACGGTCTCAAAATGACACTTCTAGCATGTATACGAACGTGAACGAAGTGGATTCTGTCAATACAAACAATAACCAGAGTTCAATAGGAAAATTTGTCAGGAGAAACAACTCTGTGATATATAATATTGATGCCCAATACAAATGGTTCTATAATTTTTAAACGGTTCATCCGATATGGATGAAAATACCCTCAAATTAAGGCTGACAGTCTGCACTTTAATATTTGTCATTGTATCCTTTCAAACTCAAAGTGCTCGAGTACAGAACCAAAATAACAAAAAATGTGTCACTGTCCAATGAATTATGGTGCTCACTGTATTTCGCCACCATTTGGACTCATATCATGGCCAGGTAATTACACAACCCAAAATTCTACCAATGTTCAGTTGTGCTTTAATGCCTGGATGCCACATTCTCTTCAAATGGTAAGATGAAAAAACAACGGCCAAACTCTCTGTGCTGTATAGGTATGGAGCATGCCCCGATATATAAAAATAATGTAATAGTTTGGTGCTTAAGTATATTTTTGTTTTATGACACAGCTGTCACAACTTCTGCCTGAAGAGCCCCAGGCCTTGTCAGAAGTAGCAAAAAAACTACACACATGACTACACACATGCACACCTGCACAACATTTAATCTTTAATCTTTCTCTTGCAAGAATTTGCAGAGACCCAGCAAGAAATCATTGCAATGCAAAGGAGAATACTGGCAGCTAGGGGAGAGGCAAAGGAGGACATAATGGAAAATGGTCCATGTCAGAATGTGGAGGAGCTCCAACAGCTCAACAAGGAAGACTGAGATGGAAAAGAGGACAAAGATGGTAAACATGGAAGAAGCTGTGAAAATAACATTTTAAAACTAAGATACCCACTTAGTTATGACATCATTATGGCATAATCAATTTAAGTCTAAACTGAAGTATCAACAGCACTTTATGCCTACTGTAATTTTTTATTTATAAATTAAATTAATTTATCTTATAGTAGGCTACAGAATCATGAACTACCTTTGTTCTCTTGGAAGAGCTAACCCAGGGGCAGCTCTTCACAAAATGTTGTGTGCGGTGGCATCTAATCAAGTGTTGAGGACCTACACATTGAGGGGGAAAAACTGGCCTTCCAAGACATCAGGAATTGCCATGTGATAATAGGCAAGTTTAGCTTACACTGGTGACTTTTCATTTTATCTTTCTTGAAAAGGACATAAAATTGAGTGTTGCACATTTATTCATTTCCTTTTGCCTAAAATAGGATACCAACACTATGTCCTAAAACTCATGATTTTTTACCTAAATTATATGTATATGAGGTACATTATATATGTATATTATATTAACCTATTCTATACAGGTTTTTTAAATTAGCCTATGGTTTCATCTGAATTCCTATGCAAAAGCACCTCAGGTTACTGTCAATTTAAATGAGTGAAATATATGCATCATGAAGAATTGGTATTTAAGTTTTGCCTTACAGTATTAGTCAAATACACAAATGCTTGTATTCAATTGTGTTAATGTGCTGTTTAAATGATATAGAAAAAGAAAGAATAAAACATGTTCTATTTCTAGGAGCAATCATGAAAAACTGAAGGAAACTGATGTGGAGGAACTCATCACAGTGGCCCTGAGAATTTGCCCCACACAGGCATTTCAAAAGGAATTTAATTGATGGCTTTATTTTGTTAGAATAATTTTGATTGACAATCATGTTGAAGTAATTTTGTTTGGTTGTTTATACATATTCAGTTTGAATAGTATACTGTACATAGTGTGGCGTGAAAATATAACTTCGGAATGTAAAGGGATGATTTAACCCTATACATGGTGGCCCCCTAGTGGTAGTTGTCAACGTCCCAATTACAGTATTCATATTTCTCTGAAATTCAAAAGTTGTAGAGTTTCTTATTCCGTTTCGCCAAATGCCCATTACATTTCCACAGCGACTACCTATCGCACGTGGGGCTGTAATACGTTGCTGTTATGTAAAAACGCTTGTACGTTTTCACGCATTTTTTGTACGTAAAAACATTATTTAAAAAAAACAGGTGTATGTATTTATCAATTTGAACTATAACTATGGATGTAAAATGAATATTCTTTGAGATTTTGACACTTGTTTGGTTGTTTTTGCATATTTTGTTTGAATAGTTATATACTGTAGATAATTTCATATGAAAAAATAACTTCAGAATAGGAATAGAAATGTAAGGGATGATTTAAGACTTGAGTACAATATTTAGCTTTTGTGAAGTTTGACTGCGAGACTCATCACTGCAAACTATAGGCTACAGCACAATACATAAATATACAACACAAAATATAGGAAGAAGCACTGGAATCATTACTCTTGTGCGTTATGCAGGTTGAAATAAATATGTTCATGTTTATTTCTCACTTGTGCTCATTTGGCTGATGTGTTCATATGGCTTTTACATGTAGTGATCTGTAAAATAAAACTTCAACCGTATTTATGTGTTAACTAATGTGCATCTGGTTCCCAGGATTCCTACGGTGTGAATATCTAAGCTGTGACATGTATATTTTTTGAGATAGAGCTGTCTGAAGCTGGGCATGCTTTTCTCAAGCTACTATTGTATTGCCGGGCATGTGACGCATAGGCAACTCTTGATTGGTTTAAATCTCATGCTACGAACGGACACACGGACACACGTCACGTATAGAAGCGGCTGCACCACTTAAAAATTTGAGAAAGTGTGTTGTTAAAGCACTCGTATGCTCAGTTTACTCTGTGAGGCATATAAAGATGAATAACCATGTAGTGAGTTTATTTCCATAGTAAAATTATATACTAACTCTTGCAAATCTTGCAAACAATTCTTCAGAGACTCCTACTTTCTCTAGCTGCCATTTCACACAATGACAAACATATTTTAGTCTCAGCATTGTACATGCCAATATGTTTTAACACCATTAAAATCACATGCTATTTATTGGGCAATAGAAAGTTGGTAAGTGAATTGGGTGGTATTTCCTATTCCATGTGAAAAAAACAATAACCCTGAAAAATTCTTTAAAAAAAAAAAAACCCTGACCATTACACATGCAAACACCTGCAGGCACAATGCATCACTACAGTCCAGCTACAGACGTCCGTGTTATATAAGATGAGTATATTTTATATGTGAGTATATTTAATGCTGGGGAACAGTCCGTATTTCAGCAGTTGTCTGTAGTATGTGGTTAGGACTCAGGACAGATACTATTGGCACATCCTCCAGTGGAGAACAGCAGTGACCCAGGAGTGTAGCAGCACTCAATTCTCAAGAGACACTAAATGCAGCTGTACTTTCACAGATTACTTCCAGCAGGCGAAGAGAACAGGGCACACACGCCCAGTGGCACAAACATTACGGTACCCTGCACATAGCTGAATATGGAATACAGACTAAAGGCATTAGTGTATACTCAGTCAGAGACTTAGGAAAAATATGTGCATGAATGACAATGTAACCTAGACAGTTTTCTTCTTTTGTTGTTCTGAATTATGGCTCTCACAGTAGTGATAGTATTCCCTGTAGATTTTGCACAAACTGCCAGAATCGTAATGGATCTAAACTCCAACGGTCTGATTTCAATTGCTATACTTGAGCCCCACTCAAGACTTTTGAGTGATATGAAATATAAAAGGTAAAACGCTTGATTTAACAGCTCACATGAGGCTTTTGCAATGAGAGCCCAAGAGAGCAAAGTGTTCGGCGTAGAACTAACACTGATATCGGACTTTTAACTCTAATACCGCAAATGTGGTAGAGTTTATTTGGGACTGAGGATTTTGCAGTGCATTACTGTATTAACTGCAGCTTCATGGTGTACAGTTCTCTCCCAGCCCCAGCGTGTTCTAACCCCCTGGGGATGGGTGAACATCTATCAACAGGGCTGCTCTATTCTGGGTGCAGCAGCACCACGCCATCCTGCCTATGCAAATATGACTAATCTGACTCTCAGTTTCACAACCCAAAATCCCCTAGACTGCTGCCGCTGTGTGGAGGATGATCATATTGGTATCATATTGGTATGAGTACCTGAATTAAATTATATTTATGTACATGGATTATAAGCAGAGGTTCATTTTTCAATCATACGTTATGTTGTTTCACCACCAGATGCTGCTTAGTGCTCAAATATGTTTGCAGTGACACTAATAAAAAAATGGATGTGCTGTTACTTTATAAATTTCAGCCAAGGTAAAGGAAAAGGAGGTTTTACTGAGGTAATTAACTAGACTACTCTATTTTGGACAACCTGCAATATAAGGACACATTACACATACAAATTCCAAATAGACATCTGAAATAGAGAAAATATGTTTTTTCAAGTGACAACCTGAATGTTGTGAAGCAGAAGTTAAATAATCTGTAATAATATATTTTTGAGATTTGGTAGTTCCTTTCTTCAGTGAAAATGTTATACGGAGCTTCTCAATGGGACCAGCTTTATCATCTATCATTCTACAGGTCACATTTGACATGTTTACAAAGTTTTATATTTATTTCACAAGTTTCATTGCTGAATGTAATTTATCGGAAATGTAATATGGATACCAGTACTACATTTGGATGTAATAATGTATCTTGGTTAATACTGTTGGTGTAGGCTACATATTGTATTTCCAAGCCGAAATAGGGGTATTTGGAGGGACCATGATGACCACTGATTCAGGATCGCTTCCAAGGACTACTATTTGAGGTAATTTAAATTAAATTACAAGTTTTTGCAAATCCACTGCAAAGGGGAATAAATCTCTTTTTAACAACATTCTGTCATTTTTATTGCTTGCTGTGAATTAATATAATTATATAAGCAATACGTATAAAGAGCAGGTTTAAGTTTCAGTCTGTTGAGTCCTGAAATGGCAGTTTCCACTTCAAACTGAAGCTGTTAGTATCAAGTGGTTTTCCGCTATAATCCAGCCCTAAAACGTTCACGTAAATTATGATGTCAATTTTGGCAAATTTTGGCTTCAGTCACCCTCATTGCTCTCCCCAGTTGCTGCAAATGATAGTTTTCTTGGTTCTCTCTCTCTCTCTCTCTCTCTCTCTCTCTCTCTCTCTCTCTCTCTAGATATGACACACTATTTAACGATTGGCACATAAAAGGGTTGAGCACTTTTTTTGAAATTTAATTGCAGTTGCTTTACTTTTTTCAAATAACTCCATTCCAATATCTAAAATAATGTTTGTATATTATGGCACAAAGAAACAGACATACACTACATTACAACAGAGCTTCTCATGTGGGAATAAAAGCTTTCTTCTGTTGTTTAGCTGGAATTGGCATGCATTATTACAGTAACAATTCTATAAGAAGCCATGAAAATGTAAGCCATTCCATAACCCTCAATAAAAATTGATACGTTAACCATGATATAAATTTTCCTTAACAAGAGTAACAAGAGTGCCACAGATCTGATGAATCCATTGGCAGGAATAATGGCATCTATCTTCACATGATTTTAGAAACAATAAATGATGAATTACCATTAGTCACCAAGTACACTTAATGAAAAATGATACACCAGTCTGTTACCTACTGCATTAGCTTTCAGCATCATCGCCTGTAATAAAGCCTGTAACATCCCGCTGTTCCTCCAGTCCACCTTCCTTACATGTCTTGTGTGCTCCCGTTCCTTTCGTTTCATGTCATGTTTTTATGTTTACCGTGTGTGTCTTTACTTTCAGTTGCTTACGTTTGCAGGCTTGGCGTAGCTTCCCTGGTAGTTCCCGGTTCCTCCCCCTGATCAGCCCCAGTCTCTCCCCTCTCGTCACCAGCCAACCACCACACCCGCTCACCTACATTCCTCACGCCCTGTAGTATCACGAAAGTTACTGCACCTGGTTTTTGCACTATTTTAGTTTCTGCCCACACACTAGTCAGCACCAGATCGTTTTCTCATTTTGTGTTGAGATTAACCCCGGCCATTGACTCATCTATGAGATCCTGTTTTGTTGTGTTCCTTAACCTGTCTGTGTTCCTTTTTGTCAGCTCGCCCAGCCTGATTCCCTCCTGCCCGATCTCAGTTCAGTCCTGACACCAGCCCAGTTTATTTTTGCCCAGCCCTGTTTCCTGCCTGCCCGTTTCCTCCGCTCAGTTTACCCGGACTCCATCTCACAACACAGTCTTGCCTATCCATCTCCTGTATCTCCTGCCTGCTGCCCTGTGTGGGCATTTATTTAATAAACATCTGGGTGGAGTACTACCAGCTTTCTGTCTCTGAGTCCTGCATTGGGGTCCTATCCTGAGCGTATCCTTGTAACAAAGGCTACATTAACAGATCATTTCAAGATCATTTAATTGACAAATATAACATATCCAGAATTTTTTTATTTATTATAAAATGTGCACAATTTTGCGATGCAAATAAAAATAATTTTATACTCGCCTAATAGCCTAATTGAGGAAAACTGATGATATCTGATAGTATTGTGTATTTTTTAAAATAAATTGCTGCATTGTTAATCAAGGAAAATGATTGAAAACACAATTCAATTTGTTAATTGAAGTTTTCCGCCCCTTCAATTTTCAGCTCAGCGGCCGCCACTGCAATAGACCAACAATTAAAAACAAACAAATAATTTCTTAACAATTAGGCTGCCCAGAAAACAATTTTGTGAAAAATCGTTTTGTATGACAAACCCAAGCTCACATAGTGCTTTCTTGAGGGTATTTATGAAGAGTTGACATGGGAGTTAGGAAGTAAGGAAGTTACCATGCCAGAATAAGTTTCAATATGTTTATTCATGATGTCACGTTTTCATGCAACATGTTTCAGTTTCATTTTTCTCAGCTCATCCTGTTAAGGCACTGGTCTACTGCATGGATGAGCCCAGTGATCTGGTATTGAACCCAGGCTGTGTTGACTGTGGCAGGCAGCCCTGCAAGGCAACACACAAATGGCTCTTGCATCTCGAATCACCAAGACATGGGACGGTTTCAATTTAGGCTGGGATTACTGGTCATTGCTCAATGGCGACCCCTGTTGCCTGAGTGCTTGTAAGTCCTCCTGTGGAGCTGCACATCACGGCTTCCTTTGTTTCATGTCTGCGCAAGCTGGACTTGCAAACTGTGGTGTGACAAGAAGTGGTGGCAACTTCACTTTTAGAGGAGAGTGCATACTTTCTGCACTATTCTGAATCGATGCAGTTTTTCCCAACAGTCTTTTAAAACTTTCCCCACCCTTTTAAATTTAAGTATCCAAGCCTTTGCACACACTAACATGTGTTGTTCATACCTCAGACTCAACAAACTGTGTGTCAGAGATTTGCTTACAGGCCAAAGATTTGCATACCTGCCCTGCCTCAGTGCTCCACACTTCAGCAGTTATAAATCTGCAGCCTTCATTGCCGAGGAGCTTAATGCTTGAAACAGTTGAGCACTTTCTCAGTCTCTGACACGTTTCGGTAGAGCATGGCTGCACTGGGACTGCTCCTCTTCACACTCTTAATCTCTGTTCATGGTAAGAACCTCTGTCCACTTTACCACTGAGATTGCTTTTCATTCAGAGAATATTCATCATCTCTTTACTGGAGTGTGATAACTTTTAGTAATTGAAAATTAAATCAAATTGTCTTCAGTGTTACAGCCGGTTTAAAGTAGCAATGATTGAGCTGATATTTTGTTTTATTCCCAGGGACCAACGCTGATATCATCCTGACTCAAAGTCCCACAGTGGAGTCTGTCACTGTTGGAGGGAGTGTCACTCTCAACTGCAGGTCCAGCAGCTCTGATTTTACTAGTAGTTTAGCCTGGTATCTGCAGAGACCTGGAGAAACTCATAAACTCCTGTTCAGCTCCGTGGGTAGTAGAGTGTCAGGGACTCCAGCCCGATTCTCTGATGGCAGGTCTGGAACCAACTTCATGCTGAAAATCAGTGGAGTCCAGGCTGAAGATGCAGGAGATTACTACTGTCAGCAGCACTATACGACTCCACTCACACAGTGATACAGACCCATATAAAAACGTCCCTTGGCTGAAGAGGAACTTCTCAGGCTTATAATTACTATACTGAGGTACAAAATGTTTTACTGAGTTTGTTTTAAGTGTTTTTTCATCCCTATGTACAAAATCAGTTTTGTAAAATATGTAAGACAGGATTCGACACCCCAGAGCACCCAAAGAGAACACAATACCGGGAAGTGGCAATCAGGTCATGCTTCTGGTGCCAGGATGTTTGCTGAGACCATCTGGCCTAAGGTTTACGGTGTCTGAGAATGTCCTAGGATTTTATGATCCTGGGAGAGACTCTGATCTGTTTGAAACTCCCGCGCACGGACAATGCAAGACTGCCCCCGCCTGACGTCACTGAGGCAGGCCACATCCATTTCATTCAAATCACAGCATGGTATAACAGTACAGACTGCGTTGGTTTTCCTAAAGCATAAAAACCTTAAAATGTGATGAATATTTATGCTACATTGTACAGTATATACTGGAAATAGTCCTGACACTGGAACATACATTGTACACTCTTTTTCCAGAGGAACAAATATATATTGTTCAGTTTCTCAGTGTTACATGAATAAATACACACAGTTAATGTACCTGACTGAACAGGGGAAACTAGGGTATAATGTAATGTTCTCAACAGGAATCCTGGGACTGTTTGTGGCATTAATATTAATCACATTTGAAAACTATGCAGAGATGGGATTCTCATGACAACACGAACGTAGACCTATTCATGTTTGATATTGTTTTGATGGTCTTGGTGTGTGTGGTGCAATGGCCTATATTTCCTACATGGTCAACATGGAGGAAATATATATTTCATAACTCAGGAGTAAACTGCCGCTGTGGAATTATACCACAGGAAACTCTTTCTGCCAAACCCCCCTTGAAGGAGGGACGAAAAGTGCAATATTAGCCTTTTGGTCAGTTTATGGTTTTACGATCATCCACAGCCAGATCAAACACAGAATTTGGGCTTATAAGCATAGGAAACAAAGAACTCGGGGAAGCTGTAGCCAGACTCTCCCGCACATCTCACTTTGTGTATTGTGTGTAGTGAATTGCCAGGTATGATTTAGTATTTTTCTATACTCTATTTTTAATATGTTGTGTTGTAATTTGTAATTATGATTTGATTATTTTAAAGTAAAGAACCTACCTGGTAAACTGTTAAACTTGATTTGTGTGGTTTCTCTGAAAAAGACATTCTATCTCTGTTAACACGGTAATGAGTTGATTGATTTCCTCAGTCTGGTTTTCCCCCTCTGCTGATCTAGGGAGATTGACTAGTTAAGCTTAATGTATCACGGAGTATTGCACCCGTAGAACTCTGTCTTAAGTTAGGTCATCTCCGCATGCCTTTTATACATGTTGAGAACGGGCGTTGCCAATATTATCTTCTCGGGTCCCTGAGCCTTTAGGATAGGCTATACCTTATGAAGTGGCCTCCTCCGCAACCTCTGAGATAAATGGAGACATCTAGTCAGCCGTGAGTGGTGTACATAAACGGCCGTATGTAGCACCCGGTGGAACCGGCGCATCCAGTTCAGAGAACAGGCTCAAGAGTACGAGAGTACTTTAACAAATCAATTATAAATTCTACATTGAAATTATATATTAATAATTAAATTGGAGTCAGATTTATACGAGTATGGAATCAGCGTTGGTGGCTGACCATTAATATAATATACACAGGCTGCCTTTTTGGGTAAGCTGGAGTCAGCCTGCAGACCAGACTAGAGCGGGAGGCAAAGTGGTACTATTGTCTCTGACACGTGGTCAATTACTAGCTGATCCCGCAAATTTAAAGAAGCAGTCTCATCCGGTTGTAATAACAGTAACATTTCAACTCTCTTACCTTTTCCCACAGCAACAGCGGAAAATATCACGCTTAAACCTTCGCTCCGGGCTATTCCCTCATTGGTCTAGCTGCGCGGGATTTACAAATATATATATATTTTTTAATTTCGCCCCTATTTCCTCCCACAGTGGAGGGTAATGGGGACACTACATGAGTAGCTTGTATAAGCAGAGTGCAGGTGTGTATTTGACCAGAGGAGGCAGTCTGTGGCAGGGATGTATCATCCCGGGTGATCCTATTACTAATTATGCATGTGACACAGTCTACATTTAACCATTACAATATAATGTGAATCTCAGAGAGAGCAAAATTGCAGTGAAAGAAATTGATGAAAATTCAGATGTTGAATTATGTTCAGATGAATATATTTGAACTTATAGATCTATGAAAATATAATGTTCCGATGGAAGCATGTTAGTATAACACATAACTCTAAAACTTCACTAGATGTAAAAACATAAGTTCAAGAGTTCAATGAAGCCAATAATGCTTGCAAAATAAGACCCAGATGTTCTTCCCAGCTCTGTCTAATGTTCACAGCTCAGATTTCATCAAACTGTCTGTTTGAATACCTGCTTCGTCTGCCTGTTCCATACACTATGAACCAAATCGACGACTCCCAACATTGGGATTAGCAGAATCTGATCAGTCACTTAGCAGCTGAAAGCTAATGGAAGATTACATTACTTGTTTTGCCAAGATTATACTGCAAAATCCTGAAAAGGCATTGGGGGTCCCTCAGCCTCTTGGAAATGTGAAGCGCAAATTGAGTACAAATTCCGTGTACATTGGCGGTAGGGATATTGGTAGGTTGCTATTTCCACACTGGGAGGAGGTACACAGGAGTAGAACACTCACCACTCAGTGCTTCAGTTATTCAACAATGTACTCAGTTTTGTTTGAAACAGTAAATGTAAAAATCCTGCGTAACACTATCAAAAAAGACAGATTTAAAAAGCAGCTAAAGATCCTACCAATGCTGCAGAATTGCCAAAACAATGGATTTGATCTGACTTGGGGGACAGTTTTTTGAGGTTAGCCTGTGAGTTTGAAATTGATTCTTAATAGATGATGCATGAGACTTGCGGTCACTGCAGATATATCCTTAAATCAATCAGAACTCAGACACTCTACAGCAGGGGTGGGCAATTCCAGTCCTGGAGGACCGGTGTGTATGCTGGTTTTTGTTCCGACCAATTACCCCAGCTAAATGAGCTAATTGGCTGTTTACACCAACACTGGTAGATTAGATCACATTAAAATGTTTCACATAGGGACACAAGAAGTCTTCGGCTGTCATTCATGCGCTTATTAAAGAGATACTGCAGAGCCTTCTCTAAGGCCTTTTTTACAGCTTCAATTTGAACTGGAACTCGTGAGTAGGTGTGGTCATATGACGATGGTGCCACGTAGTCATATTATGAATATTCATATGGTCAAGGAGTGAAAGGGTGTGTCTTGGTGAACTGACTCAGGCCCACTGAACTCAGCCCCCTTCCTGCTCTCTCCTCACAACTAAACACACAAGAAAATGGTATTCATTATTCACGGTTTTGTCATGTAGCTGCTTACCGAACGTTATGGTTGTCGGTCCAATAATGTGTCAATAGTTTAATCTAAGGGTGCGCAGTGATGTTAGGCTATACGTTACACATGAAGTTGAACAGATGTGTCGTGTGATAGCTTTTTTATATTGTGTATTTTAACATGGCTGGAACGCTGTATTGACTAATCTGCATCCCGGAACTATCCGTCTTATAAATGTTATATCGACTGGTCTCACTAGCCAAACGGCCGAGCGCTCCATTTTCTTAACTCGCCCGTCCTCAGAATCACTCGCCCAGGTGAGTGGGCGAGGTTAATTTCATGCCTTGCTTGAGTTTCACTGAAACCGCCCATGTCACGGTCCCCCCATTCCTGCCTCCGATCTCGCATTCACGAGTCCCTCTGCTCAGAAGTAGCAGCCATGGCAGCACAAAAAGCTGGTAAAAATCTTGCCTTTTTTCCCCATCTCCTCACCCTTATCATTAGCTCCACTGCACATCAACTTTAAAATTAACGCAGAAGCTGTGACTTTGATGACTTCTTTTTTGTTGTTGTTTATTTCTGCAGGCTGTGTAATAGGCGCTATGTCTTTTGTTTTTGTTAATTTGCACGGGTCATTTGAGGAGAGCAATCGGTTCACACTGGAATCAGATATGGGCCACATAAAAAAATGAATGTGAACAGCCAAACAAAAAAAATCGGATCTGAGCAATAAATCGGAATTGAGCACTAAGGCCTGCAGTGTGAACGTAGCCTTAGTAGCTCGATATAAGTCGTAATATTACCGTTAGCAGTAATACAAAGCAATTCGCATTTGAACTTGAACTAGCTAGTTAGCAGTACAAGGGTCTCAGTCTCAAAGAGGAAAAAAAAAACGTTGGTCTCTGCTTTTATACCACGTGCCCAGCCGAGACCACCCCTAGGACCACCTCAACTCCACCCATTTTTATGTTAAGGATCTCGTGACGTCACGAATCCCTGGAAACCAGCGTATTGGTAAACCTACACAAAAACTCATATAAAACTATTTTGACTAAACATGAGATTTTCGGACATAGACAGTTCTGTATGATTATAATCTAACTCAAAACATCGGTTTTCAACGGGAAAAGTCGTTTTTTGACTGCAGTATCACTTTAAGAATTGTAGCTAAAATGTCAGACGGCGTAAATATTAGGGCTAATTAGGTCATTAAGGCCAGAAGTTGGCATGAAAACCAGAAACGGATACGGCCCTCGTTGCCCACCTCTACTCTACAGGCTCTATCTCCCTTTGAGAGGGGTCTGAAATATCACAAAGACCTCAGTCACTGCTTGCCGTTAGTAGCAGACTATAGGAAATGTAGGCTAAATGGAAACATTAAGCCAACTTGGAAGTAAGTGTCTTGCCTTCAAATGTACTATTTCGTTTATTATTTGTTGATCTTCTCTTCCGAGGAATACATTTGGATCAGTCAAAAATGCTACCTGAAGTACGCTATATATTTAAATAGGCTACGTTGGACACTATAGGCTTTATTGATTATTGTTGTGAAAAATATCGATAAGAATTCGTATTCAAATCGCTCAAATTTAAAGCGATTCGCGTGCCGTAAACGCCTATTACTATGTTTAACCTACATCAAAATTATTAAATAGTTTACCGTATATATTTGTAAATAAATACAGTATAGCCAGAGGGACACGTCGTGCGACCAGGCATCGTTGCACGTCTTGGTTTCCTCTTAATCAATTTATTTCAAGCGTGTCCAGTAATTAGTCTACATACAAAGTCAATTTAAGATTAGTTTAAAATTAAGATTACATAACGTTATTTTTTTCTTTAACCAAAATAACGTTCATAGCCTACATAGTGCCAATTTAATTCCATTGGAATTAAAAAAGGTGGATTGGCTGAAATAATTAAAACAGTATTTTAAATTTATTTGAAAGGTATTGTTCACATTCGAAACAAAATAAATTATGAAAGTTGCTGTAAATTGAAGAAATAGGCTACTTGTTCCTGACAACTTAATAAACACAGATAATCCTATATACTGTACATTTTTCTGTACATTCCTGCATTAAGATCTTGTTTTTGCTCATATTTTATCCAGTAATTCCTATGCTTGTTTAAATTCTAAACTACAATAACCAGTCTCCTTTGATCTGCTGTAAAGGGGTGCTGAGAGGAGCTTCTGTCTTGTACGTTTCTTTCCATCTCCCTGACCTGGCCCTTCCTGTACCTCCCAGGTAACACCCGCCCGGCCCTCACCGTCCTGTTCCCCTCGGAAGCGGAGCTGAGCAGCAAGAGGACGGCGACGCTGACTTGCCTAGCCAATAGAGGCTTCCCTTCAGCTGCGCTGGAAGGTGGACGGGGAGAGCAAGAGGTCTGCGGCCAGCAGAGGGGTCATGAATAAAGAAGGCCTGTACAGCTGGAGCAGCACATTGACCCTCACTGATTGACGTTTTTATAACTGTTCTATATGCAGCTTTTCTCCATTTTAGTGATTGATTACAATGAAGTAGGCTTTGCTTGTTGTCTTTAGGTTATCACTGCAGCCTGTTTAGTGCTCTGCTGGATATGTGTGGTTTTGATTGGTTGATTACAAATATAAATGAAAACAATAAACAACTATATGTGAATCACATGAATCATCAAACACTGTTGTTGTTTTTTGTTTTTGTTGAAATCACGTCTGGTAGAATCACATCTTCCCGGGTAAGAAAAGAGTGGGAATGAAGTTGATATTTAAAAATTTGAGAAGGTTTGTTGTTAAAGCATTCGTATGCTCAGTTTACTCTGTGAGGTATATAAAGATGAATAACCATGTAGTGAGTTTATTTCTATAGTAAAATTATATTCTAACACTTTATGACCTTGCAAACAATTCTTCAGAGACTCCTACTTTCTCCAGCTGCCATTTCACACAATGACAAACATATTTTACTCTCTGCATTGTACATGCCAATATGTTTTAACACCATTAAAATCACATGCTATTTATTGGGCAATAAAAAGTTGGCACGTGAATTGGGTGGTATTTCCTATTCCATGTGAAAAAAACAATAACCCTGAAAAATTATTTTTTTTAAAAACCCCTGACCATTACACATGCAAACACCTGCAGGTACAATGCATCACTACCGTCCAGCTACAGACGTCCGTGTTATATAAGATGAGTATATTTTATATGTGAGTATATTTAATGCTGGGGAACAGTCCGTACTTCAGCAGTTGTCTGTAGTATGTGGTTAGGACTCAGGACAGATACTATTGGCACATCCTCCAGTGGAGAACAGTGACCCAGGAGTGTAGCAGCACTCAATTCTCAAGAGACACTAAATGCAGCTGTACTTTCACAGATTACTTCCAGCAGGCGAAGAGAACAGGGCACAGACGCCCAGTGGCACAAACATTACGGTACCCTGCACATAGCTGAATATGGAATACAGACTAAAGGCATTAGTGTATGCTCAGTCAGAGACTTAGGAAAAATATGTGCATGAATGACAATGTAACCTAGACAGTTTTCTTCTTTTGTTGTTCTGAATTATGGCTCTCACAGTAGTGATAGTATTCCCTGTAGATTTTGCACAAACTGCCAGAATCGTAATGGATCTAAACTCCAACGGTCTGATTTAAATTGCTATGCTTGAGCCCCACTCAAGACCTTCGAGTGATATGAAATATAAAAGGTAAAACGCTTGATTTAACAGCTCACATGAGGCTTTTGCAATGAGAGCCCAAGAGGATGGTCATTTTCACGAGGTGTATTTGACGGAGTGCGTGAAGGAAGCCTTATTTCGATACAGGAAACCAAGTCTAGCTTTGAGTTTAGCCAGAAAGTTATTGATGTGTGTGTTAAATGAGAGAGATGAGTCCAACCAGAGGCCAAGATATTTATAGGAGCTGACAAACTCCAGTGCCGAGTCATTAGCACTGGAAATATTGGGGAGGCTGGTGATGTTGAGATTTTTCCGGTCAAACAGTATACATTTGGTCTTTTTGGAGTTGAGAAGCAGGTGGAGATTGAGGAAAGACTGCTGAATAGAGGTGAGGCTTTGTTGAAGAGTGGACGCTGCAGAGTGGAGTGAAGGGCCAACTGAGTATATGATAGTATCATCAGCATACAGATGTATTACCTGTCAGACGTATTAGATGTATTACCAATTACCTGTCAGACTCGTATAAACTCTGTAGAGAGTTTATTTGGGACTGAGGATTTTGCAGTGCATTACTGTATTAACTGCAGCTTCATGGTGTACAGTTCTCTCCCAGCCCCAGCGTGTTCTAACCCCCTGGGGATGGGTGAAAATCTAGCAACAGGGTTGCTCTATTCTGGGTGCAGCAGCACCACGCCATCCTGCCTATGCAAATATGACTAATCTGACTCTCAGTTTCACTACCCAAAATCCCCTAGACTGATGCAGCTGTGTGGAGGATGATTCATGTGTATATAGGGGGGTGGGGGTATGATTCTGGTATGAGTACCTTTATGAATTAAATAAAATGTATGGACATGGATTATAATCAGAGGTTAATTTTCCAATCATACGTTCTGTTGTTTCAGCACCAGATGCTGCTTAGAAATATTTTGCATTGACACTAATAAAAATAAAAAAAATAGTAGAAATTGATGTGCTGTTTCTTTATAAATTTCAGCCAAGGTAAAGGAAAACGAGGTTTTTCTGAAGTAATTAACTAGGTTACTCTATTTTGGACAACCTGCAGGACACATTACATACAAATTCCAAATAGACATCTGAAGTAGAGAAAATATGTTTTTTCAAGGGACAACCTGAATGTTGTGAAGCAGAAAAATATATATTTCTGAGATTTGGTAGAAGTGCTTTCTTAAGTAAATCCTTAAAAGAACACGACCCTCTACTATGTGCCACTATTTAGGGAAAATGTACCAAGACTTGCCATTTTTTATACAAAGCCATAATAAATTAGGAGTCCATGAATGCAGTGGTCCACGGCTGTCAAATGAGCCTTTGTGACATGTTATACGGAGCTTCTGAATGTAACCAGCTTTATCATCTATCATTCTATCGGTCACATTTTATATGTTTACAAAGTTTAACATTTATTTCACAAGTTTCATTGCTGAATGCAATTTATCATAAATGTAATATGAATACATTTGCACATAATAATGTATCTTGGTTAATACTGTATTACTATTAATACTTGGTGTACATATTGTATTTCCATGCTGAAATAGGGGTATTTGGAGAGAACATACATGGATTCAGGATGGCTCCCAAGGACTACTATTTGAGGTAATTGAAATTAAATTACAAGTTTTTACAAATCCACTGCAAAGGGGAATAAATCTCTTTTTAACAACATTTTCTCATTTTTATTGCTTGCTGTGAATTAATGGAATTATATGAGCAATATAAAGAGCAGGTTCCAGTTTCAGTCTGTTGAGTCATGAAATGGCAGTTTCCACTTCAAACTGAAGCTGTTAGTTTTAACTGGTTTTCTGCTATAATCCAGCTGTACAACGCTCACGTAAAATATGATGTAAATTTTGGCAAATTCTGGCTTCAGTCACCCTCATTGCTCTCCCCAGTTGCTGCAAATGATAGTTTGCTCTCTCTCTCTCTCTCTCTCTCGATATGACACATTATTTAACGATTGGCACGTAAAAGGCTTTTTTTGAAAGACTGGTTTAATTGCAGTTGCTTTAGTTTTTTCAAATAACTCATACGCATACTCGAATATCTATTTGTATATTTCTCGCCCTTAAAAAGGTCCCGAGTGAGCATTGATAGAGAAATTTGTTTAAATTAGTTTTTAGAACATTGTGTACCCATTGTATTGCAAAATGTTATGATGAATACTAATGTGCTTTGCTTAGAAAATAAGCGGAACTGCCCTAACTACAGAATGTGCTATGAGCTGATACTGTTGTGCATTTGATACAAATTTCTTGTGCGAACTGTGTGAAACAAAATGATACAAATTGGGGTAATGTGGGCGGAATGCAAAACTGGTGATTGAGCAGTGGCGCAGAGACCACTCCTAGAATAGAGCTATTTGCCCAGTTGATATGAAATGAATAAAAACTATGCAAACTGAAAAAACTTGGTTCATTGTCTGACAGGGAGACACTGAACCCCATATGCATTTGGTTCTTTGATAATAAAGTAATTGTACTTTATATCTTTGCAGCTGTCTCGATTTGTATCTCATTCTGCACAGTGTTATTTCTTACCAACAGTGACTTGAACTCAGAATTTACCCAACAAATTGGGGGCTCGTTCCGGGATCGCAACATCTCACCCTGGGCGCTGCGAGGGAGTAAGGACGTCTGAAACCGTGCACGGGGCTGTTAGGAACAGTTTTTGAAAGTCCTCGGTCCGGATCGAGAAGGATCTTTGGATAAGTAGCGAGGCCAGGCATATCTAATCCCTCAACGGACTGGGTGAGTGACGCAATTTTTCCCGAGTTAAAACTTTTGAAAAATAGACACGTGCTGATTGAAGTGCAAATGATATAGCTGTAATCATGGCATGGGGAAGTGTGCCAGTAAAGGTGGTTGTTGTTGTTATTGTTGTAAAAAAAAGACAGAGGAAGTGTATTTCTCAGTAAATGGAGCGGCGGTAGAAAATCGGGTGGAGGGGGCAGGGTTGCCAGAAACTTTATGGAAAAAGAAGTTTGATTTTGATGGGAAACTGAATGTTGCAAGTACGACAAAACTAGTGGAAAAAATTAAAATTAAAGCTGGTGCCAATAAAAAGAAACAAAGAAAATATGGCTTAGCCGAAGCACAGGTGTGGCACATGATGGCATTGGAGAATAAAAAGACTCAGCAAAGAGAAAAATCTAAAAAGCAAGCGCAAAAATTAGAGAAGGTATTATTAAAAGCTGAGGATGACACATTAATTGGCCACAGAGGAGTTCGACCACCAGCACCGGGGGACGAACAACCCCTCGTGGCTGAGCAGGTAGAACCACCTCATCCAAAAGAAATCCAACTGCCACCACCCTACGGTGCTGAGCAGGGCGCTGCCGGAGGTGTACCTAAAACCAGGCTATATCCAGATCTAAAAGATGCTGATAAGCCACCAACCCATTGGGATGTTGATTCAACACCACAACCAGAAAAGGGCTCACTGCTACCCCGCAGACTAGATTCCAAACCGGCGAAACCGCCTCCCATATTATCTGATTATGACCTCCGCAGTACACATACCACGCAGCCAAGATCTCCAGTTATGGAAGCCGAAGGGGAAACGATGCAAAACGATGACCAGGCCATGTACGTTTACAGACCCTGGACAAATGCGGACTTAGCGGCAGCAACAGCTGACTGCCCGCATCCTGATCAGGGTCCGAGAGAATTCGTACAACACATGCGTGATCTAATTGCAAGTTACCGACTACACTCGTTGGAGATAGAGAGATGTGTCAGGTGTGTGTTAAAAACTGGGTGGTGTAATATCGAGGGAGATTGGAGGGCAGTTGTGGATGATGGTGTGTGGCGACCATGGGTAGCAATGCCAGCTGAAGCAGCACTAAGAGCGCAAAACGCCTATTGGGGACCGGTTGATGCCCTATTAGGAAGGATAACCCAATTCTATCGGGGAAGGTGTAACTACTCGGCAATAGCAGATTGCCAGCAAAACAGAGAAGAATTGGTTATGCAGTACCTAAATAGGTTAAAAAAAGTGTTCAATGCCAATAGCGGTTTAGAACCGCCACCTCAACCAGATGACGTAGGAGTTTATGCCCAACAACTAAAAAGTGCATTTATGAGCGGGTTACATCCAAGTCTGTCACAACTGATAAAACAACATGTAATAACGTGGCAGACAGGCGGGTTAAACCAGGTAGTGGACCACGCGACCCATTTCGAGAGAACAAAAAGGGAAGCTGCTAGACAAGAAAGAAGCAAAAATCTAATTCAGGTTCCGATTCGTCTGCCTACGCAGCAGTAGAGCAAAAGCCACCTGCCCAAGAAAGCAAGAGTGAGTGGAAAAAGAAAAATAAGCAGCGTAAAAAACCAGATAAAGAAAAAAACCTGTGCTTTGTCTGCGGCAAAAAAGGTCACTGGGCGCGAGAGTGCCCGATCGCAAAAAGGAACAGAGCGAATCTCAATCTCCCCAAACGTGTGTGTTAAAAACTGGGTGGTGTAATATCGAGGGAGATTGGAGGGCAGTTGTGGATGATGGTGTGTGGCGACCATGGGTAGCAATGCCAGCTGAAGCAGCACTAAGAGCGCAAAACGCCTATTGGGGACCGGTTGATGCCCTATTAGGAAGGATAACCCAATTCTATCGGGGAAGGTGTAACTACTCGGCAATAGCAGATTGCCAGCAAAACAGAGAAGAATTGGTTATGCAGTACCTAAATAGGTTAAAAAAAGTGTTCAATGCCAATAGCGGTTTAGAACCGCCACCCTCAACCAGATGACGTAGGAGTTTATGCCCAACAACTAAAAAGTGCATTTATGAGCGGGTTACATCCAAGTCTGTCCAACTGATAAAACAACATGTAATAACGTGGCAGACAGGCGGGTTAAACCAGGTAGTGGACCACGCGACCCATTTCGAGAGAACAAAAAGGGAAGCTGCTAGACAAGAAAAGAAGCAAAAATCTAATTCAGGTTCCGATTCGTCTGCCTACGCAGCAGTAGAGCAAAAGCCACCTGCCCAAGAAAGCAAGAGTGAGTGGAAAAAGAAAATAAGCAGCGTAAAAACCAGATAAAGAAAAAAAACCCGTGCTTTGTCTGCGGCAAAAAAGGTCACTGGGCGCGAGAGTGCCCGGATCGCAAAAAGGAACAGAGCGAATCTCAATCTCCCCAAACGTGACTGCAGCAGTTACAACTCCTCCCGGAATCAGAAGATTCCGAGGAGGAGAAGGAGGAGGGGGGGGGGGGGGGGGGGGGCGGGGGAAGAGTGGACTCACATTTATGCCTTAATATCGAGCCCTCGATGTGCGTGGCTAACATTGTGGGTAAACGGTTGTAAAGTAAAATTCCTATGTGATACCGGAGCATGTCGCACAGTGATAAGACGAAATGATGCATGCTTTCCATACTGCATGAGCACCGATAAAATAAGCACAAAATCAGCTAGTGGTAGCACGGAACATCACTGTGTGACGCAACCAATACATTTCTCAGAGGATTCGGACGGCGATGTAATTTCTTGTCCTATTCTAATCTCAGACAGTTGTCCGGTTAACCTGTAGGGAGAGATGTGATGACACTATTAGGAATAGGAGTTGTCCCAGTAGGGAATGGCCGGTGGGAAGCGGTAAAAACGGAATTAGAACCAAGAAACCAGATGGTCGTTCTAGGTAGCGGGGAACCTTATTACTGGTATTTTTTGTCGATGGAGGGGGGGGTCCGCGAAGCTGCGCTAGTCTACTTTTAGATTACGCAAAAAACAGGTTACCAATGGCAGGGATAGAACTGCATAAGGCAGAGGAACTGCATTGTACCATGTATCACCGCACGGAGCCAGGTCCGGGTCAAGAATATGAGAAAATTTTAAAATCGAAACTCCAGTCTCATACGTGCTTGATACACTAATCTGGGGAAAAGATTTTATGGCTGCGGCTGTTCAACTCAGAATGGAGGACAAGGGGGGTTTCAAAATAGGGAACTTTTCTGATAGAAAAGGGGAAGCGAACCTTCGATTGGAAGGAAACAACTGACAAAGGTATATATCACTCTCAGCAATGTGATATGTACTGTCAACAATTAAATTGGACTGTTCATGGAAAAAGGGTGAGGAGCCTACAAGGCCCCCCCATGGCGCCATGATCATTATTGCTGATTAGGGAACAGGAGGAACAATTGGAGGCGTTACCTAAAGAACTCTGGTCACAAGGATCAGCAGATGTGGGTTTGATGAAGGGAGTAACTCCCATTGAGATAATACCAAAAGGCACCCACAGACCGTACCAACGGCAATACCCTTTACGACGTGAAGCGATAGAAGGTGTGCGACCTATAATCCAAGCACTACTAGAGAAGGGGGTACTGGTCTTTTGTAAACATTCTCCTTGTAACACTCCTTTGTTTCTTGTTAAGAAGGTTCCGCCCTCTGTGGGATGGAGGTTGGTGCAGGATCTCCAGGCTGTAAACAATGCTGTGATTGCACGGGCGCCAATAACACCTGATCCAAGCACCTTGCTAAATGACATGCGACCGGATGCTGCAGTTTTTACGGTTATAGACTTGGCAAATGCTTTCTTTTCCATACCTGTAGCTCGTGAGTCCCAATACTGGTTTGCTTTCACATTTGAAAATCAAAGGTACACCTACACTCGCTGTCCACAGGATACGTAGAGTCACCTGCGATATTTTCGCAAGCCATGGAAGCAAATTTGGCCAAATTTGAACCACCTGCAGGAAGTCAGATCTTACTGTATGTGGATGACATTCTAATTTGTTCAGATACAATGCAACATTGTGAAAAAGACTCCCTTGCCTGTATGAGTTTTCTAGCAGAACAAGGCCACACGGTCAGTAGGAACAAATTACAATGGTGTCAACCGAATGTAAAATATTTGGGACACAACTTGTCTGGCGAGGGTCGTAGCCTGATGCCAGACCAAAAAACTGCCATCTTACAGGCGCCAAGACCTGTAACTAAAAGGCAAATGATGTCATTTTTGGGAATGATAAATTACTGCCGAGCCTGGATCTGTGCATATGCTGAGTTAAAGCAGCCCCTGTTAGATGCCATTTACGGGGAGCCAATGGAAGCCAGGGACAAAATAATTGGACAACAGAAGCTGTCCAAGCCTTTGAACAGGTAAAAAAGGTGTTGGTAAGCACTGCGGTCCCTAGCGAATCCTGACCCAACCAAACCATATACACAGACGGTGGACACAAGGGGGGGTTTCATGACTTCAGTGCTTATGCAAACATTTGGGGAAAACAGAGGCCATTGGCCTACTACTCCACCTGCTTAGATGCGGTAGCACAGGGAATGCCATGCTGTTTGCAAGCTGTGGAAGCAGCGGCATTAGCAGTGAGAGCGTCACAGCCGGTGGTACTGTAGCAACCATTGTTATTGTTGGTACCCGCATGCTGTGTCTGCCCTACTACTGCAGACCAAGAATACCTTCCTGTCCCCTGCGCGACAATTATCTTGCATGGCAGTATTGTTGGCAACACCAAATTTGACAATACAGAGATGCACCACATTGAATCCATCAACAATGGTGCCCACGACTGATGACGGTGACCCACATAACTGTGTGGTGGAAACGTCACGATCAGTATCAGCATGTCCAGGCCTTCAAGACACACCCTTGACTAACTCAGACTTGACGTACTTTGTAGACGGCTCCTGTAAAAAAAAACATGCAGGGAAACAATCAAAGTGGTTATGCTGTATGCACACTGACTGCGACTGCTGAAGCTAACTCCCTTCCACCACACTACTCTGCACAAATGGCCGAGCTTGTCGCTCTGACACGAGCATCGCGCGTTAGCAAAGGGAAAAAGAGCTACCATTTTACACTGACTCTCAATATGCACACTCTACATGCCACATTTTTGCAGGTCAATGGCGAAACAGAGGTATGATTACCTCAACAGGTAAACCAATAGCGCATGCACCCATTGATATTGGATTGATCACAGCACTACAATTACCTGAAGAATTGGCCATATGTAAATATGCTGCACACACGAAAGGGCAAGATGAAGTGTCACTAGGGAACGCGCGAGCAGACGAGGCAGCAAAAAAAGCAGCAGTGACAACCGCAACTTTTGCATTAACAGAATCTAACATTGATCACACGCTGTTGCGAGAAATGCAAGACCAAGCGAAGGAGTTAGAAAAAAGGATGTGGCGCAATCACAAATGCACTGTGACCGCAGATGGCTTGTGGGTGGGTCCCGAGGGGAAACCAGTTCTACCCAGAGCTTTGTTTACAATTGCGGCGGAATTGAGCCATGGTGTAAGTCATGTCTCAAAAGGAGGGATGGTTAATATGGTAAACAAACGATATACTTCGTTTGGATTCTCTAACTACTCAAAAAATTTTTGTAAACGATGTTTGACATGCTTGAAACACAATCCACAAGGGAATGTGCGCACTACACCAGGGCAGATTCCCTTTGAACGGAAACCATTTGTAACATGGATGATGGATTTCATCCACCTCACACCAAGTGAAGGAAAGAAAAACTGCCTGGTTTTGGTGTGCCCATTCACAAAGTGGGTGGAAGCATTTCCCACCTCCACTATTGACGCATCGGTAGTGGCAAAAATATTATGCAGAGAAATAATACCAAGTTGGGGAATACCAGCTACATTGTACAGTGACAATGGCCCAGAATTTAGGAATGCAGTTCTAGACAGAATGGGAAAACAATTGGGCATTAACATGAAAAAGCACTGCATACCACCCACAATCTGCTGGATTAGTGGAGAGAAGCAATGGCACCCTAAAAAATTAATTGAGTAAGGCTATGCAGGAAACAGGATGGGGCTGGGTGGCATGTTTACCCCTTGCCCTGACCAGTATGAGAATCACAAGGGGTCCACATGGACTGTCTCCTTACGAGATAGTCCATGGGGAACCTTACAGGTTACCACAGTTTGGGGATGAGAAAGATGATGAAAGACCAACGTTAGCTGACTATATGAGAAAAATGTTAACTGACAAAGAGGTTGTGCGTGGTCTATTGCCTCCCCAGAAGCCAGTTCCAGAACCAGTGCCAGAGCTCAAACCAGGAGATTGGGTGTTGATAAAGGACGTACGACGGCGAAATTGGAGCAGCCCTAAGTGGAAGGGACCTTACCAGGTGCTTCTGTCCACACCCACCGCTATCCGCATAGCCGAATGTTCCTCTTGGATACACATGACCCACTGCAAAAAGGTAACGCACGTATCAGAAGGAGTGACAGAGAGCTAGTCCAGCTACAAAGGGGGCAGGAACCAATAGGGCTCGTCGTCTCAAAACTGGTGAAGAAAGTGAGCTCCTGAAACTTTAAAACACCTGAAGATATGTTGCGCGGGGTATTGTGGGGGCTGGGAATAACCCTGGCGGTTCTGCTATTGATATCAGTAGATAAAAAGGGCCTGCGTCACAGAAGGTTCATACAAAATGTTTCTGAGCATGATACGGCACTCAATCCCCCGCATACATATGCTACAAACACTTGGTGGAGATTTGCTAATCGCACGGTAAAAAGTAGTGGCCACAAAGATGACTGTTTTGTGTGCACCCATATGCCTGTGTCCTCTATAGAGTAGCACCTAGAGTAACAGTGGCGCAACCATCATCACCTTCCTAAATGTATCACTCACTGTGGCATGTGCAATAGCGTTGTCTACCCACCCGGGTAAATTGACATATTTCGATCCCACCTCTGAAGTTGACACTTTACCTAGTAAAATATTAGCTGGAATAAACTGTACTGATCGTGATGGATTTTGAAAACTTCGAGACAAGGGTTGACAAAACCCATTATGACGGTACCGTATAGACCTCACGGAAGTCTTGTCCATTGTGTAAGAGGTAAAGGGACAGCCTGGCTGGGTGAAACGACGCTATGCAACAACACATGTAGCTATTGCGGACCATACATTAGGACATCCAAAACTTATGATACAGAACCGTTGCCAAATACAACATGTACTTCTTTGGCACCTACAATAAACGGAACGAGAGCGGTGGATGGTTGGTACTGGCTGTGTGGACACCAGGTGTATTTGGCCTTACCTGCTAATTGGCAGGAACCTGTGCATACGTAATGCTAACTGACCACACGAACATCATATCACTGAGAAACATAAGTGACCACGTGTCTATCCGGCGACGACGTAAGAGAGACCTTGGGGATGGGCATGATGCTGTGTGGGGGTCTAATGTGCCGGATGATCAGAAATTGTGGACAACAGGAGAAAAGGTGATGTTGGCTCTCTTTCCCCATCTTGGAGTGGGAAAAGTAATGCTGAGAGTTGAAACAATGAATTATCAAATGACAGCAATAATGAATTTGACTACTAATATTACTGAATCAATAAAAGGGAATTAACAGCCTTAAGGTTAATGACCCTGCAGAACAGGATGGTGTTGGATATGTTAACAGCCTCCCAAGGTGGTGTGTGTGTCCTAGTAGGAACTTCGTGCTGCACCTTTGTGCCAGCGAATGACGCGGATGGGGGTCAGATCGACCAGGCCATGAATAGGCTGAGAGAATGGCCAGACTCCAACAACAAGAACTGACCTCGGCAGGAGACGGCTGGTGGAACTGGGCGGGGGATGGAAGACGACAATCCTAGCTGTTGGAGGGTTATTGGCAGAGCACTTGGATTGCTCCTGATCTGCAGCTGTTGCGGTGTACCCCTGATAAAAGGACTGATATCTAAGATGATCACTGGTACTCCTGAATACCAAGCATTGTCTATGACAGACAATGAAACTGATTACAAGACCGTGGTCCCTCCCGAGAAATATGATGAGGTGGAAGTCGTGAACCTTGTGAAGCTTTTCGAAGAATAAACTTCCCAAAAACACTGAACAATGGACATTTCACTAATGATGTTTTTGGCTGAAAACCTGTGAAAACAGAAAGGCAAAAAACTGATGTAAATGAAATGTATAAGTTATGACTTGGTATAGGGTATAAAATCATAAAAGGAGGGATTGATAGAGAAATTTGTTTAAATTAGTTTTTAGAACATTGTGTACCCATTGTATTGCAAAATGTTATGATGAATACTAATGTGCTTTGCTTAGAAAATAAGCGGAACTGCCCTAACTACAGAATGTGCTATGAGCTGATACTGTTGTGCATTTGATAAAAATTTCTTGTGCGAACTGTGTGAAACAAAATGATACAAATTGGGGTAATGTGGGCGGAATGCAGAACTGGTGATTGAGCAGTGGTGCAGAGACCACTCCTAGAGTAGAGCTATTTGCCCAGTTGATATGAAATGAATAAAAACTATGCAAACTGAAAAAACTTGGTTCATTGTCTGACAGGGAGACACTGAACCCCATATGCATTTGGTTCTTTGATAATAAAGTAATTGTACTTTATATCTTTGCAGCTGTCTCGATTTGTATCTCATTCTGCACAGTGTTATTTCTTACCAACAGTGACTTGAACTCAGAATTTACCCAACAGCATGATCCCTAATGGTCATCCGGAACTCATAGAACATGGTTCCAGCCGTAACCGTTTCTTCTATTTAATTTCTTAGACCATTAGGGTCATCAATATGGATGACTTATACACAAAGTGTCAGGAGGGACTGTCATTCTTACGTGGATGCCAAGGCTGCAGGTAAGACGGTTGCACCGACCATTGAGCCTGGCACCATATTGACGTGATAAAAACCTCAACAATGTGCAGGGGGATGCCCACGTCGCCGTTTGCCAAATTTCTTTAAGAGGTATGCCTTCCAGGGCTGCCCATGCATACTTCTGGTGGATCGGCCCTGGATATCAATAGGCGAGGGTTTAGCACTAGCCTCCACGTCCTCCATTCCCCTTCAAGCCACGTCACGCAAGCTCTAGCCCCGCTTCATCGGCCCCTACCCCATCGTCTCCGTCATTAACTCCTCCTCAGTCAAGCTCAAGCTCCCCTCATCCCTCAGGATTGACCCCACTTTCCATGTCAGTCAGGTCAAGCCCGTCTCCTCCAGCCCGCTCAGCCCCCCCCCCCCCCCCCACCTCCCCAGATCATTCACAACGCGCCCGCCTATACCATCCGCCACATCTTGGACATCCACCGCAAGGGACGCGACCACCAGTACCTGGTGGACTGGGAAGGTTACGGCCCGGAGGAACGAAGTTGGATCGCCCGCCAGCTTATCCTGGACCCCTCCCTCATTCAAGAGTTCCACCGTACCCACGCTTCCGGTTGTCTGCCGCGAACTCCTGTCTGTCTGCCACTGCTCAGCCCCTCTCTTACATCCCCTCATCTGCTGTGCTCCTTCGTGTTGCCAACCCCGTTTCCAGACCCTCACCTTACTCTCCCTGCCCTTGCTGATAATAAAGTGCTCCGCTGGTGCGTCAAACTGAGTCCTGCGTTTGGGTCCAAACCAGTTGGGAAGACCATAACAGTTTGGACTCTAACATCATGTACAAATTCAATGGTCCTAATAGAGAACTATATACACCATAATATATTATGCCATAATTGTATTCAAATTGATGTGTGCCTTGGTCAGATACTTTCATTTCTCCTTGGGGTGTATTTGATGTACTTGACATGAAGCAAGTTTTGCAATAAAATGTCTCTGCTGTCCAAAAGAAATATGAAAAACATGATCACGATCAAAAAACATTATCAAGAGCATGAGCATCACAGACAACATGCAAACAATTTGTGTTAGCGGATGGATAACCTACAGCGAGCTTTGGAAATGTTAAATGAAATTGGGTGGACTTCCCACTGACATGAAATCTGAAATAATTTCTCTTTGGTGAAGGATTTTTCAGGATTTTGGAAAAGGAATGGCCACTGTGAATGACATAAAAAAGATTACATTAATTTACAGTTTGGTAGAGTGAATGGCACTTGATGATGATGTTGATGTTTTGTTAAGCTATGAAATTGACATTTTATTAAGTTTTCATAATTAAGTCAACCTTTCGCAATGTTTTCAATTACTGTAAAGTACTGTAATGAATAAATTACTAATTCAATAATGTGAATTAATGAGAGATGGAGTGCATGTCTTCGACCCTTATGCTGTAAAGTCTGAACTAGAACTGTGGAAATTAATTCAGTGGTTTTGTTTTGAAGCTTCCAGTTTGGCTCCAAAGTGTTCTTCTCATGTGTCCTTTATTGACTTCACTGTCTTTTCTGTCTGATTAATTCTCATGTGTTTGAAGATGTAACGACTGCTTAATTTGACGAGATGCCTGACTGGTGACTTTTCCATTTCCATCTCTATGGTTTCCCACGTGAAACTTGCAGATATTGAGCACCAGCTTGCTGTCTGAACTGACGGTTTTCACAGCAGTTAGCTCTCATTTTATGCTTGAGGAGCCTTTCCAATTAGCTCCTCAATTAATTCTCAATTTCTGCAATCTTCCAAAGACTTAATCAGGCTGCGCGACACAGCCCCTGTGCTGTTTGTTCCGTCTTCAGAAGTTCAAATAATTTTAGAGGCTGCTGTCACAAGCGGAAGGACTGCACGGAAAATGTATCGAGGAATGCCGTGGTGCAGCAATGGCTTTCTTCCATTAATTCGTATGTTTTTCCTTTTATTATTGAATTATGCATTTCACCCTGCAATCCATTAATTAATTGAGTCATTTATCTGGCTATAATTCTTTTGTTATGATTCATTTGGCCTTGCTACCTGTGGACAGGCTGGCGTCTGACACATGTGTGTACATTTCACCGCCCAGCTTTCACACAATGCAGGCATGAGCTTTCACCGGAGCTCTGCCCAACACTCTGCCAGCCGCCTGTTTGTCCTCCCGTTACCAAGAGGCCTTTTTGGGCCGTCTGTCCATGTGATGCATCCGTACAGCTAACTTACATTTTCTACAGGCAACAGAGGGTGGAGTCAGAGTCCCTTGTCCTTCTGAGACCTTCTCTCATCTCCCAGTCTGTAGTCACCCATGTTTTTAGTATTATTTGGCTTGTGTTATTTATTTTATTTTTTATGTCAGATTGGACAATATGTATAAATCAACAGTGATTGACAAAGACTCACACCCATAAGGGTGACATTCAACATCAACACAATGACTTTGGGTCTGATTTGCCACAATGGTGTACTAGACTGGATGTTTTCAGTGGTTTCATTGTGACTATGAGACCTTGATCTATCTTACAAAATTTAGAAGCCCACATAAAAAAAAACACATCCTAAATATTTTCTGTTAAGTCAGATAAGATAGTAATTTTATCTATTTTTATTCATTAATTCTGTTTAATTAACACCAAATATTTTAGTTAGCAGTGTAAAGGTAATCATGTCAAGTCTGTTTGATGTGTTTGAAGTGTCAAGTCATTGGTCATGTTATTGGTTTTGCGTGTGCTAAATGATTTTGCACCGGCTAAAGGTCTTAATAAATCAGGCCCTATGTTTCCAGTTTGACACAAGCAGAACCTGACATCAGGTCACATTGCCCCAATAAGAACAGCACGATACAGCAATCGATTGGATAAAACCAGTTTTTTTAACAATACCAAGCCACATGCACTTGCATGATCAATTATGTTTGGCAGACAAAATTAATTAATCTTCTGGTGCTCTTCTCTAAATTCTAAATTCTTCAATGCAATGAAATTATAGACACTGGTATCACCCACTATGGGGAGTGTTTAAACACAGTACAAAACAATTGTCTGATTGAGGAAACTTTTATGTAAAGCATGGCGCAAATCAATCAATTTTCATGATCTAGGCTATTTCATGAAAACCGATTGATTGTTACATTTTAAATAAGTGCAGAGCTATGGCATGGCAGCTGCAGTAACCTGCCACACCGAAATTATGCCTCTGCACACAGATCTACAATATTGTCCTACACATTCACGTCTGAACAATATGAGAAGTACTTTGGACTAAACCAGACCAAAACACTTTCAACTCATGTTAATTAATATATTTATAGATGTTTGTGAATGTAGGAATAATGATTTATAAATTGCAAGTAAATAAAGAACAAATGCCTGACTAATGATTTATTATTATATGATCTATGACATTATTATAAAGTGTTACCCATCTGTTTATAATAAATGAAACGTATACGGAGATGGGAGGATATTTATTACGTGGAATTATTCTTTTGAAACTCTACAAGGAACTCTGTGTTAAACAGTATTCATTCATTATCAAGTTTACTGACAGTAGGATTCGAATGGGAGTGTGAAGTGCTTGCAACAGGCTCATATTTGCGAGACATTTGGCATGTTTAAGAGGACATGTTTCTGTGTGCTCTAGTGGAAGGATAAGACTGGGGGGGGGGGGATTAGGCTCCTAGTGTTCAGCCACACTTCACCACAGCAGGGAATTCTGGGAGATCACACAATCATTGCCAAGCCCAGATGGAGAGGTCTGGGCATGAGATTCCCCAGACACACTGACCAGTCTAGACTGGGGGACTGTGGGAGTTTCTGCAGCATATGGAGCCAAGATTCCAGATTGGGGATCTCCCAGCGAGCTGTTAGAAGAGGAAATCCATCCTGTTAGTCCATGTCAGGGGACGCTTTGTTGATAGAAAGTCACAACTGGCAGCGACCTATAGTTTCTGTTCTTTTTTCTTTTTTACATAGAAGAGAGGCTGTTTATGAAATTAATCAGGGTGCTTATGGTGTGGCTTTGGTAAAATGTTTGAAGGAAGAGTGAGTGGGAGGTCATATTTTCAGGTAATAGTTTTGAACTCCATGCAAGATATCAACTGAATATAACAAATACATACTCATATTTCACTTTCAATATCGGTTTTTATTTTTGTGAAAAATATTCCACATTTGAGTGAATAATGATTGTAGCCCTCGCTCACATAATTAATTTATTAACTGTTGGCAGTATATGTTACAATACTGACTGTATTGCCTGTTGACTGTTGTTCATTTTAATTGAATTAATGCCACATTTTTTGAATGAAAGCACTGATTGAAAACACCTTGAAATGACTCTGTATGCAGACTGGGTTCAGTCACTCTCTGAATGCTTCTGAAATGCTCTAGCATTTTGACATTTCATGTCATTTCATAGTTACATCTTGACCTTTTTTTGGTTAAACACTGTTAAAATGGAGTGGACTTATGTGTTTTGTGAAGT